>OZ002733.1:25401370-26001370 GCA_963924305.1 Polygonum maritimum | reverse complement strand
ATCCTTTCTGGTAGATTGCTATTGTTAATTGTATAGCGTCTTCATTATCCCTCCAAGGTGTTTAAACATAGTATTCGAGTTATTTTCAAGATGGTTACTTTCATACTTATATATATTTGTTGGTTTTTTTTGTAAGGCTTGAGATGGTGCACTGTTAAAAAGCATACCTCACTGTGTTTCATAATTCATTTAAGGGAAAAGTATGCAATTGTAAGTTGGTAAGAAGGAAAAAATGATAGAAAGGTGAGGCTTTTGAGTTCGGAAATTATTTCCACCCTCGTCAGTCCCTCACATTCCATCCTCAATCCTCCCATCCAAGAATTATGTCTCAACCCGATCCTTACTTTCTAGTTAGAATAGATAGTATAATAAAATGTCTTCTTCAACCATGTCCAGAAGCTTCTTTTAACGAGAGGGAGAAAGTGAGAGAGAGTAAGAACAGGTGAGGCGTAGGAGAGGAGATATCTTGCTGATTGTCACCTTCACTGTTGCCCTGTCACCATTGGGTAACCTTTGCCTCAGCCTTGCAACTTGCTGCCGTTTTGCCACTGGCAAATCTCCTTGTTCATACACACTCTAGAAAGATAAGGGTGTCAGTGGTTTAGGGTTGGTTTGGGTGAGGCCATGGGCATACTGCCGCATACCAACATGCAACCTGGTCCCTTTTGTTTCTGTCTCATATCCTTCTAGCTTCTGGTCCAGCTCAAATGCCCACTACCGACTTCTAGACTGTTTCTGAGTGCTTCTGAGTGTTTCGGAGCATTTCCAAATAAGGAACACATATGTATGTACAGCATAGCAAGTGTGGATCAGCTTCTTTAGGTCAACCTAGTGCTTTTGGTTAGGTAGGTGGATCTGGATAGATCTATCTGTTATTGAGGAATGGTTAAGCATAGCATATACCTATTAATCTATACTTCGAATTCGATATAAAATGGTGTGTATATATATTTTTCCAAAAGCGTATGCATTTGTTTATGCTTTTCGAAATGAAAAATGGGAGGTAACTGAATTGCTTGGGTCAAATAAATGATTTGGTACCAAACTGGCTAGACTTAGTATATTACTTGATTGGTTGCTATCGGATGATAATCATATGGAAATAGCCCAATTTATGTGTAGGATGGGAGCATTGATATTCTTGAGGTGTGGGATATTTGTCAACATGGTTTTTGAGAAGGGGGTGCTCTTACGACTTGAAATGCAGATGTGTATGTACCAGCGTTGTGTCTTTTTGAGAAACTTTGTTATTTGGATCTACTATATTGTCCTTCAATTCTTAAGTTAGGGAGGGAATTTTCCTTTTGGTTAAACTTCACGCTAGTAAAGTTACTCATTGAATGTGTTTTTAGTGTAGATCGGTTTCTTATTTCGTGAATGGTTCTAAATGTGCAAAATTATCTGTAGTCCCGCTAAGGGTTTGTCTAAACTAGTGTTGCTTAGCATGCTCAACTGCTTCCTTGATTGATGTGTCTTTGTTTCCTGGCATTGTTTTGTGTGAACTAGTGTTGTTTATCATGCTCAGCTTTTCCCGGCTTTACGAGGTAGCATTTGAGCATACATATTTTACCGGGGCAAAAGGAGCTAAATTATGAGTCTTTTGCAGCTCAAGCTGTTATTTCTGTCTTGTGCATAGTTCTTTTTATTGTTTCGAAACTTTCGTCAACATTTTCTGGGAAAAGAAGTTGAAAGTCATTTCCTCAAAACACGGCTGAATGGAGTGTTTGCAGTATGAGCTGTGTGTTAGGGACGAAATGGTTTGACTTTGAAGTAGTTAAAGGAATGGTTCAGGTTTTAGTTTCTTAAGTTGTAGCTCTGTTCGGAAGGGCCCAAGCGGTGGCAGATGATAGTGGAAATAGTTTCTTATCTCATGCAAAATCCTTCGTCTTCACATTGGAGAATGAGTTGGCATGGGATGTTCATGATAATGTTAGTGTGAATCTTTCTGAATTCTTGTGTCCACATTAAAGAAGAGTGACTGCTTTGAACTTTGTTGGTCAGATTCCTAGAACTGCCGTTGAAATTCCGGATACTTCTATTAATGTACATTATATACTGAGTGGTGGCGAATGGTATTGTAGCCTGTTATTAAGTTTTGGGGTCCTGTGCTCTATTGAATGATAAGGGCAGCTCTCCATTTTGTGGATAGGAAATCATGTTTTACAATTACTTAGTTACCGCCCTCAGGAGATTACTGGACTTCTTGTAAGATGATGTAGCCTATCTTAAAATGGCCTTGCTAGCCTGACTGGCCAGTTGGCTTGGCCCAGGAATGCACTTTTGGTGGCCCAGAATAGTGCTGCTTGCAAATTTGGCTTCTTTTGGAGCTAGCGGGAAGTTTCCCGGGGGACCAAATCAATACGTCTGGCCCTCAAAATCCATTATCATCTGATGATTTTATGACTTGAGATAGAATTTTCACATGGCTTGTTATTTACAGTTTGTGCCACCCTGCGCTTCTTGTTTAATTTTCGCTTGGTTTTGTTATTGGAGTGGGTAAAAACGTAGATGTTACAATCACAAGGCAAACACTAGGGTAGATGTCTGGTGTGGGGCTAACATAAGTCATTTATGTGGAATGTGGATGATGCTCTAAATTTGCTTCAGCAAAACTCACCATCTAAAGTTTGGTGGTGTGGGTTGTCATTATAGTCTTGATTAGGTTTACTCCGGATATAGCTCATGCACTCACCCTGTTTGGGATCGTCCTTTTGCAGCCTGCACCATCCGGCGGGGGTAACAAGCCCACAAAGCTCCACAAAAGGAAGCACCAAATCGGTTCTCTGTACTTCGACATGAGGCAGAAGGAGATGGAGTTGTCAGAACGAAGGGCCAAAGGCATGCTCACCAAGGCCGAAACTCAAGCCAAGTACGGGTGGTGATTATCATTCACAAGGCACAAGGATGGGTGGATGTCGCTGCTTTGCTATCAACTATCCCAATGGACCAACAAACCTTCAGCCCCTTACTCTGTTTGTAGCACATGATTGAAAGTTGTTTTTGATGCATTCAAACTGATCTTTTATACTACTCATTCACTCACTCACTGTATATACCTTGTAGTCTGTTATGGTCCTTTGTGGCCTTCAGAATTTCTCCTTGGATGTCCGGATTTGTCATGTGTTTTGGGGCGTTTACTGCACTTTTCTAACAAGAAGACATCTCTTCTAAGATGACCTTTCAATTGTTAGTATCATATTAATTCTCTTTTATTCAAAGCTACGTCTTTATATTTCATCAAATTAAGAATAATTTTGAATAATATATCTCATTTTCCTTTTTTCCTTTCATGAAAATAAAGAATGTAATAACATGACGTTGACGGGCACCGCCAGACAATAAACAAACTAACAAAAAAGAAAAAAGGAAGAAGATAATTGGAGGGGTGTCTTATCTTATGTGTGGTTGATCCCAAAATGATTGAGAAGGTAATTGTGCATAAATTGATTAGAACCAAACAGCACTGATGGACGCCATCGTACCAAACAACTCCAGCTAAGCTAAAATTGATATGGTAGACCAATACAAAAAGAGACAAGATTTGGGTGGCACGCTATTATTATCATCCATTTGTAGAGGCCCCCACCCTTGTTGCATGCACTTGTTCTAGTGCCAAAGGATCCATAATGGCATCTTTCAGAATTGTCTTACTAATATATTACCACTAGTGGCGTGTTGTCAAATGTTTTTCAAATACTAACATAATACTAACACACATCACACGACTAATTAAATAGGTAAACTAAACATGGTATACTTTTTTACAATATTGTTTATGTATATATGATAATCACTTACCTAACCACATTAGCCAAATGCCATGCAAAAAGATAATTTGTGGCTAAAAATAATTGTTCAACTTAGCCACCACCTCCATATATAACAATATGTGATGTTCCTACGTTTGACGGCTCCAATAATCATATATCTTTTTTTAATAAGTAAAGTGATTTGATATCCTAAACAAATGGGATAGAATAATATTGCACTGATTGCAGAATTCTTATAATTGGATAAATTGTTATGAAAAAGAATAACAAAGGAAGTCAAACTAAGGTGGAAAAACATTTGGGAAACAAGGAATTGGATGAGTACAACATCACGATGGACAAATAAGAATTAGCCTTAGTCTAGAACAAAGCAAAATTTATGTTTTGTAGTATTTTTTTTTACTAAGCCATATTCACAACAACCCTTTTACTAAAGCCGTATTCACAACAACCAGAGTTTGAGAAATGAGAATGAGGAAGAAGACCTCACAATCAGATCGGGTTGGGTTAGATAATTCAGATATTCTGAGTTTGAATTGAGTAGGGTTTAAATAGTTACCGATCCTGAGTTAATTGGATTGATCATTATGGATTTTTATCGGAAGGTTAATCATTATGAGTTTCTATGGGAAGGGTAAAATCAAATTCTCTGGATACAAAACAACATTCAAATTTTTATGATTATTAAAATAATATATTAGAATTATACAATACTCCCTCGTTTTAAAATACATGGTCTTTTAGAAACTTTAGGTTGTTTCAAAATACATGATCATTTCATATTTTTTTCCTCTTCTTTCCGTATATGCCCCTCATGATTGCCTCTACAAACATGCTTTTTCTTTTTGATAAAAAGAATGCATGACTTTTAGTTGGGATTATTATTATGGCACAAGGGTAGTTTAGGTAATATGAAAATTCCTTAATATACGTAAAATATTGAAAAGGTCATGTATTTTGAAACGGAGGGAGTAATATTTAACATTTTTTTATTTTTTTATATTTTTTAATAATAAAATGTACTACAGTCTTTCGATAAGAGGTTCAATTTAACCTAAGTTAATCGAGCTCAATTTATTTTGAATTGTATGTTTAAGTATCTACCTTTTTAACTTACTAGATAAATCAGGTTAGGTTTTCAGATTGAGTAAATGTTGACAGGTTTAATCGAGAAGATACTTGATAATTTAAAATTAGTTATTAGATGAGTTAGCAACATGATAACGATGAACAAACAAACATAATAATCAAGAGTTGAAGCATGAGAAATCTTGAAGGGTTAGCATTCAGGGGGAAAATTACAGTAAAAAAAGAAAAGAAAAGGGAAATAGAAAAACAGAGTTGGCCAGGAGAAAATAAGATTTACGTCTCCCTCTATCTTACCGTCCAACTGAGTCAAAGCAAATTCCATCTCCTCTTCCTCCTCCGCTCGGAGCGCAGATTTAAAACAATGGAGGCGGAGAGGGAGGGCGAAAAATCTCCCCCAATCACAGCTAACAGATACGGCTGCAGATCTCCAGCTCCCTGAATTTCGTGGCTGTGGGACCCCTTTCCCTTTTCTCTCCGCTCACGTAACAATTATTGGATCCTCTCTTCCATAACTTTCGTGCTTCTGTTTTCTGCGTATCCCCGAGATCCTCTTATCTGTTGCGACTGTATCTCATCCAATTGAATTCCTGCGTTGCCAATTGAGGAGGTTGATTTTGAATTGAGAATGTCACCGGCCGCCGCGGTTGATCCGCCGCCGGAAGCGAATTTGTCGGTGTCTGACTCCTTGGCGACCAGGCTTCCGCATCTTAGGGGCGTTAGATGGCGGATTAATCTCTGTAACTTCCGGTCTTCTTCGATCGACGATCTCCGCCGTTTCACGGCCGATTATCGCCGGAGGTAAGGATTTCAATTGTGATTTCGGAGGTTTTTGGCTGCTGTTGTCTACTTCGTTTATCTCTCTATGCATACTACCGTTTTTCCGTGGCTGCATCAATTATCACTGATTTTGCTAGATGCCTAATTATTGTCTTGAGCTCCTTGAATGTTTGATTCTTAAACTAGTATGTGTGCCATGAAATATTCCACTTCTGAGTGCTGAATAGCCGTCTATGGTGTTTGGAGGACGGTTGGCTCTAGAATCTATGCTTAAGATTGCTGTTTGAGTTCAATGCTGAAATACTGGTGCTTGTGTTAAGACAAATGATATTGGTTGCTAGGTATGCTATTCTACGGAGACGATTTCTGATAGATCCGCATCTTCGTAAAGATGGAAGCACTTCTGCTGATCGTGTCATGGACAATCCCCTCTCTGAAAATCCAGGTATGATTGTTGATGCTCGTGAATTATTTAGGAAAGGAGGAGCATAGTAATACAACATGCTCTTGGTATCAAGTTTTGACTACTTTGATATCTAGATTTTGAAACTCTAGTGCGATTTGATGCTCATATCATTATTTGTATAACCCATTGGACGGCTCTGTACGTTGATTTTTCTTTTTTCTTTCCTCATCACTGATTTTTCTTTTTTCTTTCCTCATCACTGAGCCTAACAGCTGAAAACATCATTGTGTTTATATCCATTGGGGTCTCTTGGTTCCCTATCTTTTCTCAAGCTTCAAAATCATTTTGGCTTTTCCAAATACTCCAAGTATCCATTGTCTTTTCCCTTGGAAAAATAGCTGGAGCAAATTGAAAATGAGTTAGTGATAATCTTCTGCTTAGATTGCCCTCTTATTTAATGGGTATCTATGTTATGGTATATTTGCCTGATTGTTTCTGTAGTATGGTTGTTTATTTATGATAATCACATAATAATAACATGCTCACTAATTTGCAGCATTGAAAATGTCAAAGAAAACATGCAAAATAAGGAACTTGATTGACAGGCCAATGTGTGTGGAGGATAGAAAGATTAGTGCATTGTACTACTTTGGAATTCCTTTTTTGAATTTTCAGCTATGGCCTTAAATTGAGTGAATCTTTCTTTGTCTCTCATTGAATTGTGTGATTATGCAATCATTGAATTGGATGATTATGTGATAATAGTCATTGAATTGTGTGATTATGAATTGATCTCTATCCTGCTTTTTTGAGACATATCCTTATATCTCATGACTGATCGATGCAGACAGCATGTGGGGCCGCTTTTTTCGAAATGCTGAACTGGAAAAAATGTTGGACCAAGACTTGTCGCGTTTATATCCTGAACACGGTAGCTACTTCCAAACATCTGTATGCCAGAGCATGTTGAGACGAATCTTGTTACTATGGTGCCTCAGACATCCAGAATATGGCTATAGGCAAGGTAGAATGCTTCTTTGAAAAATCTGCTTGTTTTATTTGTGCTAGATTACTAATTTGAAGAGCTTTTATTTTTTTTTATATTGGCTATGTATGGAAAGAAAACTTCACAGAAGTTTTGCATGGTGTATCTGGTCTGCCTTGTTTGTTATGTGCATGTTAATCATCTGTTTAAATATCCTGTTTACAAACTCATGCCAAAATTGTAGGCAGATCTTGATTTTATCTATTGTCCTTCCATTGATTGACTTAAGATCCCTTTATTAAGGTTGCTGGTGCTGAATATGCTTTTCTTTCGCCATAAAGATGTTATAATTAATGATGAATTTGTTCTCACCTTTTTATGCTGCAAGAAGAGCAGCAAAAATTGAATTATACTTTATAAAGAGAGAGGTTAATGCAGATGTTCTCGTGCTGTCTATTCAGATACCGTGAATATGTGGGGAAATAAACATGCTCAGATAACACTAATATACATGCAAATGCAAAGTGAAATATCCTTACGGAGTTAGGGATATAATGGATGGATGCACGACTTGAATGCATTCTCTGTGTGTGTGTGTGTGTGTGTGTGTATATATATATATATATATATTATATTAGCTGATGTAAATTTACTTACAAGTATGTTTGACTACATCCCTGTACCTATACTCATTGCTTTCAATTCAATTCTTGTTGTAGGAATGCATGAACTTGTGGCTCCTTTATTATACGTGCTTCACGGTGATTTGCAGTACCTTTCCGAAGCTCGTAAACTTTATGAAGACCACTTCACAGACAAATTTGACGATGCTTTATTTCAGGAAAATGACCTGATGTATAATTTTGATCTCAAAAGAACCCCAGATTTTGTAGAAGACGATTCTGGCTTCCAAGAGAAGACCAAAAAAGCGGTCAGTCTTGATGAACTTGATCCAGAGATTCAAACCATTGTTTTGTTGAGTGATGCTTATGGGGCTGAAGGTGAGCTGGGTGTCGTATTATCTGAAAAATTTATGGAGCATGATGTGTACTGTATGTTCGATGCTCTAATGAGTGGAGTGGGTGGGGCAGTGGCAATGGCAGAATTTTTTTCTCCCTCAACTGGAGATGAATCCCAAAATGGTGTTGCTCCAGTAATTGAAGCTTCATCAACATTATACCAATTGCTTTCTGTTGTTGATTCCTCACTATATAGTCACCTTGTTGAGTTAGGAGTGGAACCTCAATACTTCGCCCTCCGTTGGTTAAGAGTTCTATTTGGCCGTGAATTTTCTCTAGAAAACCTCTTGATAATTTGGGACGAGATATTTTCGTTTGACAATGCCAAGTTGGGTGCAGTTAATGAAGTCGAGCCAGGGTCTTCTGTAAGGGTCCTGAACTCTCGAAGAGGAGCATTTATCTCGGCTATGGCCGTTTCCATGATATTTAATCTAAGAAGCTCACTACTTGCCACAGAAATTGCAACTTCCTGCCTACAGAGGTTGCTCAATTTTGCAGGGAGTGTAAAGTTGGACAAATTGATAGAGAAGGCAAAATCTATGCTGGATCTTGCATTGGATATTAATGTGACATCATCTTATGCAGCTCCTGGATTTTATAACCAGAAAAAGTCATCAGTTTCAAGATCACATAGCCTTCCTTTTGATTCTGCATCAGCAAATAATCCTCTGGTTTCTGTGCCTGAGAGTTATTGGGAAGAGAAGTGGAGAGATTTGCAAAAAGAAGAAGAACTTAAGAAGGGAAAGATTGCAGTGGAACAACCCTCAATACCCACAAGGGGTTGGACAGAGAAGATAAAAATGAGGTTATCCTGGTCGGGCTCTGAGCCTTCCTTTTCTCCCTCGAATAGAAATGCCAGGAAGGAGCGCAGATCAGTTAGAAGAAATCTCCTTCAAGATTTATCACGGGCACTAGGGGAAGAATTTGATGACATAGAAGATAATGATTCCATTAATCAGAATGATCCTTTTCACGATGAATCTATTGCAGATAATGAGTCATCACACCAGGAAAGTCCTTTCCATGATGAATCTATTGTGAGAGTGCATGATGGCCATGGAAAGCTGGGTGGCATTGAGAAGACACTTTCTGGGCAGAGCAGTGTCACTGAAGAGAACTGTACTGTCTTTTCAGACCCAGAAAGTCCTTCAAGAGGATCAAATTCCCTCGAGAATGACTCAGAGAAAAGTAGTGTTGCTTCATGCGTATCTCATGAAATGAATGAAGAATCCAATCATATTAGTACATTTCATTCTGTTTCTGAAGACCGGCCTACTTCTCCTGAAAACAAACCCGATATATGTGAAGAGAAATCTCCAACTTCTGATCCATCAGATGCCAGCGTGTCTGCTATGTCTGACTCCCCAGATTTAGCAGCAACGTCTTCTTCAAAGGACAAAAAGTCTCTTTCTGGTAAGTTTCAGTGGTTATGGAAGTTTGGTCGTCATGCATCTGGTGAGGGGCCTTCTGATAAAGGTAACACTCAAGTTATAAAATCAACAAATGAGGAAAGTCAAAAGAGCACTGTGGTAGGACAACCATCACCAGCTGAAGAACAAAGCTGTAGCAGTTTCAATGTGAAGAGGGATGTTGCTGACCAGAACCTGATGTGCACTCTGAGGAACCTTGGACAATCCATGCTGGAAAACATTCAGGTATATTATTTGTTATTTGCTTGACTAGTAAATGTATACATTTACTTCTCGTATATGTCTGCAATATGGTTCAATATGGCTCATTATTTCATGACCTATCTTCTAAGTATATGTCTGCATTTACTTCTCGTATGAATCTTAAATGCCCCAAATAGCCACATCACTCTTAAAGGATAGGCAATAAATTGACAAGGCAATAGATTTCTTTCTCAGAGTTAATTGATACCCCGAACTTACCAACCAGTCTGGGAACGTTGTATCAGGTAATTGAGTCGGTGTTCCAGCAAGATTTACGTCAAGCGGGCTCCCTCGACAATTTGTCAAAGAGCGCCCTTGTAGAGAAGGGACAAGGCAGGGCCGTCTCTGCAATCAAGGAGCTTAGGAAGATCAGCAACCTTCTATCTGAGATGTGAGCTCATCTCTATTCATGGATGCCCTCTATGTATATAGCTTTTCTTTCTTGTAACCAATTGTATAGAGGTGTTAGGCGGCCCCTCTACATACACCTGGGACCGTGTAACCTTTTTTTTTTTTGTATAAGAACTTACATATGTATTTCACCTCTACCATGCTAATAATGCAAGTCGACAACAATTTTACTTAAGTCGACAAATATAAGTATTGCCCCTATTCTTATAAAGTTTATGCGCCTGTCAATGATTATGACCACGTCATATATGATTTGTTGTGGTAATTTGAAGACTTCAAATAAATTGGCTGTTTTTATCTTCAAATTAGATATATACTCAACTTTTCAACCAAAAAAGTATATATACGGAACTTATTCTTCCATAGCTATCGATCTGACATTAGGGCTCTGATGGTTTCTAAAGAAAGAAAAACACGCCCAGCTCATCGATCGATCTTACAAGTCAAGAAATGTATCAACTTCAATTTAATTATCTTGCAACCTAAGTGATTAATCATTAGCAGCTCGCTTACCAATTACGTACCATGCATGCATCCTAGTTTGACCCTATTATACTTAATAATTGTGATCACTTGCTCCACGTATTCGCGCTGGTTTTAGGTTCTGTTTGGCATACCTAGTGTTGAGCTTTTCGTAGTATTTTAGTTAGCGTTTTAAAACTCTATCCCTGCCCAAAGTGTAGATTTTTAGATGAAATGCTAAAATGACGCTCCAACCAACTTAAAAAAAAAAAAACACATTCCGAACGAACCTTAGGCAGAATGTATCATCAAACATAATCTGGTTATTTTTGTGATTCATAAGATTAATATGGGGTCGGGGTTAAATAAAACTTGTGCGATCACTCCAACCAGGTTAGCAAACTTAATGTTGGAACCGCTGTTAGTATACAGATACTGTTGCCTAGGGGGTAATAGTGAACTGGGCAATGGAACGTAATAAAACAAACTAACACGAGCAGGTAACAGTAGGTTTGACACGATTACTTATAATGGAAACCCTTAAACAACCAACTAGTTGTTAAAGGGAAAAATCACTCCCTCGTTAGAGGAGTTTGAACAATCTCTTTATTAATGTCAATTACAAGTTTCTTCAAGACAAACAGGGACTTCAAGTAGTCTAATCTAATCCCTAGATTAAGCACCTATAAACCCTAGAATCTCAGTCTAAGAACGTTGTATAGCAATAACTAAAGAGATCAACAACACCTTAACGAGACTTCTTCTTCTTCTTCTCACGAGCACTTCTGAATGATTGTAATCGGTAACCTTTCTTCTGAATAGGCTCTAGGTATTTATAGAATTATTCACGTGAAATCTGGTTCATATTCTAACCAAAATTCCCGCGCGTTTAACTCAACAAACAATCCTAATCCTAACAACTCTATCTTAACCTCCTTTGATCTTATCTTCATGGAATATTGTTGCACGAGATCTTCTGCCAAATCTCACTTGTTTTCAAGCCCATAAAAGCACATTAACACATTGTGTTAGGGTTTCCGCTTTTTTTTCTCGCGCTTACTAAGAATAGTAAGGCACGGCTTGCAGACGTTGTTGTTCCCTCACATCAGTTTTCTTTCTTCCTTGGTTATTTTTCCTTAAATCAATACACTCAAACACAAGGTTAAATGATATAGAGTTTGTCACGTCAAAACAAGAGAATGATGACGTTGAACACATGGTAACAGTTGACTGTTTCCTTGGAAGGTAACAGTGCAACCGTTCCCTTACTTCCAACGTCAACTTGTGGATAGTAATTTCGTTGACTTGATAACAGTGAAACTATTCCCCCTGAGGGTAATAGTCACTGTTACTTATGAGAACAAATGACTATCAAACACTTAAAAATAATTTATCGACTGAACTGGATTACTAGAATTCAACCCGTTTATATAATTCCTAAAGATCGAGTACGTACGTGGTTGATCAGATTTGGTGACCATCCTCCATGGATTCTCAATCTTTAGCAGGCTACGTACGTTATGTTTTGACCATTAATGAATTAAATGTGCTTAACAGTCATAACTACGTGTATTTATTCAATTCTGAGCTTATTTTTATGTCAAAGGTTGGTTATTAGTTAATTACTGCTGTATAAATGGAGGGATTAGATTAAATTGCAGTATACGTAAAGGCGACGGCGACCAGCTTGATATATGCTGCTTATGTTTGTTAAATTGTTTCATTAGTTTTGCTAGTATTTGCATGTGCGAGCGCTATGCGGTCAGCTTTGTAGTTAATGTGATCCCCAAGGCTATTTCTGTCATTTCACGATTCAATACAGATACTTCCGTGTTTGACCAGGAATCCAGATGGACCAGCTGGACATCCAACTGGGCTGGGCGGGCCTCTCGGCCCTTGAAATTCGAGTTACATGTTCCTTTTCCTCTTCCCTTTTTTTCCCCTCCATCCATCATCGGTTTAAAATAATTATACATAACCATTTCTTTGTTTTACGATATTTATTCATTTCATGTTGTCTCATCTCTTTTCATTTAGATCTTTAATAATTAATTATATCATACTCATATATTTTTTCATATTACAAACAACTGTTATTTTGACAACTGTTTTGAAACGAAAGGAGTAAAAAAACTTCATCAAAATTTCTTTCTAATAATTTTGCACAAAACCACTTTTTTTTTCTGTCAATAAATAGATCAATATGCATTTTGAACGTATTTTAAGTTAGTTGAATTCCATCCTTGCAACATAATAATGTTGTATTTATGTTAATACTTTTCTATAATGTTACTAGTGATTCCTCTCACACGAACTACGCGATTATATTCCTTTTACTTGTTAAAAATAATAGCCTTTAGATTTTAACTCAACTATTATCTATTGTAAAAAAATTTGAAATATATATATAAACATTATAAACTATCATTCTTAAATCTAGCTAATGATTAATGAAAATATGTATCATAAAACTTAATAATAAATAAGTGATTAGTTATAGTGTAAGGGTACGCGTGTTAATTAAATAAATTAGGTGATGGGTTAGACAAAAGAGTGATCAAGTTCATGTTTTACCGACGGGGACGGAGGATGGATGAATTTGATGGCAGCCCATTAATCCCAAGGCAATTAGGCATTGCATTTATCACAGCATAGAATAGAATCTTCTGTGCTCTTCGATTTCTTCCTCCGATGTACTCCTGCCTCCTCATTATAATAAAATACAGTGTAATCACTTACTTTTATCTACAAATTAAACTATTCTCGTCAATCCTTGTTGACAATTTAATATGCTTTGCTTGGAAGTCGTAATCGACATTAGGCTAAATATGCCATTTCACAATTTCGTTAATCCCTTGTGACTTGGTTTTTCACTCTTTTTTATCTTTTATATTTTACCACAAATAAAATTGTATATATATAAAGTCCACATTATATTGACGTGTTTGTAATATATGTTCTTGTGCACATAACATTCCTTCACTCTCAATTTATATTTAACGACCAAAAGACCAATCTATATTTTTTGTTTTGCAGATTAGGGAAAAAACACACTGCTCGTGACATAATCGAGAATATGCATTGAGCGTTCAATATTGGAAATTAATGGCTTACCTATACAGCTATACTCCGTATATATCGTACGTCAACTAAATCGTAAGTCTTTAACGCGAGTGTGTGAACATGAACACGATGCAAAAGAAATGAAATCGTCGATAAAAAATGGTACAATACTATTATATATGAATGAAAAAACGTGTATTCTATGTCACTATGTTCATCATCAATTCATCACTTTATTGAAATAAATGAAAATGATAAAAGTTTGGCGTACGTGTGTGTTGGTGTATTAATTGTCTAAATACTAGCTGCAGTCAACAACCTATGCATATGCAATTATGCATGCCATTGCCAAACATCATCCCGTGATTAATTAAGAAAATTAAGGTAACATATATAAGGCCAAAAACACCCAAAGTTTATGTCCTTGTGCAAGTCCATCATCATATCGGTATGTAGGGAATTATATATTTTCAAACTTAAATCAATTACGTAGTACGTGTTTTTCCCCCTTGTTTTTTATTTTTTATTTTTTCATACACGTACTCTTAATTCATCAAATATTAGCTTTTCGCTCACAAGTCTATATATAGTTGATGGATTAAAGCTGATCAGAGTTAATAAAAGCTTAATAATTAAGAATGAGCAGATTAAGATGGCCATACGTACATACAAATATAGGTAAGCAAAAGGAAAGAGATGGAAGTTGGAAGGAAGAAATTAAGCAAGCGAAAATGAGGAAGTAGGTCTGGTATTCAACAGACATGGATTGTAAATTGTCCGATTTCATCCTGAAAATTGGAGTGCCAGATCGATGGATGAGCATTTTCCGATTTGACAATCACCAATACCCCGCCTTAATTAATTCCTCGTTCTATTCACATGTATTCTACCAACTTGTTGTTTGTATACATAGTTACATTACATACCATTCAACGTACGCACTATATCTAGCTATTGTAAGTATAACTTCTCTATTTAACATTTAAAGTTATATCTATGTATATAGAGAGATTGGGGTGGAGAGGGTGGTTTGAGAGTGATTTTGGATGGGTTAGACTAAGGGAAAAAAAAATGAAATAAGTAGGCTAAACTCAAAATATAAAACTCCCTCACTCTCTCATTTTCTCTCTCCTCCTCATTTTTTTTTCTCTCCTTCCTCTCTCCTTCCCCTCACTCTCTCCCTCTCCTACACTCCCTCCCTCTCCTTCCTCCTACACTCCCTCCCTCTCCTTCCTCCCTCTCATCTCCGTCGCCCGTCCGCCGACGCCCGCCCGCCCTCACTCTCCGTCGCCGCCCTTCCTCTCCGTCGCCGCCGTCGCCCGCCCTCAGGTTTGTCCGCCATCTCTCTCTCTCCATTCTCTCCCTCTCTTCCTTCTCTCCTAGATCCGGGCTCGTTGGAGCCAGATCCGGGCTCCTACGAGCCAGATCTAGGCTCGAACGAGCCGGATCCGGGCTCCTACGAGCCGGATCTAGCCGGATCTGGGCTCGAATGAGCCGGATCTAGCCGGATCTGGGCTCGAACGAGCCGGATCTGGGCTCGAACGAGCCGGATCTAGCCGGATCTGGGCTCGTACGAGCCGGATCTAGCCGGATCCAACCGGATCTGGGCTCGTACGAGCCGGATATAACCGGTTGGATTTTTGGGATTTTTGGGTTTTTGGACTTTTGAGGGTTTTCGATTTTTTGGATGACAAGTTTGTTTTTTGGATTTAAGTGATGACAAGTATTTTTTTTGTGGGTTTAGGGTTTTTGAGTTTGTGCTTTTTTGGATGACAAGTTGAGTTTAGGGTTTTTGAAACGATTTTGTGTTTTGGGGTGATGACAAGTGATTTTTTATGAGTTTTGAGCAATTTAAAACAAACTGATGACAAGTGCGTTTTAAGGTTCTGAGTGATGACAAGTTGTGTTATATGGTTCTGGGTGATGACAAGTTCGTTTTTATGGGTTTTGCGATGACAAGTCCGATTTTAATGTGTTTTGGCGATGACAAGTTGTTTTACGGTTCTGGGGGTGATGACAGGTTTGTTTTAGGGTTTTTTGGATGATTTTATGGGTTTGGATATGTTTTTGGATTTTTTGGATGACAATTTTGTGTTTTGGATTTAAGTGATGACAAGTTTTGTTGTAGGTATAGGGGTTTTGAGTTTGTGGGTTTTTTGGATGACAAGTTCATTTTAGTGTTTTTGGGACGATTTTATGATTTAGGATGATGACAAGTGATTTTTTATGAGTTTTGAGAAATTTAAGTTTGTTATATGGATCTGACTGATGACAACTGTGTTTTAAGGTTCTGGGTGATGACAAGTTGTTTTTATGGTTTTGGGTGATGACAAGTCCGTTTTTATGGTTTTTGGCGATGACAAGTCCTTTTTTAATGTGTTTTGGTGATGACAAGTTGGTTTACGGATCTAGGGGTGATGACAAGTCTGTTTGATGTTTTTTGGATGATTTTATGGGTTTTGGTATGTTAGATTTGTATATATATTACTTATAATTATGGCCTATTAGCTCAAATGGTAGAGCAATGTGCTTGATGCACAATAATGTGGGTTCAAATCACACATAGGTCAATTTCGTAACTGGTCATCACTGATGACACGTTTTTTTGTGTGAATGATGATGGGTTTTACCTCGACTTGTCATCAGATGACAAGTTGAGTACGTGAACGGAATGACAAGTTTTCTGCGTGTGGACTGATGACAAGTAACTTGTCATCTGATGACAAGTTACTTGCCATCACTAATGACAACGCCGGTCAACGCCGGTCAACGCCTGGTCAACGCCGGTCAATGCCGATAGTGGTAAGGGGTGTTGACGTCATCATATGCCATTGATGACGTCATGTTGTAAATTTTAAAAAAAGGTAGGGGCAAAATTGGAAAAAAGTCTATGGGGGCACATTTTTTTTCCTTGTAGCCTATTTGCTTCAATATTTGTCTCCCATGGGTTACTTACCCATTTTCGTCATGTATATACGTACATAATTAATGGTGGAAGGAATAGTATTTGGTGGATATGTTTATGGGTTTTTAGTGAATTCTTTGTTGATAATTATCGACGGATTTTAATGAATTTGAAAAAAAAATTTGGTCGAAATTAATTTGAAAATTACAATATAGTATTATAGTTCAATCCGTATATCATATTAAATTGCAATAATCACAAAATATATGTGGACAATTATGTGAACGTAAAATTATAGGAATCGAAAATTTGAAGAGAGAATTGAAAATGAAAAATCATGATTTGGTGCATTTCATATATATCATGGTTTTATTTGAATTAGGGTTTAAATGGATCACGTGTGAACTCTATATATAGTTTTACGCACATACCTAAAATGCATATATATCATAGTTTTACGCACATTTTTGTACAAACTTGTGGAGATTCTAGTTACATCCACGGTGAAATCCATGGGCATTGTATGAGTTTTTTTTTTTTCTCCAGAAAATACAAATAACTCAAAAAAATACGTATTAGTCATTTGTACGTTCTTTCAACCAAAAAAAAAAGTCATTTGTACGTTCTCTCGTAAGTCAAAAATCAATGTGGAGCTTGCTCAAAAAAAATAAAATCAATGTGGAGCATTGACTTCTTTCGGCTCTAAATGGACGAGACTTATTCTCATTTTCAAGTTTTTTTTGATCGAGGAGCTACTAGCTCGAACAAGCTAAAATTAGGCCACCTATCTATTACAAGGATAGCCTAAATCATCACGGCGGATGATCTTTAAAAAATCAAGCAGCAAGGGTTGTTGACTCAACAAACACCTTGACTGTATTACAGGCAAATTAGAAGTGGAGAGATTCGGAGATGGTAGATGGATGGCTGCAGTAAGACGTTGAAGATTAACTGGTCTTCTTGCAAGGAAATCAGCAGCAGCGTTAGATTCCCTGAAACAATGAAAAAATAAAACATGTGGTATTACCTTAATAATGTTTCTGATATCAGTTATAATTGAGTATAATTCCCAAGGGACTTTCCACTAAGCGTTTTAAAGAATTAATAACAATTAAATTATCACCTTCAATAATTAAATTAGTAATACTAGAACAATCAATATTTCTTAGAGCATATAGTAAGGCAGAAGCCTCTGCCTGTGCAACAGGCATTGATGGTAGTTGTTGGCGTCCAAATGACAGGACCGACCCAAAGTGATTTCTTAAGATGAATCCAGCATGGGTCATGCCATTATTGTATTTGGAAGCATCAAAATTAAGTTTGGTCCAGTTAAGAGGTGGTTTTTTCCAAGCAGAATGTTTATTTCTTTTAGGAATTATTTTATGTACTTTATGAGTCGAGGTGCACACTGTTTCCCATTCAAGCGCACCTGAAAAGGCCAGTGCAGGCGGAAATTTATTAGGATTTATTCTAGAAGTATCAAAGATTTTTGCGTTCCTATGAGCCCAGAAACCACCAAAGGAAGCATAGAGGCGGAACAAATTATTTTTCTTTATTTGAAATATAAATGAACAAATTACACAACTAGAGGCGGAAGCACGTTGTGTCCAGTGGGGGCTACATTGGGATTTTATATTTTTTCAAAAATAAAATTATTAATATAGTAATATATTATTCACTCTGTATTAAAATAATTGTCCAAATAGCATTTGTACATATATTAAGAAAGCATTATTTTTCTTATAATACCTATATTATTATAGAGTTAATTATTAATGTAAAGAACATGAAAAAAAGTATATGATTATGATATAGTTAACTATTAGGGGTATAAATGAAAATTGATGGAAAAAATATGAAATTAACAAGTATATTGAAATAAGAAAAGGTGATTATATATACAACTATTTTGAAACGGGCAAACATCATCATACACTATAATTGAAATGAAGTTAGGCTGTAAAAAAAAGATGCGAAACATATGTTTAGTGGCAAATATTAAATATTAACTAATTTAAAAAAAAAAATGGATTTTTGTATAATAATGGTGAGTGTAACCTATGTAAACATGGAAAATGGGCCGTTTCCATCGGATTTGGATCAGGTTGTACAGATCGGATTCGTTCGGGTCAAACACTTATTGCGGGTTGTGTCCGGATCATATTGGATTCGGATGTTGTTTGATTTTCGGGTCTCGATTCATGTTCGGATTGATCATCCCATACATTTTGGGTCCGATTTTGGATTTTATTCTAGATGGAATTTCGGATTCGGGTCACAACACGTACAAACCTATACTTACTCTCCGGCCCGTATTGAGGTGGTAATTGTCAAACAAAATCTTGGAATAAAAACTGGTGGAGCTAGAAGATAATGGTGAGGTTAATTAGAATATTGAAATAGTATTCCTATATTTCTGTTCCCTCCTCGACCTCGACGAACGTACTCGATCTCTCATGTAGCGATGTATCTACTTACTTAATTACGGGGTTGGAATTCTGAAAGCTTCAATCTTACTTCTCTTCGGTTCCCCTCCTTTCTGTCTCTGTGTGTGTAGGGCTAATTATCTTCTTCTCTCAGATCGAAGCTGCCTGCCTTCACCGTCACGGATTTCTTCAGAGACAAAGAGAAAGAGAAAGCGTCGTCTCCATCTCTCACCTTAGCTAGCTAGCTTGCTTAATTCGTCGGTCATCTTCTTCTTCTTCTTCAAGGTACGTATGACGACGATGGCGGTTGCTTTCTGGTTTTGTATGCGTACATACGAGATGATATGTTGTCCCCTCCCTTTTCTTGCTTTTCACTCTTCGCCTTGTTTTCTGCCTCCCTTTCCAAAACGTTAACCCACCCTCCTTATAATTTCAACTCCATCTTCACTACCTAGCTTCTTCCGTATATACAAGATCGAGTGGATTCATTTCGTTTCAACTCTCATTACCTTCTTCTTCCATCTATATTCCATAAACATCTCTAGCTAATTAATATATGTTACTCTTGCTTTAGTTTCTTCTTGATGTTATTCAAGTTTGACGGAATAAATTTGTACACACTTGGCCTTGGTAATACCATCAACAAGAAAGCTAGATCATTAATGGACATGGTACATATAATTACTTCGTTTGTTATATCTCCTACTGTTGTTGTTATTAATGGTTCATGGAGTGGAGCTATATATTAGACCTAGACTATTTTCGTTTTTCTTTCTTTATATGCCTTAATCAGAGATTCGATTTGTTAAATATATATATGTTGATGATGTTATGTTATGCTTGTTATTGTAATGAATGAAGGCTGTAGTTTGGGAGATCGGCCGAAGAATCAAGGACATAGAAGACTTAAGATGGAGATGGACATGGAGGGTGGGAATGGAGGAGAAGTGAGGGTGCCCCCGGGATTCAGGTTCCACCCGACCGACGAGGAGCTCCTCTACTACTACCTCAAGAAGAAGATCTCTTACCAACCCATCGATCTTGATGTCATCCGCGAAATCGATCTCAACAAGCTCGAGCCTTGGGACATTCGAGGTACTTCATTAACCTACTTACTTCCTACGTACATCAATTGATATGCATCTACAAGTACTCAACTATATTCTATACATTAGGGTTAAGATGTGACTACATGCTACATCAAGTGTTAATGTATACGGTCGCTTTTATTAAGAAGCTCTATGACCATGCATATGGTAATTGAAAGGTAATCTCATACCATATGGAACTAATCAGTAGATCCAGATGCCATAGAGCTATAATCAGTCAAGTACGTGATCATTTGGACATAAGAATAGGGGTTTGTACTCAATTATATTGTACCCTTTTTTTATCTCAAACATTTTCCTTTTGTTATCCATCATATTCCTCAAAACGTGTTTTGTGTCTCAATTGATGGGTACTAGTGTAACTACCGCGATTCGTATTTGAATTCTTTTGTAAGATATATGTCTAACATACACATAGTAGGGATCTGACAACCAAGAATGAAATACAACACATATTACAAACTTTCATCTGACTTTTGATCAAAAAAAACAAACTTTCATCTGACTCATACATACATAGTGACTTAATTTTGGGTTGGTACAGAAAAGTGCAGAATCGGAACGGGCCCTCAGAACGAGTGGTACTTGTTCAGCCACAAGGACAAGAAGTACCCGACCGGGACCCGAACCAACCGAGCCACCACAGCCGGCTTCTGGAAGGCGACGGGCAGAGACAAGGCCATCTTCCTCACCAACATTGCCAAGCGCATTGGGATGAGGAAAACCCTCGTCTTCTACGTCGGCCGCGCCCCTCATGGCCAGAAGACCGATTGGATCATGCACGAGTATCGCCTCGATGAAGTCGATTCCACCGACATCCAGCAAGAAGACGGCTGGGTGGTCTGCAGAGTATTCAAAAAGAAGAACCACACAACAACAACAACAACAACAACAGGATTTCAAGCACCACCAGCCGACGTCGAAGATCAAGAAGCTTGCCAAGAAGAGTTCTTGGCCCGCCATAATGGAAGCAGCTCCAACAATCCTCTCATGCCCAAGCAAGGCTTTCAACAACATCCCGTTTACGGCTATGGCCCCTTTGAAGGCTCCTCAATCAATCTGCCACATCTTTCTAGCCCGGACACCGCCATTCCACCACCGACCGCCACTTTCCTTTCTCCGATGTCTTTGAACACGGGCGATCTCGAATGCTCCCAGAATCTGCTGAGGCTCACCTCTGGCGGACCCGCGTTTACTCAACAGGCTTCTGAGCATCAGAAGCTCAGTGGAGACTGGTTTTTCCTGGACAAGCTCCTGACTAATTACCATACGTTGGACCAACAGAACAAGATCAGCCACCATCAAAACCATGTGCCATTGCAGATTAATGGTGTTGACATGGACTCCTCTGCCCACCACCACCAGAAATTTCCATTCCAATATCTTGGTTGTGAACAAGATGTGCTCAAGTACAGACAAGGTAATGGAGAAAACTAAGCAGTTCTTTAATTGTGTTATAGTCATAAGGCCTAGCCGGCCTTTCATCTCATGTATTTTTTTGCTTACCGAATGTTCTTGGAAACCCATAAAGCAGATACGATTTTTATGCCTGTTATATAAAGTTTGAATTCTCCCAGTCAAGGTACCTTTATTTATGCACGTATGTATCTTTTTGGTCGAAATATTTATGTACGTATGTTTTATTTTGCTACATTCTCATTTACATATGAGACAACTGATCTACTGTGATCTACAAATTGAGTAAGAACTTTATGAAATGCTACTACAAGCCAACAAAAATAAAGGATAGTGAAAAGAATGGTAACACCTCCAGGGATTTGATGGGAAATTAAGCAAACGGATTTGATGCATCCACACCCTCCATTTGTTGTTGGGGATACTTAGGACATTGGTTATAAGTCATATTTATATTTTGAGGGTGCTGGATTTGGTAACTTTGAAATTGAGGCTGTTGGAACATCTGCTGATCGATGTTGTTGAAGGGCTTCTTGTTGTCGGTACATTTGTGGTTGTTAGAACATTAGCGGGTACATTTGTGCTCACTCATGACAAGCCTGATTGCATGCTCCATCAACGTTTTTTTCGAAAATGGTATATGTGCATCAACAGATTTCAAATGTGAAAGTCTTGATTACAGCATTAAGTTTTATTTTTAAACAAGAAAAAACTTATCTAACTCGAGGATGGTACATCAACTGTTTTGGGGTCACACAGGTGAATGGCAACAATTGCCTATAGCCAACATTATCAACATAAAATCAACAGTCCAAGACCAGGCAGTAACAGCATTCAAGTTTCATCAATATCCATATTTAAAGCCTATAACTGGTGTAACTGCCACCACCAGAAGAGCCATAGCTACCACCGCCATAAGGCTGTTGTGATGGCAGCGATGAAGATGCGAAATTCGTGCTACCACTCAATTGACCATATGACGTTCTATAACCAGTGTCTATCTTGTCATAGCTGTTGGTGAATGATTCTTTATGATTGTTGATGAATTCCTGTTAAAAAAAAGAAGCAAAAAAGCCATGTCATATGAAGATACCAAGATATAACAAGGAAAAAAAACATATAAAAGTTGTGGCAGAATAGCAAATGTTGCACACCTGAATCCGCTGTTGCGCCGCTTGCACTTGTGAAGAAGTGCCTTTAATTTCCACAGTAATTTCGTCAGGCAATCCTCTGCTCTCTTGAACAGTAATTGTTGCCCCACTACTTCGGCGAATATACGCAATATTTGACCCAGCAGTCCCAATTATGTCTTCTGCATATGACAATGGTATCTGCATTGTCTGTGCAACCTGTATAAAAATTAAAACTCAATGGTGACTGTCTGAAATTGAAAATTTACATCATTCAGATCCCTTATTTGAAACCATTCTGGAAGCAATGAAACCAAACTTCACCCACTGGTTCTCTTTTACTTTTCGGAGACTGATTGCAATTCATTAATACACAAATAGTAACAGCCTGACATCAATGAATCAAATTAAAGCTTTCTCAACAAACCTGAGTAACAACTGGCGCCGGTGCACGACCAATACCCAAAGAACGTAAAGATGATAGCCCAGATTCTTGACCATATGCTGAAAGTACAGGAGGAGCAGCAAATCGGGATTCTAGGTGGTTCTCATGGTCAAGAAATAAACCCTCCCTTTTAAATGTAAAAGGAAAATCAGCACTAAGTGCAGTTTGGGAAGGTGCAAGGGAAGATTTGTCAGGCCAAGCTTCAGCTTGGCGGTCCTGTGTCACTGATGAAGTATTCTAAGGAAAAAGGCATAATTGTTTCTTGTGAGTGATATATATTGGAATGCGGCTAATTAAAAACAAAGATATTGACATAGCTGAACTTACAATCTTCTCAAACAAAGGAACAATACTAGGATCAACCAAGAACTTTCTTAGGTGTCCAACTACTGCTTCCAATGCATTAGTAACCTTCAATACTTCTCCCTGTATATCGACAATCTTCTCATCTGCCGCAACATAAGATGGTGTCTCATCTGGGAAAGACAAAAATAAAATAATTATGAACTCAAATAATACATAATATAAACATCTAGAGGTTGGAAATTAATGAAGATCTAGGGAATGTAACGGTAAGGCAAATCAGCACACATAAAGAGAAATAGTTTCCTTTAGATGCTAAATCATGTATAGCAAGACCAACAAATGCCAATATTAGTCAGCTCATTTACTCATAGGACACAGCCTTAATTTTGCTCTCCACTCATACACATTCCTTAGGGTTCAAATTCCATGCTTGGCTTTCCATTTCAGAAGTTTTCTCTGTATGATCCTTCAAAACCTCTTTTTCATCTTATAAAAGTCATAAACTACAGAAATTACTGCAAAATTGACAGTTCATTCAATTTCCACCGAGTCTTAAACCAAAATAATAAAAAATCAGGAAGAAAACATGAGACAGCCCACAAGGATAAGGCCGTGAACAAAGTCGTAATGAAAAACTGACATGATAAATTTCTGCATCACTTGGCATAGTACACAGACTAGGGAAAGTAAAAGCTAAAGAATAAGGAGCACCATGAGACTTTATTAGGACAAATAAAATGTGAAGGAGTAAGAACCACCATGAGAATTCAGACTGCCTAGAGGTTGAAGATCATCAATGTGATTTATCCTTCAAATATTACCATATCAACACGGGAACATAGTCTTGAAGCCCTTAACATGGTCATTATGTGTTTCTAATGCTGATGTTTCAGCTAAACAAGTAAATAAAAAGATTTAATTACCTGCTGACAGAATTCTTATGGATGCACCAGTGGTTTCTTGCATTGACTTAATCACAGATCCCTGTTTTCCAATCAAATTAATAGCCTGTGAAGATGCAACTATTAATCTAGAGGAGCAAGGTGCTGCTCCTGCAGGTCCAGATAGATCCCCTTCAGCATCAGCATCAGGTAAGGAATTGACACGTTTGAAAACTCTAAGCACGGCAACCATTGCAGGAGATAACAGTGCCTCTGGCTCTTCCTTGCCTGATATTAATACCTGAAAAATCAAGAATAGTCCACAGCCTTTGTAAGTCTGCCTGATATTAAAACTTAACACTGGAAGCCAGCATCAGACTTCAAACAGTATATAGAAAGAACTATCACGTTCCCAGAGTTAGACTTGAGGCCAATAGTCCATAATTTTGTGAATTTAAAGTTAAACCTCAAGCAAATGACTGAGTGTGCTAACTGAAGGCAGTTAAGAGGCCAAGGTGATGAGTTTTAAGTCAACTAGACACCAGACGTTCTAGATCAAGATAGGAAATCAGATTCTCCCCTTCCAAATAGGGTTATAGTAGGAGATTCACTATCCTGAGACAACCCTAATCCCTAATCAGGCAAGGTGATAGAAAGGATTTACTGTGGGTAGGGAAATTGAAACTCCCTAGCTGCTCGATCATTCAATAAACACAGAAAGATAGGCAACTTAAATGCAATTGCGGAAGATAGGAACAGAGAAGAAACTAACAATACGATCGGAGGTGCCAAGGGCACCTTCAAGAACGCGAACGCGAGCACGAGTCTCTTCGCACAGCTTCTTAATGAGCTCTCCTTTGCGTCCAATTATGCTCCCGACTTTCGTGACTGGAACAATCAGCCTGAATACGCAATGTCCAGGCCAGCCGGGCCATTTTTCCACCTCCGGAGCTGGATTAGGGTTTGCAATTGATTGCTGCTCCGCCTCTCCGGTGGCGCCGGCGATACCGCCTGTTTCTTCCGTAAGAGTGTCGGTCGCCGAAACGGGGGCGTTGTTGGAGCCGTTTTCCGGTGGTTCCGCGATGGTAGCCATTAGAGGAAGGCTGAAGCTTTTGGGGCGATGGATGGTAAAAAACCCCTACAGGCTACAGGAGAAGACTTGTATTGATTTGGGAAAACCTCAAACCTTCCCCTTTGGTTTTGATTCCAATATTCTATGTCCGCATGCATTTAGTAAATGTTGTTTAGATCGGAAATAAATTAAAGTAAGATATTTCAAAAATGTTGTTTGTGTTATATAATAAAGAATTAAAAGAAGATTATTGGAACTTTACTTAACAACAATTACTTAAGAAAGTCACTTTAGAATGATAATGACATTAGAAGAGAGGGAGAAAGAGTAAGCACCTTATAGGTTGTATTCTTACTCTTTGTTGATGCAAATTTTACAATGGGTAATGCCTCTATTTGTAGGACCAAAGTTAGACAAGAGTTACCACAAAAGTCAAGATTAGGAGGTGAATAATTCACATGTGTTTCTTATGATTCTTCTAGATGGGTAACAAATGTGTTCATAACACATCTTGTAGATGAACATATATGTATATATTCATAACACTCCCCCTTAAATATTCACCTTCGTTCTTGCTTTGGGACACAAATGTATGTTGCCTCATTGAACCCATTATATGCTTTGATGCTGCCTCATTAAAAACCTTGCCAGGAAAAACCCAGTGGGATAAAAACCTGGTCAAAGGGAAAAAGAGTGCAACGCGTATGATGCTCCCCCTGACTTCAACGTAGCTCTCGGAGCTTACACATTCCAATCCTGTGCACTAGTTCTCCAAATTTCTTAGGAATCAAAGACTTCGTGAACAGGTCGGCCAAGTTGTCATTCGACCGAATTTGTTGGATATCCGCTTCACCGGCTTCTTCGAGATCTCGAGTAGAAAAGAATTTTGGAGATATGTGCTTTGTGCGGTCTCCCATGATGTAGCCTTTCTTCATCTGAGCAACACATGCTGAGTTGTCTTCATATAGTATCGTTGGATTTTCAGTGATCGGCTTCATTCCACTTTCCTTTTGGATGAATTGAATAATTGATCGCAGAGACACACATTCTCTTCCAACTTCATACAAAGCAATTAATTCTGCTTGATTTGATGATGTGGCAGTTATAGTCTGCTTTGTTGATCTCCATGAAATAGCTGTGCCTCCATATGTAAATACATAGCCATTTTGTGATTTAGCTTTGTTTGGGTCGGACATGTATCCTGCATCTGCATATCCGACTAAAGTTGCATTGCTTTGGTTGCGGTAGAACAACCCCAAATCATGTGTTCCTCGGACGTAGCGAAATACATGTTTGATCCCATTCCAATGCCTCGTAGGAGCAGTGCTGTACCTGGATAACAAGTTTACTGCAAAAGCAATATCCGGTCTTGTATTGTTAGTCAAGTACATTAGTGCACCGATTGCACTTAAATATGGAATATCAGGTCCTAGAACCTCTTCGTCCTCTTCTCGAGGGCGAAATTGATCCTTTTCAATATTGAGGGAACGAACTTCCATGGGAGAAGTCAAGGGATGAGCTTTGTCCATATAAAATCTCTTTAAAACTTTCTCAGTATAGTTGGACTGATGGATAAATATTCCATCCTTTAGATGCTCAATTTGTAAGCCAAGACAAAGCTTTGTTTTCCCCAAATCTTTCATCTCATATTCTTTCATTAAGTATTTCGCAGTATCTTCCACCTCATTGGGAGTTCCAACTATGTTTAAATCATCAACATAGACTACAATAATAGCAAATCCCTCATTGGACCTTTTGATAAAAACACATGGGCAAACAATATCGTTTTTATATCCTCTTTTCATAAGGTATTCACTCAGACGGTTATACCACATCCGTCCTGATTGTTTTAACCCATACAACGACCTTCTCAATTTTATTGAGAACATTTCTCGAGGTCCGTTGTTTTCAGCCTTAGGCAATTTTAGTCCTTCTGGGACTTTCATATATATATGTCTGTATCTAGTGACCCATATAAGTATGCGGTCACGACATCCATAAGGCGCATTTGTAGTTTTTCAAATACTGTCATGCCAATTAGGAATCTCAGTGTACTTGCATCGACTACAGGAGAGTATGTCTCATCATAATCAATTCCTTGAATTTGAGAGAAACCTTGGGCTACTAGCCTTGCCTTATATCTAACGATTTCATTTTTCTCATTTTGTTTTCGTACAAACACCCATTTGAAGCCAACTGGCCTTACATTCTTTGGTGTACGAACAACAGGTCCAAAGACCTCTCGCTTTTCAAGCGATTGTAATTCTGTTTGAATGGCATCTCTATATTTTGGCCAATCCTTTCTTTGATGACATTCGTCCACGGATTTTGGCTCAAAATCATCATCTTCAGTCACAATATCAATAGCCACTGAGTAGGCAAATATATCATCGGTAATGATATCCTTTCTATTCCATTGTATGCCTGTGCATACATAATTTATTGATACCTCAAGATTATCAATATCATTGAGTGTATCAACTTCTCTTAGGATATTTTCATTTTCCATCTCATTGCCTTGGTCATTATTCTCATGACTCAGTTTGGTTTCTTTTGTCATACCCTTTTGGTTCTTTGGTTTCCTTGGTTTCAAGTCTTTTGAACCCGGAGGCCTACCACGTTTTCGACGTGTTGTAGACTCCTTTGCAATGGACGTATTAGGTTGTCCAATGGGTATATCAATCCTAGCAGGAGCATTCGCTGCAGGAATATGTGACTTTGTTACCTTCTTTGTGTCAGTGAATGCATCAGGTAACTGATTTGCAACATTTTGCAAATGTATGATCCGTTGAACTTCTTGTTCACACATTTTTGTTTTCTGATCAAGATGAGATAATGATATTGCATTCCATGTAATCTCGTTTACATGTGGGTCCATCTTTTTCTTATCCCCTCCTAAGTTTGGGAATGTATTTTCATCAAAGTGACAATCAACAAATCTTGCTGTGTATTCACCCGTTGTTGGTTCGAGATATTGAATGATTGAGGGAGATTCGAAACCAACATAGATTCCCATTCTCCTTTGTGGACCCATCTTTGTACGTTGTGGCGGAGCAATGGGTACATAAACTGCAGATCCAAATATTTTTAGATGTGAGATATTTGGCTCCTTGCTAGATACTAATTGCATTGGAGAATGCTCATTGGTTGCACTTGGCCTCAATCGAATCAAAGCTGTAGCTTGTAATATAGCATGTCCCCATGCAGATGATGGCAACTTTGAGTTCATCAACAATGGTCTAGCGATTAATTGCAATCGCTTTATTAATGATTCAGCAAGACCGTTTTGTGTGTGAACATGAGGCACTGGATGCTCTATATCAATCCCTATTGACATGCAATAATCATTGAAGGTTTGGGATGTAAATTCTCCGGCATTATCAAGTCGGATTTTCTTGATTGCATAATCCGGGAATTGAGCTCTCAACCTTATTATTTGACCAAGAAGTTTGGCAAAGGCTGCATTCTTGGTCGACAGTAAACTTACATGTGACTAACGTGTAGATGCATCAATTAGGACCATAAAATATCTAAACGGTCCACATGGTGGAGCAATTGGTCCGCATATATCTCCTTGTATCCTTTCTAGGAATGCAGGATTCACTTGCAATTTTATTCTTAGAAGGCCTAATAATTAGCTTTCCAAGTGAACATGCAGTGCAATGGAGATCACTGGACGGGAGAACCTTAACGTTCTTCAATGGATGTCCAAGTGAGTTCTTTATGATTTTGTGCATCATTATTGATCCTGGGTGACCCAAGCGATCATGCCACAATGTGTATGCAGTTCGGTCAATTGACTCTTTACTAGTCATCGCATTGGCCTCAAACGGACAAATGTATGTATGATATAGTCCGGAGGCTTGCGTGGGCATTTTCTCAAGAATCTGTCTATGACCAGATTCATATTTTATGATGCACAGATATTCACTGCCATTTTCATTCAAGGTTTCCATGTGAAACCCATTGTGGCGCACATATTTAAAACTCAGTAAATTCCTTCGTGATTTACTTGAGTAGAGTGCTTCATTTATTATTAACTTTGTTCCTCTTGGGAGTAGAACAAGTGCTCTTCCAGAGCCTTCGATTAGTTTCGATACACCAGATATTGTATTGACATTTCCTTCAAGAGGTCTTAATTCTGTGAAGAATTCTTTGTTTCTCAAGATGGTGTGTGTTGTTGCACTGTCTAGAAGACATTGCTCCTTTCCATCGAGTTTCACATTAGACGATATTCATAATACACAAAGTCTATTACATAAAATATTGGAAATGATAATTAAGACATCATACGACATGCGAAAATAAAAGACATGAGAAACAACATGTGAGTAGTAAAGATAATTAGGGGCTAGTATTTTTGCTTAAACCCCTAAGGCAAATTCATCATTATTGTCAAGATTGAGAAAATCATTGATATCTAGACTGGTCACGGGAGATTTATTCACATCTCCATTTTCGATGTAATTGGTCTCGGTAGCCTTTTCTTTATTCTTATCAGCTTGGTACAGCTTCACAAGATGCGGAGCTGTACGGCATACCTTTGACCAGTGATTAGCCATGCCACATCTATAACATATAGATTTGGGCTTTTGGGAGGATCCTGATGGACCCGTCTGGACCTTTTGCTTGTCATTCCCCTTGTAGCCATTGTTCACACGGTCATAAGGTTTGTTGTAACCTTGACCACGAACAAAGCTGTTACGGCCACGACCACGACCACGTCCGCGTTTACGTCCACGACCATTATAGAATCGTGACTGTTGCCCACGTGGATGGGTATTTCCATCATAAACGCCTTTTCAATAGCGTTTGCTTCTGGGACTATTGTTGAGCCAGTAGGCCTGAGGTTGTGGTTTTTCATCAATAGCTCATTGTTCTTTTCGGCAACCAGCAACACTTTCAACAAGTCAGAATACCTCTCAAAGCCTCTTTCTCTATACTGTTGTTGTAACAACCCATTAGAGGCATGCATTGTGGAGAAAGTTTTCTCCAACATTTCTTGCTGGGTAACCATGTGCCCACATAATCTCAATTGAGAGGTGATTCTATGAATAGCACTATTGTATTCAGTGATAGACTTGAAGTCTTGGAACCTTATATTGTTCCATTCATGGCGTGCTTGTGGGTACAAGATTTCATTTTGATGGCCATAACGCTCATTCAAGCTTTCCCACAATTTAACTGGGTCATCCACAAACATGTATTCAGTCTTTAGACTTTCGTGAATGTGGTGACGTAGGAACACAATGGCTTTTTCCTTTTCTTGCGGGGTGGTATCATTTTCCGCCTCAATTGTTCTTTCAAGGCCATTTGCCTTTAGGCTAGTCAAAGCATCAACCCTCCATTCGAGGTATTTTTGGCCCGATAAGTCAAGGATTTCAAACTCCCTTTTGGTGATGCTTGCCATTTTAGTTACTACAAGGAAATTATAAATTAACAAAACAAAGGCAATTAGGAATGCATATGTAACTCGTAAACATATATGGTATGATGAGATTAAATAATTTAGTCGATCATGATGAATGTTATTATTATGTCAACATATATAAGCATGTAATTAGTATGTGTATAACATATGAATAATAACTTTATATAAAGAATGCTTATAAGATGTAAATAAATGACAAGAATTAAAAAAGTAAATAAATGATAAGGATTAAGGAGCTAAACAAATAGAATAAGCATCAAAACGGTAAATAAATAATGCATGCATGAGATATAAAAGAAAGATGCGAAAGTATACTGAAAAATAAAATTAGCGGGAACAGTTATAAATCCGGTTTCCTTTTAATCCTTTTATCCTCATCCATCCATTTTCACTTTTACCACTTCCACCTTATCTCCTCCATCTCGTCTTCCTCCTCCATTTTTCATTTTCATGTCCATGGCCGACAACGACATTTTGCATCGTATTAAGGCCGGTAATGATCGGTTTTTAACCGAGCTTTTCATTTGTCTTGTTCTTATCGTGATTATCTATATTGCGCTCATAATCATTTGGGTAAGAAATTTCTCACAATCTACTTGGTGAGATCAAACATTTCCGAAAGGGGATTTGAGTACAAACGCCAAATAAGGTAAGTAAATCTTTGTATTTTGTTTGTATCTTAGTAGATCTAAATAAACTTGCTTCCATATTTAGTTTATAGCATATAAGATCTAGAATTTTGAAAATGAGTTTCTGATGTAGAAGATCCTAAATTAGGCGACTATAGAGCATACTCCTCAAAACGATTTTGTAAACTCTTTGCATGAATTTAGTTAAGGAGAGATAAATTCTTAGATTTAAAAAGGTAGAAGTGATTAAGTATATTATGCAAGAATTTACCAAAATTGTTTGTGAAGCCTACTATTGGGACGATATTAAGAATGCCAGTCATTAATATCTAAACCAATAATGATCGTCCCTTGTTTTGATAATGACAAACTCAAAGGTATTTGATAAGTTGTCCAAGTATTGATCTCAGGTAAGTCAAGTGGACGCACATGAGCGAAAAGGACAACAAGTGAACGGCAGTCCCTAAGCTGAAGGGACGCATGTCATCAGAACCTCCAAAGCTGAATGTAATTGGCGAAGTTCCTGCGAAGATAGGATGGCGTCCTCATCAAGAAAGGACGCGCGCCAAAATACGGACAAGGTTCAAATTCAAATCAAGGCCGCCCCAACATGATTACATCACGTCCGGCCGTAGTCCTCAGAAGGAAGCTTCCCTTGTCTGGGCACGTGTAGACAACTCCAAAGAAGTCGTCCCGACATCATGTTCGCTGTGTGTTTGTGCGCCCGCTTCCAAGCAAATCCAAAGGAGTCACACATGCAAGAAGTCAAGAGGATCTTCAGATACCTCAAGGGACGGGATGACCTATGCCTATGGTATCCCAGAAGGACGTCCCTAAACCTGGTAGCGTACTCTGACGCGGATTATGCTGGCCATGTGGTGGATAGGAAGAGCACCTCAGGAATGGCCCAATTCCTGGGCTCTTGCCTTGTATCTTGGGGATCCAAAAAGCAAAACTCCGTGGCACTCTCAACCGCCGAAGCTGAGTACGTTGCTGCTGCATCGTGCTGTTCACAAGTCCTATGGATCAAGTACCAACTTGAAGATTATGGTACGTTCCTCAACACAGTCCCTATCTTGTGTGATAACACCAGTGCTATAAGTATTGCCAAGAATCCTGTTCATCATTCTAGGACGAAGCATATTCATATAAGACATCACTTTCTTCGTGATAATGTTGAACTTGGATTAATCAAGGTAGATCATGTTAGGACTGAGGACCAAGTGGCCGATATTTTCACAAAAGCACTTGATAGACGTCCCTTCGAGCACCTCCGGTTGCTTTTAGGGATGATAACTTTTAAATGATCAAGTCCCGTTCTATTATTCCCTCCATGATTGGCTATGTTTTTGTTGAGAACTTGTTTTAAAGTGTGCCATGCATTTAAAGTCATCTTTAAAGGACGCTAGTCTAAGACATGTGTTTCGCTTGTGTTTTGAACGCTATTTATTTTGCTTTTCATCTCAAGAGTATCCCTGGTCAAACTACCCTCATTATAAGCCGAAATGATTGGAACTCTAAGCTTACCCAAGCCGAGAATCTTGCAAACGCGTCCTATGAGCATTCTTTGTCTTATCTTTACGGGACGTACTTGCTTGATTTTCAAAAATGGTTCTAAGTGATCAAAGGGACGCGTGTTAAGAGCTGAGAGTTGTCCGTACAGAGTTCTAAGATCAGAGGTTGAGATCAGTGTCTGGGACGCCGTGATTCAGTTCTGAGTAATGCAGTGTTGTGTGCCTAAAGGACGCCAAGACAGAGTCCTTTACAGTTGTGAGGTTTTGAAAATTGAAAGAAGGAAGTTGAACCGTTTCGGAGAAGTTGAACGCAGATCTCGGGATATGTGTAACGGATGCAAAACAGCTGTGTTTCTTAGCAAAGAAGGAAGCCACGTGCGGGATTGCGGATGGAGGAAGCCATGTGAAACTATCCTATTACCCTTGACCATTCCACTTCGTCTTCTTCCTATAAATACGTCCCTGCATCCTCTGAAAAATCCTCTTTGCTCCTCTGCCATTTACACACATTTAGCAATCTCTCAAGATCTTGCCAAATCTTCAAACCCAAATCCCGAAATCATCTCCTCAACCCTAATCTCCTTCTATATAAACCACCCTCTCAAATGGCAAACACAAGAACAACCAAGAACCAATCTTCATCTCCGGCGGCGAAAAACCCTAGTTCCTCGAGGTCTCCTCCGGTGAAAGGCCGGTCACTCATGGACTCGAGAGGGCGACCTACTGGGCGCCAAGACCCCCCTCGCCACCATTCTTCTTCTCAAACCACCCAACGCCGCCACTCCAACACCCCTCCACAGCCACATCGCTCCCAACCTCCACAACAAAAACACCAAGCCCCCCGTTCCCAATCCAAACCCGTCCAAAAACGATTTTCATTTCTTGAGAAGCCTTTCAAACCTGAGCCCGAGCCAGATAACATCTCCAAAGGCTCCGTCTTTAGGCTTCCTGCCCAACCCAAACGCCGTCCTCCTCTCGACCCTCTCATAGAGGACTGGCTAGAAAAAGAGCCTAGGACGCTCGCAAACATTTGCCTACGGGCGTCCGCTCATGATCATCCCCCCAAGGTCCAACGCCTCCTCCACTACTTTATGGTCACCTACGTCAAGCCACGCCTTGAAGAGACCAACCATACCAACCCACCCTTTATGGGGCCCGACATAATTTCTGACACGTTTGGTGGGACGGTAGACGAGCTTGCCAAGCTCCTCCCAGACATCATGGAGTTCTTGGTGGCTCCTGCGGGCTCCGTCCCATCTCAAAAACGGAAAAGGCCTTCCTCCCCTTCCCCTTCCAAACAACAAGTAAAAGGGCCTCCCTCCTCCTCCCCAGTCAAACCAGTCCCTTCCTCCCCTCCTCCCGCCCCAAAGAGAAGACTCAAGACGTCTGCCCAACTTGAAGGCGTCACTGAAGAGCAAATGGCAGCTATCCGCCTCTCTGAGCTGCAAATTGAGAAAGAAGAGAAGGCGCGACAGGAGCAAGCCGAAAAGGACGCCATTGCTGCGGCGATCGAACAGAGCTTACAGGACGTCCCTCGGCTTCCTCCTCCACCACCAAGAATAGAGGACGTCACTCCTGCTCCTGCTCCTGTGGCTTCATCAGATCCGCTCCAGGCGGAGATCGAGGCGGACTTGGCAAAACCTATGCCAACAGTCCAAAAGGCAACTCCTCAAGTACAGGTCCCGGCCAAGGACGCTGTACCAAAAGTTATAACACTTGAGGACTCCCCTGCTAAGCAGCCGCCTCCTCCCCCTGCTCCGCTCAAAGTAAAGCCCATCTCAATGGCTCCGCCCAGCGCCTCCTCTGCCCCCACAAAAGCAAAGATAAGAACCCCCACTCCCTCTCCTCCCAGAGCTTCCACTCCTCCTCCTCCGCCTGCTCCGGCCGTCGAGGAAAATATTCAAGTCCAGGGGACGGCTTCTGTTGAAGTCCCCATTGAGTCCTTGGCAAGGACTCCAGCTGTGGACGCGCCTCCTACAGAACAGGCGTCCACTGCTGAGGACACAGAAATGGTCGAGTCCCATGAGCAAGGGGACGAGGCCTCAGATGAAGAGGACGCTCCTCACCAGGATGAGGATCTTGAGGACGAGAAGGGAGAGGGCGATGAAGAAGACGCTGGTGATGAAGTGATAGTGAGCAACGGCAGTAAGCAGAAACGCTTGAAGAAGATTCTGTCGCCGCTCCTGTTCACCGCCCAATTTCTCGAAGAGAACCAGCGCACAGAGTTTTTGGAACTGCTTGAGTTCCAGGGATGGACGCACCTAGGCGCCGAAGCCGCAGAAGTCGACCCCGAACAGGTTCTCCGTTTTTACTCCAAATTTGAAATATCAGAAGTAAAAGGGAAGCCTCAAGGGACGTTCGAAATTGATGGGGACGAGTACTCAATTGCTGAGGGTACCGTCCGCAATATGCTAGGCCTGCGTCCCTCTCCGCCAGATGCTATGCATGACCTTCCCAACAAGAATTTTGGTCGTTTCTCCCAGGAAGAGATCTTCAACAGAATATTCAACGGGAGACAACCAATTGCTAGGGACAGGGTCGCTCATTGTCTCTCCAAAATGGGCGTCCTTGTGCATCACTTCATTGTGCGCATGGTCGTCCCCCGCCAAGAAAAGAAGTCAATAGTCCAGATCACTGACAGTATCTTACTGGACGCCTTCTTGGAACGAAAGTTGATAAATTTGCCGCGGGTAATCTTGGAGCACATGGGCAAGTGCACTCGAGGCAGGCACTCTCTTCCCTTCCCTGGCTTGGTCAAGCAGATTCTTAAGCAGCAAGGCCTCTATGCTCCGAAACAAGAACAGTCCTTTGGCATCCACTGGGATGTTAGGCAAATCTCCTTGCCCCCGGTTGGAAAACTCCGTTGTGATGAGCCGCTCTCATCAGTCAAACGACAAATGGAAAAGGAAAAGAAAGAGGCTCAGAGGAAAGCCAAGGCTGCCGCCGCTGCTGCTGCTAAAGACGCTCAAGGTGATCTAGAGGCTGAAAATTTGCAAGTCGTAGGGACGCCGGTTGAGGACGCTGCTGAACAAGAGGACGAGCTCGATGGTGTGAGCGTCCCTGATGAGGCCGAGAAGCACTCTACGAAGTATCTGATGGGCATGATGATCGAGAACCAGTGTATGATGATTGATCTAATCCAACAGGTTCACGACACTCTCCACACCCACACAGAACTTCTGGAACGCAACAATGATCTCCTTGCGCAGAACAACTATCTTCAGGAGCAACACCTCAAGGCCCTTGGCAAGCGTCCCCGCAAATGATCACACTCCCCATCTCTACCCTGAAACAGTTTATTGTTTGTTTTTGTTGTGTTTTGTTTGTTAAGACTTTGCGACGATGTTCCCTTTTTGGCTGTTTGTAATGTTCGTACTCTAATCTTCTTGAATGGCGTTCATTACATTTGTGATTCCGTTTGTCCAAGCGTTCCTTTCTCTAATTATGACTTCATGCTTGCATACTTTTTTAACTTGTTCTCCTTTTCGATGATGCCAAAAGGGGGAAGTATAGTTTTGCAGAGATGAGATTATTTTTAAGTTGTCATAGAAAGCATGTGCTTAGGGGGAATTTCGAACAAGTCCAAAGGACCCTAGTTAAGAATAAGATAGAACGCACATAAAAGAATGTGTTGCATGCCAACCTAAGCTGAAAAGAAAATCAAGTGTAGTTTCTCATGCTAAAAGCTTTACTTCTGTGCGCATTATTGAAAAGAGTTTGTCATCATCAAAAAGGGGGAAATTGTTGGGACGATATTAAGAATGTCAGTCATTAATATCTAAACCAATAATGATCGTCCCTTGTTTTGATAATGACAAACTCAAAGGTATTTGATAAGTTGTCCAAGTATTGATCTCAGGTAAGTCCAGTGGACGCACATGAGCGAAAAGGACGACAAGTGAACGGCAGTCCCTAAGCTGAAGGGACGCATGTCATCAGAACCTCCAAAGCTGAACGTAATTGGCGAAGTTCCTGCGAAGATAGGACGGCGTCCTCATCAAGAAAGGACGCGCGCCAAAATACGGACGAGGTTCAAATTCAAATCAAGGCCGCCCCAACATGATTACATCACGTCCGGCCGTAGTCCTCAGAAGGAAGCTTCCCTTGTCTGGGCACGTGTAGACAACTCCAAAGATGTCGCTTTCCCAGCGATGGTCCCCTACCCACGCGGAGGCTTCCCAAGCGTCAACAGAGTTGACTTCCTCAAGGATCTCATCGCACCGTTGATGGAAGATCAAGTGTCCGACCAAGTCTCAGAGGACGCTAGAGGACAAGAACCACTTCCGCTATAAATACCCCCTCAAGGGTATGCATAGTGGTGTGGACTTTGAAGACTTTCTCTCAAGCTCTCCCGAAGCATTCAAGTTCAAGAACAAAGAACAAGGAGATCAAGTGAACTTGAAGCAAGAGAAAGAAAGTCCAACCAAATCAAATTCAAATCATTCCACAAAATAATTAAAGTTGTTGTTTGTCTCTCACGACGAATAGTGAGGGACGTGAGTGATAGCTTCCTTATAGCTAAGAGTGTTAGGTTACTTGTTAGGTTGAAAGGAGTGTTACTAGTGAGGCTAAGGACGGACGCTTAGCTCAGAGAAGTGTAACGACTCGCCTAAGTTGTAAGGACTCACTCTCTATAAGATAAGGGACGGCTATTGAAAATCCTCCAACGGAGGTAGAGGTTTACCCATAAGACTAGTTGGTCTTAGTGGCGTTTCCTCTATAAATACTCGTGTCTATTCTCTTATCTTGTTTCCTGTTAAGTCTACTTTCCGCTGCACTTAAGGACGCCCTTAACCCAGTTAAGGACGCCCATTCTAACGACTTACGATCCAACACCTACGAACTTATATATAAAACTCAAATGAAGATTATGCATACGTATAAGTTACAAACAAGATTAAGAAAATGTATAGAACTTTAGTTTAGTGGAAATGAGATTTCTTTTACAAAAGCTACGTAGGTAAGTATATATAATTAAAGATTAAAGAAAGATCAGTTGGTAATTAGAGACTCGTGCTGATAACGTGTTATATAATAAAAGATTAAAAGAAGATTATTGGAACTTTACTTAAGAACTTTTACTTAAGAAAGTCACTTTAGAATGATAATGACATTAGAAGAGAGGGAGAAAGAGTAAGCACCTTATAGGTTGTATTCTTACTTTTTGTTGTTGCAAATTTTACAATGGGTAATGCCTCTATTTATAGGACCAAAGTTAGGCAAGAGTTACCACAAAAGTCAAGATTAGGAGGTGAATAATTCACACCTTTCTACCTAGGGTAATTAGTCATACACATGTGTTTCTTATGATTCTTCTAGATGGGTAACAAATGTGTTCATAACACATCTTCTAGATGAACATATATGTATATATTCATAACAGTTTGGTTATTTAACAAATACTCCCTCCGTCCCTTAACGTTCGTCCTATTTCCGTTTTTATCGTCCCAAAATGTTTGTCCTATTTCCATTTATATCTATTATTTCTTCCACAATTACCCTCACACTTTATTACATTTACACAAATCATCACCTTTTTCATCTCCTTTATTTCTCTTTCATCATTTTACACTCATTACCTATACCTATCAATTCATCTTTATTCTCTTCACTTTTAACCCATAACCTCCATTAAAACACTATTCATTATCTTTCTCACTTTAAAAAAAAATTTACACATTATTTTTGCCATTAATAAAGTGAGGCAAAAGCTCCCAATTTGGACTCATTGTGGGAGTTACACGTTTGAGCTGATTTTGGACTTAAATGGTCTTTGTTTGGAGACTTGGGTCATCACCCAAATGAGGTCCAATTGAGAGCTTCTCCCCACATAAAAGTGGGAAACCCTAGCTGCCTCTTTCATTTCCACCTTGTGCCTCCATTTGAGATCCAAAAGCTCTCTTTCTCTAAGCTTGCTCCATCTTCGATCTCCATCCAGCTTTCATCTCGTCCATGTATGCTTTCATTTTCCGATTTCCTTATTTCCCCCTCATCTCTTGTTGGAACCTTGGCTCTCTGTTCTCGATCGAGTCTTTCTTTCTCCCCAGATCTGTGCTGATTTCTGGCGAGGTTTGTTGAGATGGCTCACAATGGCCCCGTTGATGACAACCCCGAGTTCTTGGATGCTTTATTCGGCGACGATAGTTGCCTCGATTCACAAGAATCCTCCCCTTACGAGTGCCCTTACTATCCACAATGTGAATGGGGGCATGACTGTGGCGGGAACCATTCCTTCACCCCCGATCGGGGTTCACTTTTGAGGGAATCGTGGTTCAAACGGAAAGATGAGGGGGAGTGCGTGGACCAACCCCTTTCGTCGGAGTCCAAGGTGAACGGCGGCGGGCTGGAGGCAGTGGCGGACTGAATGTAGGCCCAGAGGGGGCACATGCCCCCACTGGGATTTAAAAAAAAAAATTTATATTGATAATAGCGTAAAAACCGTCTTCTTTTCCTTCGTTCCAAACTTCATTACGCAATTGGCTCGGAGATGGGTTAATGAATGATTGTTTGCTTACTTATATTGGGAAAGATGTAGTTAGGTGCATTGAAATTGAAGATCTTATTGTACGATTTCAAGAGATGTCGAATCGAAAAATGTGTTTGTAAGAAACAAATTAATATAAGTTTGATATTTTATATATTTCGCCTCCTCTGGGGAAAAAGTCTGGGTTCGCCACTGGCTGGAGGTTGAAGATCTGGACGGCGGCAGGCTGGATCCGGAGGCTGCAGATCTGGACGGCTTGTACACCCCTGATTCCGAAGTGGATCAGTAGCTAAGTCCCCTTTAGCCCTATGAAATTGCAACCTGCTGTTGTATTTTGTTGTTGGGCGAACTCTTATGCTGCTTTTGTTTGCATATTTGTATGTTTGTACACCTTTGCATGTTTGTAAATCCTTGCATGTTTGTATTATCTGGATTTAGTCCCCTTAACATTTGGTATTCTGTGTTTGAATGAATGATGAAGGAGAACCCCTTTTACGTTTGTTTGAGTGATCTGGATTCCTGTGTTTTTTAGTCCCCTTAACAGGCTGTTCATGGATGTGAATGTTTGTTTGAGTGATCTTGATTCCTGTGTTTGAGTGATCTGGATTCCTGGATTCCTGTGTTTCTTGATCTGGATGTGAATGTTCATGGATGTTTGTGGAACTTGTTTGTGTTGATCATGGTAATTTGATGCTGAAACTTGACACATTTTCTGAAACGTGTTTGTGAGTGTTTTGAAACTTGTTGATGCTCTTGAAACTTGTTAGTGAGTTGTCTAAAAATTATTGATGCTCTTGAAACTTGTTTGTGAGTTGTCTAAAAATTGTTGATGCTTCTGAAACCTATTCCATGCTTCTAAAACTTGACTAATTTTGTGAAACTTGTTTGTGAGTCTTTTGAAACCTGTTGATGCTCTTGAAACTTGTTAGTGAGTCTTCTGAAAATTTTAGATGCTTGTAGAAACTTGTTTGTGAGTTTTCTGAAACTTGTTGATGCTCTTGAAACTTGTTTGTGAGTTTTCTGAAACTTGTTGATGCTCTTGAAACTTGTTTGTGAGTTTTTTGAAAATTATTGATGCTTTTGAAACTTGTTCCATGCTTCTGAAACTTGACTAGTTTTCTCAAACTTGTTTGTGAAATTGATTTGAATCTGTATGACAGTTGATGTTTTTGAAACTTCTTTGTGATGATTATTTCGAAGTCTGTACACCATGCTTTTATTTCAATTTATGGCCACATTCATGCTATTGTTTCTGAAACTGATGAAATAATTTAACTTATCATGTTGTTGAAACTTGTTTGTGATGATTAATTGTAATTCTGTAATGCATGCTCTTATTTTTGTATGACAGTTCATGTTTCTGAAACTTGTTTGTGATGATTTATTTGAATTTCGTACACCATGCTTCTATTTGTGTGCTTCTGAGTTTTGAGTTTATGTTATGCTTCTGTGCTTGAGTCCTTTTTTTTTTGTACAACATGCTCTTATTTTTGTATTTCTATATGACAGTTCATGTTTCTGAAACAAAATTGTGATGATTTATTTAAAATTAGTACACCATGCTTCTATTTGTGTGCTTTTGAGTTTTTGAGTTTATGTTATGCTTCTGTGCTTGAGTCCTTTTTTTTTTTTTACAACATGCTCTTATTTCTGTATTTCTGTATGACAGTTCATGTTTCTGAAACTTGTTTGTGACGATTTATTTGAATTTTGTACACCATGCTTCTATTTGTGTGCTTCTAAGTTTTGACTTTATGTTATGCTTCTGTGCTTGAGTCTTTTTTTTTTTCAATGATGATTCCCTGAGTCAAAGATGCACACTCAGCCAACCATGTTTAGTTGACATGCATTAGGCAACCTCCCTTAATTGTGGCTTTGGATGCCTTTTGCTTGACAATGGAATGTGCTTGAGTGTGCATCAATGATGGACAAGGGGACTCTGAGAATTTATTTTTACTCAATGATGAATGGTTGCAATGCTAAGATGCTCATTCTTGCACAGCCTATTGCATTGACATACATTTGGCCACCGCCCTAATTTGTGGCTTTGGAGGCCGTTGTATGTTGATGTGAGGGTGAATGAGCATCTGTGATGCTAAAGGGGAGTCTGAGAGTAATTTTTTTTTCCTTTTCAAGAATATTTCCAAAAGTACTTCATATATCTCCCCAAAATATAGAATAAACTTGTACAAGTTTTCCAAGTACACAAAAGTATTTGACACACTACATGTGTCCTATACATAATTACATGAAGTCATCTAATGCATCATGCTGATAATCAATATCTTCATAAGGATCTTCAGTCCCCTGTGTCTCTTGCTCTTGATTTTGACTTGCTGCTTGTGTCTCTGGACCATCTGCACTTGCATGAGTTATGTTCCATGCTTCACAAACTGCCCAGTTTGGTGCTTCCACTTGAATGGGCAGATTGCCCTAACTTGCTAACTTTTTCTTATTCACATGTGGCAAGTCATAATCATTATTGCCTTTTACTTTTAATACCTCATTCATAACATATTGTATTGAATGCCACACATTACCCAAAGTTAAAGGGTCTAGCTCAAAAAATGCTTCATGAACAGCTTGTAACATGTGCTCTATATCCTTGGACATTTTTTTGTGCATGAGTGACTAAATGCTTCTAAAAACCCTAGATCTAGGATGTTTAAATCTGGACTATTGGGTGGTTGTTGGATTAAGATGAAAGTAAACTCCCCTTGTATGTAAACCTGTTGCCATTCTTGATCTTCTTGAGTAATGTGTGCTTTGGGATTGTCCTGCTGAATGAATATGATCTTGTGACCTTCCTGTTGTGGCCATTTTGACTTGATTGCTTGAATGATTTGACCTATAAGCATTCTTCTTGTTATTGTTTTATTCACTAATTCAACAAGTTTGGTAACCATGGTTCCCTTATCTATGTTCTTGGACTTTCTCTTTGCTGCCTCTTGATATGTGAAAGGAAATATTCCTATCTTGCCATCAAAAGTGCATGTCCCCTCACAATTGAACCTAGGTCTTGCAACAGCTGCTGTAAACATGACTTTGGGTATAAACTTACTTGATGATGCAGCCCTGTATTTGCCCCTTTCATTTTCTTCTAGATACACTCTTTGTGTCTTTTTGCTGAGATGAAACCATTTCTCATCTATGTGGACAAAATCAAACATTGAATAGTATTGCTTCTTGTTATGTGGTGTGCTGCCTTGAAGTAGACTCAATATCCACTCCAACCTTGTCTTCATGTTTGATTCCTTCAGACCTCGATGGAGTGGATTAGTGTGTGCCCTAATTGATTTTCTTTGAATCATTCTGTGCACTGTGCTCTTTGATACTTCGAGGTTTGTTGCTAAATCTCTTATACATGACCTCTCCCCCATTGTAAGTGCTGTGATTTTAGCAGCCTCAACTACCACTCTCTTCCTACCACAGTTGTGGTACTTTTTACTTACAGCTGGCATGTGCATGGCATTTTGTTCTCCCCTTATGCTCTTCCATAATCTGCCAATTGTTCTTGTTGATACACTAAACTCACTTGCAACCTGTTTAATTGTGCTGTATGGCAGAAGTCCCCCCTGTGCTATGTGCAGAAGCCTCATCAAGATCTGCATTTTTCTGTGAGAGTTGAGCCTCGCCGTGAATGGTTGATGATGCAATTGTTCTGTTGAGGTATCACCTGCTTCTGCTTGCTCTTCCCCTTGCTAACTGAACTGAGGAGAATCTGTATCTTCCTCTACCTCCCCTGGTGTTGCATTAAGATCAAACGAGTGGGGTGAATGAGCATGTTGAGCTTCAAATACCTCTGGTTCTGAAATTTTATTTAAATCAATGGCTGAAGCCATCACGACGTGGCGATGATGCAACAAAGAAGCTTCTTTTCTTCTTCCCTCCTCTCTTTAATTTCATGAAATGCAACTTGCAAGTTTACTCAGAAGAATGTTTTGTGCCTTTAATGGCTTTTGAGCTGTAAAAGAGGAGAATGTTCTCTTGTGTAAGGGATGATGTGGCTTTTAAATGTTGGCAGAATGTGGGGTTTGGGGTTGGATCCGTGTGACTTGAATGCTTGATTTCTATTGGTTGATGTAAAGTTAAACTCCCATTTGTAGTTGTTGAAAATAAAATGAGCTGGCTTTCATTTGATTTTCTACTTTTGTACTTGCAAATTTGCAGCTTCCATCTGACACAAATCTTACACCAAAAAAACACTTTTTGAACTTCTTAAATTTGGGGTGTATAGTGGAGTAAGACAATCAATTCGGGACAGAGGGAGTAAGAGAAGAGAAGTGATTTGATCAAAAAAATAAAATAAAAAAAGATAATTAGAATAAAATCCTACTTATGTAATACGAAGTATGACTCAAATAAAGTAGATTCTACTTATTATTTTTTCCAATTTATTATTTTTGGGGTGCAGTACCAGTGAGAATGAGTTTACAAGAGAGAAATAAGAAAAAATATCAATTACTGGTTACATGTGTGTGTGCTATGCCACACGCGGGTTTAGTGTGCAAGTTTCGAAATATAACTACTGTATGTAGTCGCATACAACGTGACCATACATTTTCATACATAATGATTGTGTATGATAACACTAAAGACTATTTATATATTTTCACTTATTGTACATTATATTACATGTGAAAAAATTCACACACAATTACATATAGGCATGCACAGTTATGTTACGTCAAAATGAACATAAATGGTAATTGAAAATACACAATCATCTTACTTGAAAATCACACAAAATACGATATAGAACATGCACATTCATATTAATTGAAAATACGCAGTCATGTTATTTGAAAAGGTACAATCAAACTAAGTGAAAATATATAACACCCATATTTTGAAATCATGGGTATTATATGCTAGTGACCTCAAATTGTTTCATCCGAAGTCACCTATGGTGATAGGTAACATAACTCGATTCATAAAAAAACAAAATATTGAACATATATTACGTAAAAAAATTCAATGGTTGATACATGATTACAAGTCATTGATTAATGATGCAAAATAACAATGCTTGAGTGAAGATGACATGTGAATCATTTTGCAACGAAAGTAAAATGACGACTCAATGATTATTCATAAAAATACTATGTGGGATTCCAAAATATCTAAAATATCTTGAAAATCTTTCTTCCTTTAAATCCTCGAGCCCTCATCTTCAGTCTTCAACAAGCCTATCCTCACTTCTTGTTATTTCGATAAAAGTAAGAAATACCAGTCAACCAATGTCAAGAAGGAAAGAGATGTTAGTAGCACGAAACTAAGCCAAGCGGTAAAATGTGACTTGGCTCTTAAAGAAATGTTAACCAAGTTGACATCATACTTCAAGTAAAACAGATTGATGCACAACAAGTCGGGGTTCTTTCGAGAGAAGAGTAAAGGTGATTTTGGTAGAGTAGCCTACAAATATATTTGGAGGGGAGGGAAATACGCAATTTCTTTTGGAGTTAGGACACAACACGAAAGTGATTCTCATGGAAAGAAAAAATGATTACTGTTGGGAACTTTAGTAATTCAAATCAAGGTTTAATAAAAACTTGCATCGACTTATCTTCTTTTAGTAATATAACCACACAATTTGATAACAATTTTCGGATGCCACAACTCATAAGAGTCAAGAGCCACGCCAAGGTGGAATAGTCATTCCAACAATTCGATTAACGATTTTTAGATGTGGCGACTCTTCAACGAGGCTAAAGCCAACACCTAGCTAGGGTGCTACCACCCTGTGAGCGGTAGAGCGGACAAAGTCATAACCCATTATTAAGGTATAGACATATCCTAATACAATCTTTTCGAGAGGCGCTAACAAAGATGAGCTCCCACCCCTAATAACTATTCTAGTTCATAACAAGCTTCAAACAAGTTATTAAACACACAAGGCCACAATCAAGTGATCCTAAGTCCAATTACTAGCGTAGTACAGAATCTTCTATACAACATGAATGTTTGTCCTTCTTGCAACATAAATACTTAACTTTTGTTTTAATCTTAAAAGAAGTATTATGTATTCAACCCCAAAATTGTTAACAACATCTTAACATTGTCCCTCTACATCTAATAAATGACCTTTTAATTTTTTTTGTAATATTTATATTTGTTTTCAATTTGTATTCAAATTCTTCCTTTAGTATAATAAATATCACAATATAAATTTTATTATTTTACTAATAGATGCCACAAAAAAGTAAAAGAGGATGAAGGAAGTGATTTAAGATCATAAACATTCTTACTTTTACTATAATAAATGATAATATATAAATGACGCAATTTGTTAAAAATATGAGTATATTCAAAATTGTGAAATGTAATTATGATTTCTTAAACTGATTTATTTTGGTGAGGGATTGGGGTGGGGAGGGTGGGTTTGGGGCAAAATTGAAGAGGTTAGACCTTAAAACAAATTAATGTGCTATCTAGTCTATTTTTGCCCATATAAAACCTCCCATCTCTTTTGTTTTCTCTCTCTTCCTCATTTTTTTTGCTCTCATATCTCTCTCTCTCTCTCTCTCTCTCTCTCTCTCTCTCTCTCCAAATCTCCCACCATCTCCTCTCCTCCCTCTCTCCTTCGATTTTATTTTTTCAGATCTAGGCTTGTACGAGTCAGATCTAACTCGTGTATTCCAGATCTAGACTCGTACGAGACAGATCTACGCTCCAACCACCTCGACGAGCCATTCCGCCGCCGCACTCGCCGACGACTTCCGCCACCGCCGCCGTCGCTACCGCCGCCAGATTTGGCGAATTCCAGGTATTTTTTTTTCTTTTTCGACTCCTTTCGGTTCCGTTTCATCCTCAATCTTCCTTTTTTTTTGTTTTGACCCAGATCTACTTAGATCTAGACTCATACGAGCCAGATCTGGGCTTGTTCGAGCCAGATCTAGGCTCGTACGAGCCAGATCTAGGCTCGTACGAGCCAGATCTAGGCTCGTACGAGCCAGATCTAGGCTCGTTCGAGCCAGATCTAGGCTCGTTCGAGCCAGATCTAGGCTCCTACGAGCTAGATCTAGGGTTGGGTTTTTGGGATTTTGGGGTTTTTGGATGACAAGTTCATTTTTGGGGGTTTGGGATGATTTTATGATTTTGGGTGATGACAAGTGGTTTTTTATGAGTTTTAAGCAATTTAAGTTTGTTCTACGGATCTGACTGATGACAAGTTCTTTTTAAGGTTTTTGGGATGATTTTATGGGACTGGGTGATGACAAGCTGTTTTTAATATGTTTTAGCGATGACAAATTTGTTTTTTATGTGTTTTGGTGATTATAAGTTTGTTTTACGAATCTGAGTGATGACAAGTTTGTTTTAAGGTTTTTGGGATGATTTTGGGTGATGACAAATTAGTTTTATGGATCTGACTGATGACAAGTTTTTTTAAAGGTTTTTGGAATGATTTTATGGGACTGGGTGATAACAAGTTGTTTTTAATGGGTTTTAGCGATGAGAAGTTTGTTTTTAATGTGTTTTGGTGAAGACAAGTTGTTTTACGGATCTGGGGGTGATGACAGGTTTGTTTTAAGGTTTTTAGATGAATTTATGGGTTTGGGTATGTTTTCGGGTGATGACAAGTTTGTTTTACGAGTTGGGGTGATGACATCTTTTATTTTGCATTGTTAAATTTGTATATATAGTACTTATAATTATGGCGTATTAGCTCAAATGGTAGAGCAATGTGCTTGATGCACAATAATGTGGGTTCAAATCTCACATAGGTCAATTTCTTACGTGAATGATGAGTTTTATCTCAACTTGTCATCAGATAATGACAAGTTGAGTACGTAAATGATGGGTTTTACCTTAACTTGTCATCTGATGTAAATGATGAGTTTTATCTAAACTGGTCATCATTGATGACAAGTTTACTTATCATCAGATGACAAGTTACTTGCCATCACTAATGACAAGCCGGTCAATGACTGGTCAACGCTGATAGTGGTAAGGGCTGCTGACGTCATCAATGGCATATGATGATGTCATCTTGTAAATTAAAAAAAAAGGTAGGGGCAAAATTGGAAAATAGACTAGGGGCCTCATTTTTTTTTTCTTGTGGTCTATTTTGTTCAATATTTTCTCCCAATGGGTTAGAAACCCATTTTCGTCTATTTTGGTAGAGCTGTGTTTTTTTTTTACTTTTGTTTTTATAGAATTGTTTTTTTACACTTATTTACTACATGTAAACTTGTATTATGTCACATAAACAAAATGATCTTGAATTGTGTTTGGTCTGAATGCATATAAATTTTGAAAAACTAAACATCTATACATGTATTTATTAATAAAATTACGATCTTACGTATACCCTTAAATCTTTTCCTTAAGGTTAAATAAATACGGTTATCATATTTTGATTGCTAATTTTTTAGAGCATATAAGTTTATAATCTCAATTACCTCATTATAATATAAACATACAGATACTAATATAAATATAAATATGTAAGAAATACACTAACGTATTCTCTATAAATTTTTATCCATCCAACGGACGGACTATACACCCCTAGTAATAATAACAATATGAACAATTAAGTCATCAATATATACTTCTAAACCTCACTCAGTTAACTAAGGGCAGTTTTGGTATTAAATCTTTATATCCCAACCATCTTAAATTTATTTACAGATATTTCATATAATTTTTCTATCGATAAATGATTTATCATCTTATCTAATCAGTACAAATCTTTTTATCTAATCTAATTGATATACACAATTATGTTGTGTATTTAGATGAGGTTTTAGCATACTTTTAGTCATGTTTTAGGTGCTAAAGATGGAGTTTGGAGCGTTGAAGAAGGAAGAGTCGAGGTACCCTGAAGACCACTTGGAGCTGAAGTGAAGAAAACGCGATCTGTGGTTGGCGGCAACCGCTGCCCATAGGCGGCGCCCGCTGCCTGTGCCGAGGCGGAATTTCTTCTTTAAGCGCTGCGTTTTATTTAGTGGACTAATGGATATTGTTTTAAGTCCGGTTTTTATGTATTTTTGGATATCTTGTTTTCTCATATTTAAGGGCTTTAGACCTTTTGTTTTAGACCTAGTTTTTGAGTGGGGAAATATTTTGTGTTTTGGAGACCTATGGAGAACGAAGCCTCTTTGCTTAGACAGACAATTGAAGTGTTCGTTCTGATTCAGTTGTGAGATTTCTAATTCCTTATCGCTTGCATGGATTTAATCTTTTCTCTTGCTTGAATTGCTATTGACTTGTTTCAATAATTTCTAGCCTGATCATCTAGGATTTATGGTTATTAGGCTATTGCTAGATTTAGAGTGTTTCTGGTTGAGCATCTCTAATTCAAAAGTAGCAACTGCATTGTGCTAATATCTGGTTGTGTTAGTTGTATGCATAAGAGAATTGATTTGCATCCTAGGGTAAAAGCTGGTTGTTTTATCTTAGTATGTATCCAATTATATTCCTGATGTTGAATGCTGCTAGTTAGATTGAATCTTGATAGTTTCATGATTATTTATCTAGTTAGGGTTAATAGTATCTGGTTGTGCTATTAATTAATTTTGAAAAGGAATTGGGATTTCCATTGCATAAATATTGATTCAAATCAATGATCAACTTGTCAAGCGAATGCGGATATTTGTTTGTCTAAGTGTTTCCAAATACTGATTAATAAACTCTTGAATTCTTATGATTTGCATGCTAGTGTGTGAATTAATCCTAAAAACCCCCTTATTACTTCTGTTTGGCACAAACTTCACTACTAAAGATAACCTGTCTCCCTGTGGAATCGACCCTTACTTGCTTTATACTTTGGTTTAAGTTAGTTTGGTTTTCTTTGCATAATTGTGGTTTAAGAACGACTAAATCATCGTTATCAATCAAAGCTTCTTAATAAAATATGATTTGAAACAATACTTAATATAGTTATTAATTAATATTTCACTTATCCAACAACAAATGTATAATAATTAATATTTTAGTCATCTAAGTTCGAATACGGGTTCATGTAAATTCTATATATATTTCTAAATAAAAAGTTAATACTCTTAAAATAATATGGTATTTAACATAATATTAAAAGTAAATTATACCATATAAGAATAATTTATTATGTTATATTATAATCGAACTAGATTATAATGTTCAAAAGAAAATTTATTTATTTTGCAAATATAACAACTCAGGTCAAATCAGTTGGTTTCGTGTTTCGTATCAATCGAGCATAGGTTAATCAAGTTTAGTTTTTTCATGGACCTACTAATTTATGGATGGTTTTAGCTATAAATCTTTCGGTCGATTCGAATTGGTTTATCAAGCTGAGTTAAATGTTGATTGTTCTAATTTAAAATACATTTGTATATACAATTGTTAAGTCAATTATATATTAGCCTATTTTATTATTATTATGTAAGTTATAATACATATATCGTAAATAAACCAATATTTTCATTTTTATTTAAAAAGTTACCGGGAAAGGCCCAGGGTGTAACTAGTTATGTCTAAGCAATAATGATCCTAAATTCATTTTAAGCAAATAAGGTGTTCCCAACAAATGTGTATATTGAACGGAATGAGAGAAAATTCACGTTTAATTGAAAAAAGTAAGAGAACCATCCACCTAGTCCGAGAACCATCCACTTACGTTTGATTTTCAAGAATTAGTTCTTTATAAAGGAGAAATTTATGAACGAACTCTTCTAGAAGTTTCACCTAGTCCGAGACACGATAATGAAATAGATTAAAATTTAATTTATTTCTTATTCTAGTAACTTCTCAACTTATTATTCGCATATAATAATTTGTAAGGTGATAGAGCATGCAGGCAGTGTTAATAGGAGCATGTTTAGAGTTGTTTTCTTGCATCTAGACTAGTTTTTAAGTGGGTTTTCTTAATTTATTTAGTTTTTTTTGAGATTTGGAATCTACACTAATTTTTGTGTAGTTTCTAGGTCATTTCGGCGAGGGATTCGGTTCATAAAGTTCTGAGTGATTTTAAGTTAGAGGATTCAAGATTGGAGATGTTCAAGTGCCTAATTTCAAGGTTACTAAGCCTACATTTGAAGAGGAATAAGCCCAAGAGGTGATGGAAATGAACACTTGAATCCAGGCTATGTATTGGAGTTGTTGTTTCGACATACTTATCTTGCAATGTTTCTTTTGGGAGCTATGATGGTCGTATGGAGGAGAATTTGGTGTCATTAGAAAGATGACTCGAAGAGATACGATTCGTCTTTTTACTCCGAGTCTAAATTCCAACTTGAATTGTGTCAAAACAACCTCTGAAGTGTCACTTGAATCCTGACTCGACCCAAAGCGCGGGATGATGGCCTGAAGCGCGGTCGTGCTTTGCCGTTGGTGTTCACGTTTTGGCAGTTCGGCCTGATGTGAACCGCCTTAGGATCGGACTCGAATCGGGCTCGAGCGAGTTCATGTTGCTTCTGGAGATCGTCGTTCGATGAGAACTCTTGCTTAAACTAGCGGATTTGGACAGAAATGTGACAAATTGAGACGTGTGGGATTTTTGTGGAACAAACTCTTTTTGGTATTTTATTTATAGTGGATAAGTAGTCGAGCCCTCCCATTCGGTCAACTCACCGAGAGAGATCGACTAAGGGATACAAAGGTGAGGAACCAACCCTTACAACCCTATAACCCCAAGGGATAAGTAGACGAACACACTCGGCGATGAACCAAGTCTGGACGCCTAAGGAAGGCTAGGCTAGGCTCGAGTCTCACGAGCCAAGCCGCCCTCCGACCCTTTGGTCACCCGAAAACCATGGTGATTATGAAAAACAAGAACGGCTAGGCCAAGGTTCGAATCTCACGAACCATAGCCCGCCATCCGGCCCTCGAGTCTCACGAGAGCCTTCGGCTTGAGTCCTATAAGCCGGGACAACCCGAAACCTAAAAGTAAGGACTCGAAGTCACCAAGTTTAAGGAGATCTATCTCATATCTTTAACTCTATCTTGTTTAACCGACATTGGTCCTTGCCGTCCTTCGCTGTACTCTGAAGAAGTAACAAAGAAGTATCAACCGGGTCTCGATACTTTTGTGAGGAAAATCTGGGCCCAACAATACCCCTAAATGTAGCGTTCGGATTTTGAATCTTTTAAAATTTCGAACGGTGCATTTAAGTGATTATGATAGAGCATATAGGTTGTAGTATTTAGGACATGTTTTGATTAGTTTTTCATGCATTTTTAGGTAGATTTTCCTTTATTTCGTAGTGTAGCTTTAGTGTTGGAAGTTTTGGAATCTACACTCGTTTGGTTGATATTTGCAGATATGAGGGATCGAGTGCCGGATCATCGTGATGGTGGACATGGAGGTGAGCTTGAAGGTGCCGAAGGGGTGTGCATGGATGGAGGCTAAGGAAGAAATCAAGTGCCGAAGTGATAGAGAGTCTCGAGCTTCAGGAGTGAAAACGCGGGCAATACGGTGAAAGCGCGACCGCGCTTCAGAGCCCCATACCGCGCTTTGACATCTGAGGATCAGGCTTGAAAACGCGGGAAAGCAAGCAAAGCGCGACCGCGCTTTGGGCCATGACCGCGTTTCTCTTCGCGTCAGCATAGAGTGATATTTTTGTATTGGGCTTGGTTTTTTGGGCTAAAACTTGTTTTGGTTGTTATTTTTAGAAACCTCTTGGATATACTTTTGGATATTAGTTTCTAGGTTTATATTCTCATACCTCTTGACTTTGAGATGATTATTATCATTGTTGTGGAAGCTTGAGAAGAACAAGAATTCTTTGGAGAAAACTTGTAAGCTTTTCAATGTCTTTGAACAACTAAACCTCTTTTGCTTAACTAGTTAATTGAAGTTGTGGATTAAGTATTATTGTGAGAATTGATTGTTCTTAATTTGCCTTGATTAGATTGTTTTCTCTATGCTTGATTGAATAAGTTTGATTTAGGGTTTTGTTAGATTGACCATCTAATTGAATCTCTAGGTTGAATTACAACTAGATCTTTCTAATTACCGGTAGGTGTTGATTAGATCATAAGTAGAACCTTTAATCAATCTAGAACTGGTAGGACTAGTTGATTAGAGAAGAGAATTCATTCGCATGTTATTTGGATGTCTGGTTGCTCTGAATGCATGTTTCTATTGATGCTTGAATCTTAATGCTGTTGTCGAATTGAATCTAGGAGGTATCTTAGGTTATTTGATAATTAGGGTTGTTAGTACCGGTCGGGCTAATAACTAGAATTGAAGTAGGATTAATAATTCCATGAAATTGGGTTATTAGAATTCCGCAATAGATTAGTCAAGGTAAAAAGAGAATTTTGATAATCAATGATCAGTAATCGAATTCGCAATGGATATTAACTGGTTAAGCATACTTCTCCCATATTTGATACTCAATCTTAATTTTGCATGTTAAACTTCTTAGTTAATAGAATCATACTCAAAAACCCCCTGTTTTACATTCATTTGAGTATCCAAGTTAAATACATAAAAACACAAGTCTCTGTGGGATCGACCCTTACTTCCCTACTACATTCCTAGTAGGTAGTTCGGTTTATTTTGATCGGTATTAGGGCGACTAAAATACCGTTATCAGATTAGACGTTGCAGTCCAACCTGGGTTTTCGGGATTCTACAGGTCTCTTAAAACCCTATTTTCCGTCCTTCTTTTCCATTCTTGCCTTCAATTGCGTCCGCTTTTCTCTCCTCTTCCTCTGTTCTTCGTTTCTCCGAGCACTCAGGTCTATTCCAACCCTTTCTCGCTTCTCTTTCGTGCTTTCCATGGCTCAGAGGTCCCCTTTCACTTCTTCTAAAGCCCTTGGTGAGGAAGACCTTCTTCCCTGCACCATGACCCATGACGAGATTGCAGAATGGGTCGAATTTGGGGGTTTTCCCAAGGGAACCCGATTCCACGCTCCCACTATTGAAAAGATCGACTGGGTACGAAAGGGTTGGGTGTGCTTTCTAGATTACCCATTCTCCATAGGCTTAAAATTTCCCTTTTCTGAGTTCATTCGGGAGTTTATTAATACCCTGAGAGTTTCGCCTTGCCAAATCCTTCCCACGACATGGCGTACGCTTGCTAGAATCGACGAGCTTGCCTCGCAGCGGAATCTCAAGATGACCATGGGAGAGCTCCTCCTTGCATACAAAATCGTTCCCCAAAGAGCTGGTAGGATTACCCTTCACGCTCGGGACGTCAAGAACCCTCTAATCCCCTAAACAAAAATGCCTTCTCGCAGCCTTCAAGCTCGGTTCTTTTTTATCGAATTAGAAACCCTGAGAGGAATAGATGACGACGTGTTAGCGGTCTTTCGAGATGGATGGAACACATCTCGTAAGGCTCTGAGCCTTTCTTCGTTGTTACCCCCTGTTTTTGTGTTTGTGACTGATTCTGACTTGGTTTTCCTCTTTTCTTTGTGCAGTACCGGTGGGAATCAACTCCAGGAGTACAGATACAGGCGTTTGCCGGCGATTGTTGAAGGTCGAGGTCGAAAAACGCAAGCCGAAGAAGATCAAACCCAAACCTGAAGAACCCGCAGAGGAGGTGGGAACATTGGAGTCCGAGGACGAGACCGAAACAAGCGAAACCCCAACATCCTCTGATATGGCGAGCTCATCTGGGAAGAAATCAGGTCTGAATCCGTCCATTCGAAATCTTGCATCTCCAAATTCCTCGTTATACCTGGGTTGCTAACTTCTGGCTTCGTGCAGGCGCTAAGGTTGACATGTCTGCCGCTGGGATGGTGAAGAGGCTGAGATCCAGTGGTATCAAGGCTTTAACATCCCCGACTCCCTCAATAGATTCTAAGAAGTCTCAACCGCCGAAGCGTAAAAGGACCGAAGAGACCCCATCCCCTACTGCGAAGAAGAGAGAGCCGAAGGACCTTCTGAGTGTTTTCGGCGACAAGCTTTCCCCCAATATCAAGGCTGAGTTCCAACCGCTATCCCTTGACACGGCCTTTAGTCGTGTGGGTACCACCCTTAGACTGGTAAGTTAATCTCTTCTATCATGTTTTATTAATACTTCTTTGCTCCTTTTTTTTTTGTTTATCAGGCTGTGCTTGCTGTAGGCTTTTCAAGAACTAATGGCGACCAACTACCGTACTCATGAAGAGTTGTCAAGGTTGGAGGCCGATACTAAGAGTGCCAGAGATGCTGCTGCAACGTCTGAGAGAAAGGTCCGCAAGCTCCAATCGACCATCGATACTTTGTCGATTCAAGTAGAGGACTTGCAAGCTGAGAAGGCCTCCTTGGAGTCTTGGATGCATGAGGCGAAAAGGTCAGCTAAGCACTTCTCTGAGGTGGTGACCCAGGTGGCCGGATACTACACGCTAAAGGCGCGGGTGGAACTTCTCCAGGACCAGGCCGAAGGTAGAGGCGCAAACTGGGTGCTGGCTGCGGAGCAGGAGTCTTTGGAGGAGTACTTTCCATCTTGCAACCCCCCTCCAGGTCAAGAATTCATAGAGACTGCTGAGCAGGCGGCCGAGGACGAGGACTCGGAGAAGACCAAGGAGGTCGGGACCCCAAACACTGCTGCCGAAAACCCTGGTACTGGAGATGATGCTGCAACCGCGGGGGGTGCGGAAGATGTCAAGGAGGGCGATGCTGAGGACGAGATGGGAGGGAAAGCGAGCCCGCACGATGACTGATCACCCCTGCCCTCCTATCATGCAAAGCTTATGTTTTCTGTTGGTTTCCAAACTTCTTGGCTGTTTTAAGACTTTTTCGATACTTCTTTGGCTGTGGAGCCAGTACTCTTCTAATATTTTCGGCCGTAGGCCGGAAAATATTAGTACTTAATCGTTTTGACGCCCACTGAATGGCGCTTTTGTTTATTTGTTTTTGTGATGCTTGCTTTTCATTTTTCAGTTCTCGTTTAATTAGGAATGCTAGATGGTTTTGGATGCGTTAGTAGGTCAGCATCCGGGGAGAGCGTTATGTGACTCTAACCCCAGCGCATGGTTGCCATGAAATAGGCTTTCGGTTATTGCGCTTATATCACTGCAAAGGTCCGTTCATAGTTGTTTATGGCTAGGCATCCTTTGGATCCATAAGTTTAGTCCTTAGGATGTAATGTGTTCACGGCGTCCCGCGAATGTGGCCTTGGGTATCGGTGCTATAGCGTTCCCCTTCCCGTACTAATCCAATGTGACTACATTGATTGGACTTAGATGGGGGGTAACCAACTTATGGGTTACTTCATCACGTTGTATGCGTGACGACATCGTCTTATTTAGACGGCATAACCATGCAAGCGTATAGTGGTCGATTTGAGTAAGACGTTTTTGGTCGTGTGTGAACTTTGATCGTAAAGATGTTTTGTACGAGATGATTTTAAGTTGTGGGAGTGTTGTGCTCCCGCAAAATATATCAAATCATAAGCAAAGACAAATTCTAGATCGTGTATTAAAAAATAATAGTGCATAGGTGTCAGAGGTGGAGACCCCCGAGTATTTTATTTTGAAAAGGAAATAGCTAGGTCCTAAAGAAGTCTCAAAACTAATACTAAAGAAGGTACTGATGCTTTATTAAGAACAACTGAGTTTAGAAGTAATACTTCTTTAAGTGCGTTGCGTTCCAGCTTCGGGGGACTGCTTCGCCGCTTCTGGATTCCAGCTGGTATGCTCCATTTCCTGCTATCTTGGTGATTTTATACGGTCCTTCCCAAGCTGGTCCCAACTTGCCGGCATTGGCTTCTGCGGTGTTCTGGAACACCTTGCGCAAGACCCAATCTCCCTCTTGGAAACTCTTGATGCGGACGTTCTTGTTGTAGCTTCTCGCGACTTGCTGCTGATATTTTGAGATGCGTGCATGTGCTACTTCTCTGAGCTCTAGGACCGTGTCTAGGTCTGCCTCCAATTCTTCTTTGCTACCTGCGGATGTGGTGAGCCCGTACCGAGCGGTGGGCACCGTAACCTCGGCTGGTATGACGGCTTCGCAACCGTGTACCAAGGAGAAAGGTGTTTGGCCGGTCGCGCCTTTGGGTGTAGTGCGGTCAGGCCACAGGACGAAAGGTAGCTCCGCTGCCCAATTTCCTTTGGCTTTCGCTAGTCGCTTCTTCAAGTTGTTGATGATGACTTTGTTGCTAGCTTCGGCCTGACCATTAGCCTGAGGATATCTAGGCGTGGAGGTGACCAAGTCAATGTTCCAAGCCTTGCAAAAGTCGCGCATCCTTTTGCTTATGAACTGGGAGCCGTTGTCGCAAGTGATCTCTGCAGGCACTCCGAATTTGCTCAAGATGTTTCTCTTTATGAATGAGATGACCTGCTTATCTTTGATCTCCCGGAAGGCTTCGGCTTCGATCCACTTAGAGAAATAGTCCGTCATTGCCAGAAAAAATACTTTTTCCCCCGTGGAAGGGGGTAGTTTTCCTACAATGTCCATTCCCCATCTCATGAAAGGCCAGAGAGTGATGGACGGGTGGAGAGCTTCCGGCGGCTGGTGTGGTACCGGGGCATGGCGCTGGCACGCGTCGCAGGATTGAGCGTACCTGTTAGCGTCTTTTCGTATGGTAGGCCAATACCACCCCTGTTTGAGGATTTTATTGGCCAAGCTTCGACCCCCAGTGTGGTTTCTGCACTCTCCCTCGTGCATTTCGCACATGATTTTCTCGGCCTCTTCTTTTTCTATGCACCTTTGTAGGAAGCATGAGGTAGATTTGTGGAAGAAGATCCCATATAGGATGGTGGAGCGTGTTGCTTTCGATCTTAGGGCTTTGGCTTTGACTGTCAGATCTGACCCCTAGACTGGTGGATCTTTGGTGCATTTTTAGGACTAGTGACTTAGATGGAGATTCTTTAGCCTGTGCAGCAGACGTTTCAACTATGGCTGATTCGGGTTATTTTGTATAGGTTTACTCTTCTATTTTAGGGCTTTATTGAGTGTGTTTAGGTTAGAGTTGTGCGTAATTGTAATATCAAGGCCGAAGACACAAGAATGTAAGATTCAAGAGTTCTAAGGCGATTTGAGCTGTCTACGCGACACCACTTGCTTGCAAAGGCTATATCTTGAGCTATAGAGGTCGGATTGACTTGATTTCGGTGCCATTGGAAAGCTAACTTCAAGGGCTTCAATTCATCTTTTTATACCGAAGTCAGATTACAAGCGGAAGATGGTCAAAACAGCCTCCGAAGTGACGCCAGAGGTTGTGAGCGAATACCGCGACCGCGGCCTGGCCGACGCGACCGCGGTGGTTGCCGAGAGTTCTCTTCTCCACGGCTCGAGATCAAGTATTTGTCCATCTCCCAAGAGACGAGCTAAGATACGAAGGTTCCTTGCACATCATCCGGTTCGAGTTGAAGTCATGAGTTCACGACTACACCATTACTTCGCCCGCGCCTCACTAGCGCGCCCTCGGTGGTTCACCCGATGATGACTTCGCTCTCTAACGTGATTCCGCGCCCGCGGATAGCCACCAGACTTGGATTACGAAGTTGCATTCTTCTACCACCTTTGAAGAGTTCTTCCATTCCACCTCTCTTCATCGATTGTGAGTCTTCTGATATACCTTTCTCCTTGCTTCTATCCTTTCTCTTTGCTTCATTGAGGACAATGAAGGATTTAAGTATGGGGGAGGGAGTACTCGCATTCGCTTATCGTAGTTAGTATAGTTAGTGATTTGCTTCAGATTTTTGATTTTCTTCTTTTTATGGAGCACTTGCACCATACTTTTTGCATAATAAAGAAAGAAAAGAAAAAGATAGAAAAAGCCATAAAAATTGAAAAAAGGCGTATAAATCTTGGGATGAGTCGAAAACCCGAAAGGGCGGCTCAGGTAATAAGCAGGTAACCCGGACCAGCATTAGGCTGGGGTAATATGAGGTTCATGAGAGTTGTGAGTTTTGTGAGCACACCTTTTGAAAAATGAAAAGAGCTGTTAGGTGAAAACCCGAAAGGGCGCCTAAGCCGAATTGAGCGGAAAAATATGAGTGTTTAGGATCATTCTTGCTTGGGGACTTTGGGGCTTACATGTTAGATTTGGGTAGATCCTAGGTTGCTCTTTCATGTTTTTAGAGCTTGAGTGTTTTATCTTGTTGTGAGGTGTGTGTTTGAGCTTCATTGTTTTATGCTCATGATTTCTCTATTTTTGGGTTCGGGTTGTGAGTTGAGTGTTTTTATCTTCCCTTGTATTTCCTGAGATCTTAGATGTGCTACCTTGTTACATTTGTTTGAGCTTACTCGAGGACGAGCAAGATCTAAGTATGGGGGAATTTGATTCGGGCTATTTTGTATAGGTTTACTCTTGTATTTTAGGGCTTTATTGAGTGTTTTTAGTTTAGAGTTGTGCGTAATAGTTATATCAAGGCCGAAGACACAAGAATGCAAGATTCAAGAGTTCTAAGGCGTTTTGAGCTGTCTACGCGACACCACTTGCTTGCAAAGGATATATCTTGAGCTATAGAGGTCGGATTGACTTGATTCTGGTGTCATTGGAAAGCTAACTTCAAGGGCTTCAATTCATCGTTTTACACCAAAGTCAGATTCCAAGCGAAAGATGGTCAAAACAGCCTCCGAAGTGACGCCAAAGGTTCTGAGCGAATACCGCGACCGCGGCCTGGCCGACGCGACCGCGGTGGTTGCCGAGACCGACTTGTTCTTCTCTGTTGCGATATCGCGGGCGCGGTGGGAGCTACGCGACCGCGGTGATGCCGAATCCGAAGCGGGCCGAAATCTTTCTATCTTGTTTCCTTTTTCTATCTTTTGCCTCTTTCCTTATCTATCTCGTGGAGCTTGTTCCTTGGGCTATTTAAGGAGGAGCCTGCCTTAGGTTTTAGAGACATTCTATCTTCTACCTCTTATTCATTCAATTAATTCTTTAGCTTAGTTTAGTTATGGAGAGCTAGTCTCCTTGGGTTTGTTCAAGGGAGAAGCTTTGATGTATGAACTCGTGAGGTTTTGGTAATTGATTTCTATCCTGTGGTTGATATTGATTCTCTTGTGCTTCATCTTATGATTGTTGATTGTTTCTCTAGGATTCGCGACCCTATTGAATTGATTAGCTTTCTACAGTTTGATTAGGTTTGGACCGTGGACAAAACTAATCTGTGAAAACAACTTAACCTAGACCTGTTGTCTATGCAACTAGGATTAAGAAGAGAATTGATTGTTTTATCTTGCAATTGACTCGTAGCTTGATTGTTTGATAATATATCCTGCATATCCTTGTTCTCTATGCTAATTCTAGGTTAAGCGTCCTTGCCTAGGGTTATAGAATTGCTTGGACCGTGGACTTGCGATTGTTAATGATCAGGATAGGAATTAACCATAGGTGTGAATGAAATCAATGAATGAATCTATGATCGAGTGATTATTTCATGAGTGGATCTTTTGAATGAACCTGCTTTCCCATATTTGTTTGTTTGTTTATTTGTTTCTTAGATTATATTAGTTTAGATTCTTCTCTTTAATCCCCCCCTTTCTTTGGTTGATAAATATATTAATACTAGAAGCCTCAGTTCTCTTGGGTTCGACCCCTTACTTGCATACTATACTAGTTTGTAGTTTGGGTTATTTATCTTTGATCTTGGCACGACGACTTTAGCCGAGTCAATGGCCGACTGTAGTAAGTAGACCAGTGGTATGTTGTTGAACTCTTGGGGATCTAGGGTTGAACCTAGCCCGGCTAGGGCGTCGGCTGAGGCGTTTTGCTCACGAGGGATTTGTTCAAATGCAATCGGGTCAAAGCTTTCAGATAGTGTTTTAACTATTCCGAGGTAGCCGATCATCTTATCGTTTCTAGCTTTAAAGATGCCTAATATTCAGTTAATGACCAGCAAAGAGTCGACTCGTACCTTAAGTCTCTTGATGAATAGAGCCTTGGCTAACTCTAGTCCAAAGATAAGAGTTTCGTTCTCTGACTCGTTGTTAGTGGCGTCAAAATTACATCTGACCGCTTGAGCTGCTCTTTCCCCCATTTCCGATTTTAGCACGACTTCGAGACCTTCCCCCTTGCGTTCGAGTCTCCTTTGGTGTTCAGTAACCATTCATTCAAGGGCACGTCGAGGGACGATGCCAGGACTTCTTCTTTCGCGTTCTCCTCGGGGGTTGGGGTAAAGTCGGCAATGAAGTCAGCGAGCACTTGTGAATTGATACTTCTTCAATACTTCATAGAATATTCGATACTTATCTGAGGATTTGGAGATGAACCGGCTAAGCGTGGCTATCTTGTTGATCAGCTTTTGCACATCCTTTACGCTTCGAGGGGATTTCAGGGAAGCAATCGCACGAACTTGGTCAGAGCTAGCCTCAATCCCCCGCTTGGTCACAACGTGCCCCAGAAAAGTACCAGACGGTACCCCGAAGATGCACTTCTGGGGAATTAGCTTCATGTTGTATTCTTCAAGGGTTCTGGCCGCTTCTTCCATGTGCCGCCTGTGTAAGGAAGCGCTTGTGCTCTTCGCCACCATATCACCGATATACACCTCCGTTGTCTTTCCGATGTGATTATGGAACATCCGATTAACCAATCGTTGGAAATTAGCCCCGGCGTTTCGCAAGCCGAAGGGCATTATGTGATAGCAATATGTGCCCAGCCCGGTTATGAGGGAGGTTTTCTGCATCGGTGTCGTCGAACACGATGGCTTGTCCTGAAGATTTCCTGACGGCGTGCCCCGATGGTTGGGGTCGGCCAAGAATCACTTTCTTTGTCATGGCGATTCGCTGCTGAGTATGTCAACCACATATGTTTGATCCCCACAGATATCATGTTGACCGATCTCTTTGGTGTTGGAGGATCTTGCCTTTCTTGGTGCTTGGGCTGGAGATTCTTCAGTAAATCTTTGGGTACCGTAGCGTCTGGTGCCACGTCTTTTATTCTTCCTTCCGCGACTATGCGGGCTCCTTTCGGTCTTCTTTGTTTCTAATGACCTCTATAGTAGAGTTTTGTTTTTCTTTTAGCCAAACATAGGCTAAGTCTCTTGCTTGCACCTCTTCGAAGGTGGCACATAGGCGTTTGGGTGATTTCTTTGTATAAACCACCGTTGGGGGTAACCCCCTGCCTGAATGCCTCTACCCCAGTTGCCACGTCATAGGCTGAGATGGAGATTCTCCCGCGGTAAAAACGGTTCAGGACTTTTTTGGCGGATCTTTGGGACTTCAGTAGTACCCTGTAGAGATCGTTGGATTGCTTTTGACTAGTGGTGAACTGAGAGCGAAAAGTATCTGAATGATCCGTAAAGGACTGAATGCTCCCACGTGGGAGACTAGTGAATCAAGTCAGGGCTGGCCCTGTTAGGGTTGTGCCAAACCCTTTGTTCACCATAGTTTCTTTGGAATGGTAGGGGACTGCGTTTGCCATCATCTTCTGCTTGTATATTGCCACGTGTTCGTGAGGATATGTGGTCCTGTTGTACGTGGGCTTACTTGGAATGGAGATTCTTTGAAGCCGTTTGATGCTTCGGGTTTCATGGCCTGCAGTTCCTGGTGATTTGATCAATTATGACACTTATTTGCTCAGCAACCTTCCTTTTGATGGCTGTGTCCAGGCCGATCTACTACGCCTTTCGTAATCTTTCTCGTTGGTGTTGTCACCCGCGATCCAGGGTAGGGTGACATGTCAAGAAAACGAGATCAGCGAACAACAAATACGTATAAGTATAGAAGGTCGATATTAATGTGATGTGCAATTAAGAAAGAGAGACTATCTTTTGGCGGCATATTAGAAAATTTGTAATCAAACAAGGATAAAGACGAAATTTGAACCCTTAGAATAGAGAAGCAAAACACGGAATAAATTGTGAGATAAGGGAACGAGGAAACCAGTATATGAAGGACGGAAAACGTGATCCGAAAGGGTCGACTCGACAGGTTGCGTTCAGCCCGCTAAGTACTGGTCCGATCCGCCTAGTTGTTGCTTAGAGGCTCTTTTAGCGACCAACAATGAATGATTGGCTTGCCTTGCTTCCCTTGACAAACCACCAGATAGTACTCAATTATTAGCATGAGGTTTTCACAATTAAAATATAGAAACGTAATATAACGAATTGAATGGGAAGAAGAATTCTCCCTGTCTAGAAATTTGATGAGGAGATAACGAAGCATATGGCTTTGATGTTTGCAAATCAAACCCTAGTATTTCATCATCCCCTGCTTTGGTTTGGTGATCATCGATGTCGCTTTGATGATCGCCCCACTCCTGGCTTCGTTGATCGCTCGAAACTTCTTCGGAACTTCTTTGGGACTTTTTCGGAGTTCTGCCATCTCTTCGTCTCGCGATCTAGTGCTTTGATTTTTGTGATTTATGTTGTTCCCGTAGCGAGAGGGTCAAGATGGGTGTTTTCCAGTCCTGATATTGTGTCTTTTGATCAAGAAAGGTGGAGACTTTGGTCTTTTGATGATTGTATCGATCTTCGGCCCCACTGTGGGCGCCAAACTGTTTGAGCCAAAATTCACCCTAGGGAATTATGGCCTAGATCGGGCCTGATCGAAGTGAATCACAAAGAAGACGAATGATGTAAAAGCTCTTGAATTGTATTCATTGTGTGTTCGAATGCGTAAAAGAGCGTGACCCTGCTCCAGGGCTTACAATTGGCTTTTATAGTGCCCTTTAGGGTCAATCTATCTTATGGGAAAAGATAAGAAAATACAAGATTCTAGTTAATCGCGATCTTAACGAAATATCCTGAGGAGATCTATCTCATATCTTTAACTCTATCTTGTTTAACCGACATTGGTCCTTGCCGTCCTTCGCTGTACTCTGAAGAAGTAACAAAGAAGTATCAACCGGGTCTCGATACTTTTGATCTGGGCCCAACAGGGATTAACTAGCTAGTCGACATAGGCTCCAAGGCGTCGGTTTGAAGATGAGTTGATTGGAGCAAAAGGCAGCCGCCCATCATGGCTCTTCCTTGGCCGCCACACTTGCTTGAGGAGGTGGAAATGGGGTGTGTGGGCTGAAATGAAGGGAGGCTTGGATTTGGCCTCATACTTGACTTCGTTGAGGAGAACTAGCCCGGCCCAACTTGTTCTTGAAGGTGGTGGTCTTTCTTGCTTGGACCGCCGTTGAAAGGCCCGAGGTGTAGCCTAGATGGGTGCCCAAAAGAGGCACCTGCCCGGTGAAGCGAGTGCCCACGAGAGGCACCGCCCCCCGGGACGGGTGCCTCGATGAGGGACCGGCGCCGAGAGGTGTGCGGGCGAGGGGTCGGCCACGATCACATCATCCACCCCTACTTGAAGAGGATTCGTCCTCGAATCCTTTGAGTGGTGCATGGGGGTAGCGGTGGCGAGGTGGCTTAGACGGGTCGGCCCTCGGTTGAGTAAAGGCGTCACCTCCTCCGACGCCAAAGGCCACAAACAAAACGCCTCGTTGTCATGGGTGAACGAGTGGGTGTTCAGCCTGCCATTGTGTGAGACGCACTTCGTCCATTGCCATGGTTGCCCTAGGATTACATGCACCGTCTTCATAGGAACCACATCGCACCTAATGAGGTCGTGGTACCTGCCGATGACCAAAGGCACAAAAACAAAGTGTGTCACGGGAAAGGCGTCTTCATCACCTAGCCACCCGAGCGTGTAGGGTTTGGAGCGTCATTGGAGCTTGAGTCCGGCCTGTTTTAGCACGTCGTCGGACACGAGGTTGGAGGCGCACCCGCCATCCACATTCACGAGGCAATCTATGCCTATCACCAACGCCCTGCAATGAAATAGAGTGTATTTTTGGTCGTCGTACTCGTCCTCGTCTTCGCTCATGAGCGGGTCTTCTTCATCCAAAACCTCCTCAATGTTTTCCTCCTCGTCCATCGGCTCATCAAGCTGATTTAGGAGCTCATCGAACTCGAACCATTCGTTGGCCTCCCAATCAGGATAGCCCTCGTTCAAAGCCTCGGCTTCAACCACCATGTCTCCCGCGGGAACAACTTGAAGCGGTTCCATGTAGTTTCCCTCGGGTGCGTCAAAGCCATCAAGATCAAAGCCATCTAGTGGAGCATCATTGTCCATGGTTTCCACGTACTCGTCTTCCCCTTCGGTGGACATATCATAGAGACCCAAGCCGTCGTCGCTCAACTCGTCGCTTGAGATAGAGTCGCCCGAGCTAGAGTCGCTCGAACTATTGCCGGTGTTGATACTTGGGTCCGTTTCTTCTCCGGAACTAGCATCGCCATCTTTCTTTTGGGTTAGCACAAGTTTTTGATTAACACTCGGCTCGCTAGTGGCCTTGCGGGGAAGCTCGACCTCGTCGTCACTCACAAGGTCAATGAAGACGATGCCCTCCTTTCGGGGCGCCATGCCGCACACCCGATGAGGTCCGGCCACGGCCTTGCTCGAGGTAGTCTTCTTAGTGACCATCATCTTGGACGCCATAAGCTCGCCTCAAAATTGCAAAGCACACACACAAGCCTCGTAAGACAAGAATTCGATCTGGGGCATAGCCATGTGCTCGGTTCTCTCTCTCTTTTTTTTTTGAAATTTCCAACCCCTTTATTTCTTGGTTTGGTGCATGCGAGCGCACAAGCTCCACACATCGACTTCGAGCCTCACATTCCGTGATTCTCGACATATGCACATTCCATTTTAACTCAAGCAACTTCAAGTATATAAATATATAAATCACAAATCATATTAACTTTCTATGCTCAATTGGGGTTCGGTTTCAAGGTTCTCGGATCAGGGACACTAGGATCGGTTACACGCAAGTTGGGTTCGGTTTGCACAGGTTGGTTCATCCCTTTCCAACCCACATCCCCCACTCGAAAAACACATGCCTAACAACCTCTTCTTCATCTTTAAACTGAAATTTCCATCATCCGACTTGCTTCCCGAATTCAGGCCCAAACAAAGTCGAAAAACTCATGCATAAGCCCCACTTTTTGAAGTTCATCAACAAAGATCCGAAGAAGGGCAGCGTACTTACGATTTCTCGTGAAGGAGTGGACGAAGAACTTGACAACAATCCAAAAACCCGACGAGTTGCTTCTTTGGACTCCAATCAAACAAACTTCCACTCGTTCTTACGAAATTTGGGGACAGATTTTTTCGTGTAAACGACTCTAGAGGCCGATCGGTTTGTTCTTCCTTGCATGAGGCTCGGTTTTCTCTTTGGTTTTGGATGAACAAATGAAGTGAAAGGGGCTCCTATTGATAGGCTCTATGGGGAGGTAAAGAAGCAAGGGGAGTCGGCTGGGTTTTGGTGAATGAGAGAGCCAACATTATGGTGGAAGGGGAGGAGATACATCCCATGTAGTAACTCATTAACACACCCTTCTTCAAAGCCACTTCTTTGCTTGCACACCAAGGCTGAACTTGAAGAGGTGTTCGTCTTCAATAAAGTGGGAGTTGCTTTAATTCACTCGATATCTAGTGGACTTCCTGCCATAAAGAAGCAATACTTGAAATTTTGTTGGAACCGAGGAGGTGCGCGACTAGAATGGCACCATTACTCTCCTTGTTGGCCAAGCAAAGCATGATGGCAAGAAAATTCGGTGGTTTTACTAAGGGTAAATCGCCATTCACCCTACACATGCTAGCTCGGGTTTGTGGATGAAAGTAACTCGGCCCCTCGAGCTTACTTGGGTTCCAAGATTCGAAGGCTTACTAAATTGGCTCGAAAATAAATTCTCCCACCACAACTTTCACAAGATTTTCATGTAGGATGTTAGGCTTAGGCGTTGGAAAAAGAGTGGCGGGTCTTAGGAATTTTTCCACGCCACCCCGGGATTTTTCCTTGGACTTATAACGCATTAAGGTCATACCCTAGTCAAGGTGAAGTTTAAGGTTGGTTTGGGTCTCGGTTTGCCGAAAAAGGTTTAGAAGGGTTTGAGCACATATGAAAGTAAACATGAAAATGCAATTTACATATTCAAAACTTACAAAACCCGCCTCGAAAGACTCTGATACCAGAGGATGTGAACCGCCTTAGGATCGGACTCGAATCGGGCTCGAGCGAGTTCATGTTGCTTTTGGAGATCGTCCTTCGATGAGAACTCTTGCTTAAACTTGCAGATTTGGACAGAAATGTGACAAATTGAGACGCGTGGGATTTTTGTGGAACAAACTCTGTTTGGTAATTTATTTATAGTGGATAAGTAGTCGAGCCCTCCCATTGGGTCAACTCACCGAGAGAGATCGACTAAGGGATACAAAGGTGAGGAACCAGCCCTGACAACCCTATAACCCCAAGGGATAAGTAGACGAACACACTCAGAGATGAACCAAGTATGGACGCCTAAGGAAGGGAGGCTCGAGTCTCACGAGCCAAGCCACACTCCGAGCCTTCGGTCACCCGAAAACCATGGTGGTTATGAAAAATAAAAATGGCTAGGCCAAGGTTCGAGTCTCACGAACCATAGCCCGCCATCTGGCCCTCGAGTCTTACGAGAGCCTTCGGCTTGAGTCCCACAAGCCGGGACAGCCCAAAACCTAAAAACAAGGACTCGAAGTCACCAAGTTTAAGGTTCAAGCTATTACAAAAACATATCTAAAATTGATATTACATCCAACTAGCTAGTCGACTTAGGCTCCAAGGCGTCGGTTTGAAGATGAGTTGCTTGGAGCAAAAGGCAGCCGCCCATCATGGCTCTTCCTTGGCCGCCACACTTGCTTGAGGAGGTGGAAATGGGGCGTGTGGACTGAAATGAAGGACGGTGGAGGCTTGGATTCGGGCTCGTACTTGACTTCGTTGAGGAGAACTAGCCCGGCCTAACTTGTTCTTGAAGGTGGTGGTCTTTCTTGCTTGGACCGCCGTTGAAAGGCCCGAGGTGTAGCCTAGATGGGTGCCCAAAAGAGGCACCGGCCCGGTGAAGCGAGTGCCCATGAGAGGCACCGCCCCCCTAGGACGGGTGTCTCGATGAGGCACCGGCGCCGAGAGGTGTGCGGGCGAGGGGGTTGGCCACGATCACATCACGGCCTTAGGAGAAGAAGCGCGGGATGTGTCCCCTAAAGCGCGGTCGCGCTTCCTCTGTTCTGGCCGCGCTTTGGCCCTGTGTTGCAAGATGTGATTGGGCCGACTTTGCTTGCAACGTGTTGACATGGGATCTGATGAAGGATTATTCAAGGGAATCCGAGAAGAACCTTTGCAAGGACCAAGATGCATATCTAGCTGAGTGAAACGCCAATTTCCAACCAAGTTGTGTTTTGGGCCATGCCTCATTTGGGCCGCACTTGCTATTTTGGGCCATTAGCATTTTATTAGCTTTTAATGTAATTTCCTTTATTTAGCATTTTAGTATAAATAGCCATAGTTAGTTTTAGATTTCAGCAGCTTAGTTTTGGAGATATTGATTTAGAAAATCAGATTGGAGAGTCTTCTCCTAGAGAGGGATCGATCTCCCTTGATGAGGGAATCGTCTTTGTTTTGGCTTGGTTCGCACTATGTTATTTCAGCTCTGCGAGGTTAGGTGTTGATAGGCGATCACAATGCATCCTCTTGGTGCTTCAAGGCTACGTCCTTGATTGTGTCAAGTTGTATAAGATGGGTTTCTTGATCATTTGGTTTGGTTCTTGTTATAATTGAACAAGGGTTTCTCCATTGTTTCAAGTGGTTCTTCTTCTATCCTTTTATTCACTTATCTATCTTCAATTTCATGTGTGTCTTCATTTCGAGTTCATTTCTGACCATCTTGTTCTTGTTCCCATTGTTTGAGTCATTAGTGTTGAAGATCGGGCCACCGACGGCTAAGCCCCGTATTAGGATCTTTTTAGGATAGATTTAGGGCTTGCTATAGTTGATGGCAAAAATTAGTTTTTACACAAAAGTACCCATTTTTCTCTTGAAATTTGTGCCATCCTCTTACTTTTTTGCCAATTCAAAACTACTTTCTTTGAAAAAGTACTTTCTTAAGTAAACTATAGCAACCCCTTATTTCTTTATTCTAGGTTGTTTTTGTCCTATAAATACATTGGTTTGCCTTAGGTTAGAAGGATCTTATGCTTTTGGATCATTATCTTGGAAGAGAAGAAAGAGAGATTTTGTAAGTTTTCTCAATGGATTTTTCTAGCTAATTCTCTTAATCCAATTAATTTGTTGAAGTTATTGAATTGAATCATTGTGAGATTTGATAATTCCTTTTGAAACTTGATTAGGTTGTCTTTCTTGTGCTTAATTGAATCAAGTTCAACCTAGGCTTTTGTTAGATTGGTCACCTAATTGAACTTCTAAGTTGAACTGTTCTTAGATCTCTTTAATTACCAATTGGAGTTAATTAGATCACAAATCAGAATCTTTAATCCTTCTAGAGTGGATTGAGCTAATTGAATGAAAGAGGAAACCACAATCCATATGAATGTCTAATTGCTTTATATGTTTTGTTTCTATTGATACTTGATGCTCTTTGCTATTGCTAAATCGAGTCTACGAGATCTTCTGGAATGTTAAGTGATAAAGGTTGGTAGTACCGATCGGTTCTATTGACTAGACTAGGTTCGAAGTTTGGTTTTAGACTTCAAGCAGTTGAGTCTTACAATGCCACAATAGAGTAATCAAGGTGAAAAGGGAATGATGATAATCGATGATCAATGACCAACTCAATAACGGATACAAGTTAATTGGATGCTTCTCTCTATTTGATCTTACAACAATTTTCTTGCTTTGTTTCACAGTTTAGTTAGATTTTAGATAAACTTCTTCAAAATCCCCCCTTTTAAATTAGTAATACTAGATAAATATAAGAAATCCGAGTCTTTGTGGTACAACCCTTGCTTTCACTATACTTGCTTATAAAGGTTAGGATTTTCTTTGACAATGCTTTTACCGAACATAAAACTGCTCGTCATAAGGCTAATATAAATTAGGGGAATGTTCAAGTACACCATTTTTTAGGGTGCACCATGAGTCATAATCTAGACCGTTAGATTTACTTTAATAGACGGTCAAGATTAAGAAAAAAATAAAGAAGTTATTCAACCTCTTTTAGGGTTGTAGAGTTTTAGGATTAGGGTTTATGGTTTTAGGGTTAGGGTTTAGGGTTTAGGGTATTAGTTTCAGGGTTCAAGAGTTTCCTAGAACCTCGACGAGTTGAACAAGTTTTTATTTGAGTATGAACAAATATACAAGAAAGGGTTGAATAACTCTGTACAAGCGTGTGAAAAACATCTTACTGAACAAGTGTGTGTAGTTTCTTGAATAAGAATCTTAAACGGCATGAACAAGAGTCACCTATGTATCCGTCCCCAATTTCCGACCCTATATATGAGCATGCTTCAAATTTAAGAGAGGAGGGGGGTTTCCAAGAACCTCGACGAATTGAACAAATTTTAATTTGAATATGAATAAGTAAACAAAAACAGGTTGAATAACTCTATACAAGCGTATGAAAAACATCTTACTGAACAAGTGCGTGTGGTTCTTTGAATAGGTATTGCAAACGGCATGAACAATAGCCACCAATATATCCGCCCCCAATTTCCCACCCAAGTTAGAATCATGCTTATATATAGGGACGGAAATTGGGGGCAGATACAGACTTACGCGTATCGGTGGCTCTTGTTGTTCAGGCCATCCACGGTACTTATTCAAGGAATCACACACACTTGTTCAGCCACCCATGTATCCGCCCCCAATTTCGCTCCCAACTTGGAAGCATGTTTATGTATAGGGACGGAAATTGGGGGCGGATCCATACTTATACATATCGGTGGCGGCTCTTGTTGTTCAGGTCGTCTGCGGTACTTATTCAAGGAATCACACACACTTGTTCATCCACCCATGTATCCGTCCCCAATTTCCCTCCCGACTTGGAAGCACGCTTATATATAGGGACGGAAATTGGGAGCGGATCCAAACATATACATATCGGTGGCGGCTCTTGTTGTTCAGGCCCTCTGCGGTACTTATTCAAGGAACCACACACACTTGTTCAGCCACCCATGTATCCGCTCCCAATTTCCCTCCCGACTTGGAAGCATGCTTATATATAGGGACCGAAATTGGGGCAGAGCCACACATATACATATCGGTGGTGGCTCTTGTTGTTCAGGCCGTTTGCAGTACTTATTAAAGGAACCACACATACTTGTTCAACCACCATGTATCCGTCCCCAATTTCCCTCCCGACTTGGAAACACGCTTATATATAGGGACGGAAATTCGGGGCGGATCCACACATATACATATCGGTGGCGGCTCTTGTTGTTCAGGCCCTCTGCGGTACTTATTCAAGGAACCACACACACTTGTTTAAACCCCCATGTATCCACCCCCAATTTCCCTCCCGAATTAAAATCAAGCTTATAGATAGGGACAAAAATTGGGTTGGGTTGGGGGGGGGGTGATAGCAAACAAGATGATGAAGATCCACGAGATGTTGAAGAGTTAATGACGGCTCCAATTCAAGGTCCAATGACGAGAAGCCGAGCTAAGAAGATCATCCAAGGAACATCCATTGCACTCAAGTGTCTCTTTTCAAGAATGGAAGAGCCTAGGAAGACGAAGTGGGTCACTTGCTTGCAAGGAGCCTAAGACGAGCAGCCTAGAGACGCGAAGATCCCCTCAGGATCGACCCCCCAAGGGGTCGAGATCGACCCTCCCAGGGTCGAGCCTGAGGGCTTGCGAATCCTCTCAGGATTGACCCCCAGGGGGTCGAGATCGACCTACCCAGGGTCGAGCCTGAGATCCGTCCGACGCGTCTGAAGTTGTTTCCTTGTTAGCTGTTTCCTTTTATTGTTATCGAACTATTTCCATATTTTTGGATTTCTAGATTTGTGATTATTATTATGAGATATTATTTATATCTTATGATAATAATTTAGGATTTCTTTTCTAGGATAGAATAAATACTCTAGTTTTCCCTTATTTGTTTTTCAGCGTATTTTGAGAAGAGAACAGAGTTCTCTTCCTGCGCCATTGTTGACCTACGACATTGAGAACTAGTTTGGTTTATGCAAGCTTTGCTTTGATTCATTCAAGTGTTCGATCTTGTGAGTTTGTTGATTGGGTTACGATTCGAGAAGTTCAAGGCTATACTTGGTGCAAGGTCTAGATCCGTTTCCGTTCGCGATTGTGTGACGTCAAGGAACCCTTCCTCCCTTGTCATACATCAGGGGGGTCCACACATATACATATCGGTGGTGGCTCTTGTTGTTCAGACCGTCCACTGTACTTATTCAAGGAACCACATACACTTGTTCAGTAAGATGTTTTTCACACGCTTGTACAGAGTTATTCAACCCTTTTTTGCTTAGTTATTCATACTCAAAAGAGAACTTATGCAACTCGTCGAGGTTTTAGGAAACTCTCAAACCTTGAACCTAAGACCCTAAAACCTAAACCAAAAACCCTAAACCTTAAACCTACAACCCTAAAACCCAAAACCCTACAAACCTAAACCCTAAACCCTAAATAACAATGAACAAGTATCTAAAAGATGTTGAATAAACTCTTTATCTTTTCTTAATCTTGACCATCCATTAAAGTAAATCTAATGGTTTAGATTATGACTCATGGTTCACCCTAATTTAATGATGCACTTGAGCGTGATTCATATAAATTATTGGCCTTCAATAATTTATAGCCTTAAGTTTTCACCCTGTTAGAATGGTGGAAACGATATTAGGATTTCTATAAAATCTTAGGGTTACATATATCCCTTGTATAAACTTTTTATAAAAACGTGTCTTAAGGGAACTAAACAAATACTTGATTAAAGTTCATTTTTCACAAACAATAATATTTTTGTATTTGAAGTTCCAATAAATTTTAATAATACTATCATATTAAGTTATATTATTTAATTTCTTAATTATAATTAATTTTGAATTAAAAGAAGTGCCTTTTTAAAATCTGGAAAAGAGATTTACAGCGGTGACGAAGGGTTTTCGGGCAGCAATGGCAGAGCCTTACGGTGACGGATCCGGGTGGAAGATGCGACAATATGTAGAGGGAGTCATGGACTTTCAACAGTTGGCAACAAACCTCCTATTGGTGGTTGAACGGCGGCGAACAAGTGGTCCAAAGTAGGCTTCCCAACCAACTTCTATTGGTTGATCCTTGGCCTTTACTCCAACAAGCATGACTTCAACGGAGGATTACAACTTCAATACTTATTGGTTTTAAGCGAATGAAGTGTCATTGGAAAGGCCATAAAGTCTAGTTTATGATGGTCCTAACGGCTCGGAAAATAGATGAGTAACAAAGATGAAAAACGCGCATTACATAGGTGTTGTAAAATCGAATATTCTAGGCATGTTTTCGATCGAACGAAAACAAATTTGGCAAGTGTGGGACTGATTTGGGGCGGAAATTTGAACTAACTTCGAAGCTTAATTGTTTTTCAATTTTACTGAGATGGAACGGAGGAGAAAGATGTGATGAATTTGGGTGTCATTTTCCTTTGCTAGTCCCTCCCATTTAAAGAAGACTTTTGTCCAAATTTGTCAATGAGCCTAAGGTTTTAGGCATTCAAGTCTAGAGGTGACATCGACGGAACAATATCTTGGGATTCTTGGATTGCCACTCGTAGTTCACTATATGCAGGAGGCTTAGGCCTTGTTTGGTATAGGTTTTTGGAGGTTTTTGAGGGTTTTATTATTTAAAACCTAATCAAGTAAGTGTTCGGCACAATAAGGTTTTATAGGAGGTGGAGGTTTTAGTAGGTTTTTGAGGAGGTTTGAAAGCAGAAAATAGGAACCTTGGTATAGATAGGTTTTAGGAGGTTTGTGAAAAATTTTAACCAACTTTTCTTATTAATTATTCTACTTAATATTGTTTTTGGTAGTTTAAAGTAAAACCTATCTAAAAACCTTACAATACCGAACACCTTATAAAGTTTTGAGAGGTTTTAAATAAGAAAACCTCCACCTACAAAAAAACCTTCTTAAAAACCTTCACCTCCCCAGAAACCTTGTTTTGCCGAACACATCCATGGCTTGCAGAGAAGATGGTTATAAATGTTCTAAATTACCCATTATGATATGAAAGATTGTGTAGCACAGTGGTAGGAGTATAGTCTTTGGTCTAGGAGATCATAGGTTCAAATATGGACGGCGCTCGCTCTCCCATTTTCTTTAAACTAAAGAAGATATGGATTGAGCCAAGAAATCCAAATGAGATGGGCTAAGCCCGTATTTGCTTAAATTGGGCTAAAATCAATTAGTCTTGTTCATCTCACTTAATTTTGCTAAATCATTAACATGCATCTTTTTAATTTATTCTTTTTATGATAACTAGCTAGACTTGCAAATTTTATTTCTAAGTAAAAATACACACCACTCATTTTATAAAGTAGCAGTTATTACAATAGTATCCCTTAAATTAGTTCCATCCCTGAAACTAAGAAAAACTAGGATTAGCTTGGACTAGGAAATAATTTACTCAAGAACATTCTTTACAAGAAATGATGCTTATCCTTTAAGTACCCCCTTAAAAGATATCTGCATAGTTCTCTAAGGCTGCAACAATTTAGGAAATGTCTTCGCATCTTTTGCTCGGCCTCCCAAATTCTGTAAGTTTTCTCTTTGAATAAGGATTAGGTTACGGAAGAATATGATAGAACACTCATTAATGCTTCCCTTATGTTAATGCTCGTAAGAAGAATTCCCTCCTAGTAGGGCTGAGCATTTGGATCGATCCGATCCGATCCGATCCGTTATGCCGGATATCCAAAATTTTATTTTACGAAAATCCCGATCCTTATCTGATCCATTTTTTGCCGGTTATCCGGTAAAAGATATCCATTTGGATCGGATATCCAAGACCGGATATCATGGATATCCAAACTGTCCATTTCAAAATATAGACAACTAAATATAATCCAAATCTGAAAAAGGATCAACGGATATTGATGTCTCTTATTTTGGTGGTGTTTTAGTGGTTAATTTTCCTTGTAAATAAGTGTCTTTTGTTCCTCTCTTTGTTAGTTTTGTCCCTTTTTAGCTTAGTTCCTGATTTTCTATGAGATTCGGAGACAATGCGAGTTTGTTGTGTTTTGTAGGTAAAATGGCGCATTTGAGGACGTTTTGAAGGAGTTTCTAAGGAGGAGCCAAGCTAAGGAGCAAAGGAGCGGAAGAGCCATGCAAAGAACGAAGAGGAGCTCAAGGAAAACCAAGGAAAGAAGAGGATCGAGGCCCTGGATCGAGGTCCCCAGCACATCGGGCCCGAGTTCAAGCATTTGAGGCTAGGACCGATGTTGGCAACGTCGGGCCCGAGGTCTAAGCGTGTCGGTCCGCGTCGGCTAAAAAGAGGATTGGGCTCCAAGGCACATTATTGTGATCTACCACTTTTGCCCTTCTTCTAATTTGGAATTCCTTGGTCCCCAATCAAGAAAAGAGGATAATTAGAGGGAGCTTAGAGGAGCTTAACACACATCCACATCTAATCACTCTCAAAAGGCTCAAAGGAAGACTTGGAGAGAAAGGAGGAGAAAGAAAGAGGAGAAGAGGAGAAAATCGGTGGAGCCTAGGAGGAGATTAGTGAGTTTGAACTTGTTTTGCTTTTGTTTAGTGGATTTGAGACTTGGATATTGTGAATCCCTTTGATTTGAATGCAATTTGGCTTTGAGTTGAGATTGATGATTGAGATTTGCTTGATTTGCTATTTGATTGCTTTTTACTCTTACTTGATGGAGTAGATTCCATAGTCTTGGGCTATGGGGGAATCCCCTAGTTAGGATTGGGTGTGAACCCCCAATTCCATAGCCTTGACTGCTTGATCTATGAATCTTCTCTACATTGAGCTTCAATTCTCTTGTGAGAACAAGGGATCTAGGGCTTGTGGTTGGTAAGAGTAAGCGAAAGCGATCTCGAGCCCATCACTAGACCTAGCATCGAAGGAGAGTCAAAACTCCCTAAGATCGAAGTGTAGAGTAGAGGGATCGAAGGCAAACAACCTCGATCTCATAAGGATCAACACTTATTGGATGAATTGGGGTGGAATCACCCAAGTCTAGTTAGGGAACGAACCCAAAAACCCAAGACCGATCTACCATTTGTGCAAGACCGAGTTCCCCAGTACCTCAGGTCCGACTTCCCCAATGTCGGTCCCGGCCAACTCACATCGATCCAACGTCGGACCGAAGTGACCAAAGTCGGTCCAGGTTGTCCCTTTGATTTTCCTTGTTTTTGCCTTTCTTTTACCTCTTTTTAGTCTTCTTGGTACACTCAACGCACGAACTCCCGTGTGTTCGACACCCTACCCTTATACTACAATTGGGGTTCGGTTTATAAATTTAAATTTCGATATCATCCGATCCGGACGACCCCCGTCAGAACATTCTGATGACAGGCCCGATGTGCTATACCAATTCTAAGGATAGGGCCCCGGGTCAATCAACAAAAAAATATTTGTATCACGACCCCTTTGTAGTACGGTGGTCGAGGTCAATCACAGGGAATTATTTCATGCGCGTTTGAACGGTCGATTTGTCTAACACAAACACAATGGGAAAGAAAACACTCGAAGCAACTCGGGACCGAGGTTGTCAATCTCGGGACCGAGGTAGCTAGGCACAAACAAAGTCGGGCTCGAGGCTAGGGGACTCGGGCACGACTCAACAATCAATACGAAAGGAAGAAACAAGCGAGGCTAAGGGGATCTCGGGCTTTGGGTTCCTTCTCTAGTAGATGTAGGCTATTCCACCTCAATTCAAGCAATAAGTTTTGATCCTTATGAGATCGAGGTTGTTTGCCTTTGATCCCTCCACTCTACACATCGACCATAGGGGGTTTTCACCTTCCCTTCGATGCAAGGTCAAGTGATGGGCTCGAGATCGCTTTCGCTTACTCTTACCAATCACAAGCCCTTGATCCCTTGTTCTCACAAGAAAATTGAAGCCCAATGTAGAGAGGATTCATAAATCAAGCACTCAAGGCTTATGGAATTGAGGGTTCAAACCCAACCTAGCTAGAGGTTTCCCCCATAGCCTAAGATCAAGCTATCTACTCACTAATCATGGATTTAAAACTAGCAATCATAAAAGACCAAAGGGAAATCATGATTCATGCAAGTCAAATCCACAATCAACAACACAAACTCAAAATCAAAGCCAAAGCAAACTTTTATTAAACTAAGAAAAGGAGTTCTTACAAGCCTAAGGGTTTCTTTCCCCTCCAAGGAAAGGAATTCACCCAAATCCTCCTCTAGATCTTGGGTTCTTTCCCTTCCTTGGAGAAGAGTCCACCCCCTTCTTTCTTCTACCCTCTCAAACGTCCCTCTCTACTCTCTCCCAAAGTGTATGTGATTCTAGATTGATAATCTTCTAATGAGAGATTACAAGGGTTTAAATAGAGATTTTTCCCCCTACTACAAAGACTAGATTACCCCTCTAAACTCCTTGGGCTCTAAGGCTTGTCCTTGACCTCCAAGGCTTCTAGAACTCCTTGATCTCCAAGGCTTCTAGACTCCTTGACCTCCAAGAAAGCAAGAAAATCCCAAAATGAAAGGAATCCGGAGCCATGACCGACATGGATCGACACGGAGAACCTCGGGCCCGACTTGTTTCAACCTCGGTCCAATGACACATCTTTCAAAGACATCTGGCCCGACTTGCCACACCTCGGGCCACCACGGTACCTCGGGCCCGACATGCTGGATACCTCGGTCCTAAGGCATTTTTCAGCTTGTTTCGCTCGGTTCTCTCTCGTTTTAGCTCCGATTGACTCGATTCTTTCGCCATTCTCTTCGTCTTCACTTGAGGCTTCTTTCCATGCATTGTTAGCTACATTTTGGCTCTTTTTCCATCCTTGAATTCCTCCATGATGCCATGCTCTAATCTCCATGATTCTTGCTCCGAAATGCCTACAAAACAGACAAAAATCGCATAGTCTCCGAATTTCATAGAAAATCGGAATCTAAGCTAAAAAGGGACAAAACACACAAGAAAAGGAAACAAAGGCACATATTTACAAAGGAAAATCACCTAAAAAACACTACCAAATTGAGAGACATCAGATATCCGAGTTGGGTACCTTTCAACTCAAACTTGTGCTTATTGTGAAATGCAAAAGTTCAACTTACTACTGCATAATTTAACTTAAACTTGCTTAACCATTCTTAAGTTTCAAATTAAAATATTACCTAAAAACTTTAATCAAATCTCAAAAATAATTAAAGCAACAAATTACAGACCATATACAAAAAGTGGAAGCTGCTGAAGTTTAAGGTTCTAACTTCTAGCTCTAAAATATAGCAAAAAAACAGTACATGGATCCATTCTCCACAGTTACTAGTCTATTAATTCATCATCAAGAATAATAGTTGATTGTTCAATAACCACATCAGATTCATCAATTATGATGTCTTGGTGCTCCAAAAGCAATTCCTTCAGACCTACAAATAGCAATGCAACAAGTGATATATAAAGATTAGTAAGACGCTAACTTATTAAGCTAGACATAAATTATATAAAAACTTGTAGTAAAGATGAATAAATTGAATATTGCCTTCATTAATCATCTCCATATCAATCAAGCTTTCCTCAATGTTAATAGGCATATTAGAAGTACGTTGCCAATCTTGTCCACAAATCAATGCTTCCACCATAGACGGGGATAAAGAAGTACGAAATGCATCAAGAACACGCCCCCAGTACTGCACGCAGATTCAGAAGCAACGGTGGAAACCGGTATCGCTAGCACATCTCGAGCCATTTTGGATAAAATTGGGTATCTCTTATGATTATCTTTCCACCATTGTAGAACTTCAAAGCATGTTGAAGTTGAAGTTTCACAAGCATCCTCCAAATGCTTAATCAATTCAGACTTGTTCTCACAATAATCAAATCCCAACTCCATTTGATATTCAACACGATCAATAAAGAACCAAAGCTTAGAACGTTTCCCCTTTGATCTGACTCATTCAAACTATTCAACCCAGATGTAGATGTAGAAGAAGTAGCAGTAGAACTTTCTTGTGCTTTGTTCACAGAAGGCATAGTCTCAGCATAAATCTTAAATAATTCATCAACTGCCAGTTTTATATTCAAAGATAAGATCTTAGCCTTTAGCTCATCAAACAATTTTCGAACAAGAAAATCAACATACCTTAGCTTATACCTCGGGTCAAGAAAGACAGCAACAAACATCAGCAAATTGATATTCAAAACATCACCCCAATACTTTTCATACTTACCCTTCATTTTCAGTGCCATGCTCCTATGCTCTGAGTGCTCATGGAAAAGATTATTTATCATCCTACCAACTCCAAACACATCAGCGGCAACAAGATTGCAAGTGATATAACGAGCACCAGATAATGTCAACGTAGCATCATAAAACACTTTCAAAATTGACACAAAACTACTGAATGCTTTCCAATCATCATCATCAGAAACACCAATCTTCCTATTCTCTTTAACACAAACACAATCACTTATTACCAAGTTATCAAATGCCTTCTTAAATTTAAGAGCAGATTCAAGCATCAAATAAGTTGAATTCCATCTTGTTTTAACATCCAAACAAACAAGACCTTTACTTTCCAATTTCTCCTCAAGTATACACAATTTGAACTTCTGATGTGGTGCAGGAGAGGATCTCACATACCTAACAAGATCACAAACTCTCAAGATTGAAACCTTAATTTCCTTTAAGCCATCCCTTACAACCAGATACAATATATGACAATGACATCTCATATGTAAAAAATTCCCTTGAAGGATACCCGATCCCCAATGATTAAATTTCTTTTTCAAATGAGCAAGTGTTAAATCATTGGAAGAACAATTATCAACAGTCACAATCATACTCTTTTTATTCCCCAATCAATTAAACACAATTCAACAGCCCTAACAATCAATTGCCCCGAGTGACCAGCAAGAGGACAAAAGTTTATAATCCTTTTGTGCAAAACCCAATCATCATCAATAAAATGAGTTGTAAGACACATATAGCTTAGGCTCTGACCAGAAGTCCATGCATCCGTAGTAAGACTAACCCGACAAGACAAATTCTGAAATATATCTTTAATTTTTTTTTCTTTTCTTCACTATAGAGTTTATAGCAATCTCTAGCAACAATGAAGCGAGAAGGAACTTTGAACTCAGGATTCATACACTTGCAAAAATACCTAAATGTTCAGCAATAGAAAAAGGCAGCTCATCCAAGACAACCATCCTAGCGGAGCTTTCCTACAAAGTTCTTGATCAAATTGCCAAAAAGTCGGAATAGAAACAATTTCAACAACACCATCAGCACGAACAACCGTCTTTGTCTTGATATCTAGCATCTTTTGTTTTTTATCCATATTAGAAGGCAATCTTTTGCATCTCTCAATGTGATTATTCATAGGAGTGGTTCCATTCTCAGGTTTACAACCAATTAATGCAGAACAGTATTTGCATTGCGCATGAAGTGGATCCTCAAGAAGTTCATTAAAGTGATCCTAGCATGTTGAATATCTGTTTCTCTTACCTGGAGGTGGATTTGTAGCTTTGGCTTTCTTGCTGTTTGATGGACCTTTTGGAGCAACAGCCACAACACTTTCTTCTCTTTTCATTTTAACATCACCTCCTGATTCGCTCTATTTTGTATAGGATAACTCTTGTATTTTAGAGCTATATTGAGAGTGTTTAGGTTAGTTTTGAGCGTTATTGTAATATGAAGACCGAAGACACAGAGTATGAAGAATCAAGAGTTAAAGAGCTTAAAGACGAAGATTCGCCACTGCATGGATATCGCGGTCGCGTTGTCTATGACGCGGGCGCGGTGGCGTGAAGGAGCGAGCCAACCAAGACCATGAAGGCCGCGGTCGCGCTGTCTGTGGCACGGTCGCGGTAGATGCTGACCCGGATTTGACCATTTAAAGGCCGCCGTGGGCGCGGTTCTGGTGCCGCGGTCGCGGTGGTAGCCGACCTTGGAGCGGACGAAATCTTGGCGTTTCTATCTTGTTTCCTTTCTTATCTTTCGGTTTCCTATCTTATTTAGTCCGAAAAGGTTGATCCTTGGGGCTATATAAGGGGAACCTTTCTAGGTTTTTAGAATATCCAATACTTATCAATCAATTGTCTTTCAAATAAAGATTAGAGTTTTCTTTGTAATGGAGAACTAACTCTCCTCTAGAGTTTATTCAATCAAGGAAGCTTTATTATGAAGTTGTGAAATTCTGGTAACCTCTTTATCCCTAGGTCTTTATTGATACTCTTGTGCTTCATCCCATGATCTATGTTTGATTTTATGAGCCTGATCAACTTGTTTGATTGACTTAGATCTATTATTTGAATTAGGATTGGTTGTTGTCTATGCATCTTTCCTATTCTCGAAACAACTCTATTTTAGGACCGTGGACTAGTTTAGGGAAGAGTATTCAATGGTTGAGTTGTGCATGAGACTCGTAGCTTGATTGCATGATTTGATTTCCTATTATCCCTGTGCTCTATGCTAATTCTAGGTTAAGCGTCCTTGCCTAGGGTTATAGAATTGCTTGGACCGTGGACTTGCGATTTCTAATGATTGGGATTGGAATTGACCTAGGCATATAAAGAGGTGGATGAATTCATGATCAACGGATTAATAAAGTGGAATTGATTGGATAAACTCTGCTTGATAACTTTGATTGAAACCAACCTTCAAAACCCCCTTTCGATTACTTGCATGAAAACCACTAAAATCTGAATAAAAACTGATTCCTTTGGGTTCGACCCCTTGCTTGCCTACTATACTTTTGTTTGCATGTTTGAGATTTATTTTTGATAAGGGAACAACGACTTTGCCCGAGTCAAATTTTGGCACCGTTGCCGGGGAATCCTTTTTCTTGTTCTGATTGTGTGCGTTTTCGTGTTTAGCGCTCAAACCGCGCTCGCGGCCCCCTCGGCGCGCCCGCGGTTCGTGCGCAGACCCATCCTTTGGGTGCGGGCCTAACACGTGGTCCGTACCCGGTCTACTAATACTTCTCCTTTTCGTTTTGATCCAGAAATTGACAAGACTCTTCGGAAGATAAGAAGTGCCCCCAGACCCTCTATATCTTACAACCTTCTTGAATCTCTTTCTCTCTCTGATTCTGAACCGGAAGACGCCATGGCGGAACAAACTATTCGCCAACTCACGGCGCCTGATCTCTAGCAACAGCAGCTCGCTATTCAATTCCCCGAACTCGGGGAGGGTGTGAAGTTCGAGCTCAAGTCTGGCCTCATCCACCACTTGCCCAAATTTCACGGGTTGAGCGATGAGGACCCGAACAAGCATCTCACTGAATTCCACGCGGTGTGCGTGAGCATGAAGCCCACTGATGTGACGGAGGATCAAATCAAGCTCCGGGCTTTTCCTTTCTCTCTTGAAGATACCGCCAAGGATTGGCTCCTTTATTTGGTGCCAGGCTCTATCACTACTTGGGCGGCCATGAAGAAGGCGTTTCTTGAGAAGTACTTCCCCGCGTCCAAACAAACATCTATTAAGAAGCAACTCAGCAGTTTGGAGCAAGGGGAAGACGAGAACCTCTACGACTATTATGAGCGCTACAAGAGGCTCATCGCGAGTTGCCCATACCATGGCTACCAAGCCAAGGATCTTATTTGCTACATCATTGAGGGACTCTGCGACAATGACAAGAGGCTCGTGAATGCATCTTGTGGGGGTAGTTACGAGAACTTGACCCCAGCTGCAGCTTTTCAGAAAGTGGAGATCTTGGCGGAACAAGCCCGCAATCAAAAATCAAGAACCAATGTGAGGTCTGTTAATGTGGTGAATGAGTCCATGAATGCTGAAGTACGGGAGCTCAAGGATCTTATGAAGCAGTTCCTCACGAAGAGGACGTCCCAGCAAGTCAACGCTTGCGGTCTTTGCTATGATGTGAGCCACCACACAGATCAGTGCCCTACTATTCAAGAGACCGAGGAGTCGGTCAACGCTATTGGCAACTATGGTGCGCCCCGGCCCCGGAATGATCCTTACTCTAACACCTACAATCCGGGGTGGGCGAACCATCCTCATCTAAAGTGGAACAACCAGCAGCAGCAAGATCCACCACAACAGCAGCAGCAATATGCTCCTCAGGGCCAGCAACAACAGTTTCGGTCCAATAACTATGCCCCGAGAGCACCTGCTCAGTCTCAGAATGATGCTATTACCGCCCTCTTGAAGGAGAACCAAGAGACGAGAGCTGCTGTAAAGAATCTTGAGACTCAACTGAGCCAACTTGCCACCATGATCAATAGGCTTGAGTCTAAGGATTCCGGGAAACTTCCCTCTCAACCGCTCAATCACAAAGAGAATGTGAGTGCCATGAATTTGAGGAGCGGTAGAACACTGGCGAGTCGCGAATCACCCACTGGTGACGAACCGCGCCCGCGCTCCCCTGGCCGCGACCGCGCCGGGGCAACAGCACAAGAAGGCCAAGCTTCTGTGGGAATTCCGTGCCCGCGCTCTCCCCTCCGCGCCCGCGAAATTCCCACAGAGCACATGGAAAACGAGAGGCGTAGCGACCCGCGCCCGCGGTAAGGAGGCCGAGAGAAATTTCGAGGCCTTACTCGATTATGCTTTCAAGAATTACTCGCCTCCTCGCCCAAGCTCTCCTAGACGGAACCGAGCTCCAGCAGTAGAAGAGGACGATGGCTATGTGGCTCAACCCCTTCCACCATTGGATTCTTTCAAGCCTTCTCCTCCATTCCCCGATGCTCTCAAGGACACAAGGAAGCCGGCACATGACAAAGAACTCTTCGAGACCTTCGCCAATTGTCGGGTAAATGTTCCTCTTCTTAGTCTCATTCAAAGTGTCCCTCGTTTTGCTAAGTTTATGAAAGAGCTATGCACCATAAAAAGAAAGAATAAGACTAATCCTAAGATTGAAAAGGTAGCTCTAGTTGAAAAAACGCAGGATAGCAAAATTGAGACTTGTAATTCCCTACTCCAAAAGCAATTGCCAAAAAAATGCTCAGACCCAGGAAGATTCACCGTCCCTGTCACTATTGGAGAAACTAAAATTGAGCGTGCTATGCTAGATTTAGGTGCCTCCATTAATGTTCTTCCAGCTTGCATGTATGATAGGTTAGGCCTTGGTCCTTTGAAGGAATCAGATATTGTTATTGAATTGGCTGACCATTCTAATGTGCGCCCGAAAGGGTTAGTTGAGGATGTTCTAGTGCAGGTACGGGGTTTGATCTTTCCTGCAGATTTTTATGTGATGGAGATAGGCGAAGGGCGGTACGACCCGGTTCTCTTACTTGGTCGTCCTTTCATGAAAACCGCCAACACGGTCATCGACGTTGCCAATGGATCTCTTTCCATATCTCATGGTGGCAACACGGTCCGCATTGATGTTGATGAGGACCCGTATTGATCGTATCCACGTCGAGCCAACGACGTTAAACAAAAGCGCTGCTTGGGAGGCAACCCAAGGATTAGTTAGTTTGTTTTTCCATTCCTAGCTTAGGATTTGCTTGTGTTTTTCGCTAACATGCAGGTACTAGGTCCGAAAGGACACGCCTGGCCTGAAACCGCACCCGCGCCTCCTTGGCCGCGCCCGTGGTGGACCACCAGTGCGCCCCAACGAACGGGTACTAGCCCGTGTTCGCGGCAACCATACTGCGTCTCAGTTTTAGCTCGTTTTTTGTTTGAAAAAAAAATAAAATAAAAAAAATAAAAACAAAAGACAAAAAAGTGGACTTTTTGGTCCCATTCTACCTCTATATCTTTCATCGATCTACACCATTCTATCTATCTTCTATCTTTCCATCTTCTATCTCTTCTTTTCATTCACCTTTGTACTTTCCATTCTTTGGCTATGTGTAAAGCCTAAGTATGGGGGAGCTTTGTTCCCCCGAGAGTTCTCTTCTCCACGGTTCGAGTTCGAGTATTGATCCATCTTCCAAAGAAGACGAGCCAAGATACGAAGGTTGCTTACACATCACGCTTTTCGAGACGAAGTCAAGACATTGCTCCTGCACAAGAACCGCGCCCGCGGTGACCACCTGATGCCGACTTCGATCTTTGACACGATTCCGCGCCCGCGCCCTTGGTGTCGCGCCCGCGGTTTGGCAGCCGAATGCAAATACAAAGCTTTCATCCATGCTTTCTTCTACACCTTTGCAGAGTTCTTCCATTCAACCTCTCTTCAATCGATTGTGAGTCTTCTGATATACCTTTCTCCGTACTTCTATCCTTTCTCTTTGCTTCATTGAGGACAATGAAGGATTTAAGTATGGGGGAAGGAGTACTCGCATTCGCTTACCTTAGTTAGTTTAGTTAGTGATTTGCTTCAGATTTTTGATTTTCTTCTTTTCATGGAGCACTTGCACCATACTTTTTGCATAATAAAGAAAGAAAGAAAAAAGAAAAAGATAGAAAGAGCCATAAAAAATGAAAAAAGGCATATTAAATCCTGGGATGAGTCGAAAACCCGAAAGGGCGGCTACGGTAATAAGCAGGTAACCTGGACCAGCATTAGGCTGGGGTAATATGAGGTTCATGAGTGATTGTGAGTTTTTGTGAGCACACCTATTTGAAAAATGAAAAGAGCGGTTAGGTGAAAACCCGAAAGGGCGCCTAAACAGAATTGAGCGGTAAAATTCGAGTGTTTTAGGATCATTCTTGCTTGGGGAGTTTGGGGCTTACATGTTAGATTTGGGTAGATCCTAGGTTGCTCCCTTTCATGTTTTTAGAGCTTGAGTGTTTTATCATGTTGTGAGGTGTGTGTTTGAGCTTCATTGTTTTATGCTCATGGTTTCTCTATATTTTTGGGTTCGGGTTGTGAGTTGAGTGTTTTTATCTTCCCTTGTATTTCCTGAGATCTTAGATGTGCTTTCTTGTTATATTTGTTTTGAGCTTACTCGAGGACGAGCAAGATCTAAGTATGGGGGAATTTGATTCGCTCTATTTTGTATAGGATAACTCTTATATTTTAGAGCTATATTGAGAGTGTTTAGGTTAGTTTTGAGCGTTATTGTAATATGAAGACCGAAGACACAGAGTATGAAGAATCAAGAGTTAAAGAGCTTAAAGACGAAGATTCGCCACTGCATGGATATCGCGGTCGCGTTGTCTATGACGCGGGCGCGGTGGCGTGAAGGAGCGAGCCAACCAAGACCATGAAGGCCGCGGTCGCGCTGTCTGTGGCGCGGTCGCGGTAGATGCTGACCCGGATTTGACCATTTAAAGGCCGCCGCGGGCGCGGTTCTGGTGCCGCGGTCGCGGTGGTAGCCGACCTTGGAGCGGACGAAATCTTGGCGTTTCTATCTTGTTTCCTTTCTTATCTTTCGGTTTCCTATCTTATTTAGTCCGAAAAGGTTGATCCTTGGGACTATATAAGGGGAACCTTTCTAGGTTTTTAGAATATCCAATACTTATCAATCAATTGTCTTTCAAATAAAGATTAGAGTTTTCTTTGTAATGGAGAACTAACTCTCCTCTGGAGTTTATTCAATCAAGGAAGCTTTATTATGAAGTTGTGAAATTCTGGTAACCTCTTTATCCCTAGGTCTTTATTGATACTCTTGTGCTTCATCCCATGATCTATGTTTGATTTTATGACCATGATCAACTTGTTTGATTGACTTAGATCTATTGTTTGAATTAGGATTGGTTGTTGTCTATGCATCTTTCCTATTCTCGAAACAACTCTATTCTAGGACCGTGGACTAGTTTAGGGAAGAGTATTCAATGGTTGAGTTGTGCATGAGACTCGTAGCTTGATTGCATGATTTGATTTCCTATTATCCATGTGCTCTATGCTAATTCTAGGTTAAGCGTCCTTGCCTAGGGTTATAGAATTTCTTGGACCGTGGACTTGCGATTTCTAATGATTGGGATTGGAATTGACCTAGGCATATAAAGAGGTGGATGAATTCATGATCAACGGATTAATAAAGTGGAATTGATTGGATAAACTCTGCTTGATAACTTTGATTGAAACCAACCTTCAAAACCCCCTTTCGATTACTTGCATGAAAACCACTAAAATCTAAATAAAAACTGATTCCTTTGGGTTCGACCCCTTGCTTGCCTACTATACTTTTGTTTGCATGTTTGGGATTTATTTTTGATAAGGGAACAACGACTTTGCCCGAGTCACCTCCGCATTCTTCACTTGGCATTTCATCATCATCGAGTAATTGATAAGATGCAATACTTGATTACCAGCTTCCTGTAAATGATGTAATTAATTCACATACCGCAATTAAATCCAAGTGCCAATGCAATAAATTTAACCTATGTAAATGCAATAAGATAGCATCCTAGCATAAGGGGTATTCAATTATTAAGAATTCTACAAACTGTTCTAGCTATTGTAAGAGATGTTCCAACAATGAACACAATGAAAAACACATGAACAATAGAACAAGTGAGAGATCTAGGAAATGAAACATACAGCCCGAAACTCAAACCCTATTCTGTTAAATTTGAGGTCCCCTCCAATCAGTGACTCATGGCCTGCAAAATCAAGGACTCAATTCCATGTATCAAAGATTATGTACCAATTTGAAAGTTTTTAGGGTTTATAGGGTTAACTCACCATGAGAGGAGTGGTAGAAGACTCAAGAGATTAAGGTGAGACTCGGATCGGCAGTGAGACAGTTGAAAGCAAGGCTGAGACTTGATATGTTGATGGCGAGAGAAGGTTGAGAGCTGCGACGGTGAGACTCGAAGAAGTCAAGAGGCGATAGCCTCTTTACCAAGGTTTGGGTTCGCCGCTGGACTTTGAGAGTTTGAGAGAGAATGAAAATGAAATGGCTACGTAAAATGGAACACTAGTTTCCTCAATTTTGACTTCTAATTTTATGTAAAAGTGAAATAAAAAAATAAATGAAATTTGCGTAGATTTGGGTCATTGTCTTGTGTACGCATCAATCCAATTCTACATTGAAACGAAATAAGGGAAGTGGGCCAAGTGGCCCATTTATTTCACTTTGCTATATTGAAATCTCTTTTATGTACACCAAAGACAAAGTAATACAAAACCAAACTAATTTCACTTTGCTATGCTATTTAAATAATATGTTCTATTTTTAAAAATATATATATTAATATATATATACCGGATCGGATATCCGTGGATATCCATTTATTTGAACTCCTGATCCGTATCCTATCCAAATATCTGAGAAAATTAGCGGATCGGATCGGATACGGATTGATTTTTAACGGATAAATTTGGACACGGATAATTTAGGGTCGGATCGGCAGATTTTTCAGATCGGATCAACGGATCGGATAGTTTTGCTCAGCCCTACCTCCTAGGAACATAATTAGACAAGGTTATGAATTGATCGACTATGCTGGTTATCTAAACCTACTAGAAGAGAGTCTTGTCCCTTAAGAAGTTCTCAGAGTGGTTACTATCGAAATACGAGGTTGGTATACTACTAGAAGGAATGTAATTTAAACACACTATTCATTGAAATATCGTTAATGACGAAAGCATGAACATTGCTTTTATCTACTAGAATATTGCTCTCACAACCTTTCATTCGATATTAGCTCTAAGGAGGTATTTCCAGATGTGATCGATATGGGAAACAAGCTTCAACATAATCCCTTAATATATATATTCATGCGAATAAGACATGACATTTCGTCTCAACCATGTAATCAAGATGTGAGACAAAACTTCCTTCTTATTCACCATCATGAATATATATATATATATATTTGAAATAAATTTATTTATTATTATTATTTTTTCATAAATTCTATGAAGTTGTACGAGAAATTCAATTGTGAGGCAAGAATTGACTTTTAGAATCAATTGGGGCCGCACCTAATGTAAATGCGATGAATAGGTTTAGCTAGCAAGTAAAAGTACGATATAAGATCCAATATCATATAACATAACTCTAAACGATAGCCTTCCTATGAAGAAGGATGATTGACTACAAGATTCGAGTTTCTTCGACTTTGGTTGGTATACGAAAGGACTTAGAAGGGAAAAGTTTAAACATAGGTCGCAAGCACTCTGTCTTGGAATAAAACTAAGAGGGTAGACTATTCTGTTGGGGCTTCATGAGCGTTAGGTTCATACATTGCTTAGAGTTGTTGTCCTCGGCTTGACGAAGCAATTGGTGTCTTTCCCTTAGTTTGAACTACAGTTTGAATAGAAGTTATCCCAACAGATGCGACCCTAGACTTGTCTGACTTGTCCTTAATTTGCAGGCTGTAGAGGTGCATGTGCTCCTCCTTCCCACAAGTGAAGCACTTCATTTTGTCTTCAAAACTAGTTTTATGTGATTTCATATGTACTCGTTTGGTGTTTTTCTATGTTTTTCCCAGTGAGTTTTTTGTATGTTTATTTATGGAACGTATTTTTTAGTATTTTATTCATTTTTTTGTCAAAGGAGAGGCGGTAGTCTCCGTGCCCTCAAGGGGTATTTTATTCATAATTAGAAAGTATTAAGTAGTACGCAAATGGAAGATAACTCGACCCCTAACATCACCAGACAGCAAAGAAAGAACACCCTCGGGTGGATCAGTCAAAACATGCACACCAACAAGAAAGGAAAAAGCAAAAGAAGCAATAAAATCCGCAACATAATTCGCTTCTCTGTAACCATGCCGGAATTGGACATCCTAATTCCTACAAATCAAGCTTTGACACTTATGTACCAAGCTAACTAAGGGATGACTACAATCTACATGCCTACCTAAAAGTAAAATCACAAGTTGCAAATCCACCTCTAGAGAGATCCTCCTGAAAACCTTGCTCCAAGCAAGCTGCAATCCCTAAACAACTCCCCACAACTCCGCCATTGGAACCTTGCAGATACCAATATTATAAACAAACCCAGCAAACCGCTTACCTTCTGTATCCCGGATCACTCCAGCCGCCCCGGCTAGCCCGCCATCTCGAGTCGATCCAACCGTGTTGAGCTTGACCCAACCATCTTGCGGACGATGCCAAGAGACGCCAATCTCCTCAGCAGTACGGTCGATTGGATTCACACACTGCATGTCCCACACCTTCTTGTATTCCTTGGTGTAAGATAGAATTAAAGGAAGCACGATCTCCTTGGAAAACCTCTTGTTGAAAGACAAAAGAGTCATTACCAATTATAGGGCCTGATGTAATGGCTTTAAAATATTACCATAAGGTCCCAATTCATTACATTAGACCTAGTGTAATGGTTTTTTTAAACTTTTGGTCTGTTACAATAGGGGGGGTTGCATTAGGCCTAAGGTAACACTTTGTTCTCCTAGAGTAACGGGCTCATAATTTTGAAACTGACCGTTACATTAGATAATAATCCATTACATATTACATCCGTTACAGTTGGTTTGATCATTACATTAAGCTATATCTAATTACCTTTGTTAGAACCATTGCTTTAGGGGTATACATGTGTTACGTTAATTATAATAGAATGCAATTTCTTATATGTATATATTATTTATTCATATTATACCTGCTGAATTCATATGTAATTAAATCTCTAACAAATTCAATCAACACTTTAACTCAAATGTCAATTGATTAATTACTCAAACTTTCAATCTTGAATTACAAAACATTGACAAGCATTCAAATCCAAGTGTTGCTTGCATACACGGCCAATAATCTGCTAGCTAGTTATATATATGTTGAACCAGCTAGAAAGCTGCATTGTCAAATGCAAATGCAGAAATCAAAAATAGACCTAAGCATTCAAATGCAGTTTTTACCACTGATTTCCCAAAAGAGTTAACAATAGACCTAAGCTTCATCTTCAACCTTCTTTCAACCATTTAAATCTTCTTGGCTTTGATTGTCTTCATCTTCATCATCTTCATCCTGTACAAAATGTAAGATAGAAATTAATGAGTATCAATTTTTTGGCATAAAATTCAGCAACATCATCCAAAACAAACAAGCAAATTCAGCAACATCATCCAAAACAAAATGTAAGTATTTCCAGTTCAATAGTATGTTTTACAAATTCAGCAACATCATCCAAAACAAACAAGCAAACATAAAATTCAGCAACATCATCTTCAACCTTTTTTTTTCCCTTCTCCAGTCATTAATAAAGGCATTCCTATATTTTACAGATTACTCAAGTTGTAACTACAACGAAAACTCAACTTATTAATACTAATCTGCAAAGAAAATGCATATCCTTTAAAAGCATCTGTAAAGGAAAATACAAATTTGCAAAAAGCAAGACAGCTTCACATTGCAATCTTGATGTTCCAGACATGGGTGACAATATATATTCAGATAATATACCTAACTGTAGCATCATGAAATCCAAGACATGCTTCTTAGATGTCATACATCAAGAAAATTCATACATCAAGAAAAATGGGGCAAGAATCATCATCATGATGAGCATATAACACCGTAAGGGGGATCAATGAAGCAATTACACACATATATAGACATATGATCAAGGGATAAACAAACATACAGGCAAGAAGGCTGCAGTAGGTAATCTTGGATCATTTGCTCAATACCCTGTAATCCATCTACATCATGCTGCCCAACAAGCTGTTTAATGTGATAAAACTGAGAAACGGTAAGGATACATTAAATAAAACATAATGATTTTATGAACGGAAAGAATTGCGTTACTTGATTTGGTGGCATAGCTTGGTTTCCTCTAAATGGGTTCGCATTCATAGCAGTTGTTCCAGGTGCATCTGTAGGGTTCCTCGCCTTCTACAAGGGCAGATACAACAGATGATCAATTTATCTCATACACGACTAACAAAATTGAAGTACAGAATGAAATGTTACCTACAACTTAGTATTGCAGGAATACACATACATGCATTCAGTGAAGTGGTAAGTGGCTCCAAGAATATAAACAACAACATTAGCCAATTTCATAATATCAATTTTGAAAGTAGATGATATTTTCTCAATTTCAGAAAGCCTTGGAACGGTTAAAAGCACAAGAAGCTAGATGACTGAATTGGAAGTGCCTAATGACTTAGGTTTGAAACAATTTTCATACAAGTATAATCTGGACAAAAAGTAGGAGATGACAGAATACCTGACCGAGTATGCAACCAACTCCTTTCTGACGAGCAATGCATCACAACATTACAACAATCTTACTCGCCAATACTTAGGAAAAATCAGGCTTGTTCAATCTGATATAAGCCTCCAAAAATTATAGTGCGAAGATTTTCAAAAGAGAAGATGGAGCTTACTGAATACTTTGAGCTTCCCTTGTGTCAGTAGCCTCATTAACCCTATACATTCACAGGAAGGCATATAAAACCATATGCATCAAGCAAACTAATGTTTGTCAAGATTTAAAGAAAAGAATGCAACAAGTTAGATTTAAAAACTAATACCATTTGTAAACATCAAGTCTTCCGGATCCATCATCAATAACAAACCCAACATCTGCCACTCTTTCAGCCTTATCAAGCATCATTCCAACAATAGTAACCTAAAACCAAGAATTCAAACATAAATAACAAGAACAATATAACTCAAGAGAAACAAAAATGATTCGAAGGAATCATTATACATTGTAGAGTTCAACAACGTCAAATGTAAAACAGGCTTTCTCACTAGAAGACGAATGGCCTTCGTGAATCTGCTTCACAGTTAATCAGCAACAATTAAGCACGAAGAGAACAAATTGAAGACCGATTTCAATGGAAACCGAGATCAAATCGGCAGAACAGGCCATTAACGAGACAAATTGGAGAAATAGACAACGAGGGAGGGAGAGAGAGAGAGAGAGAGAGAGAGAGAGAGAGAGAGAGAGAGAGAGAGAGAGAGAGAGAGAGAGAGAGAGAGAGAGAGAGAGTGTACTCTGGCGGGCGCAAGTGAATGATCGGCGGACTGAGTGGCCTGAGAAGGCATGAGCCCGCCACTGGCGAAGGCGGCGTTGCTGATCGGAAGTCGGAGAAAACCCTAACTGGTTTAGAAAGAGTCGGAGAGCTCGTCGGAGTGGAGGAGAAGCCCGATGCCGGAGGGTGGGGGTGGGGGGACTACTGGAAGTAGGGGAGCTCGTCGGTGAGGCGGAAGTAGGGGAGGGAGGGGTAGAAAGACCGGGCAGTTACGACGAATCAGGGATTTTAGCGGGCCACTTGAGGAGAATCCGGGGTTTGCCAGGGACGAGCTCTAGGGTTGGGATTTTGAGAGGGGGATTTCGCCTGAGAGATGATAAAATCGGTTGGCCTTCGTAGTAGTCTTGGAATCTGGAGGCGATTGAAGATGAGTCAGCTCGATCGGATTTGCCTCTCGCTCGCCCCCGTCTTCGTCTCGCCGGCAACCTCGCCTATCGTTCAGATTTGCCTCTCTTGCTCCTTCATATGGGTGGCGAAGGTGGCCTTGCCGCCGTTAACGTCGAGGATGAGGCGGATCGGGGAGCCGGTAGCCGGAGGAAGGTGAGCGCCGGAGGAAGCGGAGGACGGGGAAGGTGAGCCCGACGCTGGAGGCTGTGTTGCCAGTCGCCGCCATCTTTGAGAGGTCACTATTTAGGGTTTCGAGTTTGCGCCTCATCCTTTTTCATGTGTTGGAAGTAAATACGAAAATGCAAAAAATATTGACAAACTTTTGATATATATCCATACGCGCGTCTTTTTTAGGAATTACCATTACATTTGTTATTCTATCTCCGATACATTAGCTTTAACTTTTCGCACTTTCATAAAACCATTACCTTAGCTATTAAAATCTGTTGCTTTAGAGGACTCCCATTACATTAAATCATTACATTAGATCTTATCATTACATTTGCTAATAAACCATTACACCAGGCTATCTGATGTAACACTATGAAAAACCATTACAAATTTTAATGTTACAATTGTCCTTATATTTGGTAGTGAGTTACGCTATTTCCAAATCCACCATAACGCAATAGTTTATACCTCCTCCAAATGAGTCCATCAAAGACACGAATGGAACATGTGAGATTACTACGAATCCAATAAGCGAAATCGAAGTCGAAAAAGATTTCCCTAGAAAGAGGAGAGTGAAGATCATTCCAAAACACAGTTCACGACTTCACAATCCCGTACAAGGTGGATCAACGACTCCTCCTTGATTGCGCATTTCGAGCAAAGAGCATTATTTGACAAATGACGCATAACCCGCTCTTGATTCGTAAGAATAACACCTTTGTAACCCATTAAGAGAAAGATCACACCTTTGTAACCCATTATGAAAAAGATACAATGGCGTTTTGGATAATATTTTATTCCTTTGTTTCAATGTATTTCCATGTTTTTAATTCTAGCCTTTGGGGAGCTCTAGCCAAGTTAGTGTTGAAACAAACGGAGGTTTGAAATAGCATAGAGAGTTTGCTGAGATAAAAGATAGAATTTGTATTGAACAAAAGTAATGTATTTCCTTCTTCTATCGGTTGTGTTCCGATTTTCGAATGAGTACATTTGGAAATCTACGACTCTTGCTCAAGCGGGTAGGAAGGTGATTATCAAGGTTGTTCTTCAAGCTATTCCTTCTTACATAATGAGTTGTTTTAAACTCTCTTCTTCTGTTTGTCATAAACTTGATGCTATTGTGGCTAGCTTTTGGTCAGGTTCTCATGAAAAAATAAAATTCACTGGTGTGATTGGCCTCAGATGTGTAAGGCTAAAGAGGTCGGTGGTATGGGTTTTCGGAATTTCGAATCCTTCGATATGGCTTTGCTTGCCAAGCATGTATGGAGATTATTGGAGAACCCTTCGTCTTTAGTTGGCTTAGTGCTAAAAGCCAGATATTTTCCTCATTTTGATGTGCTTAACTCTTCTTTGGGTTCAAAACCAAGTTTTGTTTGGAGAAGTATCCATCAGGTGATTTGGGTTAATAAACAAGGTTTTCTTTGGGAGATTGGAAATGGGACCAAGGTGAAATTCTGGAGCGATCAATGGCTTCCTCTTCCTCACTCGTTTTCTCTCATTATGTCGCCAAACTTGTTAGAATCTCACCTTGTTGACTTCATTGAGTGGCAAGTTTCTGATTGGAAGTGGGAGGATTTGGGTCTTCGACTGCTGGATGTGATCTTGATATTCTTTGTAATATGCAAGTGGTAGGTCTTGAATCTCAAGATCTTATCAGGTGGTTTTATTCCAAAGAGGGGGCTTTCTCTGTCAAATCCGGTTACAGAGTTATCCTTGATTCTTGGACTGCAGCTGAATCCTCAATCTCAGGGTTTCTGACACCTTTGGAATAATGGTGGTTTACTCTCGTATCTCTCAAATGCCTAGTGCACTAGTTTGTAAGTAGGGTCTTGCTGACTCTTGTTTAATATATAGTTTGGGTTTTTTTATTAAATATAAAAGGACCAGGTTTTGATCTCCTTAACTACTTCCAATATGATTTAATTAACCTTCACATCGTGCGTAACCACCATCTAGTTACAACGGCTTCTTTCCTCTATGGGCTTTAGTCCATGTGCAGCTGGCCTTCAATTTTGATGAGCCTTTTGGGTCACTCCCAACATACTCAAATCAATATAACTGAATATTCAAATTAAATATTATACCGTATTATTCAATAAAGGCAAGAATCAAATAATTGAATTAGATAAATAACGATAAAAATAATTTAAAGATTGTAGGTTTTAGAGCATGAATATTGAGAGGATCATACTAAGAGAAAAAAGGAACCAACTTTTTTGGCATAATACACATGTTTGGGTTTCACATTTCAATCCCTATATATAGGCTTTAAATGGACCCCACTATGACACATGTTATCCATCTTTCATATTTTATTAGTTACCTTAATATATAATTAGTTATTTTGGTAAAATTAAACTTAATAAAATTAAGTAAAAAATGATACCACAATCCATATTTTTTTTAAATCTATCAAATAGAGACTAAATTTTTTTATATGTTTGGATTGTTTTAAAATTAATTTTTATATGTTTGTAAACCAAACTAATTTAACGTATGATAACTTTGCATATATTTCATTGAATTCGTTTCATGCACCTTGTTATGTACTTTAATTTTTGTTAAATATGATATTTCAGTTTCATTAATGAAATATGTTTGTTTTGCTCCGGAAAATTAATTTTTTCCTATTGCCTTAAAATGATCTTAATTAAAAACTCTAATTCAAATTATCATTTGGAATTTAAAACATTTTTTTACAAACCCTATATTAAAAAATAAAATTAGTCAAGCTATAATTTAAATATGCATGCACAGTTGTGTAAATAAATATTTAGAATTAATAAGTTAAAGAAGTAGTAGTAATTGTATATATAAAAATAAATGATTGTTGGAAATTGGAAAAGTAAGAAATAAGGTTCATTAAAGCATCCACAATGCAGACTTGGGGAAAGATTTCTTAAGTTGCTTTTTGATACTCCATCCGTTAAGAAATACTTGTCGTTTTAGCCTCATTGGGTTGTTAAGAAATTCTTGTCATTTTAAATAATTTACCACACTTTTTCCTATATTATCCTTACTAATTAGAAATAATTGCCAAAATCAATAATAGAAAATAAAAGATCTTTATATGATTGAGGGTATATAAGTCAAATCATTTAAATTCTTAATTTTTAAGACAAAACCTAAAACCACATATTTTTCTTAACAAAGGGAGTATTCTCTCTCCTCCACGTCAGAAAAATTGTAGAGAAATGTGCCAGTTTTGTATTCTTGAAGAAGAAATTTTTTTGTTTAGAGAGAAATGTTTCTCTGACAAATGTTTTTTTTTAAGTGTTAAGAAATGTAACTAGCTTTCTTTGTGGATGATCTTAATATTAAAGTGAATAGTAAAAATAAAATTGGAGAATGGTGGAATGATGTCCACATCATTCGATCTACCATGAAAAAAATGGTAAAAAATAATGGTAAAAACTCAAGTTTTTGTTAAAGTGGCAGAAAAATGGTAAAAAAAATAAGGGTTCATCTACTATAATACAGTATAAAGCAAAACTCAAGTTTTTGTTAAAGTTTGTCCTACGTCATCTACCATGAAAAAAATAAAGATTTTATTTTTTAATTGTGTCCTTTAAAAATTATTTCTATATCCACTTGATATCTTATCCAATTTTCGATATTTTTGATATCTTGCCTATTTTTGGTATCTTAAGAAAATATAATAAATTATTACAATGTTTTTCATTTTTGCATGGTAAAAGAGGTTTTTTAATCTTTTATTAAGATTCTAAATAATGAATTAAAATAATGGATTTTATAATTTAAATTATAAAAAAAATAAAATACATATATAGTCCGATTTTTTTTGTCAAGACATATATAGTCCGATAGGTTCATATTTTATTTTGTCGGGTTTGGGTTATACATACATTATCGAGGAAAGAAAGGCTCAAGTCAAAATTCGATCTCGAATCAATTAAGTCGGGTTTATATAATAACATTACCTGTTCACGGTACATGATTTGTATTAGTTGATACTTAAGTGAATAGTATAAATAAAATTAGGGAATGGTAGAATGACGTGGATGAAAGATAAATGATACTCCCTCCGTTTCATAATAAGTGTCGTTTTAGCACTTAAAATTTGTTTCATAATATGTGTCGTTTTAGGTTTTCAAAGTGATTTAATAGGGGCGAATGATGATAATTTTTATTGGAATGTGTATTTGTTGACTAAAGTTGTTCATGCATTGGCCAAAAAAATGTAATGAGTGGTAAGATTAAGAAAAAGTTGTAAGTTTTAAAGTGAATGATTGATTTTCTTAAAAACTGTGTTAAGAGCTAAAACAACACTTATTGTGAAACGGATGGAGTAATATATATAAGGGTTTATGGGGTTCAAAATTTTGGTGAAAAAGTGAGAAAATTGATATTTCTTAAATTAAATGAATTTTTTTTTTAAGAATCCGTTTTCCGATTCCTAAGAGATAAAGATTAAAGAATGAGGATACACATTCTAAAATAGCATTTGGGTGTACTAAAATCCAAGTTTGGATTATTGTAATTATCAGAAAAGGCATTTGGTTGAACTAAAATAGGTCTACGTTGGATATCTTTGTGCCACCCATAATCATTGATAGTGTTAGAGGAGGAATTTAAAAAGGGGAGTAATACTGGCTCTAACTATAAACACGTATAGCCGGCGGAAACGGGTCTTCCATGTCAGCCCTAAGGAAATCCAGTTAGTCCAATCGTGAGTTGACATGTCAGCAGATAAGAAAAGCTTTTTGTCAATATACCCATTTTAAGATGAAAATGATAGTGATAGGCATAAAAATCAAAAGGATAAAACTAAAGATGAAGAGGATTGCGTTTTTTTACGCAACGGTGGGATGGTCGGGGTGGAGACTTTGTAGCCAAAGTCCAAAGAGAAGCCTGGCTCCATGCTGGCTGGTACAGGATTGGGTTTAATCCATAACAGAATTGACTATTTTACCCCTTACTGTTAATTTTCTACATGGGCTGTTAACTTGGTACGAAGAGATAACGGGTTTTTATGGGACAGAAAGGTGACATGTTACACATTGACCCACCCAACTCACAGGCAAATTTTATCAAGTGGCCGGTAACTAGACGCATTTTAATGTAGGCTTGGGAGTGTTGACCAGGTATGAGGGTGGTAGAGTAGACGTTGGCATTGAAAGCACAGTAAGAGAAGAGGCGGAGGGCATAATGGTAAATGAGACAAGAAATAATTGATTGTCATAAGATAAGAGAAAGATTGCGGAAGATATAGTAGGGGTAGTAGAAGAGATGCAGAGATAAAAAAAAAAGGTGGTCCAATACCCAAATTGGATTGGAGGGGAATACAAACAAGTAAACAACCCAACCGGCCTCTCTCTCTCTCTAGTTGGTGTGCTGGGTGTTGTGTTGTGTGTTCCTCCTGGGTGCCTGACCCAACCCACACTACAGTTGTTCCCATCATTCCCTCGCTCCACTCGTGACCTCCTCAATTGTTACGCTCCCATTTCTCTCCACTCCTACACACTACACACGTCCTTTTCTGCATGCTCCTTGTGAGCCTTCTACCCTTTTCTTCGTCTTCTCCTTTAATTCAGCTGTTTTTTTTACTTTCTTTTTTCCTGGCCATTGGTTTCCTCCACATCTCAGAAATCTCTGTTTTTAAAAAAAAATAAAAAAATAAAAATCCCATCCCATATGAGAGAGTGAGAGAGTAATGCCATAAAACGCCTCCTCCTATTACAACTTTAGAGGTTTAAGCTTTTCCCAGGGTTTAATTATCACCACCACTAGATTCAGTCATCATCATCATCCATCCTTGAAAGGTTTAAGCCAGCCTTAAACCCCTTCTCCGATTCCCTCCAATTCTACAATTGCCCAATTCCACAATTCTAAATTCCAATTTTGCCTATGACACACAGAGTCAACCGACACTCAATCTGACTGGTTAAAAAATGAGTTCGTACCCGCCCGGAGCCGGAAGACACACGGCCACAGCAGCGGCCGCGGGCGCCGCCACCTACGGAATCGACCTCGAGATCGAGCTCCTGAAACCGCAATCGGCCTCAATCCGAGCCTACTCCTCCGCTTCGTCCTCCCCAAACTCGACCCTCTCGGAATCGAGCACTTCCCTCTCACCGGCACTCTCCATCTGCACACGGAAGCCCCGGACAGCACGCAAGCGCCCCAACCAGACCTACAACGAGGCCGCGGCCTTGCTCTCGACCGCCTACCCGAACGTGTTCTCCCCCAAGCACCTCTCGAAGCCCCCTTCCTTCAAGTTCGCCAAGCCCACCGACTCCCCCGCCTGGCTCAATGGCGACGACCACGACCTCCTCCTCCCCGACAAGCCCTTCGAGCCCCGCCTCGGACTTCTCACCTGCACCAGCTTCAGCGACGATGCGGACGAGAAGCCCTATCCGAGCCCCATGGAGGACAGCCACAACGACAACGACAACGACGATTTCGACACCAAGTCCATCCTGGACGAGGAGGTGGGCGGAATTGACAGCATCATGGGGAACTTGACGGTGAGGGGCGACATTAATCAGCATCACCAACAGACCGACACTTTCTGCTACGGGCTGCCCATGGGGCTAGGGTTAGGGCTAGGGCTGCTAGGCGGGAGGTTCGATTTCGGGTTCGGCCTCACCAGGGGGGTCAGCGCCTTCCGGAACTCCCCGATTGCCGGATACGGCGGCGCCGGGGAGTGGTGGGGGTACCCGGCCATGACCACCGTCGACGTCCAGGCCATTTCGCCCACGCTCGATAAGAAGCCCGCCCTCGACAAGAAGACCAAATCCACCAAGAAGAAGAAGAAGGCGCCCCAGGAGAATGAGAATGCCAAGGAGGACAAGCAAACGGAGGCGTCGGTTGCACCCGTGGCTCCCCCGCCCACCGTTTCGGATTCCCGGATTCAGCTCAAGTTGGACTACGACGACGTTTTGAGTGCTTGGTCGGACCGTGGCTCCCCCTTCTCCGACGACTCGCCGGCCTCCGAGCTCAGAGGGCGCGACGTCGAGGTACGTAAGCCCCTTCTCTTTTGACTTCTGCTCGCAACTGCTACAGTTACTTAATTAATTAATTATACTCCGGGGTATTTCTTTATTTGCGTAGCCAAATCATTAAATAATTGCATAATTTGACGCACTTTTTAGAGGTCAAAGCTATACTTTATGCTAACAAATACGCATAAGGTATGATACTCGTGGATAATTTTGTTATAATGGGATAAAGAAATAAAAGAGTTTGAAAAGCGTACAATTCTACTGTGGTATTGGTAACGGAACAAGGATCTGTGTAAGAGCTCGTGTATGACACAGTTAGTTTGCAGTTTGCTTCTTCTTGACACAAGAAAACAAAATGTTTAATCTAATGGACAGGCAAGGCTGGCGCAGATAGATCTGTTCGGCGAGAACGAAGAAAGAGAAGCCAGGGTTCAGCGCTACAAGGACAAGCGAAGGAACCGCCTCTTCTCCAAGAAGATTAGGTACCAAGTTCGCAAGCTTAATGCGGATCAACGCCCCAGAATGAAGGTTTGTATCCTAATTCAATTAAGCCCTTTGCTTAATTATTTAATCTCATACAACTACAATGGATTCTGATCATCAAATTGATTATGCAGGGGCGGTTTGTTAGAAGTCCAGAATCATCAAGTGGCGGTGCTCAAACATAGAAGACCTTGCATCAAACATAGTAGACAACACCCTTTTTTTTCCCCTTAATTCCTAGTATCAGATTTACCTTCCATAGCGTTTTTGTTTTTTGTCCCTTTGATCCTCCAAATTTTGAGGCTATCATAATAAGCAAAACCTTGCCGATGAGTTAGGAAGAAGTACACACAACAAAAGCAGGAAGGGAATTAGCAACTTTTGTGGTTCGTATCTGTTTCGATTATATTGGTTGTAGAGGATGTCTTTGACCGGTTTCGTTACATATATTTGCACTCTTTCTTGCGATGTAGAAACCATAAAGTCCAATTTTAGTGCACATCTGTTCCAAGTAGAATTCAGCTACACAAAACTTACTTTTGGAGAACTACAATAGCCTTCAAATGTCACTATATATAGTACGAACACGCCTAAATATATTACTCCCTACGTCCCAATTTGTTTGTCCTAAAGCAAACATTTTGTTGTTATTAAGGAAGTGGTGAAGTAGTATCGGGACAAGAGAAAGTGAGTAAAAGTTAAAATTAAATGAGGGTAGTTTTGTAATTTTATATGAGTGAAAAGTTGAAAAGTGATAAAGTAGAAGAAAATGTTGGATAATGGAGGTAAAAAGTGAGATGGAATGAGGGTAAAATTGTAAGAAATTATTGATATAAAATGAAAGGGGACAAACATTTTGGGACGACGAAAAAGGAAAGAGGACAAACAAAATGGGACGGAGGGAGTAGGATTTATTATTGGGAGAGCATTAGAATGAATTTCTTTCTCATATTACTTGTTGTATTTCTAAACAGTCAATAATAAGAATAACTAGAAAGCTTGCCCGTCCGATGGACGGACAATTTCTTTCACCGTATTTTTCTGGAAGGTGAAAATTATAATCTTCGTCATAACACAATTTTGTTTTAATTAATAAATTATGTAAGTATTTTGTATTGAATTGTCCAAAAAATAGTAGATAAAATAAATATAAAATATGAAATCATTTGATTTGATTTTATTAATTTCTTATGAGAATTATTTTGATAATATGGCTTTTCTATTACAATTAAGTTTTTTAGCCGAATGAACATGTATAGGGATTACTCTTTATAACTTCATAGACATTTTGGAGGAAATTTAAATCGAAAACATACATTTAGCTCTTTAGGCTTTACATTTTCACTCAAAAAAGAAAAAATGATAAGGCTTTGCATTCAAGTTACAATATTATAACATGATATATGTATGTAAAAAATAAGACATAGTAACATGCATTCATAACCAATTGCAAATAAAAAAGCAAAACAAAAAAAAGAAAAAATATAAAAACATGCATTTATTTGATAAGGAAAAGAAAAATAACAGTTGTAGAGATAGATAATTCACCCAAAACAAAAAAAAATTAGAGAGAAATCATTAATGTTACAAGAGGGGGAGAATTTTAAGTGTTGTATAGATTAAGAGATGGACACGGTCCGGTTTGGACCAGAAACAATGGTTTGGGGTTTCATGGAGCCAGAACCGAACCGTGACCATCTCTGAACTAGTATCGAAACCCCCACCAACCCTTATTGTTTTACTAGAAACGAGCATAACCTTGGAAGGAAACAAGCAGAGCAAGAAAATAAGGCAAAACTAGACGGGTGTATACCCAGAGCTCTGTGTGGCTTTAATTTGACCGGAATCCCACAGAAGAACAAAGGTGTGTACAACGGCAGAAAACTAGGTAATATGGATAAGCTCATGGTCAATATTTCATGACAGTGGACTGGTCATCAAACAAGTAGTTAAGCTTAACTCACTAGACTAGTAGGAGGCAGAAATGTGATTAATTAGCAGGCCCATAATTCAGCTCTTTTCACCTTTGAGATGCTCTCCAACACGGCATTAGGAGTAATGTGTCCCATTACAGTCACCCTCTTGGTTCCCAGGTCTATGCTAAAAGATGTCACACCTGCTCAATTCAAACCAATGATGGCATTACGCCATTACTAATCATGCATTCTCTCATCAGTACGTAATTGCTGTTGCAAAGGCTAATCATACAAGCTAGCAATTGGTATTTGGTGTCCTATCACAAAAGCCCTTTGATTAATATGCAGGACCACTCTTATACTCCCTCCGTTCCCGAAAGTTTGTCCATAAAGTAAGTTTTGTAGTAGATTAAGGTATGTCAAATCAGTATAAAAAATGTGTGTTTATGGTGTTGTTTTGTTGAGGTGGAAGAGAGCTAATGCGATATAGTGATAAAGTAGGTGTAAAAGTAGATAATGAGAGAGAAATGAAGAAGAAAGAGATTGTGAAAGTATGTAATAATGTAAAATGTATGATTGTTACGGGGTAATAATGTAAATGTGATGTGATATAAATGGAAAGAATTAAAAGGTGGACAATCTTTTCGGAACATCCGAAATGGAAATATAGACAATCTTTCGGGAACGGAGAGAGTATTAATTAGTGTGATTGAAATAGGGTGATTAGGTTGTAGCCCCAGAGCCCAATTAATGTTCTTATTGCATATATACATGTTGAATTGCATTTCCTGACCTTCAGAATTGAAGGGATGATTGTGACTGAATCTTTATTCTAGTTTCTTTATAATTATTACTCCGTAGTATTCAAAGTAAAAATCAGTACCCATGATTGATTGCATATACTCTGTTCTATCAAACCAAGAAACAGAGCAACAACCCCACGTTATCAAACAAACAAACAAAAAGTGGCAGAACCTGCTTTCACCCCTACGTTGGACATGTATTCAACTTGAGATTATGGGTAAAAATGCATCATTTTCCTTTTCCATACTTATTTAATAGCCGCTAGTCTTTCCGGCTTAGCCTGGTAAGCATGACAAAACCTTATAATTACGGGATTGGAAGCTCAAATCCGCGTTCTTGTATAACTGCCTAATGTCTTGCCCAACTTTCCTAAAGTTATAAGCTTATTTGTACTTTGATTTCTTATAAAAATGGTAAAAAGAACGTCTTTCTTTTTTAATGGCATAAGATACAAATCATGTTATCTATGAAAAAATTGTTATGATAAAAAAAAATGCTGCAAAAGAGACCCTCTTCAAACTTAAAATCATACATAGATTTTTTGGTCAGAGAGATATGTAGCACTATGTAGAGGGGGGTACCTTCCATTTTGGACAAAAGCTTCTTGACTTTACCAGCACAGCCTTGACAATGCAGAGACACTCTCAACACAACCACCTGATCAGATCAACACGTACAAAACTCTTCATACAACTCCACAAAACTGATAACTTCTTTAGAGACGTGAATAATTAACCACATATCTACTACTATATGTAGGACATACATACTTGAAAGACATGGGAAGTGGTAAAAGGCACAAACTGGGGCCCCTGATCCGGGCGAACGGGCCGGGTGGAGGGGAGCTGGAGGAGGCGGGAGTACTTGGCATTGGCTGGCCCGGGCCTAGGAATGACGACGGAGCGGATGGTGTCGTGGGAGCAGACCGCGGTTGCGCTAGGCGAGTGGCACAGCCCCCTCATCATCACCGCCTTCATGTTGCCGCCGTATTGCTTGCCCATTGCTCCGTTGAACAAGGAGATACGTACACACAACTCACAAGCTAGCTACAAAGCAAAGGGGGAAATATACTCCTATATATATTAAGGAAGGGAATGTAGGAGATTTGGAAAAAGGAATTGGGAGAAGAGAATGAAGGGGAACACGTACTATTTATGACGTAGCTAATTGCCTTTGGTGGTGGGCCCCGCCTCATTTTGGATGTGCGTGCGTCCGTACGAATTGAGGTTTAAGTGTGCCACCTTTCATGTCTTGATCACATTTTGCGTACGTAGTCCTTCTAATTGTGTTTTCAATTTATTCCATATTAATTGCATGATGAAGATGTAGGGAAAGATTGTACAAATTTTGATGAAAATATGGTTGAGGAGGTCCCCTTGTAAAATGAGAGATTCTTATCTTGGTGCCTATATAAGATACATCACTAGAATGAAAATTGTACGTGGAGTGTTTAGTCATTAGTAGATAGGCCGGATTGGAGGTGGGTGAAGCTATATCTAACGTTTAATATGTCATCCTTCTAATGATCTCATCAATTTGTCCAATGGGTTGGGTGAATTGATTGACATCAAAGGACGAACGATGAAAGTTGTAAAGCCTGAGACATAAAGGTTACCCATCCTGCTATTATTTTTGTCATTGCAAATTTAATTTTCAAGTTCATTATCCTCGCCCGAATCCTTGAAAAAAAAGAGGTTTTGCTTACACATTGAAGAACACCTCTCCATTATAAACTATTGGAGTGTTAGAAAAGTGACATCATCCAACTCTTTTCCATCTCGATATCTTATAACATGTACGTCAATAATTATTTAATTCATTTTGAGGTAGGGACTAACATCCTCATATTTGCCTATGTTCTCGTGGTGGGGATTCAAGTTTTGCACCCTCCCCACCACAATGTAGACTCCCAATTATGGTGAATTCCCACGAGGTCTTCAATATCACTTCTGTACTTAATTAATTTGTACGGTTTCAACTCAATTGAGTTCACATAATTCTGTTTAAAGTCTGATATTTCCAATCTATTTGAATCTGATTGAGTTTGGACCGTTATGGGTTGAGAAACATATAGGTTAGGTTAAACACCAAAGTTATGACTATGAGTAAAACAACTGGGTTACCCTAAAACCAACATCATTCCTAATGGATATTCATATAAACGCATTATGTATGTTTCACTACTTAGAAATTACTCCTACTACTTACAGTATATTTTAAAAAATATTAAAATTTAGTGCCCACTCAAGGGAAGAAATGCAATGAATCGATCGTGACTCATGAATGTGAAAATTGAAAACCTTTCATTGCTATTGCGTGTTTGTTTCACTAGTACTAGTAGTGCGTACTAAATGCCCTGAGAGCATGTACAATGGTGAGGAGCTATCATCCTCTCTCAATTTTCTCTCTCATTTTCTCCATTTGCCACATCATCTTCTCTCTCATCCACATCATTTTCTACTTTTTCATTCCTCTTCCTCATCATCTTTCTTTATTTTTCCCTACAATGGAGAGGATCCTCTTATATTTTCTCTCCTATTTTATATTGTATATACCCACTCTACATGCTCTGAGGCCTGATCTGTTGGGTTGTGGGACATACTGTAATTTCTTCTCCTAGCAGGTCATTGTCCGAAACTTAAATCTTCGTTTCTTCCTAAAAAATGATGCCATTCCATGACCAACTGCGAAATCTGTTACCCTGCAAAACTGTACGTGCAGAGAGTACAGGGGAGAATCTGTTTCCGGAGTTGTGAAAATGTTTTCACTTTGTGCTGACTCAGACTGCAAAACTGGAAAGCAATTTTACCCCAATTCCGTTTCTCACCACAAGGGTATCCAATCCAATTCCTCTCCCCAAAAAATAAAATTGTCCCCTACCACATCACCAAGTGTTCCTCGTTCATAGTTGACTCAGCATCTCCTGTTTTATTGCATCTTCTGTTTGCTGTGAGCGTCTCATGCCCAGAATTCTGATACTCACTATTATTAACGCCCAGTTTAAAAATCAGAAGGAATTGAAATGACCTGAGTTTTGTAAGCCATGAAGATACCGAGATAAACAGAAGAAGAAGGAACCCACAAACCCTCCATTAGAACCCACAAACCCACAAACCCTCCATAAAGATACACACAAATAGAGGTATACAGTTAAGCAGTAGTGCAATAAATTGAGGGGGGCGGGGGGGGTGTCTGTTTGCAAACAGCTCTGCTATTCCTTAACCCACAAACCCTCCATTGTTATTTATGGCTTGTTTGAGTTGTCACAATGTATTTGTCTAGTTTCTCTGCATTGGGGTTGGCAAATTTTACTAGTCGGATGCAAATGGGTCAGGAGGCCTGAGATTCTGGGTAATTATGACCCATAATCTCAATTTGCTTGCTGAGCAAATCAGCATAGAATGAAGGACAAAAATGGACAAGTGGTTTTAGTTTAGGAGGACCACTTGGATTGCAACTAAGTAACTAACACTGTAGGTCTTTCCTGCTCCTATATTGATGTTTCAAGGGAGTAATAAAGAGGTAGGTCTACAGAGCTTTCTTCATGGCAGCTTTTTGCTGTTTTTTTTCCCATCCAAATGCCAATCCTTGGACGTGTAAAGACTCCCCCATGAAAGCAATGTTTCATGATACATAATGAATGAATGATTCATGAATCAAGAAATGGTGTTAGCTGAAGTCAGTCTGCACAAATTAATTCCATTGGGAATAAAATGATATATATTATATACTAACTCTGCAGAATGCATGTTAACCTCAACACTGATGAATGGTTAGTCCAAATTGTCTTTGAAGTAGAAGATGCAATTCTCAACTCAGAACCTGAAATAAGTATAGATTAAGTAGGAAAAATAAGGCAGTTTGCCTACATGGTACATTGGTACATACAAACAACAACATCTGTGGCGCTAACTAAATCCAATGTTCTCCTCAGCAGCTAGCTCATGAATTACACAGGATGGAAACTTTCAGCCTTTACCATCATTACAATTACAAACCATTCTACAATCAACCACATTCCCACATCAATTTGATCACACAGAAAAGAAAAAAAGAAAGAAAGAAGAAAGAGAATTTCGTATGCACAAATTTAGAGAAAGCTCGCTCATGTTCTTCTACAAGGGTGAAAAGGGAGGGTAGGCATAAACAGAGTTATCTCGGACCCGACAATTCATCGGGTCTGAGATTTGAAGTGGAATCTAGGATCCAATCAGCACTAGGGTGGTTAGCATGGTTGAATTCATGGCGGAACATCTCCTCCTTTTGCCACTCTTCCCATCTCTCAGCCAAACCATCGCCCTCAAGCATCCTCACTACCTCAGACATCTTTGGCCTTTCCGTGGCGGTGCTCTGAGTGCATAGCAAGGCAACCTGTATGAGCTGTTCCACCTCTTCCTGAATATAGTTTCCTTGTAAATCTGAGTCTACCAGCATTTCCAGTTTCCTGTCCTTGAGAAGTCCCTTCACCTGCAGTTTTTCAAGAGGACTTCAATTTTACACCATGAAGGATTTTTCTAGGCAGATGTTAACAATTCCAAATCTGATAAACAAATGTAATCTGATTGATTGCTATCTTGAACTGTTTATAGGGTATATAAATACCAATTTAGGAAGATAATTTGGATATAACTTCCAAATTTGGTTTCCTAGAACGTGGCTGTCACTTTGTTTGTGACATAGATTAGGATGTATGTAAGCACAGCAGAAGATCAAACCATGCATAAGCTGATAAAACCGAAAATGTTAGAAGCGTACCCAATCAAGAAGCATGACATCATCGTCATTAGCAAGCCGAGCAAGGTCAAATGCTCGTTGACCAGTTATTAATTCAAGAAGCATGACACCATACCCAAAGACATCAGTCTTCTCTGAGGACTTTCCTGTTGAAAGGTATTCTGGTGCAATATGCCCAATCGTACCACGAACTGCTGTAGTAACATGAGTATCTTTGTAGTCCATCAGTTTAGCCAATCCAAAGTCTCCCACAACTGCTTCAAACTCCTCGTCCAATAAGATGTTTGCTGCTTTTACATCACGGTGGATGATCTTGGGGTCACAGTGATCATGCAAATAAGAAAGTCCCCTAGCCGATCCCAGTGCAATCCGCTTTCGTTTTGGCCAGTCTAGGGGATCTTGTGATTCTTGACGTTCTGCAATAAAGAGAAATTAATGTCTTAAATCGAAACAGTAAACAGGGGGTTCAAAAATTGATTGCCAACAGCTTGTTTGGTTCATCATTGAGTTTTCAGTATTTCTAAGAACTTATATCAAATTTTTGAAAAGACATTTTTTAGGATTTCGAACTTTAGCTACAAGTCTTGGAAATTAAGATAACTACTAGAATACAGCATATCTAGAAACCCAAAACTGAACCAAATAAACTCTAAAATGTTCAAAAGGGTTCTCCTTCACTCTCTACAGTTACGTGAGGGGCGATATGTCATTCTTAAGTAAAGCCAGGCAACATCCGGTTAAAAGTACATGTGCGGAAAAAAAAGGTAACCAAACGAGAAACCAACAAAGAGGGAGCAAACAGTACCTCTCAAACATGAAGCAACACTTCCATTGGCCATATAGGGGTAAACAAGTAATCTCTCAGTGGGCGTCATACAAAACCCACGTAGTCGAAGTAGATTGCGGTGAACAGCCATGCTAATCATTTCGACTTCGGTCTGAAATTGGAGCTCTCCACCTTGAGTCCGCTCCTCTTTAAGTCTTTTGACTGCCACCAGAGAACCATCAGCCAAACGTCCTTTGTATACTTTACCAAACCCACCTCTTCCCAAGATATTTTTATGGCTAAAATTGTCTGATGCAACTTGCAGTTCCCTGAGGGAAAACCGTTTAAGCTGTCCCAAGTGAACTTCAGGATCTTCTTCAGCTGGTACACAACCGTTCAAAGACTGTCATGTGTCTATTATTACAATTTACAAAATATGCAAAATTTGATGTCAACGGCTAATAGGTGGTGTTTTTGTATCTAGGGTCTACTGACCTGGTACATCAAAGAAGTGATCTTGAGGTTTCCTTTTTCGCCACAAGGCAAGGGCTATTGCAGGTATTGCAAACAATAAAGCAGCACCAGCAGCAACGCCTCCTGCAATTGCTCCAGTAGCACTGTTCCCCACTGCAGGGGTTAAATATATGCAACAAATCACACATATATTAGCCGCCATCAAATTATATGCTTTAGATAATAAGAATAGTGCTTTGAGATAGTAGAATTAATATGAACCTACTCCTTAAAGCAAGGGAGAGTTTAAGTGATTCAACTAAAACAATAAGTGTGCCTTCATGGGGACTGGTCTTCTTCCCCAAGGGAATGGATTATCCTCAGCAATTGTTATCAGCTAAGTAAATAAGATGAAATTTACCACAAGATTAAGATATATATTCACCACTCGGTTAGCACAGCGTTTAGCAATGCTATAAAAATATGCAATAAACAAAGTTATATCGTGTGACAGTAGATCACCACCACACCCTCAATCAGATCTGACTTCAGATAGATTACAAACCTTGTGTCGACGATGTTGCTGATGGAGAAATTGGAGCTGAAGGAGCCGATGGAGGCATTGTTAAGTTGGGATTACCACCAAAACTGTAAGACAAAACATAATATAGTGCAAACTATCTCCAAGTACTAATACAACTGCAAGGGTTGAAAGCAAAGAGCATTTAATTACCTGATGGGGGTGAAAAGCGAAAAGGAGCCATTGACAGGAACAACTCCTGTTAGATGGTTGTTTGACAGATCTCTGCACCCAAATACAAAAAGGAAATTACATATCTTCCAAAGTCTATACCAGGAAAATTAGAAGTCATTATGTTCTTTCTAAAATGGGAATTTACATGGCAAGAAAAGACAGGCAAAGGGAGGAATAAGATTTACTCACAGAACTTGCAGTGCGCTGATAGTTGTTAGAGACATAGGTATTGTCCCTGACAAGGAATTGTTGTTCAAACGCCTATTTAAAAAAAATCACAGATACAGAAAGAGTTAGTTATTGCAAACTGCAGTCACATTTGATCAAAAGGGTAAAGACATAGTCGTCAAGTACAGATATAATGATGGGATGAAATGCAAATAACAGAATATTCATTCTTTCTTGAAATTAAATTTCATGAGACTTCTACATGAGCTTATAGTACTATACTACTGTAAAAGCAGCACATTATTAGCTTTGGCTTTGCAATAGAGAAAAACTCGAAGTCAAATTTCTATAGTGTTTATAGTCCCTGTTCTGATTATTGGGATGACCACTTGGACTAGTTTTCCCAAGAGATCTGTAGTGATATCTTTATGAGCCATAACATGAGGATTTATGTTCAAAAAAGACCAATCACCAATGATTTCCATGCAACTTAGATGGAAAAAGATAAATAACTTTCTTTATGATAATTATTCATCTCGAAAATATTAATCACACAGTCAAAAAACCCAAATTCACATCACCAGCGTGAAATCACTAAATCGGAAAAGCTTGTCCACCTGTTATATGCAAGTCCAGCCCAATCAGACAGCAGAAAACTAGAACTCTATATTAAGCATACTGACTTACTAAACACGAACCAAAATGAGGCAATTTATAAGCAAATCCACACAAGGGAAATATCCATCTTGAGACAATAAGTTTTACCTAAAGTTGAAATTTATACATGATTTCTGAAAACCTACAAATTTACAGCTTCAAAACTATGATGCATAAACAATGTAAGTTCTGAGGGATTACTAAGTCACATTTGATCACAAATGATGGAGAAATTATCAAACAAACCCCGAGAAATTCAGAAGACTCCTAACAGCAGAGGATTCTACCAAAGATACCTAGAACAGATACATAAAATTAGAACAAAGGGATAACGAATAAGTTCTCATACAAGAAGCGTAGTCTTGAAAGCTTGCCCAACGTATCTGGAATAGTACCATCTAGCTTGTTCAGGTACAGATCCAAGCTCACCAAATTCGTCAAATTCCCTAGCTCAGGTGGTACTTTCCCACTGATGTTATTGCTGTAAAGTTCCCTGCAAATCAAATATAATGATGTACTTTATTGAACTGACAGCCAGATGCATTATAAAATTTACTAAGGATTTCTAGAATAAAAACAGGATGAGCAATTCAAACTGATATTCTACAAGAAGAGTAAGTAGAAAGTTAGGAGCTCCATGTGATGAATAACCACAAAAACACTAAGGGGGCTAAGGCAAGGGTAAAATCTGGAATTCTTCACGCAAAAAACTCCACTACAAACATCATCTTCTTTTGATTCCAATAATGTAACAACAATATCTAATACTATGAAAAAAAAAAGGAACCACATAGCGAACAAAATGAGTAGGACTTACAGGTACTGCAAATTTGGAAGCTGACCCAGCTGTGAAACAAGCTCGCCAGAAAGATTTGCATTTCCAAGATCACTGATAGTATAAATGTGCTAAATGTTATAATCGCATAGAAGATCAGATATATGTATTAGAATTATGCACTATTAAGGAACTATTTAACTTACACTCGTGTAACACTATTATCATTGTTGCAAGTAACATGGAACCATGTGCAGGGATTGACAAGGGTAGGATCCCAGCTTGTCAAGACATTATTAGGATCAGACAAACTCGTCTTTAAAGCATTCAAAGCATCACCTATCTCACAAGCAATAAGCAGCCGTAAGCATTTGTAGTTACTGAATGAATTGGAATTGGAAAGAAATTTCAGGTTTTACCCAAAAAGGGCTTCAACTCTGATTTATGTTAATTGTATTCAAAAACCACCTACAAGATCATGCTAGCTCGTAACTGATAAATAAGATTTTGCTTAACAGAAACTATAAACAAATAGGCCACATCTGTAAACTCAGGTAATTATATCGAATAAACAACCTAGAAAGACAAGTACAATGAGTTTGATACCAACAAGAACTCCCATAGTCCAGAGATTTGGACATCATTGACAGATAACAAGTGGTCCAACCATGTCAACCTCAAGCTATACCAATCATTTAAGCCCTTAAAGCAAAAGCATTGAAATCTTAAGATATTTATGATCCCATACCAAAACAGGAAAAATGAGAGGCACAAGACATAAGAGGTCAACCAAAGGGAATAGCTATAGTTCAAACAAGCTCTGCAATTATATCACCGATTTAATAGCTTATCAGACCGAATCTAGTTCCCCATACATCAAGCAGCTCTAACGTACACCGATCAGCATTAATTTCACAACCCCAAAGGATCAACTCAAGTTAACTATGATTTGAAATGAGCAAGTGGCTGCAATTGATGGAATATCAAGCAACGAAAAATGTCAAGTACAGAGATCTTGATTATGAGAGAAGTGCACACCTTCTCCATTGCTGCAAACGGTCAAGAAGAGATTAAACAAGCCTATAACAAGCAGGAAAAACCCTCGCCCCATTGAGCCTTTCCAACGAAGATCTTCCATGCCGAAGAGAAGACCAGCTAATCCGAATTCAGATCCACCATGGTCAGCAACACACCTCTACATCACTTGCAAATCAAACAGCTACTGTGCTCTGCAACCCACTAAGCGATAGAAATCGTGTGCAATTGGTCAGATACCAACTCAGATCACCGAAACAACAATCTCTCTCGGTCTCTCACCACCTCTGCTCTTTGACCCACAAAAAATTGTGGAATTGGGGAGGTGGGTTTAGGTCTGGATTCACGTACAACCACCCCTTTACGGAAGCTGGAATTTGCTTTGTTAGGCGTGAGGGGATTTGGTTTCCGGTCAAACCCCCCCACTCGCACCCTCGAATTTGAGTAAGCTCGGCCCCCTTCTCCTCGATTATTGATTAGTTTATTAGAAGAATGCACGAAGAGCAACCGCATAAATTAATCTTTTTGTTCCCCCTTTAATTGGACAGTTGTTTCGTGTTTGGACGAGTTTGGTTGAGAGAGCGGAAAGTGGGGATTTGATTTGCAAGCGTGGGGGCTGCTGGGGAAGCTCGATTACTGGTCACAAGTGACGTCAGAGGATTTTTCCGTTCCGATGTATTTACCCTCCGGATTTCGCTCTCCGATGAAGTGACGACGACCCACTACAAATCGGGGGAAAAGCTTCTTTTTAGAGAGAAAAAAAATCTTCCTACATCGTATACCTACTTCTAAGTGATCAATAGCTTCAACCTTTTGTGTGATCCAGAGTATCTAATGAGATGGTAATTAATCTACGTGTGTCATGGTTAAGTAGTTAAACTTCTGTGTAATGAAATTTATCAAAGTCATGCCATCGTATTCGATCTACATCATCAACTTCCCATGGATGGAGTGCCTCCATGACTCAATTAGTCTAAGATATACTGTAGCTTGTATCACAATCACTATGTTTCCGTCACTTGCTCTTGCTTAGGTGACAGTGGTTTCTTCTTCATTCTTGATGATAATACCAACTTTTTTTACCAATATTGTGTTCTTTCTTTTCAACCTAGTGGGCGGGTATAACTTTGGTAGTTTGATTTACCAATAGGTCCAATATTGTGTTCTTTCTTTTCAATCCATATTACGAATTTGTCCAAAAATTCAACGTTTCCTAATAATAAATAATAAAGGGTTATTCTGTTTGATCGTATTACTAATTCTCCGGGCGTAGATCTACTTGTTGTTAATAGATCAGTAAGCGTATTGCCTTCTCCATATCTATTTTTATGATTTATCTTTTTCATATATATATTTGGAGGAGCGGAAATGTTATCATGAATATATTTTTTTTCATAAAGGTTTCTAGTGAGTGAGTGATTATTGATACGAGTCTCTTCAATCATCTATACTATATACTAGCCACTGCCAGCGGACGGACCTTGGGCGTAGGCTTACGTTGTGTTGTTTCGTAATGGGTTTGTTTCGTAATGGGTTGTTATTCCTGAGTTTGATGAAGATCTGATGCTTACTGTAATTACTTTCCCAGCTTATTAGCTTTCTAAATGTCTATACTCTTCTGCTAGCTATCTGGGTTTGGAATTTCCTGAGTTCCATGTATCATCTTATTTTCCCTTCACAATCTATTACATAAAATATTCTGTCAATGGTTTCCTAGCTCATGAAAATGCTCTCTAAATTGTACACCTTAGCCATTCCCATTATGTTGATGATCATGCTCTGTTGTTATCTCAAGGGTAGTAGCATCTACATAAGTAATGGGCCGTTGGATTATACAGAATATGGTTCAAACGTGGTACTACTGGGGAACTATTTTTTAACATATATTACTAACTTGATTAGCTCTACCAAAAAAAAAAAATTACTAACTTGATTAATACTGAAAGTCTATATACAAAAACGAATAAGTATATTACTGAATTCCACCAAACACAAACATAAAACCCATCTTCAACCATCCATCTTATTTTAGGTTCTGTTCTACCACCCATCTTCAACCAATAAACACAAACAGAAGAATACAACACAAGATTAGCCCTCCATACAAGGACCTAAAATTCCACCAAACAAAAACATCCAAATATTGAGTTAGAAAAATAACAGGCTACCTCAAATGTTGATGTTCACTTTTGGGTTCTTTGCACCCAAAAGCATTGGAAATGGCAGCCTCCTTGGTGAATAATGGAAGTCACCTTGACTGACTTGCAATAAGAATCTGAGGGTGAAAAGAAATAGAGCTAATATGTGTCAAACTATTAATTCACAAGGTCAATGGCCTTCAAACTCTCTCCTTGAACCTTCACTATAGCTACCTGCCTCTTGGATCATGCTAAAAACATCCTTGATCGCCAATGGTATAATACCAGAAAAACTTTGATCTACCTGCATAGACACAGTGGCTTTCTATTAAGAGATGGTGGTTCTCAAAATATACAAAATATCCTCAAAAGAAGTACATCTATCAAGCACAAATAGTACAAAAAAATTATCTAAGTAAAGGACTTCATCATCCTTGAGAAGCCATTTTGAACAATAAAATCCAAGTTTTGTTTCCCTAATCATCCCAGTGTTATATAGATCAAAAACAAACACTTAGCAAGCAGCAATATCTGCCAAATAGTGTGGCCATTGTTAAATGCAGTGCTATGTTTTCAAGCACTATAATTTGCATTGATGCTGATCTTCTCGCTCATATAAAGTCATTTCAAATGTTCCTACTTAGTGGTTCTCAGACAGCACAATGTAGGGCAACTGGTACGAAACAAAACCTATATATCCGAGACCATCATTGTAAGTTTTTATGGTATACAAACTACACACAAAAAAATTAAATAAAATAATTATCAGCTTAAACAGAGTTACCCCTTGAAAAACAAGTAGTGAAATTCCAATGACAGATGTTCAAAAGTCCTGATACTTACTGTGTGTCTTCCCACTGCTGGTCACACCATAAGCAAAAACAGTACCTACAATCCCATCTTATTGTATCAACAACATTCAGAATAAAAATTCAGAAGTGCAAACAGATGGTACATGTGATCTCCCGATTGCATTTCATATACCGAATTCCCTAAAAATTCCTTAGCTTGATAGCCAGTAGCATACCATTGACACCTCCCATTGTAGCTTAAACTACTGGCCGAGCTGCCACTTCATACACCTCTTCGGTTATCGCATTCAGACCGAAAACCTTATCTGCCCATCCAATTTAAAAGCATTAGTCATCACACATGGCTGCTTTCACATCAATACACATACTTTATCAGTCCCCTTCCAATCCCAATATAGAAACCAAATGATTAGACCAAAAAACATCTTTTAAGTAGTACTACAAAAGTTTGTCTTACAGAATGAAGAGAAAAGACCTTGAAGAGACAATTCTTATTAGATTGAATGGGTAGTAAACTGTCAAATTGTGACAGCAGTAGAGGAAACATACTTGATCAACTGAATTATCTTCCACAAGGCTGGAGTAGGCTTTCTCTGCCTCTTCCCAACATCCTCTTGGATTGGGTCACCTAGCCTTGCCTGTTCACATTGATTAGTTTCATTCGCACGTTTAATAAACGCAACAGAAAGCATATACCTGTAAGTTCATGCAGTAAACTTAAAGCCAAACCATCTAACCTAGCCTAACTTCCTTTCTTCCTTGGTTTATCTTCTTCTCTTAAGTTGTCCAAGAGCGAGAGTTTCTGGAAGAACACGATTATAGGACGATTAGAGGCATTGTAGAAACAAATGACAGTGCTCGATCACATGCATGCAAAGTAGACTTCAATTATACAGAATATGGTTCGTGTGCCGGTGTCAACACATCCATTCTTGAATCCAATTGACAGCAAACATGAAAAAAGGCAGTTTGATCACCAAAAATTATACAGTACAAAGAAAGAAGAAGAACAATGCAACTTCCTGTTTGATCGACCTGAGTTTGCAACTTTCTTCACCAAACGAAATAAGATTAGGAATTCTCTCGTTTCAATGCGTAATGCGTTCTTACAAAGTTAAGAATCTTACTACGAAACAAAAAACGACACCAATTAGCTATGACAGAGCCAATAATCTGAGAATGCGCTTGAAGACTATCATCTGAATTCCCATCAAATTCACAACGCATGACCAAGATAATAGGAGAACAGGAGAGCAAAAACAGAAAACCTGTTCAATAGGATTGATTTCGGTGGCAACATTGAAAATTGAGAGATGCCTGCGAAAGGTCGGCTTCTTCGCTAGCAGACCGATTCCGCCACAGTCTAAATCTTTGAACTTCAACAGCTGTAAGCAAATTAAAAGACAAGCCATATAAGCAAAGGAAATCGAAAATACAACCAAAGAAGGCGGAAAGCCAGTGAATAAAATACCTCTTCTGTTCACCGTGTAGTACTCCGGTGGCTGATCAGAGTTGCTATCAGAGCCCTTAGCGCTCCGATTAAGATCGCCCAAATTCTGAATTCCCCCAACTCGGCGGCCCGGACCCGAGGCGGATCCAGATCCAGGCTGTTGCCCCCTGGAGCAGAGATATAATGAGACCTCGAAGCAAGAGAAGGGGAGCGGGAGCGGGAAAGGGAAAGAGAATCCGACAGAGAGGATTCGGCCGGAGAAGGAGAGGCGGCGATGGAGGAAGAGGGGGCGACGGCGTCGGCAGGAGGGGCGGTGGATTCGAGGAAGGTGGACACAGCGGCGTCTAGGTCGAAGTTGCGTCTCTCGAGGAAGAAGAGGGCTTCGTCGGTGGTGGCCGGTGATGTCGATGCCGTTGCTTGCTTCTTTAGGTCAATCTTCTTTGCGTACAATGAAGAATATGTAGATAACTGGCAAGACGCAGGAAGAGAGAAGGCCGCCAGAGGGGAGGCGAAACAATGGACGAAAACCAAAAAAATTACTCCCTCCGTTTCACAGTAAGTGTCGTTTTAGCTCTCAACACAGTTTTTAAGAAAAGCAATCATTCACTTTAAAACTTACAACTTTTTCTTAATCTTACCACTCATTACATTTTTTTGGCCAATGAATGAACAACTTAGTCAACAAATACACATTCCAATAAAAATTATCATTATTACCCCTAATAAATCACTTTGAAAACCTAAAACGACACATATTATGAAACAAATTTTAAGTGCTAAAACGACACTTATTGTGAAACGGAGGGAGTAATACCTAATTGAAAAAACCAAATTAAAAAACGACATATAAGTAATTGGCACATTCGCATCATTCTGTAGATATAGATTAAAGTCGAGGAATTTCGAGCCTCCACGTTGACTCTGACCCTACCGCATATTCGATAAAAAATAAAGCTTTTATTTAGGTTATCTCATTTTTTAGATTTAATTGCCTATTATTTATGTTACACACTTACAAAAGTTTCTAAAAATTTATCTTTTTGCCAAAAATTTGTTCAAAAAACATATGTAGCATTCTAAAAATAAAGTACAAGATCTCAAATAAATCTAAATATTACAAGATCTTTATCCTATGAAAAAAATACATCCCAAAAATTTATCCATATATTTTATACTACGTTACAAGTTTTAACCCTGTGCAAGATTCCTATTTAACACTTCAAAATAGACTCTTAAGATCAAACAAAATCTTTGGTGATCCTATGATCAAACAACGTCATCTCAAACAAAAATATTTAACACAAGCTAACAGTAGAGACTTTATTATTCAAAGATTGGTACCTACTTTTAATATTTGATTGATTAATCAAAAAAATCAAAATCAAATAAGATATCCCTCTTTACATCATATATATAAACTTCTTAACATCCGAATCAATCAATATAAATATGTATTATAAAACGAGACATCGATATTATATGTACTATATTTTATATTTTATATTTTAGATTGGTGTATAATAAAAGTCAAATATTGATACTAGGACAAATTTATAAATTTGAAAATATACTATAATCAAATTTTATATGGAAAAAACAAGGTAATTCCAATTAATTATAATATTATTATCATGGTGTATTATATTGATAGAGGTATTTTAGTCGCCTTAGTACCTATCAAAGTAATCCGAACAACCCAACTAATGTAGTAGGGAAGTAAGGGTCGATCCCACAGAGAATTGTGTTTTTGTGTATTGAATTTGTATACTCGAATGAATGTAAAACGGGGGTTTTTTGAGTGTTATTCTATTAACTAATAAAATGAACATGCAAAACTAAGATTGATTTATCAAATACGAGAGAAGTATGCTTAACCAGTTAATATCCATTGTGAATTCAATTATTGATCATTAATTATTAAAATTCTCTTTTTACCTTGACTAATCTATTGCGGAATGCTAATAACCCAATTTCATGGAATTATTAATCCTACTTCAATTCTAGTTATTAGTCCGACCGGTACTAACAACCCTAATTATCAAATAACCTAGGAGACCTAGATTCAACTTAACAACAACATTAAGATTCAAGTATCAATAGAAACATGCATTCAGAGCAACCAGACATCCAAATAACATGCAATTGAATTCTCTTCTTTAATCAATTAGTCCTACCAGTCCTAGAATGATTAAAGGTTCTACTTATGATCTAATTAATTCCAACCGGTAATTAGAGAGATCTAGTTGTAATTCAACCTAGAGATTCAATTAGATGGCCAATCTAACAAAACCCTAAATCAAACTTATTCAATCAAGCATAGAGAAAACAATCTAATCAAGGGAAATTAAGAACAATCAAATCTCACAATAATTCTTCATTCACAACTTCAATTAACTAGTTAAGCAAAAAGGGTTTAGTTGTTGAAAGACATTGAAAAGCTTACAATTCTTCCAAAGGATTCTTGTTCTTCTCAAGCTCCAACAACAATTCAAAGTCATGAATAATGAAATAATTCAAACCTAGAAAACAAAAGCTATTTATATATCTCTAAGGTTCCCAAAAATATATCTAAAAAGATAACCCAAAAGGCCCAAAAAGATCTCGTATAAATCTCGGACATAACTCGGACACGGGCGAAAACTCGGGGTAACACCCAGAAACTCGGCCGAGTATCAAAGCCTCATCCCGCGTTTTCACCGCAGAGAGTCAGGTCACAAAACGCGGGCTGAACTCACGAGACGCGGCCGCATTTTTATGGCACCTGCCCGCGTTTAACGCACTGGTCGACAGGTGACACTTCAGATGCCGTTTTGACATACTTCGAGTTAGAATTTGGACTCGGAGTAAAACGATGAATTGTAGCTCTTCGAGTTAGCTTTCCAATGACACCAAAATTAGCTCAATCCAACCATTGTAGCTTCCGATCCATCTCTTGCAAGCAAGAGGTGTCGAAACAACAACTCCAATACATAGTCCGGATCCAAGTGTGCTTTCCCCATCATCTCTTGGGCTAATCTCATAGCTTGAATCTCTTCTTGCCTTCTCCAATGCTTTGGCTTCACCTCCTCTACACTTATTGTCTTCACATTTACAATCAAAAACCACAACAAAGTGTAGATATCCGAATCTTTCTACAAACTAACAAAACTAGCAAAACTAACTAAAACTAAACCAAAAGCAATAAAAATCCTAACTAAACATGCTCTAAAACACTACCTAACATGTGTCTATCATATATCAATATGTAAAATTAAATCTGTATAAATTCAATAATATAATATATTTAAAATGACTTTAATATTTAATACATAGTCGTATATGGTAGGACGGGTTAAACTAGTCCTTATAAATTGTATTAGTAGTTGGTTGATGTAAGATTCTTTCATTTCGGTGCAAGTGTGATACATTAGGGTTTGGTTTTTTTAGAAGCTTTTTTTTGAGTGGAAGAATCTTGTAAAGACTTTAATGACATATGGTCCAACAACACCATAATATTTTTGTAGAATTTTCATGTCATACCATGTGGTCTTATGAATTCGCTTCTCTGGTGTTGAAAATTGATTTTTTAATTTCATTATCCGTAACATGCTTTCTCAACTCTTGATTCTACGGTTTGCATATATCTTTTAACTAGTACAAATCCCGTACTATGTACGAGTAATGTAAACATAAATCCGAAATAACTGATTCGATCAAATTTTGACACGAATTCGTTTTTAACTCGAGAATTTACAATCTAAACACGATAGACCCGAGCATGAACCTATTGACATATATATGTATTTTTGTTAATAATATGTTAATTTTAAAATAATTTTATTCATTTTTTCACATTTATATTGACATATGATGATACTCAAGATTTAATAATGACAAAATCTATACTAATTAATAAAGAAAAATGGTTAAGATATCAATAAAAACATGTTAGGAAAAAAATCGTAAGATATAAAAAATGGGATAAGATATCAAGTAGATTTAATGTTTATTTTAAAAAAATCTGATGTAAAAAAATAAAATTATTATTTTATTCAAGTTTGATGATGTGGTGCAAATTTTTATACAGACTTGGGTTCTGCTTTATATTGTATTATAGTAGATGATATTTAAAGGTCATTTATTTTATCATGGTTGGTGGTTTTTGTTGATTATGAAGACTGGTTCGATTAGGCGGGAAAAAGACGGAACAAGCTAAGGATTAAAACAGGAAGAGAAGACAAAGGAAAATCGAGTTCCCGGGCGATTGTGAAGAGAAGCGTGGGTTGCCCCGAAAGCTCGACCGCACTATGGATGCAGTTGCCTTAGTTTTTGAAGCTGCGAAGAGTTTCGCGGAGGGACGAGCATCCGCGCCCGCGGCCCTACATATTGCGCCCGTGGTTCGGGTGGCCGCGCTTGCGATTTGAGCCTCGGGGCATTGAAGTGAAGGCGCGGGGTGGACGGCGGAAGCGTACGTTCCCGCGTCTTGGGAGGTCTGCCCGCGTTTTGGCTCGTGTCCGAGAAGATTGATTCCGAAGATTCTATCCTTTTTATGATAGATTGTTTCTTAGGATAAAATATATCTTTTAGCTTTAGTTTTCTATTTATATTCGACTTGATTATTGTAATTGGTGTGTTATGCCTTTGAGAGAAAATCCTACAGAGAGAGATTGTTAGGAAGATTTTGATCAGGCTAGATCAGTAGATCAGTGATTCTAACTTGATAATGCCCCCAAATGTGGTCATTGAGACGAAATAGATGAACAAATCCTGTTGTTTTTGTCTTGGTTATTTTTTTCCCATCTACTGCTAGTTTGATCCTTCAAATTTTCACCGACAATTTTACAATTGTGTTTTCTAAAGCAACCTCTGTAGTACTTTTTTTTTCAAGTCAAGCATGAGAGTTGATTTCCAAGCAAAAAAAAGCATGAGAGTTGATAGATAGGAGTTGAGATTGAATCTTTAATTTGTTGATCAAACTAACTAAAATAAAATACTTACTGCTGAGGAAAATATTGTTGAATAAGAAGATGGAGAACCGGAGAAGTGTCTCCATTCAAGACTTACCAGTTGTGTTTCTAGACAAATTTATCATTTATATGAAATGGATGTATTTGATATAACAATAAAATGGTGCTTGTTGGGCCGTCCAAATCTCAAGCCCACAAACGCAATGAATAAAGGCCCACGAATGTACTCATCAAACGGCTAACAAATCAAGCCCGTGGATTTCGCCTCTTCATGGGTAACAGGCGCTGACTGTAGCAAGGCGGAGATCTTGGCAATAACTCCTCACGCGATATTTCCGGGATTATGAGCGACGCCAACTAACGGCTCCATGAGGGGAGTAAATCCGAATATAAGAGGAAGGATGGAGCTTGAAGAAGGACACTCAAGATTCAGCACTTACACTCGTCAAAAGCTTACCAAAAATCTCATAATTCTTGCCTTATTCTTGTCAATCGCAATCCTTTTTGTTCTAAGGAATCAAGTGTATTCAAATATTGTTACTCGATCCTAGAAGCATCATTCGATCAATACAATTCGCACCACGATTCACCTCATTCTCATCATTTCCTTTGTTACTTTATTCGTTATTTCTGTTAATAATCTTTTGTTCATATTTTCTAACGCGTCGTGACGACTTTGTGACTAGGAGTCCCTCATTGAAGCGAAGTAACGTGTTCACACAGTTAATTCGCCCAAAACAATTGGCGCCCACCGTGGGGCCCTAGCCAAAAAAGAAGTCACGACCTAGCAAGCTACCGAATCCTCATCAAGCATGGATGCAACTCATAGCCACGTCGGAGATCTCGAGCCGAACAACAACCAAATCATCGACTCCGGCGACAACCAAAATCTCAACAACGACAACAGCGACCTTAGCAATGCCATCAACAGCGGCGGTAATAACAACCAAAACCAAGAATTGCCTCTCCAAGAAGAGCCGCCAGCCAACAACAACTCCGAGAGGCAGACAGCTGAATCCAGCGCCATTGCAGAAATCCGTGCAACCATGCTCGCACTCCAAAAAGATCTAGACAGCCAAAAAGAGGCTAACTCTAAAATTACTGAAATTTATGGGAAGCAAATTGAAGCTTTAACTAATGAACGTAACTTGCTTCGATCTCAGGTTCAATCGGCTCCAGCTTACCATCAAAGGAGCGACGTGATTAATGACGTAGCCCGGCGCTTGGATATGGAGGATCCCAGTCTCGTCACTCCAAATGGCGCCGGACCATCAACGGGTAAATTGGGGTAATCAGGTAACTGTTAACGCGTCCGGGGCAGTTCGAGAAAGTAGTGAGGTTGTCCAACTCAAGGAACGCCTCAGAGCCCTGGAGGACCGGATCACTCAAGTCCCGGGGGCTCCTCAACCGATTGCAGTAGAAAGGCATGACGGTTACACCGATTCACCCTTTGTACCCGCTATCGCGAGAGTTAACATATCTCGAAAGTATCACGTCCCTGAAATTCCAAAATATGAAGGGACTACCGATCCCGACCAGCATATAGCGGCCTTTAAGCAAGCTATGAATATCAGTACTGTCCCTTTTGAAATGAAAGAAACTGTTATGTGTCGATGGTTCGGGAATACGTTATGCAGTCCCGCGCTAAACTGGCACTCGCATTTAGCACTTGGGAGTATCTCATCTTTTGCTGAGTTGGTTGACAGGTTTAGAATCATGTTTGCAAGCAGCCGACACGCAAAGAAGCGATCTAGTGACCTATATCGCTTAATCCAGAAGCCTCGAGAATCATTAAAGGCGTTCCTCAGTCGTTACAACGAGGAACTTGTAACTATTGAGGGATGCGATGCAGCAACGGTAGTGGAGGCTTTCCGGCGCGGGATATCCTCCCGAAATCCGGAATTATATCGTGAACTAACAAAGTACCCTTGCTCTAACTTTGATGAAGTACAGGTTAAAGCGTTGGCTCATGTCCGTCTTGAGGAGGACGACCTCTATGCTGAGAAGGGGGCGAGTCCTCAGCGGAATGATCGACGGCAAGGAAAACGGGAGGCTCGATATGCTCCCTACCCTTCAGCCGCTCATCATTCCCCGCACAACAAGCCAACTGTTAACACGTCATACGTTAAGAGAAGTGAGAACGCCCAGCTGCCTCCAGAATTGTCTCACCACAACTTTCGAGTTAGTGCGACAGAGATAGTCAGAACCCTTAGCACGATGGGAAACGCTGTCAAGTGGCCACGGAAGAAAGACATACCACATCATCGTAAAGATGAGTCAAGGTGGTGCGACTTTCATTTCGACCACGGTCACACGACAGAAGAGTGCATCGCGCTAAGGAAAGAAGTCGTCGACTTGTTAAGGAAAGGCTACCTCAAAGAGCTAATCTCTGAGGGCGGCAGGGAGCATCTGGCCCGGAATGTGGAAAGAGCCCGAAAGCCCGACTCCCCCAAGCATGCAGGAGTAATCAACGTTATTAATGGGGGGTCGGATATTTGTGGCGTGACCTATTCCGCGGCTAAAAGAATCGCAAGAGAAGCCAGACGAGAAAATCCTAAAGCTCCCATACCATCCAGCCATGCCATCATGCCTATCACCTTCGACGATGTCGAAGAAGAGGAAGTCGATCACGATTGTTTGATAATATCTTTGACAATTGCAAATTTCCTTGTTAAACGTGTTTTGATTGATAATGGAAGTTCCACTAACTTGCTTATGTTGGACGCGCTGTACAGCTTAAGTCTTGGACTTGACGACATAGTCAAGAAATCTACGACTTTAGTAGGATTCAGCGGCGAATCACGCAACACGCTTGGAGAAATTTCCCTACCAACCATTGCTCAGGGAGCAAACTATCAAGTGAAATTTCAAGTATTAGATTGTCCCTCACTTTTTAATGTTATCTTGGGCAGGCCTTGGATCCACGGAATGAAAGCAATCCCGTCAACGTATCACCAATGCGTGAAGTTTCCTTCCCCTTGGGGGATACAAGAGATTCAAGGAGAGCAAAGACTTGCAAGAGAATGTTACTCAGTAACGATGAGAGCGACGACTTCCACAACTTCCACAGCCTCGAAGGCAGGAACAAGCAAGCAAATTTCCGATTAACAATTAAAAGACTGTAAGACTCCATCCTTCTACGTAAAGCCGGAAGCTCCTGAACTAGAAGAAGTAGCTCTTGACCCATCCGAACCTTCAAAGAAGGTCCGGATCGGGGCAGATCTAGAGCCAACTTTGCGAGAAGGGCTGGTGGAGTTTTTACGGTCTTACAAAGATTGTTTCGCCTGGAGGAATGAAGATATGATCGGAATAGATCCAAGCGTGATTACTCATGCTCTGAACGTCAACCCAAAAATGCCGCCCGTAAAAACAGAAAAGGCGTAAGTTCGCCCCCGAGCGAAATCAGGTAATCAATGACGAGGTAAAATCCTTACTTGAGTCGGGAAAAATCAGAGAAGTTAAATATCCTGAGTGGTTAGCAAACGTGGTAGTAGTTAAAAAGAAAAATGGTAAGTGGTGCGTCTATGTCGATTTTACTGATTTAAACAAAGCGTGTCCTAAAGACTCGTTCCCATCGCCTCATATCGACGCAATGGTGGACGCGACGGAAGGACACGAGTTGTTAACTTTTATGGACGCGTTTAGTGGCTATCATCAAATAATGATGAATCCTGAGGATCAAGAAAAAACGGCATTTGTAACTAATCAAGGAACTTATTACTATAAAGTTATGCCATTCGGATTAAAAAACGCAGGTGCTACTTACCAGAGATTGGTTAATAAGATGTTTGAGGAAAAGCTAGGGGATACTATGGAGGTCTACATCGACGACATGCTCGTCAAGTCGTTGAAAGCGGAAGATCACATCGCTTATCTACGAGACGCCTTCCAAATCTTAAGAGAATACAAGATGAAGTTAAATCCAACCAAATGCTCCTTCGGCGTCACCTTAGGGAAGTTCCTCGGGTATATAGTTACCCAAAGGGGGATAGAGGCAAGCCCGGAACAGGTCAAAGCCATAATGGAGCTTGAGTCGCCGAAGTGCGTGAAAGATGTTCAGAAGTTAACAGGAAGAATAGCAGCATTGAACAGATTCATATCCCGCTCATCAGATCGAAACAAGCTATTCTATGACATCTTAAAGAAGAATAAGTCGTTTGAGTGGAAGGAAGAACATGAGAAGGCATTCGAAGAGCTAAAACAGTATCTATCAAGTCCGCAGGTACTATCAAAACCACGGCAAGGAGAAAAATTGTATGTCTACCTCGCTGTTACAGAAGTCGCAGTCAGCGCCGTGCTAATCCGTGAAGAAGATGGTAACCAGTTACCAGTATACTATGTAAGTAAAACATTGCTTGACGCGGAAACCAGGTATTCTCCTACAAATAATAATTGGTTCTTTCTTTAGTAATGGCTTCCATTAAGTTACGTCTGTACTTTGAAAGTCATTCTATTATCGTGAGAACTAACTATCCTATGAAGAGTATCATGTCCAAACCAGAACTATCAGGTCGTTTGACGCGTTGGCTCATCCATTTGAATGGTTACGACATCTCGTATGAGCCTCGAACAGCAATAAAATCGCAAGCCTTGGCGGATTTTGTGGTCGACTTCACCCCTACCCCTTCACAAGAAGAAGAACAAGAAATGTTGAATGTAACAAGTAATAACAAGTGGCTGATGCACACCGATGGCGCGTCAAATCAAGTTGGTGTCGGTCTGGGGGTAGTTCTGAAGTCACCACAGGGGGATAGGATAGCCCAGGCTGTGCGATGCACGTTCAAAGATACCAATAATGAAGCAGAATACGAAGCGCTCATAGCAGGCTTACTCGTTGCCCGAGATCTTAACGTGCAGGAAATCGAGGTAATCTGTGATTCGTTACTTATCGTGAACCAAGTAACAGATTCATATGTTGCCAGGGATTCAAAGATGAAAGCATACCTAGAGAAGGTGCGCGAGATTGTGAAAGATTTCAAGCATTTCGAGATCAAGCAGGTTCCTCGAGACGCTAACACACAGGCTGACGCCTTAGCTAATCTTGGATCTGCCATAGACCCACGAGAATACACCAAGATTCCCTTCGTATACCTCGACGCACCATCAATAGTCAAAGAAGTTGACATGTTAACAGTAAGCAATCCACACGGAAACCCGTCCTGGGTAACACCTTACCTGGAATGGTTGCAACAAGGTGTCCTACCAGAAGACAAGGAAGAGGCCAAACGACTTAAGGTAAAAGCTTCCACGTTTACGGTTAAAGATAACATTTTGTTCAAGTGGATGTCATCAGGAATATACGCACGATGCGTACAAGAAAACGAAGTATATGTGGTGTTACGAGACATACATGACGGCGAGTGTGGCAACCACACAGGGGGTCGGAACCTGGCAAAGAAAGCAAGCAGGATGGGATATTACTGGCCCACCATGAACAAAGATGCAGCGGAGTTCTCTTGCAAATGTGACGCGTGCCAGCGTCATGGACCAATCCCACATTTACCATCAGAGTTACTTCATCCCCTTACTTCACCATGGCCATTCATGAAGTGGGGGATGGACATCGTTGGGAAACTCCCACCAGCTTCAGGGCAACGCGCCTATCTTTTAGCCATGACAGATTACTTCTCTAAGTGGATCGAGGCCGAAGCCTTCAAAGAGGTCAAGGATACTCAAGTTATCTCGTTTATCCGCAGAAACATCTTAAGCAAGTTCGGGATACCATCCACTATAGTATGCGACAACGGCTCCCAATTCATCAGCGACAAGACCAAAGCATTTTGCCAGCAATACAACATTCAACTTGTTATGTCTATACCTCGCACCCACAAGCTAATGGTCAGGCGGAAGCAAGCAACAAGGTTATCCTCAACAATCTCAAGAAGCGGCTTAAAGACGCCAAGGGAAAGTGGGCAGACGAGTTACCACTCATATTATGGTCAGATCGCACTACACCCAAGACCGCAACTGGACACACACCTTTCTCCCTAGTTTACGGGTGCGAGGCTGTGTTACCAGTTGAGGTATCCTTGCCCACTGCTCGATATGGCCTTACTACAGAAGAATCCAACATATCTAACTTGTTACACCATCTCGACACGGTGGACGAGTTACGAGATGAAGCCTCAATACGATTAGCAGCATACAAGCAGGGAGTAGCACGGAGTTACAACAAACGAGTTAATTCCAGAGCATTTCAAGTCGGGGACTGGGTGTTGAGAAAAGTCTTTCAAAACACTCAAGAACTGAATGCAGGCAAACTCGGAGCAAATTGGGAGGGCCCATATCAAATAACTAAAGTCGTAGGGCAAGGCGCATACGAGTTAGTATCACATGACGGCAAGACAGTGCCTAGAAGCTGGAACACGATGAACTTGAAGCTCTATCATTTCTGAGCAAGGTACATATTTATATTATTACTTCTACATTCCTACACGTTACTCGACTCGATTACATTACGGCTTTACACAAGCCTTAACATACACGGTTCTATAAAAACTAACAAGGGACGCCTTGTGACGTTACAGGCCAAAGACAAGAGGCCCAAGCCTTACAAACAGGCAACAAGTGCACACAAATTGACTAGTCAAGAATTTCAGATGCACGAGGCGAACGAGACAAACAAGAGTTTTTCATACGAAGGAGCTCTTTATTTATGTACTTATGTCACGCTCCGCGTTCCTCCCGCAAATTTAGACACGGGGCACGTCACCCAGGCGCGGAGCCTAGGTGATTCCAGAGGCTTCCGGGGCCTTCAAGATGAGGCCGGGACACTCCGGAGCCTTCTAAGGGCCGGCACGCCTCAAACGGGGCAAGGCGTGCCAGGGCCGGCACTTCTAGAGACATCTAGGAGGGCCGCGCCCCTTGAGGAACAAGTCGGGCCGCTTCTAGAAAATTCTAGGACGGCCGCGCCCCATACGGGCCAAGCGCGCCCCGGGGCGGAAGCTTCCGGAGCGGTCCAGTGGCATCCCGCCTCTTCCGGGCGTGGGCGCACACGCGTGTGCCTTCCGGAGAATTCCGGAGGGGTCGCGCCCTATCTAGAGGGCGCTAGAGAGGAGCAAGGGCCGGCACTTGAATAGGGCGTTCCGGAGAATTCTAGCGGGGGCTAGAATTCGCTAGAGGGGTAAGGGCCGGCGCCCCACTGGGACATTCCGGAGAACTCTAGCGGGGACTAGATTTCTCTAAAGGGACTTTTCATGGGGCAATTTTGTGGGAGAGCTCTAGAGCCATCCGTGTCTGGAATTTTCCGATGTAAGGGGAGGCCTCCTCTATAAATAGGCCTCACCCCCACTTGGGAGGGGACCATCCCACATCCCACCATCCACACTTGTAAAACACACTTGTAATACTCTCTTGTGTAATACAAAGTCCTCTTTTCCCACAACAACCATCATCATACATCGGGGCAAGGCCTGACTTAGCACGATCGAAGGTGTTCGACTAGCTAAGGGCCGCACGAGTTAGAGAACGAGTCTCAACCCGTGACACTTACACATTCGATCATTATTAATACAAGTTACAACTTTCCTTTACATCTTCGCCCTCATGAGTTGCATCTTACATACTTAGCGCTATATAAATTACACAGAAATCTCTTTACTAAGCTGAGTCTTCAACTAGGCTCTTATGCTTCCAGCTTGACTCTAAACCTGCAAAACAAACGCAGATAAAACAAAGACAAGTATGCATAGAAGTAGTAATTAAGAGCCCCGAAAAGCAAAGGGCGAGCAGTCATAAGGCCCTACCACTAGTGGCCAGAACATTCAAAGTCTTACAAAATAACCCCAAAAACACAAAGGGGTGAAGCAAGTTTAGAAGCCCCAATACACTGGGGGTAGAGTAATAAGTCTTTAAAAAGCAAAAACAGGCAAATTCAATCTTCAGAGGCCTTCATGGAATCCTTCTCCGTTGCCTCCACTTGAGCTACTTCCTGCGCCACCTTCATAATGTCGTCCATAGGAGATGGGTTCTTCATCGCCTTAGCCGCATCCGGAAACATTGACATGAACTCCGCCCTTTCCTTTGCGACATCCCAGCCAGCAGATTTCCCCGCAAAGTGCTCCTCCATCGTCTCCACTCGAGCTTTGATGGAGTAGAAGTCGGCGGACTCCTCGATCTCGTTTGCCAAGGCGGCGGACTTCTTTTGCTCATTCTCGAGTTCCTCTTGGTAAACCTGGGACTCTTGTTGGGCCATTTTCAGTTCCTCCTGCAGCTTGGCAATCCTCGATTCCAGAGATGCCTTCTCCCCGGCCAACAGAGAGGATTTGTTCTTCTCATTTTGGAGGTTCATGTTGCAAGTAGACAGTTGATCAGGTAAGTCTTTGACCTTGTCGAAGGCGGAAAGAGAAACTTGAAGGCCCTGGGAAGAAACATCGATGCGTTACGATTCAGAGCTAAAGAAGTCAGGTAGTACACACAAGCATGTATTTAAAATAATTCATACCTGCCACTGAGCGGCAGCAATTTCACCAAATAACTCAGGATAAGAAGGTTGGGGGTGCGGGCGTCCAAAGAAGCAGTCGACCTTTAGAGAAGCCAAGGAGTGAAGGCATTTCACGGGGTCCATATCCGGCGACATCATTGTCTTCGGAAGATCGGTCACTCTAGCACCAGAATCTTTCCTCGACGAGATGGACTTCTTAGAGTCGGGGGCCTTGGGAGGGAGCGAGATTGCAGTTTCAATGTCTGCACTGGAAGCGGTTTCGGCTTTTCTCTTCTTTCGCGCCTCCAAGCGCTCAGCGGTGGTAAGCGAAGCCGTGGAACGCATAGCTCTGGAACCTACAACATAAAGACGTGAACGCGTTAAACAGACACGCAAAAGCATAAAAAAAAAAGCGACAAGCAAACGCGAAGAAGCTTACTAGACATTTCGATTTCGTTAGATTCTGTCGAAGAAGAAGGACCCAACTCTAGGTAAGACCTTTCAGCGATGGGAATTGTTTCAATCTGAGAAACGATCACAACGGAGCCCTTGCGCGGAACCAGCGAGGTGACCTCTTCTGCAAACAAGGACGACAGGCAAGTTAGGGTTTGAACAAGCAAAAACGAAAGAAGGGAAGTACACTACCTATAGGCCTCCAACGGCTTCGCAAGAAGGACGTGTCACCCTTAAGAGACGAGATCCTCACAAAAAAGAATTTATCCGCCCAACCACGATCGGATTTTGAGATGTTAAAAACAAAATCAGATTTTGTGCGAAGGGTCTTGAGCGTAATTCGCCCCGGACCACCCTTGGAAACACGATAGTTCACGATAAAATCCTCACTTTGAAAAGCAATGCCCCGCCTAGAACACAATCGTTCAACAGAGAGAAAGATTCTCCACACTTGGGGGAGAAGTTGTCCCGGCGAAACACCAAGCTTCTTTAAAAAATCAGTCACGAGAGGGGAAAGAGGAAAGCGATGGCCAATGCGGAAGGGGTATTCGTGAAAACACACCCAATCCTTCGCATATGCATCAGCAAATATCCCGTCAGGAGGTAAGAAAATCTCGACGTTTGTCGGAAAGCCCACGGAAGCGGCAAACTCCCATGGGGCCTCAGAGGAAGAATTCCTCTGATAAGCGTCAGAAAGAAGTTTCAAAGGAGAAAAGGAAGGGGACGAAGCAGTTTCTTTGCAAGAAGAAGCCATTGAAGGATTTTGAAAGCAAAAAGAAGAATGGAAGAAGAAAGGTCGTACCTTGAAAGAAAATAGAGCAGATGAAGTTGCAGGCCATCATCACGCTTCTTAAATAGAGGTTGATGGGACGTGACGCCATCACGCTACAACTTCCCAAAACCAACAAATTCGAAATTCAAAAACCCTAAGGAAACCGCTCGCGGGAGTTTCCTGGGCTTTTTGAGGGGGTATTGTTGGGCCGTCCAAATCTCAAGCCCACAAACGCAATGAATAAAGGCCCACGAATGTACTCATCAAACGGCTAACAAATCAAGCCTGTGGATTTCGCCTCTTCATGGGTAACGGACGCTGACTGTAGCAAGGCGGAGATCTTGGCAATAACTCCTCACGCGATATTTCCGGGATTATGAGCGACGCCAACTAACGGCTCCATGAGGGGAGTAAATCTGAATATAAGAGGAAGGATGGAGCTTGAAGAAGGACACTCAAGATTCAGCACTTACACTCGTCAAAAGCTTACCAAAAATCTCATAATTCTTGCCTTATTCTTGTCAATCGCAATCCTTTTTGTTCTAAGGAATCAAGTGTATTCAAATATTGTTACTCGATCGATCCTAGAAGCATCATTCGATCAATACAATTCGCACCACGATTCACCTCATTCTCATCATTTCCTTTGTTACTTTATTCGTTATTTCTATTAATAATCTTTTGTTCATATTTTCTAACGCGTCGTGACGACTTTGTGACTAGGAGTCCCTCATTGAAGCGAAGTAACGTGTTCACAGAGTTAATTAGCCCAAAACAGTGCTAAACAAATAATTAAATGTCATATATATAAATAATGTCTAACAAATGATATAATGTCATAGATTTAGATGAAATTGCATGATTTTCCCAATCAATACTTGAGATAATATTAATAATAATAACAGAGAAATCTTACAATACCCACGAATAATTTTGGAGAAATTTCATAGTTTCTCCTCTTCTTTTCTTTCTAGTAAGTCATTATATAGCCCCCAGTTTACCAATTTGATCATTAAGAATAACTATATCACATCTTAAGATGGAATGAGTGCCTCAAATTCCCAATCTGTAGCTCATGCAATCCCAACATAATCTTTCTATTCCCAGCCTTGTCAACTAAACTCAAATCCCTACACCCATCCACTTGGAACTTCACTAGAGCCTCTTCCTTTGCACCCAAGTTCACCTTCTCAAATCCTACCAAATGTTTGACAGGTGAATTGTACACCCTAGGCGGCGTGTAGTATAGGAAGACCGTGTGTCCCCCTTGCATGGCTCCATCGTTCCTTACCTTCATTTGTATGTCAAACAGGTAGCTTTGGCACAAACCTTCTTCTAAAACATCGAGCGACTTACACTTAGACGCCCTACAAGGGTGGTCTTCGGCCAAAGGGATTATCCATTTATGAGGTGCTTGCACTAGATGATGGTTGAATTCCGAGTAGCTTAGGCCATCTCCAAAAGTATAGACAGTGGCTCCTGTGTAGAACCTATAGGTTCTTCCTGGGTAGCCGGTTGATGGGTTCGGTCTCATGTTCATATTGGTCATTGGAATCTTGTCTACATAGGATTGAGGGTACCATGTCATCGGGAGCCTTCCACCTACAACCATTCCTTCATAACATCAAACTTATAGAAATGGAATTGTCACCTAATCACTTAGAATGTGAAAAAGCTATTGCTCTATAGATCGAAGGTAAACTTACATGGGTTAAAAGCACCAAAGATGATATCGGCTAGAGCAGCTCCGCCGGCCTGACCAGGATACCCGACCCAAAGTATGGCTTTGATCTTGTCGCTACTCTTAGCAAACGATATGTCAAACCCACCACCAGACATAATAACGAGAACCAGGGGCCCTTTGGAAGCGTTGGCGACCGCATTGATAAGAAGTTGTTGTTGACCAGGAAGCAAGAGATCAACCCTGTCTCGGCCCTCTGCCTCAATCGATTGATCAATCCCCATGACGAGGACGGTTGCATCTACATTGGATGCTAGCTTGGCAGCATCACTTACTTGGGCAGTTGCGCAAGCTACATCGGCCTGGAAGGTAGGTGGTTGTGGTGTAGGATGACAACCCTTGTAAGGGTGTTGTGTACTTACAAGGTGTACCTGTGTTATAAATGTATAGACAAGGGACACACGTCATGTCTTCGTGTATAAATAGAGTTATATATACATACAGCATCCAAAATAGTCATGCATTAAGTAATGATTGTGAAACTTTTACTCGCTAGCCTAACACATAACTTTGACTCATTTTATAAAATTGGCATAGTGCACACATTAACTGCATAGGTTTCAATTGGACATGCAAGATAGAACGTGTTATAACCTGTACATATGTTTTGAACTTGTGATGTACCTTCATAGTTACCAATCATGGTCTTGGTGACATTGGCGTTGGGTCCGATGACGGCGAGCGACTTGATGGCGGTGGCCGAGAACGGAAGGACGCCGCCGTCGTTCTTGAGGAGGACGATCCCCTGACGAGCAGCTTCGAGAGCAAGCTCAAGGTGGGCCGCTGTACACACGTCTTTGGGGCCCAACTCGCCGTACAAACTCTTCTTTGGGCTTCCATCATAGAAGCCCAACCTCATCAACGTGGCAAAGTTGTTGGAGATGGCGTTGTCCACTGCTGACTCTTTAAGTAGCCCACTTTTCACCGCAGCCTCAGTGTGTTGGGCCAGGAATGATCCACAATTAAGGTCCACACCTATAGAGCTCCAAGCTTAATTGAGGTAGACTTGTCATGATTAAAAAAACATCATGATCAAAACTGAGCTAGGTAGTAGAACCTGCTAAAATGGCTTTGGCTGCTGCCTCCTCGGGGGTCTTGGTGTAGTGTTGAGAGTTGTAGAGCACGTCAACTGAATCACAATCGGTCACTATATATCTGCAACATTTCATATCGATCGGCCAAGTTGAGCATCATATGTGCAACATCAATATGAGTATAGTGTTGCATGTACTCACCCATTGAGTTTCCATTTCCCCCTAACAACACCCGAGAGCAAGGCCGAGTCAGCGCAGGTGGGCTTGCCGTTGACTTGGTTGTACGAGCACATGACGCTCGCTACGTTCCCCTCCACCACGCAGCTCTTGAATGGCGGCTGAAACGTGTCATCGAGATCTTGTTTCGACACCTGCATACGTACGTACGTACAATGTACATATATACATGAATACATCAACCATGCACGCATCCAACATATGTATAGTAGCTAGGTTTGGAGTTGTTATATATTACGAGAGCGTTGAAGTGGAAGCGATCGACGCCCTTCCAGTTGTCCAAGTCATAGGCGGTGTAGTGCTTGCAACAAGAGGCGACCTTGAGCTTTTGGGGGTCCCCGTCGTCGCTGCGCTGGAGGCCCCTCACGTACCCCGAGGCATACTTGCCAGAGAGGAGCGGGTCCTCGCCCGGGGTCTCCTGCCCGCGGCCCCACCTCGGGTCCCTGAAGATGTTCACGTTTGGGGACCAGAACGTAAGACCTGCTAACCCCACGTTGTACATTGCTCTCGCTTCTGAGGATACCACCTACGTACGCTCGCATCCATACATATCTCATCATCACACCAAATATTTAAATATCTATTGATTTGGTTTTACATAAATTGAATGTGCCGTTGTATATACTTACAACTTAAAAGTGGTTAGCAGTCAACAATTAAATGTAGTTTGCACGTACGGGGTAGACAATTTTAAGCTGAAATGTCCCTCTAACTAGCCTATATAGCATAGTATCTAATATAATGCATGTACTCTTTATTTTATTTTATTTTTAGTTCGTGTTGGAATGCTTTTCTAACTGACGGTGTGATGTGTGTAGTATATTTCATGATGGAAGACTAATTTATGAATATAGCTAGTAATCTAAGCCTCGCTAATAATTTGTGGTTTGTGACATGTTGCACAACTGCAGAAGAATTGAACTTTGGAGTTTTGAAAAATTTTGGGATATTTTTGTCTATCAAATTCTCTATCTTAGTTCTAAGATAAGGATGGATGAGAAAAAAGGAAGCTTGCGCTACATCATTTTTAAAATAAATAAATAAATGTAGGATTTTTCAATATAAATAAATGTAGGATTTTTCAAAATAAAGAAATTTAAAAATACATTAAGTTAATAAATAGTATAATTTATTTCCGCTTATTGGAAAAACTTGAAAAAATTGTGCCAGATATATTTTTCAAAATAATTACATTTTTGCCCCGTACTTATTACCTTTTTAAGATTCTCTTCCGCTCCCATGGACGCTCTAATATGATATTTATTTAGCGAACCACCAAAAGTAAACATGCAACAATTCAACCAAAAAAAAAGGTAAACATGCAACACGGGTGGTGATCTATTACCTATATGCAACTTTTAACAAGGTTCCCAAAATATGCTTATCCACCAAAAGGGAAAATGCAACACAAAAGTTGACCTATGTGGAACTTTTAACAAGAGACGTCAAGTATGCCAAAGCATTAGATACTGGACGTAGTTATATTGTCACATTATCCAATTGGTATCCCGAAAGAAAATACAGTAATTAGCATGCATATATACCTTTCCGATGGCTTCAAAGAGGGTGGAGTTGAAGGAGGCAGCGGTGGTGATGACCTGCGGGAAGCTGGTGGCTCCGGGAACGACACTAGAGAACCGAGTTCCGGGCCCCACGTAGGAAACTCCATGCAATGCCTCCGACCACCACTCGTACTTTGGTATCCCTAATCTTGGCACGGGGCTAGCCCCGCTCACTAGGAACTTCACTTTCTCATCCAATGTGAGCCTCTTCACTAGGTCGGAAACCCTATCTTTGAGGCCCAACGACGTGTTGCAAAAGCCGAACGTTGCCAAAGTGGCGTTGGATGTAACGTCACAAGTGTAGACAGGGGACTGTGCCCTGCTTGTTGAAAGTGAATTCGAGATGAACATGAGGAGAAGCAATGTGAGTGTCATGTTTTGCGTTGGTGAGGACATGGTTTCTTTTCCCGTGGCCTCTCAAGGAATTGAGCACTTTGAGAATGAATGTGTGTGGAGGATCGATGTAGGTGGGGTATTAGTAAGATTTTTGTACCACGGTTTTGAGTAAGGTTCAAGTTGTTTTTAGAATACTTATGAGTTTTTGGAATGATGGAAACATGTGGGTGTTGGCTTGTAGTGGCCCGTGAAGGATTGTTAGATGGAGTGAAAGACAAACCTCAGAAATGGGCGTGGAGTTTGGATTGTGTCCCGTTTACGAGAAGGAAAATGGGCCAATCATGTACTCACATTCTTACACTCTTTTGTGTAAAGAAAATAGAGCCAACTAATATTTTTGGCTCGAGTTCTAATTTATCTATGCAACTTTATCTTTTTATCTATGCAACTTTATCTGTACTAGGTAAATTAAGATTAAAAACATCTATCTATCTATCTATCTATCTATCTATTACTATATACTAAAGCGGAAGCAAATTCTGCCACCACATTGCGCCACATCACCCTCTTATTTAAAAATCTATTATATTAAGTATTGATTTTATCATAATCTTATACATACTTATATATTAGTTCTATCTTAGAATTTGAGTTGTTTAATTAATATTTTTATCCAAATATATAAATCTCTATCTTATCATTGTACACATTAAATTAATACATAGACCTATCATAAATCTTTTATTTAAGTTTTTTTTCGTCATAATCTATAAATCATAATATTTTACTCATTTAATTAAATATCCTATTAACTTTTAATTATTTTTCGTAATATTATTATGGTAATTTTTTAAATCATCAATGGTATTGGTAGCAAATTCTACCACTATATTTAAGAAAAATATTCATTCTATTAAAATAATATATTAAATTGTATCATATAAAAATATCAATAAAAAAGTCGATGTTATATTTATCATATATATCGTTAATATTGCATATTGATTACGCTTAAAAAAAAAGATAGATTTTTTAATTAAGATAATAATTCGTTAAGATTTTCATTACATATTTATAGATTTATTATTTAATTATTTTTTCAAAAAACAATATATATAAGTTACACGTCGTGCATGACACGAGATAATTTGGTTTTCTATTTAATTTATTAAATATTATTTGTATCTTCAATATTAATATATTAATCCGAGTTTTTATTTAAACTTATTGATTTTATCATATAAGTTAGTTTACATAATTTAATTTTATGCCATATGATTTGTATCAATTGTTGATAAAATGTGATAATGCATCTTATCTTATGTCATTCTTCCTCAATTATTTAAATATAAATTTATGTATGTATAAAAAGCAATTATATAAAAAAAATTTATTTATATATATGATGATATACAAGAAGTATGTCATTTTATACTCCAAAAAATAAGATTGGTTTTAAAATAAAGTATACATATGATAATATTTGTAATTGTTATAGTAAATTCATACACAAAGTAATAAATAAATAAATAGCACCCCCGTACAAGGTACGGGTCATCTACTAGTAACATAAGAAAACAAAAGATTCTACGGCACTTCTATTTAAATACGCCTTTAAATATCGTAGCGTGAGTAGAATACAAATCTTTAAGAAATCATCTTTAAATTGGGCATTCTATATTAGTAAGATTTCATAGCGAGATTGTAGATATATTAATACAAGTAAGCATCTCCATGTAAGGGAATCTATAATCTATAATCTATAATCTATAATCTATAATATATATTAAAGCCGGAGAATTTCGAGCCTCCACGTTAATTCTGGCCCTACTTCATTAACAATTTTTATATGTTTTATTTTTCTTACTTATCCAATCTTTAATTTTATATTTTTTCTGACCCATCTAATATCTATCTTTGAAGACATAATATTTGTCTTTAAAGTTTCCTTAATGATCTAATCTTTAATTTTATCTTTATTCTATTCATCTAATATCTATCTTTAAAGCAATATGATCTATCTTTAAAATTTCCCTCTATAAAAGATACATATTAATTAACTTATCTTTTCAATTACCTTTTTAATCTATTTATGTACGAAATAATTTAAAAAATTCGAATTTGAAAAATAATTTAAAATGGAAGCCCCTTTTTCTAAATAAATTATATTTTTATCTTTTATACTAAATCAATTTATATTTATTAAATTTACTTAAGTATGTATTATCATGTTCCTATTAAGTCTGATTTTATCTCTCATAATTAAACAATTGAAAAAATCATGTTATTTTAACTATGTAAGAAGTAATTAAACATTTTTGAATTTAAAATAATTTAAAAATAGAACCCCTCTTTTATAATCAAATAATTATTCCTATCTTTAATATTAAATAAGTTTATATTTACTATATTTTACTTAACTTATATATTATCATTTTCATTATAACTTAGCTTATATTAAATAAGTAAACTTTTATTTACATAGAGTGTTCTATAATTAGAATATGTTTTTAATATTTTTATAATCTCATACGTGATACATGTGGTACTAGAAATCTGAAAAATAATCTTTTTTGTTTAGAAAAAAATAACATTTTCACATACTAAAATTTCCATTATATGCTTTTACTTATTAATATTTTATTTATAATTAATATAATTTTAAAATATGAAATACGAGTCACTGTCGTGCATGGCACAACGGGTACACCTAGTATAACAAACTTTCGGGAACTATAATATTTACTTATTTCATAACGATATTAAGTAATTGAAAAATTAGAGTTTTTTAGCATAAGAGAATTGTTTAATTGCTACAAAACATTTATAACGTCTTTGTGAAATGACATTCATTGACGATCTCCATTATTATAATAATTAATATAATTTTAAAATATGAAATACGAGTCACTGTCGTGCATGGCACAACGGGTACACCTAGTATAACAAACTTTCGGGAACTATAATATTTACTTATTTCATAACGATATTAAGTAATTGAAAAATTAGAGTTTTTTAGCATAAGAGAATTGTTTAATTGCTACAAAACATTTATAACGTCTTTGTGAAATGACATTCATTGACGATCTCCATTATTATAATAAAATTAATGATAATAATTAACCTATTGGATTACCTATGTGAAAATATCATTCCCATTATCCCTATTTGTTTGTCCACTTTTCATTTTTAACGTTCATTTTTATTTGTCCTATTTTCTCTTTTTTAAAGGGTCATGATATTTCTAGGTATAGACTTTTTGCACACAATTTTTTTGAATTTTTGCACCACATAATTTAAAGGCACAACAACAACAACAACAACAATAACAACAATTACCCACCATATCCCGCAAACACAAGATCAAGGGGGTCAGGATGGGGGCATTCCAGACCTAGATGGAATGCGCCCGAAAAAACCCAAAGGACCGAACCAACCGACAAAAGAAAACTAACACGGCCTAAAAAAACAATGAAGGAAAAACTAACCACCTAAAAGGAGTTACTAATCTACCACATTGATCTTCTCCCTCCAACTCTTCCTGCATTACGCCAAGTCCGCTGAAATCCTTAAGACGTTGATATCCTGCTTAATGCTTTCCATCCAACGCTTTTCCGGATGACCCCTACTCCGTCGACAAGACCCTCAGTTCAACCGCTCCCACCTCCTCACTGTAGCCTCTAGGCGACACCATTTAAAGGCGTGGAATGTAATAGTACTAAATTTCGGTCGGGAAAATTTCGTGCCGTCGCCGGGCGCCGATTGAGGGCGTGGTGGGACGCCGTTCGGTGGCGTGGCTGGATGCCGTTCAGTGGCACGGCTTGACGCCGTCAGGAGGCATGCAGAGGCGTGGGGTAATAAAACCCTAGTGATCGACGACGAGCGCCGTTTCCATTCATTTTGTGCACACCGCAGAAACTTTCGTAAAAACCGCACCGAAGTAAAAACCACAGGCGACGACGGAACCCTAGCGGCGCCGGGCGAGGGCTGAGGAGCGTTGAGCGACGACGGTCCGGGCGAAGTAAACACGATCGACGATCAACGATCGACGACAGCGACGAACGGCGATCGACGATCGACGGGCGACGACGGGATGGAGGCACGTGGTCGTGGGCATGGCGGTAGAGGTCCTGGCGGTGCGAGAGGTGGTCATGGACAAGGGAAAACGGGCGGCGCGGGCGGTTACTATCCCGGCAGGACATCCCATGGCGGTGCGACGAAGGCCGGTGTAGGCGGAACCGGTGATGGTGACGGTCGTGGTTGGTGGCCGGCCCGAAAATTCTGGTGGTGGCGGTTTGACGGCGTTCGGGACGTCTTCGACGGTTCCTCCCGGATCGAGTTCCGGTGTGTGTCTTACGGGTTTGATAAATTTAATTTTTTTTATTTTATTTCGCTTATTATCTTAATCTTATTATGTTATTTTATATGAATTTAGTATTACGAATATTACCGTTGAGATTTTAGTTAGTTGATACGAAAATCGTTAGATCTAAAAAATCGATATATGTATTGTTTACGAGGAAATATGAGGAAGGTTTAGAGAAGTAATGATTTTAGAGATTGAAATGGTATTAGGAAGTTTTAATGATTGAAATCAATATTATCAAGTACGAGGCCGTTTTAGAGAACTAACGTATTTTTAATATATAAAATTCTAGAGAAATTATTATAATTGAAATCGTTGATTGTTAAGTTTTAGAGAAATTTGTTGTTTGGTCATTAATAATACGATCTAGGTCAATATTTATATTCAATGATAAATTATAATATCCTTTTGAATATATAAAATTAAAAACAATTTAAAATTATAAAAAAAAAGTAATTAGGTGATATGAAATTTTAAAATACGTACAAATTACGATTATTAGATAATTTATTACGAATCAATGTGGATTTAGGCCGTTAAGGATCGTATTGAGACTGTTCGGAACCAGAAGAGGAAAGAGCGTCCCGCGGTGTTTCCTATTCGGAGGAACGTTAGAGCCAAGTTGAGCGTGGTTGCTGTAGGCACTAGTGATTCTTTCACACCGATATCGACGACCATCCCGCCACGGCCTGTAGATATTCCAACTGCTCCGTCTTCGGGTCGTTCGAGACCGTCCGCATCAATCCCACCAGAGGACCACCACGTAGAGGTTGAGGGCGATGCCTCTCCAGCACCGCATGTGTATGGCGGTGGGCCTGAGATCACGGACCTTCTAGTGAGTTATGGGACACACCGATCGATCCTTGTATGGGATGAGATTTGTAGGGAGAGGGATCGGGCACAACGTGCAAGCGAGGAGTTCGAGTTTGGTTCCTTGGTTAGTAGCCTCGTAATCATAGTCCATTTTAGGGTAAAAATATATAGGCTTAGATGCTGAAAACCACCCGTATGATATGTTACATTTCACTTAACCACCCCTATACTACGATATTATTTAGAAACATCCATATGTTATCTTCCGTTAATGATTAACCACCTATCGTTAGTCTCCGTTCAAAAACGCTGACGTGGCAGCCGGTTTTTGATTTTCTTTTTTCTGTTAATGCCACGGGGCGCCACCTCACTACCAACTCACCAACCCACCAAATAGCACCTCACCCATCAAAAAATTACCCCTTCCCATATTTACTCACATCTCTCCCTCCCCCCCGATAACTTAGCCTCGCTCCTTCACCTCTCAATCCTCGATTCACCATGGGCAAGTGAGCCCTAGCTCATCAATTGCAGAAATCGCACCAAATCCCTTGTCAATTTAAGCTTCTTCAAACACTATATTGGGCAATTAGGGCAAAGCAAAGGCGAAATCCCCCAAACACGAAGCAAGGCGAAATCCGCATCTTTGAGCAAGTGAGTTTGTCTTTGATTTTAGTGATTTAGGGGTTTTGTTGTATGTGAATTGGATTTGGGTTTAGGAGGAGTTGCGTTTTGTAGTTTTAGGGCTGGAATTGTGATATCTCAAAGGTGATGGAAGACTAGGCTTTCGAAAGGGGATTTAGGGTTATGAAGGGGATTTCTGGAGCCCGATGAACTCTCAATTGGATGGTTGAAAGCATTGTGTTTTTATGCTCACAAAGATTGTGTTGTGTCCCTACCTTGGTGCTTTTTTGTGGTATATAAAATGTGCAAAGATTCCTTATGGATAAGGGCCTTATTTAATGCGTTTTCAGCTTCCCTTTTGACCGAGCATGCATGTGATATGTATATATATATGTGTTGTCCTTACATGTGTTGTGACATCTCTGAATGCATTGTGCAGTTATGCTATAGAAATGAATCTTAGCTTTTGACATTTTCTTCATTTGTTTTATACAGACATGAATGTTAGCTTTAGAATAAATTATGAAGGTGCGTTTTACAATTCAAGGCTTGAGCAGTTATGCTACAGAAAGGGGAAAGTGGATATGTATAAAGATATTGATCCAGATTGCATATCCAAAGTGGTCTTGGAGAGCATACCGAAAGAAGATGTTGGAATAATGCATGTGAAGGAGCTATGGTTTCTGAAGCCTGGGAAAATAACTCACTATGGGCTGAGGTTGATCAAAGGAGATAGAGATTTAATGGACATGGTCACATATGTTGGGAGTGATAGGCTTGTCCACCTTTTTGTGGTCCAAAGTAATGAAATGAGTCCAGCAACACTTAGGATCTAAGGCCCAAGTACTCAACCCATCTCAACAAACAAGGATAAGGATGTGCTAGGTAAGTCATTGAAGCACATTCCTCTTCTACCAATTGATTCACAACCTAGCTACACGCCTCCTCTCTCTGGTCAAACACAACCAAGGGAAAGTGGTGGGAGCAAGCAAAGATCCAGTGCTGATGATGGTGTAGATGAAGAGTTGGATGGATCAAGTGATGATGATGCAGAGATCTTAGGCTCTGAGTCAAGTGATGATGCAGATTTTGAGTACAGAGAAAGTGACGATGAGGATGATGATCTGTTCCAGGAGAATGTTGATGAAAAGGCTGGTCAGTTCTGGGCAGATGAAGTTGTTCTAGAGGAAGGTGAGGGTGTAGAGGGGTTTCTAGATGATGAGAAGTCACTAGGTAGTGGAGATGGCTCAGAAGTTTTCATAAGTGGAAGTGACACAAATGGAGTGTCTCATAAAAGGTATCCTGAATTCAGCCCCCTAGTAGACTTTTAGAAAACAATTGCTTTGAAGTCTGGCATGTTTTTCAGTTCAAATGAGGTATTTAGGAAAGCATTAAGGCAGTGGTCTATAGAGAATGGTGGTGACTTCTACTACTTGCACAATGATAAGAAAAGGATTTCTTCTTATTGTATGAAGAAGTGTGCTTGTGCTACAAAACATTCAAGGAAGAAGTGTGTGTGTAAGAAGAAATATTGTAACTTTGCTTCTTGTGCTAGGAAGATGGGTAGTGATGGAATATTTCAGTTAAAGACATGGGTAGGAAAGCATGAATATGGATGGCAGCATGAGAATAGCAAGGTGAAATCAGTTTGGTTGGCAGAGAGATATCTTGAGTTTTATAGGGATGATCCACAATGGACGCTAGATGGTTTCATGAATGTTGTCAGGAGGGATTTCAGGGTTAACATCACATACCACCAGGCTTGGAAGGCTAGGTTCGGGGCTATGTTTATGACACAAGGTGATGCCTCGGGTCAGTATGCTAGGGTGTGGGACTATGCAACCACAATCAAGAAATGGAACCCAGGATCCTCTAGCTATGTGAAGGTCTGCCTTGACAACCCTGAGAAACCATTATTTTAGAGATTGTATGTGTGTTTGGAGGCTTGCAAACAAGGGTTTTTAATGGGTTGTAGACCCATTATAGGGCTGGATGGATGTCACCTCAAAGGAGCATACACAGGGCAGGTTCTAGTAGTTGTGGGGAAGGATGGCAATGAGAGCATATACCCAATTGCTTATGCTGTTGTTGAAGCAGAAAGGAAGGAGACTTGGACCTGGTTTCTTGACATCTTGATGAGAGACATTGGAGATTGTGACCCTACATTCATCTCTGACAGACAAAAGGTTAGTTATCTCTCTCCATCTTTGTTGTAAAATTCTAGCTTTATTCTTGTTAACTTTTCAGTTAATCCATTGTATTTTTTGAATTTCCAGGGCCTCATTGAGTCTTTAAATGAGGTTGTGCCCCTGGCTGACACAAGGGTATGTGTGAGGCACATGTATGACAACTTCAAGACAAGATGGCATGGGAAGACATTTAAAGACCTTGTTTGAGCTGCTGCCAAAGCATGTAACAGACCTGATTTTGACCTTCCTATGGATGAGGTAAGGAAAATAGATGAGGGTGCATTTAAATATCTTATTGATGCTAATCCAAACACATGGTCTAGACATGGATTCAAGAGCTACACCAAGTTTGATATGTTGCTTAATAATGTATGTGAGAGTTTTAATTCAGTGATTCTGCGTGCAAGAGAGTTGCCAATATTATCTATTTGTGAGTGGATTAGGAGAAAGTTGATGCAAAGGTTTTTAGCTAAGAGGGAGGGTATGGTTAAGTATGAGGGTGTGCTGACACCCCATACTAAGAAAAGGATTGAATTGGTTAAGGAAGAGTGTGTTGAGGAGCTGTACACCTTTTTATGCTGGTGGGGATAAATTTGAGGTGGATCACTATGGGAGGACATAAGTGGTGGACTTGGGACTCAAGAGCTATGGCTGCAACAAGTGGGATCTTACTGGTATCCCATGCCCACATGCTATGTGTTGCATTATGAAGGACAGGAGAGAGGTTGTAGATTATGTGGACCAATTCTTCACTAAGGAGACATACCTCAAGGCTTAAAATCATGTGATCTGTCTAATGCCTGGAAAGGTACAATGGGAAAGGACAAAACAAGAAGGTCCAAGTCCTCCAAAGTACATAGTGCAACCTGGGAGGCCAAAGAAGGCAAGGAGAAGAGAACCTAGAGAAGAGCCACAAAGAAAAAATAAGAGGATAAGGGTTGTTGGTGAGACTAGGTGCTCAGTTTGTGGACAAGGTGGTCATAATGCAAGGACTTGCAAGAATCCACCAAAAGCACCTGAGCCACCCAAGGAACCCAAGCAAGGAGGGAGCCCCCCTGATCCTAACACTGTGTATCCAGGTGGTCAAAAGAGGAACTATAACAAGAAGGTAAGAAACATATGGTCTTACTTAATTCCTATCAAATTTAAAAGACATTTAATTGATTTGTCTTACACTGCAGAACATGACTTAGAAGAAGACTTAAGAACCTGTTGTTCAACCACAATCTCAAGCTCAATCTGTTGTACCACCTGTTGGTGAACCACAATCTCATGAACCTGTTGTACAACCTGTTGTTGAACCACAATCTCAAGCTCAATCTATCTTTGATTTAGTAACTGCATTTTGTAGTTTTTTGCTTCAATAATTTGCAAGATAGTAAGCAAGGTCTCTCATGTGTATGATATGTGTTGGTTATCAGAGTGCCAATATCATGGATAATTGCTTTACTGGGACGCAAAATTCTGTGGCTAGCAACTCTGTGCAGGTGATGTGTTTTCTTCTTGTTAAGTAATTTTCTCAAACTATGCTACAATGTCTTTGATATATACTAGGTGATTGTTTCTCTCAGGTGACACAAACTGCTCAGCCATCTCAAACTCAATCTAGCTCAATCATGAAGAAGGCAAGGATGAAGAGTATTGCAACAAGGAGCTCACCTAGGAAGCAGACTAAAAACAGTGGGCCTCCAATCAATCTAAGGAGATCTGGTCGTGCAAGGAATTGAAGAACTTTAACCTAGCCTCTAATGATGTATTTTGACTATGGTAGTATGAAGAACTTTGACGTGTTATTGTGTAGTATGAAGTTGGACAACTCATGTGTTCAGTGTCCAAACTTTGCTGTTAGTTTTTTGTATGATATGTGTTGTGTACTGTTTGGATGATATGTGTTATGTACTTGTTTGGATGATATGTGTTTGGATGATATTGATTTTGACTATGGTTATTATTTCTATCAGGTGTGAGACCATTGATTTGGTTATACATGCTGTCAGGTTTAAAATGTTTTGTTTTGCCAATGGAAGCAAGGGCAATGTTGTCAGTTTTAAAATGTTTTGTTTTGCCAATGCTGTGTTTTGCCCATGGAAGCATGAAATTCACCTGTCATGTATTTTGACTTATGAAAGCATGAAAGCAAGGGCCATATGTTGCCTTAGTCAAGACCAAATTGCAATTGACATGAATAAAGAGTCTTACACATCTTAGTCTTACAGTGAAGAGAAAACCAAAAATTGAACATCATGACACAACTCACTCTTACATTCCAACACTAAAGCAACACAAACAACACAAAAACTACAACTATCACACAACCAACTAGTCTCCAACCTATATTTCCAGCGTTGCATTTCTTAGTGTTTTCAAGCTCTCTGCCTAAGATAATAATGTCATCTTGAGGAGATCTTACTGCAAGCTCAAGTTTGCTCTTATCTGCTTCCAATCTTTCCTTCTCTCTTATCAACTTCTTGATCACATAAATTGCCCTTCTATTATGTGCCTCATCTCTCCACAAGAAGTAGTTGCATTTGGTGGGCAAACCATACAAGCGACATCCATAGAACCTTCTGTTGTTCTCAGTATGAGCAGTTGACTCCTTTGCTGCAAGACCACAGTAACACATCAGTTGTTGTGAATTTGTGGATGTAGAGCTCGAGGTTGACATGATACACCTATAACAAGAACAAATGTTCTCCATTAACATCTTCTGCTACAGAATTGTAAGATTGCGAACCCTAATCACACTCAATCAACAAAATTGCTGAATTGGAGCCCCAGTTGTCAAAATTCCCAAAACAATCAGATTCAATCAAACTTAATCACACTCAATCAAAGCCCTAAATCGAAACCCTAATTCGAATCCCTAATTCCAGACCCAAACATAATCAGATTCAATCAAAGCCCTAAATCGAAACATATCTATCTACATAAACCCAAATTCGTAGCCCTAAATTCGCCCCCAACACGATTTCTGCTTATTGATAACTTACAGTGAGTGAGGATAGGCGGTTAATCGAGGAGATTGCTTAGATTGCTTGGTTTTGGTTCACATGGAGATTTCCAACAATTTGAGGATGAGAGAGGCTGGGATATCGGGGTGGGGGGGAGGGAGAGATGTGAGTAACAAATTGAAGGGATAATTTTTTGATGAGTGTATGTGGTATTTGGTGAGTTGGTATTGAGGTGGCGCCCAATGGCATTAACAGAAAAAAAAAATCAAAAAACGCCACGTCAGCGTTTTTGGACGAAGACTGACGATAGGTGGTTAATCTTTAATGGAAGATAACATATGGATGTTTCTAAATAATATCGTAGTATATGGGTGGTTAAGTGAAATGTAGTATATCATACGGGTGGTTTTCAACATTTAAGCCAAATATATAATATGATAACAACTCAATTAAGCATATATCTTTTCTTCCAAGAACTTAAGCCGTTGAAATCTTACACCCGTAGTGAAAGTCACCATAAGCGTTTGATAGATATTTATTCTCCGCCACATGCGGATGAGGATGAGGAGGGTTGGTTTGACATCGCCAGGCAGAGCGGTCTTGTTTCCTTGGAGGAGATGGATTTGGGGAGGATAGACATGCCATTGGTTCAGGGTTTCGTAGAGCGTTGGTTTTCGGAAACCAACTCGTTCCACTTCAGCTGGGGAGAGATGACTATTATGCTTCATGATGTATTCGAGCTCTTGTTCCTTTAGATCGACAGTGTTGGCATATCCAACGTCGCGTCTTCCGCCTCCTGCACGGCCACAGTTGCCCGAATTCTAGGTGTTAGCGATCGAGGACTATGCCTCTCGTCTGAGGAAGTCTTCCGAGTGGATTGCTACTTTCGATATTTGTGGATGTTATAGGAAATCGGAGACTGGGGAGCGTGCATGGATCCAGGGTGAGATTGAGCGGATGATTGATGGTAGAGATGATCCGCATAGGATTGCCGCTGTCTTTCTCTTCGTACTTACTGGCAACACATTGTTCGTGGACAAGTCGACGAACAGTATTCGGGATTGGATCCTTCCCTATCTCGAGAGGCCAGAGATGGCCGGTCGATTTGCTTGGGGGGTTGTTGATCTTGCGTACTTGTATCGAGAGCTAGGTATAGCCTCTCGAGGTGACACCACGACCATGTCGGGTGCAATCAGACTTCTACAGGTACATAATCTTACTCAATCGTAATATTTATTAGGAATCGGGTTTGTTAATATAGAATTTAAAACATTTATGTGTTTGTAAGATTGGGTATGGAAGTACTTTCCTACCTTTCAAGACCATTCAACTGATGCGGCGTCTAGTCGGATTGACCCTACAGTCGCCAAGCACACCAGGCGAGTTCGAGGGGATCGCGATCACGGTAGACTAATGGAGATTCGGGCAGAGCTAGATGCATATAGTGCTGATAAGGTGAGTATTTGTAGGTTGCTTATATTGAAATTATTATATCTAATATTACTTATTCATATGTAGGATACTTGGCTACCATGGAAACAGCTAAAGCTTCGCGCGAGCACAGGATGACTTTGTTTAGGGGATTGATCGATTGCGATGCCATTCAGGAGGCCTACATGCCGGACCGTTGCCTTCGTCAAATCGGCTTCATGCAGAACATCCCGTTGGCCCCCATCTCTCCATCCACTTGCCGTTGTGGGAAGGGAGCCTCCGGCTACAAGGTTGAGTTTAGTGAGACTGTGTAGAGAGCGTACAACTAGGTTGATCAAGAATCTCACCTCATCCCACTTGAGGGCCGCACACCAGCGGTCAATGAGTGGGATGTCAAGCATGATTATATCGACTGGTTTCTGCCACGTACTCATCCCATATTGGATCCCAGGTTGGCCCTGATGGAGATGCCGGTGCCTAGGGTTGTTTTAGTTGTTGATCTCGGTAGGTTATGTGATACTATATGTTTGTTTACTTTTGTTTTTTTTGTATTTTACATATCAACTTATGGTGTTTATATGTATTATGTTATTGACAGCGCAACCGATTGACCACTGCCGACATCCATGCGCAGCTTGAGATGCCGGGGGTAGGAGAGGACGAGCGACTATTCGTGTAGCGTTGAATCGACATGTTGACCGGGATCGTCCCGGTGGTTGCGATGTCCCTTCCACGTGCCTCATAGAGACAACCTGATCAGGCTCAGAGTAGCATGACCTAGACGCAGCCAAGTGTAGACCTCAGCGACGATCGTGTCCCATAGTTTGTCTTGTTTGTGTTTGTTTGGATATTTTAGGTAGTTGATGGATTTTTTGGTTTTATTACGGATTTATTGATTTTGGTACACGCATGCATGTTTTGTAGACATTATGTTTGATTTCATATTTTCTTACTCAAATTGCGAAATTATTAGCCATTAATATGAAAGCACAATGATTCGGCCTATTTTGTATAGGATAACTCTTGTATTTTAGAGCTATATTGAGAGTGTTTAGGTTAGTTTTGAGCGTTATTGTAATATCAAGACCGAAGACACGAAGTATGAAGAATCAAGAGTTAAAGAGCTTAAAGACGAAGATTCGCCACTGCATGGATATCGCGGTCGCGTTGTCTATGACGCGGGCGCGGTGGCGTGAAGGAGCGAGCCAACTAAGACCATGAAGGCCGCGGTCGCGCTATCTGTGGCGCGGTCACGGTATAAGCCGACTCGGATTTGACCATTTGAAGGCCGCCGCGGGCGCGGTGGTGGTGCCGCGGTCGCGGGTGTGACCGACTTCCAAGCGGGCGAGATTTCACCGTTTCTATCTTGTTTCCTTTCTTATCTTTCGGTTTCCTATCTTATTTAGTCCGAAAAGGTTGAACCTTGGGGCTATATAAGGGGAACCTTTCTAGGTTTTTAGGATATCCAATTCTTGTCAATCAATTGTCTTTCAATAAAGATTAGAGTTTTCTTTGTAATGGAGAACTAACTCTCCTTTGGAGTTTATTCAATCAAGGAAGCTTTATTATGAAGTTGTGAAATTCTGGTAACCTCTTTATCCCTAGGTCTTTATTGATACTCTTGTGCTTCATCCCATGATCTATGTTTGATTTTATGAGCCTGATCAGCTTGTTTGATTGACTTAGATCTATTGTTTGAATTAGGATTGGTTGTTGTCTATGCATCTTTCCTATTCTCGAAACAACTCTATTCTAGGACCGTGGACTAGTTTAGGGAAGAGTATTCAATGGTTAAGTTATGCATGAGACTCGTAGCTTGATTGCATGATTTGATTTTCTATTTATCCCTGTGCTCTATGCTAATTCTAGGTTAAGCGTCCTTGCCTAAGGTTATAGAATTGCTTGGACCGTGGACTTGCGATTTCTAATGATTGGGATTGGAATTGACCTAGGCATATAAAGAGGTGGATGAATTCATGATCAACGGATTAATAAAGTGGAATTGATTGGATAAACTCTGCTTGATAACTTTGATTGAAACCAACTTTCAAAACCCCCCTTTTTGATTACTTGCATGAAAACCAACAAAATCTGAATAAAAACTGATTCATTTGGGTTCGACCCCTTGCTTGCCTACTATACTTTTGTTTGCATGTTTGGGATTTATTTTTGATAAGGGAACAACGACTTTGCCCGAGTCAAATTTTGGCGCCGTTGCCGGGGAATCCTTTTTCTTGTTCTGATTGTGTGCGTTTTCGTGTTCTGCGCTCAAACCGCGCCCGCGGCCCCCTCGGCGCGCCCGCGGTTCGTGCGCAGAACCATCCTTTGGGTGCGGGCCTAACACATGGTCCGTACCCGGTCTACTAATACTTCTCCTGTTCGTTTTGATCCAGAAATTGACAGGACTCTTCAGAAGATAAGGAGTGCCCCCATAACCTCTATGACTATTATGAGCGCTACAAGCGGCTCATCGCGAGTTGCCCCTACCATGGCTACCAAGCCAAAGATCTTATTTGCTACATCATTGAGGGACTCTGCGACAATGACAAGAGGCTCGTGAATGCATCTTGTGGGGGTAGTTACGAGAACCTAACCCCAACTGCAGCTTTTCAAAAAGTTGAGATCTTGGCGGAACAAGCCCGCAATCAGAAGTCCAGGACCAATGTGAGGTCCGTGAGTGTGGTGAATGAGTCCCTGAATGCTGAAGTAAGGGAGCTCAAGGATCTTATGAAGCAGCTGCTCACGAAGAGGACGGCTCAGCAAGTCAATGCTTGCGGTCTTTGCTATGATGCGAGCCACCACACAGATCAGTGCCCTACTATTCAAGAGACAGAGGAGTCGGTCAATGCTATTGGCAATTATGGAGCGCCCCGGCCCCGGAATGACCCTTACTCTAACACCTACAATCCGGGGTGGGCGAACCATCCTAACTTGAGGTGGAACAACCAGCAGCAGCAAGATCCACCACAACAGCAGCAATACGCTCCTCAGGGCCAGCAACAACAGTTTCGATCCAACAACTATGCCCCGAGAGCGCCTGCTCCGTCTCAGAATGATGCTATTACCGCCCTCTTGAAGGAGAACCAAGAGACGAGAGCTGTTGTAAAAAATCTTGAGACTCAACTGAGCCAACTTGCCACCATGATCAATAGGCTCGAGTCTAAGGATTCCGGGAAACTTCCCTCTCAACCACTCAATCACAAGGAGAATGTGAGCGCCATGAATTTGAGGAGCGGTAGAACACTGGCGAGTCGGGAATCACCCACTGGTGACGAACCGCGCCCGCGCTCCCCTGGCCGCTACCGCGCCGGGGCGACAGCACATGAAGACCAAGCTTCTGTGGGAATTCCGCGCCCGCGCCCTCCCATCCGCGCCCGCGAAATTCCAATAGAAGACATGGATCACGAGAGGCGTAGCGAGTCGCGACCGCGGAGTCCGGACCGCGCCCGCGGTAAGGAGGCCGAGCGTAACTTCGAGGCTTTACTCGACTATGCTTTCAAGAATTATTCACCTCCTCGCCCAAGATCTCTTAGACGGAACCGAGCTCCAGCAACAGAAGAGGACGATGGCTATGTGGCTCAACCTCTTCCACCATTTGATTCTTTCAAGCCCTCTCCTCCATTCCCCGATGCTCTCAAGGACACAAGGAAGCCGGCACATGACAAGGAACTCTTCGAGACCTTCGCTAATTGTCGGGTAAAATGTTCCTCTCCTTAATCTCATTCAAAGTGTCCCTCCTTTTGCTAAGTTTATGAAAGAGCTATGCACCATAAAAAGAAAGAATAAGACTAATCCTAAGATTGAAAAGGTAGCTCTAGTTCAAAAGACGCAGGATAGCAAAATTGAGACTTGTCATTCCCTACTCCAAAAACAATTACCTAAAAAATGCTCAGACCTAGGAAGATCCACCGTCCCTGTCACTATTGGAGAAACTAAAATTGAGCGTGCTATGCTACATTTAGGTGCCTCCATTAATTTTCTTCCAGCTTGCATGTATGATAGGTTAGGCCTTGGTCCTTTGAAGGAATCAGATATTGTTATTGAATTGGCTGACCATTCTAATGTGCGCCCGAAAGGGTTAGTTGAGGATGTTCTAGTGCAGGTGCGGGGTTTGATCTTTCCTGCAGATTTTTATGTGATGGAGATAGGCGAAGGGCGGTACGACCCGGTTCTCTTACTTGTTCGTCCATTCATGAAAACCGCCAACACGGTCATCGACGTTGCCAATGGATCTCTTTCCATATCTCATGGTGGTAACACGGTCCGCATTGATGTTGATGAGGACCCGTATTGATCGTATCCACATCGAGCCAACGACGTTAAACAAAAGCGCTGCTTGGGAGGCAACCCAAGGATTAGATAGATTGTTTTTCCATTCCTAGCTTAGGATTTGCTTGTGTTTTTAGCTAACATGCAGGTACTAGGTCCGAAAGGACACGCCTGGCGTGAAACCGCGCCCGCGCCTCCTTGGCCGCGCCCGCGGTAGATCGTCAGCGCGCCCCGACGAACAGGTACTAGCCCGTGCTCGCGGCAACCATACTGCGTCTCGGTTTTAGCTCGTTTTCTTTGTAAAAAAAAAAAAAAGAGACAAAAAGAGGACTTCTTGGTCCCATTCTACCTCTATATTTTCCATTCATCTATATCCATTCTATCCACCTTCTACCTTTCCACCTTCTATATTTTCTTTCCATCCACTTTTGTATTTTCCATTCTTTGGCTATGTGTAAAGCCTAAGTATGGGGGAGCTTTGTTTCCCCGGGAGTTCCCTTCTCCACGGCTCGAGTTCAAGTATTTGTCCATCTTCCAATAGACGAGCCATGTTACGAAGGTTGCTTACACATCACACTTTTCGAGACGAAGTCGAGACTATGTCCCTGCACACGAACCGCGCCCGCGCTTCATCAGCCGCGCCCGCGGTGACCACCTGTGGACGACTTCGCTCTCTGCATCAATTCCGCGCCCGCGCCCCTAGTTCCGCGCCCGCGGTTAGCCAACCGATTGGGATTACAGAGTTGCTTTCATTCTACCACCTTTGAAGAGTTCTTCCATTCCACCTCTCTTCAATCGATTGTGAGTCTTCTGATTACCTTCTTCCTTGCTTCTATCCTTTCTCTTTGCTTCATTGAGGACAATGAAGGATTTAAGTATGGGGGAAGGAATACTCGCATTCGCTTATCGTAGATTAACTTAGTTAGATATTTGCTTCAGATTTTTGATTTTCTTCTTTTCATGGAGCATTTGCACCATATTTTTTGCATAAGAAAGAAAGAAAAGAAAAAGATAGAAAAAGCCATAAAAAGTGAAAAAAGGCATATAAAATCCTGGGATGAGTCGAAAACCCGAAAGGGCGGCTCAGGTAATAAGCAGGTAACCCGGACCAGCATTAGGCTGGGGTAATATGAGGTTCATGAGTGATTGTGAGTTTTGTGAGCACACCCTTTTGAAAAATGAAAAGAGCGGTTAGGTGAAAACCCGAAAGGGCGCCTAAGCAGAATTGAGCGGAAAAATTCGAGTGTTTTAGGATCATTCGTGCTTGGGGACTTTGTGGTTTACATGTTAAATTTGGGTAGATCCTAGGTTGCTCTCTTTCATGTTTTTAGAGCTTGAGTGATATATCATGTTGTGAGGTGTGTGTTTGAGCTTTATTGTTTTATGCTCATGATTTCTCTATATTTTTGGGTTCGGGTTGTGAGTTGAGTGTTTTTATATTTCCTTGTATTTCCTGAGATCTTAGATATGCTGATTTGTTATATTTGTTTTGAGGTTACTCGAGGACGAGCAAGATCTAAGTATGGGGGAATTTGATTCGTCCTATTTTGTATAGGATAACTCTTGTATTTTAGAGCTATATTGAGAGTGTTTAGGTTAGTTTTGAGCGTTATTGTAATATCAAGACCGAAGACACGAAGTATGAAGAATCAAGAGTTAAAGAGCTTAAAGACGAAGATTCGCCACTGCATGGATATCGCGGTCGCGTTGTCTATGACGCGGGCGCGGTGGCGTGAAGGAGCGAGCCAACCAAGACCATGAAGGCCGCGGTCGCGCTGTCTGTGGCGCGGTCGCGGTAGAAGCCGACTCGGATTTGACCATTTGAAGGCCGCCGCGGGCGCGGTGGTGGTGCCGCGGTCGCGGGTGTGACCGACTTCCAAGCGGGCGAGATTTCACCGTTTCTATCTTGTTTCCTTTCTTATCTTTCGGTTTCCTATCTTATTTAGTCCGAAAAGGTTGATCCTTGGGGCTATATAAGGGGAACCTTTCTACGTTTTTAGGATATCCAATTCTTATCAATCAATTGTCTTTCAATAAAGATTAGAGTTTTCTTTGTAATGGAGAACTAACTCTCCTTTGGAGTTTATTCAATCAAGGAAGCTTTATTATGAAGTTGTGAAATTCTGGTAACCTCTTTATCCCTAGGTCTTTATTGATACTCTTGTGCTTCATCCCATGATCTATGTTTGATTTTATGAGCCTGATTAACTTGTTTGATTGACTTAGATCTATTGTTTGAATTAGGATTGGTTGTTGTCTATGCATCTTTCCTATTCTCGAAACAACTCTATTCTAGGACCGTGGACTAGTTTACGGAAGAGTATTCAATGGTTAAGTTATGCATGAGACTCGTAGCTTGATTGCATGATTTGATTTCCTATTTGTCCCTGTGCAATATGCTAATTCTAGGTTAAGCGTCCTTGCCTAGTGATGTCTCTCATTTTGGAGGTGTTTTAGTAGTTGATTTCCGTTGTAAATATGTGTTTTTCATTCTCTTCTTTTTTAGTTTTGTTTCCTTTTTAGCTTAGTTCCCGGTTTTCTTCTAGAGTCGGAAACTATGCGAGTTTGTTTGTTTTTGTAGGTAAAATGGCAAGAATGAGGACAATTTCTAGGAGCTAATGAAGGAGCCAAGTCAAGGAAGTGCAAGAGCCAAGCTAAGAATGAAGTGGAACCGAAGGAAACCCAAGAAGAAGACAAGGATCGAGGCCCAGGACCGAGATACACCAAGTCGGGCCCGAGATCGAGCACCCAGTGAACCGGACCAACGTTCCCAACGTCGGGCCCGAGGTGCATCCGTGTCGGTCCTAAGTCGGCAATTGAGAGGATTGTTCCCCAAGGCATATTTTTAGCAACTTTCCACATTTGCCCCTTTCTAAATTGGGAGTTCCTTGGTCTCCAATCCATGAGAGGCTATAAATAGAGGTGATTAGAGAGCATTAAGGGCATGTTTGGATAGACCACACTCAAATCACTCTCTAAAGGCTCAAAGGAAGACTTGGAGGGCAAGGAGAGGAGAGGAGAAGGAAGAGAAGAGGAGATCGGTGGAGCTAGGAGGAGGATTAGTGAGTTTTGTACTTTGTTTTGCTTTGATCTAGTAGAATTGAGATTTGGATTTTGTTGACACTTTGGAATTGAATGCAATTTGAGTTTGGTTTGATGTTGATGATTGAGATTTGCTTGATTTCCCTTTTGATTGCTTTGTTCTCTTACTTGATGGAGTAGATTCCATAGTCTTGGGCTATGGGGGAATCCCCTAGCTAGGATTGGGTAGAAAACCTCAATTCCATAGCCTTTGAGTGCTTGATCTATGAATCCTCTCTACACTAAGCTTCAATTCTTGTGAAAACAAGGGGCTTAGGGCTTGTGATTGGTAAGAGTAAGCGAGAGCAATCTTAAACCAAATCACTAGAGCTAACATCGAAGGAGAGTGAAAACTCCCTTGGGTCGAGGTGTAGATTGGAGGGATTGAAGGCTAGCAACCTCGATCTCACAAGGATCAAACACTTATTGGTTGAATTGAGGTAAAATATCCAAGTCTAGTTAGGGGTGGAACCCAAAAACCCAAGACCGATCTACTTATTGTTTAAGACCGAGTTACCCAGTACATCGGGCCCGACTTGTACCACGTCGGTCCCGTGCAACTCAACCTCGATCCACCCTCGGACCGAAGTGACTTGTGTCGGTCCGAGGTGATCTCTTTTGTTTTCCTTTGTTTTGCCTTTCTTTCATCTTTTCTTAGTCTTTTTGGGTACTCTCGATGCACGAACTCCCGTGTGTTCGACACCCTACCTCTTTGCTACAATTGAGGTTCGGTTTTATAAATTTAAATTGTGAGACCCTCCGATCCCGGACCGATCACCTAGGGTTATAGAATTGCTTGGACCGTGGACTTACGATTTCTAATGATTGGGATTGGAATTGACCTAGGCATATTTAGAGGTGGATGAATTCATGATCAACGGATTAATAAAGTGGAATTGATTGGATAAACTCTACTTGATAACTTTGATTGAAACCAACTTTCAAAACCCCCCTTTTTGATTACTTGCATGAAAACCACTAAAATCTGAATAAAAACTGATTCCTTTGGGTTCGACCCCTTGCTTGCTTATTATACTTTTGTTTGCATGTTTGGGATTTATTTTTGATAAGGGAACAACGACTTTGCCCGAGTCACACAATTATTAAAACAGGGTTCAACGAAATAAAAAATGAGAATAGTTTTTGTACTCCCATTGATCTAAACATACTTGAAAGGCTGAGATCCTTGCTTGCTACGAAGCGTGGTCCATGCCTCAAACCTATCTCTAAATGGCAAGTTCCATCCATCCACGCTAGGAGCATGGTAGTTCCTCCAAATCACTAGTTGGGGAGTCATTTGTGCGTTCTCGGTCAACCATACCTATTATACATAGAAACATCAAATTAGTAAATATACGACGAATAATGTTATTTTATGACTATTACTCGAAGGGTCGTACCGGTACGAAGTGTGTTCCATGTCGAAGATGCGTAATCGCGAAAATATTGGTTGGAGGAGTGTACACACCTCTACCAGTCGTCATTGGCAGGCACGTGTGTGGTTGGCTTGTTGACAAGCACACGAGCGCAACTTTGAAATATGTTGCGAACACCAAACCGACTATTGGTATCTCCATCCAACACTCGAAGGGAGCCGGACTCTCGCCGCAGCTGACGCGTGGGATCGAAATGTCAATCTCAGTGAACATCGATGCGACCTTATATATTCCTTGATTCATTTTCAACTCGGCGGCCAAGAGTGAGATCATATATCGTCATTGCTCCTCATCCCAACCCAGGACACAGGCGAGCGCAGGGTACCCGCAGTTCCCATCTGAACATACATCCCTTACGCCATCAATGAAATTGTACATAAAGGTCCATATGATGGTAGATTCAGCTCAAGTGACCTCCCATGTAATAGGGAACATTTGCCCATTTCCATCCTTATCTACTGCTGAAATTATATATCCCTCAAGAAACTTCCATCTATTCCCTATGATTCTTCTACATCCTTACCTACTGTTGAAAAAAATCTGTCCCTCAAGAATTGATGTCTCTCATTTTGGTGGTGTTTTAGTGGTTAATTTCCCTTGTAAATATGTGTCTTTTGTTCCTTTCTTTGTTAGTTTTGTCCCTTTTTAGCTTAGATTCCGATTTTCCATGAGATTCGGAGACTATGCGAATTTGTTGTGTTTTGTAGGTAAATTGGCGCGTTTTGAGGAAGTTTGGAAGGAGTTTCTAAGGAGGAGAAAAGCTAGGGAGCAAAGGAGCGGAAGAGCCAAGCAAGGAACGAAGAGGAACTCAAGGAAAACCAAGAAAAGAAGAGGATCGAGGCCCGGATCGACGTGCCCAGCAAGTCGGGCCCGAGTTGGAAGTTCGGAGGCTCGGACCGAGGTTGGACCATGTCGGGCCCGAGGTACTCCGTGTCGGTCCATGTCGGCAAAGTGAAGATTGGGCTCCAAGGCACACAATTGTGATCTACCACTTTTGCCCTTCTTCTATTTTGGGGAATCCTTGGTCCCTAATTAAAAGGGGAAGACAATTAGAGAGAGAGGGGGGCTAATCCACACATCTAATCACTCTCAAAGGCTCAAGGAAGACTTGGAGAGCAAGGAAGAGGAAGGAAGAGGAGAAGAAGAGAGGAAAATCGGTGGAGTTTTAGGAGGAATTAGTGAGTTTGAACTTGTTTTGTTTAGCACTTAGTGGATTTGAGATTTGGATCTTGTGAATTCCTTTGATTTGAATGCAATTTGAGTTGGATTTGAGTTTGATGATTGAGATTTATTTGCTTTGCTATTTGATTGCCTTTTACTCTTTCCACATGAAGTAGATTCCATAGTCTTGGGCTATAGGGGGAACCCCTAGCTAGGATTGGGTGTGAACCCCCAATTCCATAGCCTTGAGTGCTTGATCTATGAATCCTCTCTACATTGAGCTTCAATTCTCTTATGAGAACAAGGGATCTAAGGCTTGTGATTGGTAAGAGTAAGCGAAAGCGATCTCGAGCCCATCACTTGACCTAGCATCGAAGGGAAGGTGAAAACCCCCTATGGTCGATGTGTAGAGTGGAGGGATCGAAGGCAAACAACCTCGATCTCATAAGGATCAACACTTATTGGCTGAATTTGGGTGGAATTACCCAAGTCTAGTTAGGGAAGGAACCCAAAAACCCAAGACCGATCTACTATTTTGTCAAGACCGAGTTACCCAGACGTCGGGCCCGACTTCAATCTGTGTCGGTCCCACCTAAACTCTCATCGATCCTTCTCGGACCGAGGTGACCAAAGTCGGTCCCGAGAAGTTCCCTTTGATTTTCATTGTTTTTGCCTTTCTTTTCCTTTTCAAAGTCTTTTAGGTACACTCAACGCACGAACTCCTGTGTGTTCGATACCCTACCCTTGTACTACTACGGGGTTCGGTTATAAATTTGAATTTTGACCCCCCTAATTCGGACCAATCAGAATTTTGGCGCCGTTGCCGGGGAGTTCTACTTGCTTGAGGTACCACTTTTGTTGAGTCTTTGATTTTGTAGTGATTTGGGTGAGGGACTAGCCCAAACCCTTGTTTGTTTTGATTTGGTTTTGTTTGTGTTTTTGGTTATAGGTGCATGCGAGCTCGTTCCGCCCGAGGAACATTTGAGTTCGACTTTGTTAGTGACCCTGAAAGCATCATCAAAGAAGCTCGAAAGAAGAAGAAGATGGAGAATCAAGCAAAATGTAATGAGGTTGCTAGGATGAGGTCCGACATGGCTCGGATGCAACTTGAGATGGAAAACCGGAATGCCGAGATAAGGAGAGAGCGTGAGGAAAGGATGAGATTGGAGGCTCAAATCAACACCCAACCCCGGAATGCACGCCAATACATGCATCCGGAGTTGAAGGTGCCGGAGCCGGCCATAGTCTTACCGGAGGTTTCAAAGAACTTCGAGATCAAGACTCATTTCATATCACTTATCAAGAGACACCAATTTGAGGGGAGATCGAATGAGTGCCCGATTGAGCATGTGAAGCAATTCAAGGATATATGTGAGACTATCTCGACGGATGAGGAGACGCTAGAGTATGTGCTACTCAAAGCCTTCAAGTGGTCGTTAGGAGGCAAGGCATTGCATTGGTTGGAGAGCCAAGCTCCTCGATCCATCACATCATGGCGGGCTCTCAACGAGGCATTCTTGATGAAGTTCTTTCCACCAACAAAGATAACGGAGCTTAGAAGGAAGATAGCAAGTTTCCAACAAGGAGCTCACGAGCCACTCTTTGAGGCTTGGGATCGGTTCAAGGAAATGTTAAGGCAATGTCCAACCCATGGGCAACAACCTTATGTTCTCCAAGACATATTCTTCCAAGGAATCAACCCCGCCACCAAGGACAAGTTGAACCTTCACACCGATTGTGGGTTCATTGATTTGCCACCGGAGAAAGCATGGGAGTTGCTTGACAAACTCTCCGACTATGAAGCCATGTACGGAGTGAGTCAAGACAACAAGGAGACAAGAGCCTAAGGAGATGGTACGAGGAGGCTCTATGACCCGAAGAATGAAGAGGTTGATAAGGATGTGAAGATTCAATTCCTTGAGGATGAGTTGAACAAGATGAGGAGGCAAATGAATCACCTCAAGCAAACCATAAGAGCATGTGAAGAATTTGGTTCTTTCAAGCATGGAGCTCAAGAGTGTCCCAATGAACGCCAAGTTCACTTGGCCGAGCAAATCGAGGAGGCACACTATGTCCAAAGAAACTATGGAGGAAGAGCCAATTTCAACAATGGAGGAAATGGAAGGTGGAACCAAGGCCAAGCCAATGGCTACAACAACAACTTCAACCAAAACGAGCCAAGGGCCCAACCACCACCATACCGACCTCCGGGGTTTTATGAGCAAACTCCACAATGGGCACAAGACTTGAAGAATCAATTCACCAATGTTGAGAAGAGAGTTGATGAGATGGGCAACCAATTCAAGGAGTTTGGTGTATGGAGAAGACAAGTGGACAACCAATTTGTTCACATGGCGAATCAACTTCCGAGAGAGGAAGGTAGACTCCCGGGCCGACCCGAGGAGAATCCCCGTGCCCCACAACAACAAAATGAAGTCCGAGCTATAAGGTTGAGGAGTGGTCGGAGTTTGCCTGAGCCACAAGTGCCAAGGACAAGAGAAGAGAGTCGGACCGAGTTACCCAATAACTCGGGCCCTACGTGCCCAGACATCGAGCCAGAGGTTGGAGAAGGTCCCCTGACCAGGACCGAGGATGGGAGGAACTCGGGCCCGACATGCCCTGAAGTCGGACCGACTTCCCCAGTTTTGCCCTGCCCTCAGACTGAGGACTTGCACATCGGTCCCGACGTCGATCCAACGTCGATCCAGACTGAAAATGGTGAGAGTGATCCAAGCCGGACCAAGGAAGTGGATCCAATCAAGAAACAAGGCGGCACAACTCTTCCTTACCCGTTGAAGAAGCCCAAGGAAGTTGTGGAAGGCAAGTTTAAGAGGTTCTTGAAACTCTTGCAAGGTTTGAACATCACCATACCTTTCACCGACGCTCTAAGTGAGATGCCATCATATGCTAAGTTCTTGAAGGAAATTTTGAGCAAGAAGAGGTCGATTATGGAAATGCAAGATGAGGTGAAGATCTTGGAGCTACCTCAAAAGTTGGGAGATCCCGGGAGATTTGCAATTACCGTGGGTATTGGGTCCCATAAGTTTCAAGCTTTGTGTGATCTCGGAGCAAGCACTAGTGTCATACCGTACACCATATGGAAGTCTACCTCCATGGGACTCATCGCTCCGGTTAACATGAGATTGACCATAGCCGATGGAACATCAATTGAGCCGATTGGAGTGGTAGAGGACTACCCGGTGTGTGTGGAGGGACATTATGTCCCGGCGGATTTCGTTGTGGTTGACATGCTAGAAGTGCCGGGAGAGCCTATTATTCTAGGAAGACCTTTCCTTGCCACGGTGGGAGCTATCATAGATGTCGAGAAAGGTCACTTGTCCCTTGATTTTGGAGGAGTAGAGCTCGATTTCTCTTTTAAACCAACCTCGAAGGAAGCCTTGCATAGAGAAGCAAAAATGATCCAGTCCTTTCCAAGGGGAGTGCAATGGGAGGCTATATCTAACAAGCCAAAGACGAGAAAGCTAGAGTTGAAAGCTATCCCACCACCTTATGGAGTCGAGGTGACAAATGAAGGCATGACTAGCCACCTAGTGGAAAGTGAGAAGGTGGAGAATGGAATGTTTTACTTGGAGGTGTTCAAAGTCGAAACGGAGGAAGCTCAAGCACCACCGGAACCTTCTCATGAGCTTAAGGAACTTCCAAAGGACTTGAGGTATGCCTTCCTTGGCCCTAACTCTTCATTACCCGTAATTATAAATGCTAATTTGAATGATGAGGGAGAGTCTAAGTTGTTAGAGGTCTTAAGGAAGCATATAGGAGCTTTAGGGTATTCATTAGAGGAACTAAAGGGAATTTCACCATCAATTTGCATGCATAGGATATACATGGAGGATAACCACAAACCCACTATTGAACCACAAAGAAGATTAAATCCTAACATGAAAGAAATGGTTAAGAGTGAGATACTTAGGATGTTGGATGCGGGAATCATCTTCCCAATTTCGGATAGCAAATATGTGAGTCCCGTGCATGTAGTTCCTAAGAAGGGTGGCTTGACCGTAGTGCAAAATGAGAAAGGAGAAATGATTCCTACTAGAACCACTACAAAATGGCGCATGTGCATTGATTACCGAAAGTTAAATAGTGGTACACGTAAGGATCATTTCCCCCTTCCTTTTATAGACCAAGTTCTTGAAAGATTAGCACAACATGAATACTTTTGCTACCTTGATGGGTATAGCGGATTTTGGCAAATTCCCATTCACCCCGATGATCAAGAGAAGACGACTTTTACATGTCCCTATGGAACATTTGCCTATAGACGTATGCCTTTTGGTTTGTGTAATGCACCGGCAACATTTCAAAGGTGCATGATGTCTATCTTCTCCGATATGGTGGAGGAAATAGTGGAAGGATTCATGGATGATTTTTCGGTCTATGGTTCCTCTTTTGATGCTTGTTTGGCTAACTTGGATAGAGTCTTAGCTAGCTGTGAGGAAACTAACCTAGCGCTTAATTGGGAGAAATGCCATTTCATGGTTAAAGAAGGAATAGTTTTAGGACATCTTATCTCTAGTAGAGGAATAGAAGTTGATAGGGCCAAAATTGAAATAATTGAAAAACTTCCCCCACCTACTTGTGTGCGTGATGTTAGGAGTTTCTTGGGACATGCGGGCTTTTATAGACGCTTCATCAAAGATTTCTCTAAAATTGCAAAACCTTTGTCTAACCTTTTGATGAAGGATGTTCCCTTCGAATTTTCCGAGGATTGCATGAGTGCTTTTTGTAGGTTGAGAGATGCTTTGGTCTCGGCACCTATCATGGCGTCACCCGATTGGAATCTTTCATTCGAAGTGATGTGTTATGCAAGTGATTTCGCCGTGGGAGCCGTTCTTGGGCAAAGAAAGGAGGGAACTGTTGCATGCCATCTACTATGCAAGTAAAACTTTGGATGAAACTCAATGCAAGTATACAACGACAGAAAAGGAATTCCTTGCGGTGGTATTTGCATTTGAGAAATTCCGGTCATACCTTGTGGGGTCTAAGGTGGTAGTCTATACGGATCATGCGGCAATCAAGTACCTCATGAAAAAGAAGGATGCTAAACCGAGGCTCTTAAGGTGGATACTTCTCCTACAAGAGTTTGACCATGAGATCAAGGATAAAATTGGTGCGGAAAATGTGGTGGCCGATCATCTATCTCGTTTGCCCATGGAGTACATGATGGAAATGGAGGATGGTGTGGCTATAGACAATGTGAGGGCGGATGAAGGCCTATTGAGTGGGAAGAAGGAAAAGAAGGAAGGATCGACCAAGATGATGCATCGGGTCCGAGGTGTTCAAAGTCGGAACGAGTTCCCCAGCAACTCGGGACCGAGGTTCACAACATCGGGCCCGAGGGATTTGTGCACCTGTGCAACTCGATCGATGTCCACACATGTCGGGCTCAATACCCTGCAATGTCGGTCCATGAAATCAAGTAAGAATCTCCACTCGGTCTCCATTCCATCCCATTCTCAATCGATTAAATCTTCACCTCCTACTTGTCTCCTATCTATTGAGACCGTGAAACGAGGGAATACCCCTTGGTTTGCGGATTTTTCTAACTTTGTCGTAGGGGGAGTGATCCCACCAAATTTGTCTTATTCGGCTAGGAAGAAATTCGTACATGATGCTAGACAATATTATTGGTATGATCCATACCTCTACAAGGAAGGGAGTGACCGAATCTATAGACGGTGTATTCCAAGTGAGGAGATTGAGAGTGTAATTCGCCATTGCCATTCCTTGCCAACGGGAGGTCATGCTAAGAGTTCTAAAACCACGGCAAAGATTCTACATTGTGGTTTTTATTGGCCAACCATGTTTAAGGATGTGCATGAGTATGTAAAGAGATGTCAAGAGTGCCAAAGAGAGGGGAACTTGTCAAGAAGAAATGAGACTCCGCAAACCGGAATTCTAGAGGTGGAGCTCTTTGATGTATGGGGGATCGACTTCATGGGACCATTTCCCACGTCGGGTCCGTACAAGTATATTTTGGTGGCCGTTGATTATGTCTCAAAGTGGGTGGAAGCTATTCCAACGAGGACCAATGATGCAAGGGTTGTAATGAAGTTCTTGAAAAGCAACATTTTCGCAAGGTTTGGTGTGCTTAGAGTCCTCATTAGTGATGGCGGTCCTCACTTCATTGAAAAATGCTTTGAGAATGTGTTGATCAAGTATGGGGTGTCTCACCGAGTTGCTACTCCTTATCACCCTCAAACAAGTGGTCTAGTTGAGGTGTCTAATCGTCAAATCAAGGCTATCTTGGAGAAGACGGTGTCTAGCTAAATCAAGGAAAGATTGGTCATCAAAGCTTGATGATGCACTTTGGGCCTATAGAACCGCTTACAAGACACCTTTGGGGACTACACCTTTCAACCTAGTGTATGGCAAGGCATGTCATCTTCCGGTGAAGTTAGAGCACAAATACAAGTGGGCACTTAAGGAAATGAATTGGGATGTGAACTTGGCCGGTGAAAAAGAGATTCTTAGATCTCCATGAGTTGGGAGAATTGAGGTTGAAAGCTTATGAGAATGCTAAGTTGTATAAGGAGAAGACCAAGAAGTGGCATGATAGGAAATTGATTCCAAAAACCTATCAAGTTGGTGATAAGGTCCTTCTCTTCAATGCAAGACTTAGATTCTTCCCCGGAAAGCTTCGAACAAGGTGGAGCGGACCATTTGTGGTTCACCGAATTCATTCTCAAGGAGCGGTAGATTTGGTTAGTGAAGATGGACGAATCTTTCGAGTGAATGGTCATCGTTTGAAGAAGTTTTATGAGAAGGTCGATCCAAGTGAAGAAGTGCGAGCCTCATGGGCGCTCCTTCTAGCAAACTAAGTCTAGACATGCCAATCAAGAATAAGAAATTGTGAGCTTTCCTAACTCTTGTCTCTTTTATTTTTGAGTTTTGATTTCTTTGTTTTGATGAGGACATCAAAATTCTATGTATGGGGTGGTGTTAGTTGCTCATAGTTTCATGTGTAGGTTTCTTGTGTTTGTTCTTGTTTTGTTATGGGATGTTTTCTTTTGGATAGTGGCATGTTGTGTTTCATGAATGGTGATTGAATTTGATGGTTTGAATGGATGAGTTTGTTTTATTTTTGAGAAAATTTTTCGAAAAATCCCTAAAAATTCGAAAAAAATTGTGTGAAAAATGTCAAAAAGATTTTGATTTTGGATTAGGAATTCCCATCTTAGATGTCTAAGGAAGGCTAATGATGATGTGAGCATGTAGAGTCCTTTGCATATTTTTGGATAGTTTAGCCTCTAAATGGATGTTGTTTTTGATGTGATATGATATCTTGCATGTTTTTATTGAGCACATGAGTTCTAGGTTGAGTTTTGATGCAACTAAGCTAGAGTGAACCTTGTGAGATGATTTTTGGCCATTTTAGGGATGTTTGTTCATATTTGCATATCCCTCATTTTTCTTGTGTGATTAGCTCATGCATGCTTAGTAAAACTTGTTATTGCAGTGTTTATCTATTTTCTAAGACCAATATGAGATTTGTTCTATGCATTGTCACATTGATTTGAACTTTATTTCATTTAGTCACAAAATGTTCCATATCCTACCTTGAAGATAAACCGTTGTTTGTAGCTCCGTTTTAGCCTTAGACCTTTGTTTGAAACTCCTCAAAAATATGATTCCTAGCCTATATGACTTGACCCTTATGGGATTGGACTTTAGTGAGAGGTTTGGGAAGAATATTTGGAGAGTTGAGATTCTCTTTGGTGAAGGGCAAGAATGGAGTTATAAACCATGTGGGTAGTGCATCTTTGTGAAGCTTAAAGTGAAAATGAAAGAAACAAAATGTTGGAAAAAGTTGTGGATTGAAAGCAAAGTGCTTAAGTGAAGAAAAGGGTCCCGAACGAGTTCAAAGTGCACATCGGGCCCGAGTTAGAGTGCAAGTCGATCCAAAGTGAAAAAAGTGAGAAAAATCCAAGAAAAAGTATAGTGCAAAGATGAAGTGGAATGTTAAGTGAAAGAGTGGGTTGAAAGTTGAGAAGAAAAGAAGAAAAATCAAAGTCTTTTGGGTGAGTGAAGTTGAAAGTGGAGTATTAGGTGAAGTTGGTGAGAGACTAGAAAGTTCAATCCCCATTGTAAGCACCACAAGACCAAAATTATTCCTACATTGAGAAATACCAAAAGCCTCATTACAACCCGGCCGAATGGAACCTCTTTGAGGACCTCCATTGAGCCAAGTTCATATTCTTTGTGTGCATTGTAATAGGCATCTCTAGGTGGAGGAATTGGTGATATTAGCTTCAATAGTAAAGTCTTTACTTGCATGATTCTTGAGTATGAGTGTTCATTGCTATACCTAAACACATCATGAGTGATACACATTTCCACATACCTAAAGTGAGGCTTGGTTGCATTAGACTTTATTCCTTGAACACTTGATCATGTGTGATGACGTAATCTTGCTAGCATATCTATCACTTGTGCTTGATTGATTTTTCATATGAGGCTTTACTTGAAGATTGTGCTTCGGTCTTGTTTGCATTATTATTGCTTGAGGACAAGCAAGTTTAAGTATGGGGTATTCTGATGTCTCTCATTTTGGTGGTGTTTTAGTGGTTAATTTCCCTTGTAAATATGTGTCTTCTGTTCCTTTCTTTGTTCGTTTTGTCCCTTTTTAGCTTAGATTCCGATTTTCCATGAGATTCGGAGACTATGCGAATTTGTTGTGTTTTATAGGTAAATTGGCGCGTTTTCAGGAAGTTTGGAAGGAGTTTCTAAGGAGGAGCAAAGGAGGGGAAGAGCCAAGCAATTAAGGAACGAAGAGGAACTCAAGGAAAACCAAGAAAAGAAGAGGATCGAGGCCCGGATCGACGTGCCCAGCAAGTCGGGCCGGAGTTGGAAGTTTGGAGGCTCGGACCGAGGTTGGACCATGTCGGGCCCGAGGTACTCCGTGTCGGTCCATGTCGGAAAAGTGAAGATTGGGCTCCAAGGCACACAATTGTGATCTACCTTTTTTGCCCTTCTTTTATGTTGGGGAATCCTTGGTCCCTAATTAAAAGGGGAAGACAATTAGAGAGAGAGGGGGGCTAATCCACACATCTAATCACTCTCAAAGGCTCAAGGAAGGCTTGGAGAGAAAGGAGGAGGAAGGAAGAGGAGAAGAAGAGAGGAAAATCGGTGGAGTTTTAGGAGGAATTAGTGAGTTTGAACTTGTTTCGTTTAGCACTTAGTGGATTTGAGATTTGGATCTTGTGAATTCCTTTAATTTGAATGCAATTTGAGTTGGATTTCAGTTTGATGATTGAGATTTGTTTGCTTTGCTATTTGATTGCCTTTTACTCTTTCCACATGGAGTAGATTCCATAGTCTTGGGCTATGGGGGAAACCCCTAGCTAGGATTGGGTGTGAACCCCCAATTCCATAACCTTGAGTGCTTGATCTATGAATCCTCTCTACATTGAGCTTCAATTCTCTTGTGAGAACAAGCTAGGGATCTAGGGCTTGTGATTGGTAAGAGTAAGCGAAAGCGATCTCGAGCCCATCACTTGACCTAGCATCGAAGGGAAGGTGAAAACCCCCTATGGTCGATGTGTAGAGTGGAGGGATCGAAGGCAAACAACCTCGATCTCATAAGGATCAACACTTATTGGCTGAATTGGGGTGGAATTACCCAAGTCTAGTTAGGGAAGGAACCCAAAATCCCAAGACCGATCTACTACTTTGTCAAGACCTAGTTACTCAGACGTCGGGCCCGACTTCAATCTGTGTCGGTTCCACCTAAACTCTCATCGATCCTTCTCGGACCGAGGTGCTTAAAGTCGGTCCCGAGAAGTTCCCTTTGATTTTCCTTGTTTTTGCCTTTCTTTCCCTTTTCAAAGTCTTTTAGGTACACTCAACGCACGAACTCCCGTGTGTTCGATACCCTACCCTTGTACTACTACGGGGTTCGGTTATAAATTTGAATTTTGACCCCCCTAATCCGGACCGATCAAGCATGCGTGGGCCTATATGTTTTCACCATGAAATTCTGACTCCCTCCATCTATAGTAGCACGAATTCTCCACTTGCATCCTTCATGTGCACATACGGCTGTCATTCTTTTCTTTTCATTAGGATTTGTCTCTAGCCTCACACCTCTATGCATTGCATAATTTACCAATGCATCTTTAAATTCTTCCACATTTGTAAAATTCATCCAATCTCCCATATTGGATATTTACATTCAGTGTTGTAGGTAACATGTTTGCTTCTTCTTCTTCTTCTCAGTTCTCTTTGTCCATCCTCCTTAGTTTCACTATCATTAGTCTCTATACTATAATCTGAATCAATTCCATAAAAGGGCTCATCTCCTTCCACCTTAACTTCATAATTGTGTCCATCCTCAGTCCAATTTTCATACCCATCATCAGCCCCTACATCACCCAATGTAATATCCACATTTGCCTTCTTATTAACCTTCCTCTGAGCCCTAAGTTCTCTAAACTTTTGCCTCACTTCTCTTAATTCATCATCAACTTTACTATCATCAGTGATATCCAATGCCACACTCTCACTTGAATCTGTGTCTTCTTCACCATTGTAAGACAAATCATTTTCATCATCAGTTTCCCCTCCCTCACCAGTTTGCTGATTGTTTGAATTTCCCCTCCCTCACCAGTTTGCTGATTGTTTGCATTTTCCACACCCTCACCAGTTTGCTGATTGTTTGCATTTTCCACACCCTCACCAAGTGGCATGCCTTGAACTGGTTAATAGCAAACAATTTGAAGCTCATTAATTTGCTCACCAATCTTCTCATTTATATCTTTCACTACAACAGGATCTTGTGGAGTTAATCCCTCTGGTAGAGAGCTTCTAAATTCCTCTTTTGTGAAAGTTGCATCATTAATCACTGAGCTTCATCACAATCATGTTCTATATAGAAGTGGATTTCATCACCAAATGAAGCTTTATTGCCTAGTTCAACTAAGGTTTGATCTATCATTAATCTGAAGTCATCATCACCCAACCCTTTATCCCAAATTCCTTTAAAAGATTAATAGCGAAACGAATCAACATGCCATTTCAGATCAGGAACACTAAAGTAAGCAAGATTTAAATCCGTGGTATAACCAAGAGCAATCTCATCTCAAGCTACTGTACAAGGCAAGAACAATTCAAAATAAATCCTCGCCCTTCCACAAACCTTCCACCATGGTGCAACACAATGCTAACATACTTATTCCCCATCTCAAGCTACTGTACAAGGCAATAGCAATTCAAAATTTAGAAAGAAAGCAATGGGTACCTCAAATGCCAAAATTCGACTAAACAAAGCTAAGAAAAACGTAAACCCTAATACAGTTTCGCCTAAATCAATGCAAAATTGCCCCAAATCTTAGAAATCCATGATAAACCCTAATTGCCTCAAATATATCATTGCCCTGAAACCCTAACAAAATTCTCAAAAATTGAGCAACTAACCTCAAGCCCTTGTGCTTAGGCAATGGCGTCTTCATGCATTCCTTCCAAATCGCAAGCTGTTGGTGTATGCATTTTGCAATTTAAAATTATCTTTTTATGTTTCATGTCTACATGAATTTCTTAGTATGAAAACACTTCCCTTATGAAAAAAAAGGTGCTTGTACTTGTTCATTAAGATACGAAAAGCTAAGAGGATTTATCATCTTCGATTTATACAAAAGTTTAAAGATTGTATAAAAGTGGTTACATTTCTTCATTAATGCTACATGAAGTGACTGTCATCTACTGCATCTTATTTAGTGTATTCTTCTCCCTAGCTTCCTTGAGTGCCCTGACGTTGTTGATCTGCATTTGTATTTGCTTGTTGTGCTTTTGCTTTATCATGTACAATTACAATCCACATTAGGACTAGTACTTGAATTTGTAGGAGTTCCCTCAAGTGTCATTCTCCTCTTGTTAATACGAGGCAAGTCATATTCATTACCTCCATTGACTTTGAGTATCTTATTCCTTAAATATTGTGGTGACAACCATACATCGCCAAAAGTTTTAGGGTCTAGGTCATAGAAAACTTCATGATCAACCTCTAACATATGGTTGATGTATTTGGGCATTGATTTTCTTATACGTGAGTGATTGAATGCTCAAGAATGTTTGGTGGTTGTTGATATATATACTACTTGTACCCGTCGTGCCATGCACGACTCGTGTTTCGTAATTTTTTGAATATTATATAAATAGAATATTAGTGTTGATGTCTCTCAAATTGGTGGTGTTTTATAGGTTAATTTCCCATGTAAATATGTGTCTTTTGTTCCTTTTCTTGTGAGTTTTGTTTTTTTTTAGCTTAGATTCCGATTTTCTATGAGATTCGGAGACTACGCGAATTTGGTGCATTTTGTAGGTGTTTTGGCATGATTTGAGGAGATCTTGGAAGGAGACCCGAACGAGGAGCAAAGCACGAGCATAAAGGAGCGGAAGAGCCGAGCAATCCATGAAGAGAAGCACAAGAAAAGCCAAAAGAAGGGTGAACCGAGGCTAGGACCGAGTTCCCCAACAACTCGAGCCCGAGATCGACTTATGGAGACCCGGACCGAGGTGTGGCAAGTCGGGCCCGAGGTTCCCTCCGTGTCGGTCCAAGTAGGCGGAAGTGAGGATTGGGCTTCAAGGCACACAAATGTGATCTACCACTTTTGCCCCTCTTCCATTTTGGGCATTCTTACCTTCTAATTAAAAGGGAGAGAGGATTAGATCCAATTAGACATCATTACACACAACTAATCACTCTCAAAGGCTCAAGGAAGACTTGGAGAGCAAGGGGAAGGAGAAGAGAGGAGAAGGAAGAGAAAATCGGTGGAGAAGAGATAGATCTAGGGAGGAATTGTGAGTTTGTTCTTGTTTTGATTTGCAATTTGTGAATTTGGATTAGAGTTTGTGGATTTCCTTTGCTTTGAATGAAATTTGGCTTTGCTTTGATTTGGATGATTGAGACTTGTTTGCTTTGTGATATGATTGCTTGTTACTGTAGCCATATGGAGTAGATTCCATTGATCTTGGGCTATGGGGGAAACCTCTAGCTAGGTTGGGTTTGAACCCCCAATTCCATAGCCTTAAGTGATTGATCTAGGAACCCACTCTACATAGAGCTACAATCTCTTGTGGAAGCAAGGGATCAAGGGCTTGTGATTGGCAAGAGTGAACGGAAGTGATCGATTGCCTATCATTTGAACTTACATCGAAAAGGAGGTCAAATTCCCTAGGGACGATGTGTAGAAGTGGCGGGGCCGAGGCGAATAACTTCGATCCTACGAGGATCAACACTTATTGCTACAATTGGGGTGGAATAGCTCACATCTACTAGAGGCGGAACCTAAAAACCCGAGATCGATCTACTATTTTGCAAAGGTTCGACTTACCCAGACATCGGGCCCGACATACTTTGTGTCGGTCCTAGCCAAAACTCTGTCGATCCACCTCGGGCCCGAAGTGACTTGTGTCGGTCCCGAGTGGTTTCTCTTGTTTTTCCTTTGTTTTAGCTTTTCTTTCCCTTTTCTAAGACTTTTTTTGGTGCTCTCAACGCATGAACTCCCGAGTGTTCGATATCCTACCTTGTACTACTACGGGGTTCGGTTATAAATTACAATTTTGAGACCCTCCGATTCGGACCCGCATCAGAATTTGGCACCGTTGCTGGGGAGTTCTAATTGTTTGAGGTACCAAGTTTGTTGAGTCCTTTGATTTGGTAGTGATTTGGGTGAGGGATTAGCCCAATCCCCTTGTTTGTTTTGATTTGATTTTGTTTGTTTCTTTGCTTGTAGGTGTATGCGAGCTCGTCCCACCCGAGGAACACTTGAGTTTGAGTTCGTGAGTGATCCGGAGAGTATCATCAAAGAAGCCCGAAAGAAGAAGAGAATGGAGAACCAAGCACAACATGATGATGAGTTGGTTAGGCTTAGAGCCGACATGGCTAGAATGCAACTTGAGGCGTAAAACCGAGAAGTCGAAGCAAGGAGGGAACGTGAGCAAAGATTGAGGCTAGAGGCTCAACTCAACGCTCAACCCCGGAATGCACGCCAATACATGCATCCGGAGTTGAAGGTGCCCGAGCCGGCCATTATCTTACCGGAGGTTTCTAAGAACTTTGAGATCAAGACGCAATTCATCTCTCTCATCAAGCGGGATCAATTTGAGGGACACCCGCAAGAATGTCCAATTGAGCATGTCAAGCGTTTCAAGGATATGTGTGAGACGATCTCAACGGATGAGGAGACATTGGAGTATGTGCTTCTTAAGGCATTCAAGTGGTCACTTGGGGGTAAGGCGGCACATTGGCTCGAGAGCCAAGCCCCTAGGTCGATCACTACATGGCGAGCTATTAATGAGGCGTTCTTGATGAAGTTCTTCCCACCAACAAAAACAACCGAGCTTCGGAGGAAGATTGCAAGTTTCCAACAAGGATCAAATGAGCCACTCTTTGAGGCTTGGGACCGATTCAAGGAGATGTTGCGCCAATGTCCAACCCATGGGCAACAACCATATGTGCTCCAAGACATCTTTTTCCAAGGCATCAACCCCGCCACCAAGGACAAGCTAAATCTCCACACCGATTGTGGATTTATAGACTTGACTCCGGAGCAAGCTTGGGAGTTACTTGATAAACTCTCCGACTATGAAGCCATGTATGGGGTGAGCCACGCAAGCAAAGAAGCAAGAGTTCAAGGTGATGGCACAAGGAAGCTCTATGACCCGAAGAGTGAAGAGGTTGACAAAGATGTGAGACTCCAATTCCTAGAGAGTGAGGTGACCAAGTTGAGAAGGCAAGTTCACCACTACAAGCAAACCTCTAGAGCTTGTGAGGAGTGTGGATCCTTTGGCCATCTTACACAAGCATGCCCGAATGAGAGCCAAGTTCGCTTGGCCGAGCAAATTGAGGAGGCGCACTTTGTCCGAGGGAATTATGGAGGAAGAGGCAACTTCAACAATGGAGGAAACTTCAACAATGGAGGAAATGGAGGTAATGGCCAGTGGAATCAAGGCCAAGCCAATGGCTACAACAACAACTACAACCAAAACGAGCCAAGGGCCCAACCACCACCATACCGACCTCCGGGGTTTAATGATCAACAAACACCTCAATGGGCGAAAGACTTGAAGGATGATGTCAAAGAGATGAAAACTCAAGTCAATGATCTTTGTGTATGGAGAATGCAAGCCGATAACCAATTTGCTCAAATCTACACTCTACTTCCGAGAAAGAATGGGAGACTCCCGGGCCGACTCGAGGAGAATCCCCGTGCTCCACAAAATCAAAATGAAGTCCGAGCTATTGGGTTGAGGAGTGGTCGAAATCTACCCGAGCCACATGTGTCAAGACCAAGAGAAGAGAGCCGAACCGAGTTGCCCAGCAACTCGGGACCGACTTGCCAGGACATCGAGCCAGGAGTTAGAGGAGGTCCCCTGCCTAGGACCGAGGAAGAGATGGTATCGGGCCCGACTTGCCCAGACGTCGGTCCGACATCCCAGCCATTGCTTTGCCCCCAGACCGAGGACCAAGACATCGGGCCCGACGTGGAGCCTATGTCGGTCCAGGCAGAGAAAGAAGTGAATGAGTCGATCCGGTCCAAGGAGGTCGATCCTAACAAGATTCAAGGCGGCACAACTCTTTCATACCCGTCGAAGAAGCCGAAGGGCGTGGTTGAAAGCAAGTTTAAGAGGTTCTTAAAGCTTTTGCAAGGGTTGAACATAACAATCCCGTTCACCGATGCTTTGAACGAGATGCCTTCATATGCTAAGTTTTTGAGAGAAATCTTGAGCAAGAAGAGGTCCATAGTGGAAATGCAAGATGAAGTGAAGATTTTGGAGCTACCTCAAAAGTTGGGAGACCCGGGAAGATTTGCTATAACCGTTGGCGTAGGGTCTCGGAAGTTTCAAGCTTTGTGTGATCTCGGAGCAAGTACTAGCGTCATACCTTACACAATATGGAAGTCCATCGCCATGGGACTCATCGCTCCGGTTAACATGAGGTTGACCATAGCCGATGGAACATCAATTGAGCCGATCGGAGTGGTAGAAGACTACCCGGTGTGTGTGGAGGGTCATTATGTCCCGACAGACTTTGTTGTGGTTGACATGCTAGAGGTGCCGGGTGAGCCCATCATTCTCGGAAGACCTTTCCTCGCTACGGTAGGAGCCCTCATCGACGTCAAGAAAGGTCATTTGTCCCTTGATCTTGGAGGAGTGGAGCTCGAGTTCTCCTTTAAGCCAACTTCGAAGGAAGCCTTGCATAGAGAAGCCAAGATGATCCAATCTTTTCCAAGTGGAGTGCAATGGGAGGCTATATCTAACAAGCCAAAGGCGAGAAAACTAAAGTTGAAAGCCATTCCACCACCTCATGGAGTTGAAGTGACAAACAAAGGTTCAGCCGTCAACATGGTGGAGAGTGAGAAGGTGGAGGACGGAATGTCCTACTTGGAGGTATTCAACGCCGAAATGGAAGAAGTTCAAGCACCACCGGAACCATCTCATGAGCTCAAGGAGCTTCCAAAGGACTTGAGGTATGCATTCCTTGGCCCTAACTCTTCATTGCCCGTAATCATAAATGCTAATTTGAATGATGAGGAAGAGTCTAAGTTGTTAGAGGTCTTAAGGAAGCATAGAGGAGCTTATGGTACTCATTAGAGGAATTAAAGGGAATCTCACCTTCAATTTGCATGTATAGGATTTACATGGAGGACAACCATAAACTCACTATTGAACCACAAAGAAGATTAAATCCTAACATGAAAGAAGTGGTTAAAAGTGAGATACTTAGGATGTTGGATGCGGGAATTATCTTTCCAATCTCGGATAGTAAGTATGTGAGTCCCGTTCATGTAGTTCCTAAGAAGGAAGAGATAACCGTTGTGCAAAATGAGAAAGGAGAAATGATTCGTACTAGAACCACTACAAAATGGTGCATGTGCATTGATTACCGAAAGTTAAACAGTGGTACACATAAGGATCATTTCCCCCTTCCATTCATAGACCAAGTTCTTGAAATATTGGCACAACATCAATATTTTTGCTACCTTGACGGGTATAGCGGATTTTGGCAAATCCCTGTTCATCCGGATGATCAAGAGAAGACGACTTTTACATGTCCCTATGGAACATTTGCCTATAGACACATGCCTTTTGGCTTGTGCAATGCTCCGGCAACGTTTCAAAGGTGCATGATATCTATCTTCTCCGACATGGTTGAGGATATAGTGGAAGTATTCATGGATGATTTCTCGGTCTATGGTTCCTCTTTTGATGCTTGTTTAGCTAATTTGGATAGGGTCCTAGCTAGATGTGAGGAAACTAACCTAGTGCTTAATTGGGAGAAATGCCATTTCATGGTTAAGGAAGGAATAGTTTTAGGACATCTCATCTCTAGTAGGGGAATAGAAGTTGATAAGGCCAAAGTTGAGATAATTAAAAAACTTCCCCCACCTTCTTGTGTTCGTGATGTTAGGAGTTTCCTAGGTCATGTGGGCTTTTATAGACGCTTCATCAAGGATTTCTCTAAAACTGCAAGACCATTGTCTAACCTTTTGATGAAGGATGTCCCCTTCGAATTTTCCGAGGATTGCATGAGTGCTTTTTGTAGGTTGAGAGATGCCTTAGTCTCGGCTCCGATAATGGTGTCACCCGATTGGAACCTTCCATTCGAAGTGATGTGTGATGCAAGTGATTTCTCCGTAGGAGCTGTTCTTGGGCAAAGAAAGGAGGGAAAGTTGCATGCCATCTACTATGCAAGCAAAACTTTGGATGAAACTCAATGCAAGTACACAACAATGGAGAAAGAATTCCTTGCGGTGGTGTTTGCATTTGAGAAATTCCGATCATACCTTGTGGGGTCTAAGGTGGTAGTCTACACGGACCATGCGGTGATCAAGTACCTCATGATAAAGAAAGATGCTAAACCAAGGCTTTTAAGGTGGATGCTTCTCCTCCAAGAGTTTGACCATGAGATCAAGGATAAAACCGGTTCGGAAAATGTGGTAGCCGACCATCTATCCCGGTTGCCCATTGAGTACATGTTGGAGATGGAGAATGGTGTGTCAATAGATGATACAAGGGCGGATGAAGGTCTCATGAGTGGAAAGAAGAAAAAGAAGGAGGGATCGACGAAAATGGTGTATCGGGTCTGAGGTATCAAAAGTCGGACCGAGGTCAAGGTAAGCTCCAGCAACTCGGGACCGAAGCCGATGGAGTCGGGCCCAAGGGACTTATGCGTCTGCGCAACTCGACCGATGTCCAACCATGTCGGGCTCGACACTTTGCAATGTCGATCCATGGGGGCAAGTAAGATTCTCAACTCGGTTTCTATTCCATCTCGTTCTCAATTGATTAATTCTTTCTCTCCCACTTGTCTCCTATCTATTGGTGCCGTGAAACGAGGGATTACCCCTTGGTTTGCGGACTTTGCTAACTTTGCCGTAGGGGGAGTGATCCCACCAAATTTGTCTTATTCGGCTAGGAAGAAATTCTTACATGATGCTAGACAATATTATTGGGATGATCCGTACCTCTACAAAGAAGGGAGTGATCGAATCTATAGACGGTGTGTTCCAAGTGAGGAGGTTGAGAGCATCATTTGTCATTGTCATTCCTTGCCAACGGGAGGCCATGCCAAGAGTTCCAAAACTACAACAAAGATTCTCCAATGTGGTTACTATTGGCCAACCATGTTTAAGGATGTGCATGCGTATGTGAAGAGATGTGAGGAATGCCAAAGAGAGGGGAACTTGTCAAGGAGAAATGAGACACCACAAACCGGAATGCTAGAAGTGGAGCTATTTGATGTATGGGGCATCGACTTCATGGGACCATTTCCCACCTCGGGGCCGTACAAGTACATCTTAGTGGCCGTGGATTATGTCTCAAAATGGGTGGAAGCCATTCCGACAAGGACTAATGATGCGAGGGTGGTGATGAAGTTCTTTAAAAGCAACATCTTTGCAAGATTCGGTGTGCCTAGAGTCCTAATTAGTGATGGCGGACCTCATTTCATTGAAAGATGCTTCAAGAATGTGTTGATCAAGTATAAGGTGTCTCACCGAGTTGCTACTCCTTATTATCCTCAAACAAGTGGGCTCGTTGAGGTGTCTAACCGTCAAATTGAGGCCATCTTGGAGAAGACGGTGTCTTGATCAAGGAAAGATTGGGCATCTAAGCTTGATGATGCACTTTGTTCTTATAGAACCGCTTACAAGGCACCTTTGGGGACTACCCCCTTCAATCTAGGCTATGGCAAAGCATGTCATCTTCCGGTGGAGCTAGAGCACAAAGCCAAGTGGGCTCTCAAGGAGATGAATTGGGATGTCAACTTGACCGATGAAAAGAGATTTCTAGACCTCCATGAGTTGGGAGAATTGAGGTTGAAAGCTTATGAGAATTCTAAGTTGTATAAGGAGAAGACCAAGAAGTGGCATGATAGGAAATTGATTCCAAAGACCTATCAAGTTGGTGATAAGGTTCTTCTCTTCAATGCAAGACTTAGATTCTTCCCCGGAAAGCTACGGACTAGGTGGAGTGGACCATTCGTGGTTCACCGAATTCATACTCAAGGTGCGGTAGATGCTGTTGATGAGAATGGACGAGTCTTCCAAGTGAATGGTCATTGGTTGAAGAAGTTCTACGACAAGGTCGATCCAAGTGAAGAAGTTAGAGCCTCTTGGGCTCTCCTATTCGCAGACTAAATCTAGACATGCCACTCATGAATAAGAAATTGTGAGCTTTTCAAACTCTTCTCTCTTGTTTTTAGTTTTGGTTTCCTTGTTTGATGGGGACATCAAAATTTTAAGTATGGGTGGAGGTTAGTTGCTTATAGTTTCATGTGTTTGTCTTTTGTGTTTGTTTGAAGATGTTTGTTCTTAATTTGTGTTTTGGGATGTTTACTTTTGGATTGTGGTATGATTGAGGAAAGACTATGAATGATTGAGTTTGATTTGGTTTGAATGGATGAGTTTGTTTTGTTTTTGAGAAAGTTTTTGCAAAAATCCATAAAATTTTGAAAATTTTGTGTGAAACCAACAAAAAGATTTTGTTTTTGGACTTAGGAATCTCCATCTTAGATGTCCAAATGAAAGTTAGTGATGATGTGAGCATGTAAATTCCTTTGCATATTTTTGGATGGTTTAGCCTCTTAAAATGATGTTGCTCTTGATGTGATCATGATATCTTGCTTGTTTTTATTGAGCACATGAGTTCTAGGATGAGTCTGGATGCAACTAAGTTTGAGTGACCCTTGTGAGATTGATTTTTAGCCATTTTAGGGATGCTTGTTCATATTTGCATATCCCTCATGTTTCTTGTGTGATTAGCTCATGCATGCTTAGTAAAACTTGCTATTGCGGTGTTTATCTATTTTCCATGACCGTCGTGAGATTTATCTAGCATTGTCACATTGATTTGAACTTTATGATTTTAGTCACAAAAATGTTCCATATCCTACCTTGAAGTGAATTCTTTGTTTGTAGCCCCGTTTTAGCCTAGACCTTTGCTTGAAACTCCTCAAAAATATTATTGATAGCCTTATATGACTTGACCCTTATGGGATTGGACTTTAGAGAGAGGTTTGGAGTGTATTTGAAGAGTTGAGATTCTCTTGGGTTTAAAGGTAAAGAATGGTGTTATAAATCATGTGGGTAGTGCATCTTTGTGGAGCAAAGGTGAAAAGAAAAGAAAGAAAATGTTGGAAAAGAAAGTGGATTGAAAGTTGATGAGCTTAAGTGAGAAAAAAGGTCCGACCGAGTTACAAGTAACATCGGGCCCGACGTATGTTCAAAGTCGATCCAAAGTGCAAAAGTGTGAAAAATCCAACAAAAATCCCAAGTGCAAAGATGAAGTGGAATGTTAAGTGAAATTGTGGGTTGAGAGAGAAAAAAAATCAAAGTCTTTTGGATGAGTGTGAAAGTTGATTGTGGAATATTGGTGAAGTTGGTGAGAGATTAGGAAGTTCAATCCCCATTGTAATCACCACAAGACCAAATGATTCCCACCTTGAGAAATACCAAAAGCCCCATTACAACCCGGCCGAATGGAACCTCTTTGAGGACCTCCATTGAGCCAGATCATATTATGTGTGTGCATTGTAATAGGCATCTCTAGGTGGAGGAATTGGTGATATTAGCTTCAATAGTAAAGTCTTGACTTGCATTATTTTTGAGTTTGAGTGTTCATTGCTATACCTAAACACATGATGAGTGATACACATTTTCATATCCCTAAAGTGAGGCTTGGTTGCATTTGACTTTATTCCTATGAACACTTGATCATGTGTGATGATGTAATCTTGCTTGAATATCTATCACTTGTGCTTAAATGAGTTTTCATACGAGGCTTTACTTGAAGATTATGTTTCGGTTTTGCTTACATTGTTATTGCTTGAGGACAAGCAAGTTTAAGTATGGGGTATTCTGATGTCTCTCAAATTGGTGGTGTATTATAGGTTAATTTCCCATGTAAATATGTGTCTTTTGTTCCTTTTCTTGTGAGTTTTGTTCGTTTTTAGCTTAGATTCCGATTTTCTATGAGATTCGGAGACTACGCGAATATGGTGCATTTTGTAGGTGTTTTGGCATGATTTGAGGAGATTTTGGAAGAGACCAGAAGGAGGAGCAAAGCAAGAGCATAAAGGAGTGGAAGAGCCGAACAATCCATGAAGAGAAGCACAAGAAAAGCCAAGAAGAAGAGTAAACCGAGGCTAGGACCGAGTTCCCCAACAACTCGAGCCCGAGATCGACTCATGGAGACCCGGACCGAGGTGTGGCAAGTCGGGTCCGAGGTTCCCTCCGTGTCGGTCCAAGTCGGCGGAAGTGAGGATTGGGCCCAAGGCACACAAATGTGATCTACCACTTTTGCCCCTCTTCCATTTTGGGCATTCTTAGCTTCTAATTAAAAGGGAGAGAGGAATAGATCCAATTAGACATCATTACACACAACTAATCACTCTCAAAGGCTCAAGGAAGACTTGGAGAGCAAGGAGAAGGAGAAGAGAGGAGAAGGAAGAGAAAATCGGTGGAGAAGAGATAGATCTAGGGAGGAATTGTGAGTTTGTTCTTGTTTTGATTTGCAATTTGTGAATTTGGATTAGAGTTTGTGGATTTCCTTTGCTTCGAATGAAATTTGGCTTTGCTTTGATTTGGATGATTGAGACTTGTTTGCTTTGTGATTTGATTGCTTGTTACTGTAACCATATGGAGTAGATTCCATTGATCTTGGGCTATGGGGGAAACCTCTAGCTAGGTTGGGTTTGAACCCCCAATTCCATAGCCTTAAGTGATTGATCTAGGAACCCACTCTACATAGAGCTACAATCTCTTGATGAAGGAAGGGATCAAGGGCTTGTGATTGGCAAGAGTGAACGGAAGTGATCGATTGCCTATCACTTGAACTTGCATCGAAAGGGAGGTCAAATTCCCTAGGGTCGATGTGTAGAAGTGGCGGGACCGAGGCAAACAACCTCAATCCTACGAGGATCAACACTTATTGCTAGAATTGGGGTGGAATAGCCCACATCTACTAGAGGAGGAATCCAAAAACCCGAGATCTATTTACTATTTTGCAAAGTTTCTACTTACCCAGACATCGGGCCCGACTTACTTTGTGTCGGTCCCGGCCAAAACTCTGTCGATCCACCTCGGGCCCGAAGTGACTTGTGTCGGTCCCGAGTGGTTTCTCTTGTTTTTCCTTTGTTTTAGCTTTTCTTTCCCTTTTCCAAGACTTTTTTTGGTGCTCTCAACGCATGAACTCCCGAGTGTTCGATACCCTACCTTGTACTACTACGGGGTTCGGTTAAAAATTACAATTATGAGATCCTCCGATTCGGACCCGCATCAAGTGTGAAAACATATAATAAAAAATTGGACATAATTTAATTTTATCGAATATTAGAAGTCTTTAACGGTTCTATAATCGATTAGGAATAAATTGTTATGCAAATCACGTAATTATATTTTATAGTCAATAATTTATATTATTTTTCAAATTATATTTACTTATATTTTAGTATGCAAATCTTCAATTTGATATAACGAAATTAAACATGTAGTTGCTTTAATCATAATATTTAATGAATATTTTTTTTCCTCTATATGAGTGAATATGCCAAAAAAAAATCTTATTAAAATATAGTGAAATTTGCACTAAACCACCCGTTAAATAGGCGAATTTACAAATAACCACCCGTTATAGAAAAATTTGATTTAAACCACCCAAAACTTCAATTCCGTTAACAATTAGCCACCCATCGCCCATTTCCGTCCAAAAAACCGTTAAAACGTGCGAGATTACAATTATTACCTTAACTGTTCATTTTAATACCAAAAAACCAGGCGATTTGGGGGGTATGTGGGAAACTGGCCGGTTCACCCCAAAACCAAACAAACCAGACCAAAATAAAACCCAAACCCAAAATAAAATCAAAACCCCAAACCCAAAGCCAATAAACCCCCAAATCCCGATCAATTCATCCCCAATTTCTTGCTAGCTAGGGTTTGGCCAAATTGAATTGGGAGATTTTGGGGGATTGTGGGAGAGTTGAAATCAATATAATTCAAGGGTTTTGGGGCTGATTGGGGCTGGTTTGGGGCAGAATTATCGCTCCAATTTCTGCGGCATTTGCACAGAGGCAGCAAGGCACTATATCGGACGAAGAAGAAGCTCAGGGCAAGGGTAATCTTCTATCTATCTCCTTTGATTTCATCACTTGTATTGGACGCACAAGTAATTTGTGTTGTGGAATTGATTTATTTGCAAGGATATCTTCAAGTAGTGGATGTTGGCCAACCCAGCAGGTTCGTTGCCATTGTGATTTGGTTGCAAGAATCTCCACAGCCCAAACTCCAAACAATTATGGAAGGCGTTTTTTCAATTGTCCAAAATATGTGAACACTGTCAACCGTGGATGTGGGTTCTTTGCATGGATCGATGTTCCATTCGAGACCAAGGCAACTAACATAATCAAGAGGCTGGTGTAGCAGAAAAACGAGTGGAAAACAAAATGCTATGGATTGGAAGCAAGGTGCCAGGAGCTGGAAATTGAGGTTGCATCCAAGGAGAAACAACTTGCCACACTTGTAGGTCACTCCAAATTCACCCCAATAATGTTGATTGTAGTTGTTGTTGTAGTTGCTATAAAAGCTAATGTGGTGTTCTAATGCAGTTTGTGTTATTGTTGTTTGTAAGACAGTTTGAATGTGGGCAAGGGAAATGACATTGTTGTTCTTGTAAGACTTAATTGACATTTGTGTTATGGCATTTGAAATGTTTGAGCAATTACACAGTTTGAGCAATCTGTCATGAGCATTTTAGAGCAATTACAAAGTTTGGATGAATGTTTGAGCATTTACACAGTCATGAGCAAATTCATGATGCACCTGTCATGACCACTTCAAGAATTGCATCTGTCATGAGCAATCTGTCATGACCAAAAGCATTCAACAAGCATTGAACAAGCTATATATTGCACCTGTCATGAGCAATCTGTCAATGCCATATCAAAATGCATCTGTCATGAGCAAATTCATGAACAAAGCATTCAACAAGCTACAAAGCAATAACAACAAACACAACTTCATTGCAAATTCATACCAAAAGCTACAACTTCATACCAAATTCATGCCAAAAGCTACAATTCATACCACATAGGTGGTGCATTTGACAGAAAATTACACTGTCACAGAGTTTGAAAACTTCATACCAAATTTATAAAAGGCACTACTTCATACCAAATCCAGAGTTTGCTACTAGAGTTTCACAAAAATTACATTCATTCCCCATAACACTACCCTAAGCTTCTACACACGCCTTTCCCTGAGCCTGTTGCTTGTCTTGACTTGCACCTCCGAAGTGTTTTTCCTTGCAAGGGTCTTTCTCTTGCGTTTAGGTGTTCCATTGGAGTCAGATGTCAGAGATTGGCCACTTGGTAGTGTGGATGGCATCATAGAATGATCTTGGCTCTCTTGCACCTGAACATATTGAACATATAACAAATGAATTAGGACAAGTACATAGTGATCACTTTCATTGTGTATAAGGACATGTACCTGAGGTGGAATTGCAGCTGATCCCTGAGTTGGGATCTCTGGAACACCTTGTGTTGATCCCTGAGTTGGAGCTCCAGCTTGATTCTCCTCCTCTTGAATTACATGGAGCATTGTTATGAGCTCTTCATCCTCCACATTAGCCTCCACAGTAGCCTCCACAATAGCCTCAACATTCTCCTCCACATTAGCCTCAACATTCTCATTTCTTCTAGCAACCTTGCAATACAAAAAAAACAAAGTTTTTAGTTACCCAACCAAACACAGAAATTAGTAAATATCAAATGTCTTACCCTTTTACTGTATTTCCTTTTTCTACATGGAATGACATGGCTAGCCTCCTTTGGTGGTCTCCCTCCTTTCTTCTGAGTTGTTGGTGGTACATGTTGCTTGGTAGGATTGGTGCACTTGCTCTTGTAGTGGCCCTCTTGGCCACAGTTGCCACACTTGTTCTTCCCTTGCCTATTCCTTGTGTTGGTGGATGTCCCTTCTCCAAGTTCCTTTCTCCTACTCTTCCTTGGCCTTCCAGGTTGGATAATGAAAGCAGGTGGGAGTGGCTCAACAATGTCACTTGTCTCCCACTGATCATCTCCTGGCATTGGCTGCACACCCTCACTATAAGCCAGCATGTAGGTCTGTTTTGTGAAGTATGGATGCACATATTGTTGGGGGTCCCCTCTCCTCTTTAAAATACAGCACATTGCATGTGGGCAAGGGATTCCAGTCAGATCCCATTGATTGCAGCCACATGTTCTCTGAAGCAAATTCACCAGAAACTTCTTTGTGCCATGGTCAACTTCATACATATCATCAGCTCCATGGAATTTACACTTCCTAAGTCCTTCTTGTTTAGCAAGCTCTAGCTTCTTCACAACTTCTGGTGTTAGAAAACCTTGGTGCTCTCTCATTTTCTCCCTCTTGTTGATAAACATATTCATCAACTTCCTTCTGATCCACTCACACATGGAGAGAATAGGCATCTCTCTTGCCTCCTTGATGCAACTATTGAAAGATTCACAACAGTTATCCAGCAACATGTCTGACTTACAATGATGAGAGAAAGCATGCATTGACCAAGTGGAAGGGTTGGCATCCAAGAGATACTTCCATGCATTCACATCCATCTTCTTTATAACCTCCATTCTCAGCCCAAACTCATGCACTGTCAAAGCATTCCCAGCTGCCCAAACTGCATCCTTGTAAGCTTTTCCTGACCACTTAACCTTGAAATTGTTGTGAAGGTGTCTAAGACACACTCTGGTGTCACAGGTTGGTGCCACAATGTTCAAAAACTTCTATCAAACCCTACAAAATGGCAAGAACATGTTAGTACTCAGCAAGTTAATGAAAAAAATGAACATATAACTTATATTTTTGTACCTTCTGCCTATCAGACATGAATGTCAAATGTTGACCACCAACATCCTGAAGCAAGATTTCCAAAAACCAGCACCAAGTCTCCTTTCTCTCAGCTTCAACCACAGCAAAGGCAATTGGAAAAATGTTTTCATTCCCATCCATCCCCACAGCTGAAAGCACTTGCCCTGTATAAGCCCCCTTCAAATGGCATCCATCCAGCCCAATAATGGGTCTACAACCTCTAGAAACCCCATTTTTGCAAGCACCTAGGCAAATGTACATTCTCTGGAATACAGGCTTCTCTGGTGAAGGCAATTCTTGAAGGGTTTTCACAAAGGCTGAGCTGCCTGGGTTCCACTTCTTCAGAGTTGCAGCATACCTCCAAACCTTGGCATATTGCTCAGGTGCGTGGCTATAGGTCAATAACATAGCTCTAAGTCTTGCTCTCCAAGCTTGGTGATATGTTATCACTACACCATGCTCCCTCTTCACAGTTATCATGAAGCTCCTAATCCTCCACTGAGCATCCTCCTTGTAATGCTCCAAATACTTCTCAGCTAACCAAACAGAAGTTGCCTTGCTGTTAACATCTTGCCATCCACATGTGTGATTTCCATCAAACTGTTTCAACTGAAAGCTGCCATCACTACCCATTCTCCTATCCACAACCTTGAACTCACAACTAGATTTCCCACAATGACACTTCTTCCTACCTTTAATCATAGGACAACCACATTTATTTCTACAATATGCAGAGACTTTATGCTTATCATTGTGGAGGTAGTAATAGTCAAAACCATTCTCTAAAGCAAACTGTCTAAGGGCCTTTCTGAATATATCATTAGAACTGAATCTCATACCTTTCTTGAAACATATTGGAGCTCCAAAATCAACCAATGGATTGAATTCTGGGTACCTTGCATGACCATGACCATCAGAGCCACTATAGCTTAGATAACCCTCATCCCCAGGAATTGTTTGAAAGACATTTGCCTCAGCCTCACCACTGACTTCCTCAACCACATTAGGATCTACATTCCTCTCAAATAACACATCATCATCTGATTCCTCAGCAAAGACATTATCATGAATCACTAACTCACCATCAAATGAAGACTCTGAACCTAACAACTCTTCCTCTGGTGCAGCATCTTCTTCTTCACAATCAGATGAAGGCAATTCAGAAGGTTTTTTTTGAGTTTCTAGGGTTGTCTGTGGCCTCACCTGCTGAAGCTATGGCATTTAATGCTTGGGATTGTTGGCTGAGTTGGTCCACACTATCACAAGTGTGACTAAGGAGGAATCTCCCAGCATTGAATGGGCTTCTACACATTGTTGGACTTGCAGGAAGTGAAGTCCGAACTGCATTTGGGCTCACCTCATTTTCTTGGACCACATAGATGTTCAACATCCTATCTCTACCTATATTCTCACACATCTCCCTAATGTCTTTGTCAGCCACTATTTGCCTAAGTCCATCATGCAAAATAAACCCAGGCTTAAGCCACACATCTCCTTTATATTCCCCACACTAGCACACTCCAATAGCATCACCTTTAACTCCATCAAAGACACCAAATCTGGATCAACCCCTCTTTTACAGTAAACTATTTTTTTCTTATATGCTAGGTGATCTCCATTTGGAATCTTGTAAAAAGCACCCCCATACATATATCTTATAGATATCTCCATCTACAATAAGCAAGTATGTGTCACGTTTTAGGCCCCACCACAACAATATCCCACTATAGATAATAGTTATCATATTAAACTACCCTAGAAAGGCATTTTTCAGCAAATAATATATAGTATGAAAGCATCTAATTCAGTTGAAAGATGTGCCACACTTGTCCATTCAAAACGCCTAAAGCTGTGTCAGGATTCTTTGAATTACAACATGCATTGCTCAGCTACAACAGAGGACTGAGCTTGGAAGGATTACCTTGCAATGGAGCTTCATAAACCTTGCAGCAACACCAACAATGGAGCCTCACAAGCTGCAGAAATCGCCTACTCCAACAATGCTTGGTGGAGTCATCTCTAAAATCGCCCACGCTTGGCTTGCTTCTCCAGGTGTGGTTTGAGCAATGCTAGTGCCCTAAATCGAGGACCTTGGTAGCGTTTCAATCGAGCAATTCAAAGCCCCCCCCTAAACCCACACCAAATTGTGCATGATTTCCCCCCAGCTATAAACCCTAGAATGGAGAGGGATTTGGGAATTTTTGAGTTGGAAGGAATTGGGGATGTTGATCGGGATTTGGGGCTGATTGGTGTTTATTGGCTTTGGGTTTGGGGTTTTGATTTTAGTTTGGGTTTGGGTTTTATTTTGGTCTGGTTTGTTTGGTTTTGGGGTGAACCGGCCGGTTTCCCACATACCCACCAAATCGCCTGGTTTTTTGGTAATTAAAATGAACAGTTGAGGGTATAATTGTAATCTCGCACGTTTTAATGGTTTTTTGGACGGAAATAGGCGATGGGTGGCTAATTGTTAACGGAATTGAAGTTTTGGGTGGTTTAAATCAAATTTTTGTATAACGGGTGGTTATTTGTAAATTCGCATATTTAACGGGTGGTTTAGTGCAAATTTCTCTAAAATATAATATATTTTAAACATCATGATATTCTGAATCTAAAAAGCAATTAGTATATAAAGTATTAGGAAATTAATATGAACTGTTAAAAACAATTTCTTAAAATTATAAGGTGGGGTGAGAATAAAAGATAATATAGATGCAATAAGGTGAGGTATAGAAAATTAAAGATAAACTTATTTTAGGGGTATAAAATTAAAAATAGATGGTATGATTTTAAAGATAAAATTGAGAATTAGATAATTAAGAAAAGTAAAAGATATAGAGTTGTTATTATCTATTTGAGTTGGAAAAACAATAAATCAAGCGCGGCTAGAATCAATGTGGTGACTCGAAATCGGCTTGTATAAAGGAGGGTCTAACTAATTAATGTATTATAAAATTGACACTTGGCGCAAATTTTTGTGAAGATATCGACTCCGCTTTATACTATAGTAGTATAGATATTGATTGATTAGATAGAGCAAGGTTTCCTTACATAATTAGGTTTTCACTATGCTTATAATACATGTATATATGCACCATATCGATCATCGATCAATTTAGATTGAGGGAGAACCAATACGTGCTTCGCGGTGCATGTGAATCATGTGATCATGGAATTCAAGTTAAGACTATATAGTGCTCCTGCATACCTCTACAATTCCACCGTGGGTAATGGGTATGACTTTGATGCATATTGGGTATCTTTTATAGAAGAAAATTAAAGATAAATTATTTAAGGAAAATAAAATTATAGATAGATAGTATGACTTTAAAGATAAAATTGAATATTATATAATTAAGAAAAATGATATAAAGTTGTTATCTATTTGAGTTGGAAAAATAAAAATAAAATCAAGCGGGGCCAGAATCAATGTGATGACTCGAAAACGGTCGCGTTTTATAATATATATTGATTGTCATTCTGCATCATCTTGAGTAAAATGAGCCTTTGCTTTGTCTTGTTGGATGAAGATGAGTTTGTGACCTCCATCTTGTGACCATTTTCCTTTATAGTTGGCTTAATCTGATCTATGACATTCTTTTTGTCACATCTTTGTTCATTGATTCGCCGAGTTTAGTAACAATGGTCCCATTTATGTTCTTTAACTTTCTATTCGCTAACTCTTGGTGTGTGAATGAAAAAATGCCTATTTTTTTCATTAAATGCTCGTTGTCCCTGTAAATTAAACTAGGCTTTACTACAGCTAATGTGAACATAATTTTGGGGATAAACTTGCTTGAGCTTGTAACTCTATACTCCACCCTTTCATTTTGTGCTAAATGCACTCTTTGAGATTTTTCAACATATTAATAAACTCTTTCATCTAATAGCTCATTGTTGGAAACTTCCAATTATTTACAAATTTGTCGCCGCTTCCCTTTAATTCCGAATTATAACGCAAGATCTGTACCAAACATTTTCCCCATCGGACATAAAATTGAAAAATGATGCATGTGATATTAAGTCATTTAAGTGGATCAATAATATTCGCGTAAGTTTTATTTTTTCATAATGAAACTAAATAATTGTGTTGATGGCTTTTCACTACTGCTGAAGGATATAGACTATTGCCAGCTAACAAATTTGCTGGTGTTAGCTTCGTGGATACTAAACTATTCTCCTGTGATGACATCATGAATCTTTATAATTATTGGTTTGTTTAGTTGACATTTGTTGTCCCTATCCTTAGAACCGGTTGATTATTTTGTCTTAACTTAAATTTTTAGCATAAAAAAAATCAATAATGGGAATTTGGTCTAATTAATAATAATTGTTAGTGATGTCATCAACCTTTAACACAACAAGGAGTATATTATAATCTTCTATATATAAATGGTGTGTGTCCGAGTGATACCCTAATATCGTACCCATCAGGTGTGGATATATTTGAATATATTGATCTTATGGTGCACGTTGGCACATATATATTAGCAAATTTGCTCCATTGTTTCTATAGGATGAGATTGGATCAAGTGAGAATGATATTTAAAGGGATAATTGGGAATAAATCTCGTTCGTTTAATCGCGTTATATGGAAGGTTGAAATCACGCGCGTGAGTAAAAAACAATTCTCAAAGTCAATGTAACAAATAATTATATATTTTCACTTAATTTGATTGTGTATTTACAAATAACAAGGCTCTATGGTTTAGATTAAGATGAATGTGTATGATCCTAATCGCATTGTGTAGGATTTTTCATGTGAGTGTGTAATAATGAGTGTGCAAAATGTGATAAAACTGATTGTGTAATTTCACTTAACTTGATTGTACCTTTTCAAATGACATGAATGTACGTTTATGATTAATATGAATGTGCATGATCTTAGCATTATGTATGATTTTTCATGTAAATGTGCAATGAGTGTGAAAAATATGACGAGAATAACAGTGTATAACTTAACTTGATTGTGTATTTACTGATAAAATGATTGTGTATTTTCAATTAATATGAATTCATGTTTGAATGTCTCATGTGCAACACTACACACAAGAACTCGATACATGACAAAACAGAACTTGTACTTAGAGAGCATAACCCACCCCAAGTAAACCCGCGAAATGTATTATCTCAGTTGAATAATAAACTAAGGAAAGAGGAATTCATTGAGCTAGCAGTGACCTGGTGGGGGATCGGGCACCAGAGAAATAAGTTACTTTTCCAACAAACACTCAATGACCTCATATAAGATCTTAGCCTTTATATCCGTAACCAACTAATGCAATGGAAACAAGTGTGGAAATCCAACTATTCCTTTTTCAGCTCAGACTAGTACATTCAAGGCATTAAGATTGGCATGACATCGAAGAAAAGAATCCGAACTTATAGCTCTCATTTGAAAGAATGCTACAAGGAATCCCGCCCTAAGGTGAGGCCCTAATTCTCACCGTTTCAAAAACAATATGAATGTGCATGCTCATGGTCATGTTGTGTGTGATTTTTCACGTGAGTGTGTAAAATGTCTTGAGAATGAATGTGTATTCTCACATAACTTGATTGTGGTTTTTCAAATGACATGACTATGTGTTTATGATTAATATATATGAATGTGCATGCTCTGAATCGCATTGTTGGATTTGGTATGTAAATGTGTCACGAGTGTGAAAAATATAACGAAATTGACTGTGTATTTTCACTTAACTTGATTGTTCCTTTTCAAATAACATGATTGCATATTTTCGATTAATATGAATGTGCATGCTCTATATCACATTGTGTCTGATATATGACTGCGTCTTTTCTAAATAACATGATTGTATTTTCACTTACTATGAATGTGTATTTGCACTTAATACACCCGTGCATGTCTATACCTAATTGTGTATAAGTTTTTTTACATGTAATATGATGTATAATTAATTAGTGAATATATATACTGATATACACAATCATTATGTATAAAAATACGCAGTCATGATGTATGATACAAAATAGTCATATTTTGAAAATTGTACTACGAATGTAAATCAACTTCATTTAATTTGCTAAATTTAGAGCATTCTCCAAATTATATGTATATTTTTTTCTATTTTGGAAATAAAACAAAGGTAGAAATTAATAAAACAAAGTGGATTTACTTACAAATGTATTTCCTCACCGATTGCAGCCCAAATCCGCTACAATTGCCCTCCTCGCCAATTATTTTTATATTTTTTATAATTTTTTTATTATTCAAATAAAAGATACGGAGTAGGTGTTATTTCATTAGATACATTGTAGAATTTTTTTATTAACTTATTAGTCAAACAAAAATAATGTATAATTCATAATTATTTGGGTATGATTGTAAAATATTTTACTTACTTATTATTCATATAAAAAATAAGCATTATTTATTACAAAGATTGTATAATATTTCTATTCTCTTATTAGTCAAATAAAAATAATGAGTATTTTATAATTATTTGGCTACAGTTGTAAGATATTTACTTTTTTATTTACTAGTAAGATTGTTTAGTATATTTATTTCTTTTTTAGTAAAATGAAATATAAATTATTATTTAAGGTAATATTGTACAATATTTCTATTTCCTTATTAATTAAAAGAAAGAAATGAATATTTAGGAAAGTTTGAATTCTTTAGAATAGATAAGATGTTGGGGTTAAATAATATATATATATATATATATATATATAACCATAAGGTTGTGAGCCACCACATTGCGCCACGTAAGATTTTTTCATGTACTGTCCTCACATATCACCACCTATGATTTTGACACGTGTCGATCTATCATTGCTCAATGTCACATATTATTTGATTTTTATTAACCACATCATATCTATTTATCCATGTCATATATATTTGTACATATAAGATTTTATTAAGGCACATCATATACATTTATTAAACCATATCATATCTATTTATAAAAATGAGATTTTTTCCTATCAAAAAGATAAATATAAAGATCGCTTATAAAATATATATATTATTTTTGGTAGTTGTACATCTTTTCTATAAGATAATTAAGATACAAACTAAGAAAGGAAAGATCTCATTATTATATATCGATTCATAGATATTTTTATCAAATAGTGAAAATCTTTCATTTCTTATTCAATATGTTAATTAATCTTTTCTTTCTTAATTAAATATTTGATTGTATATAGCTAATTTCTTTAATTCTTATCAACTAGTCAAAATCTTTTATTTCGTAATTAATATGGTAACTATTCAAGCAAAAAATTTAATATTATAATCAGTTTTTTCCTTTTTATTAAAGATTTGATTGTATATAGTTTATCCTTTTAATTCTTTATATGAGCGTAATCTTCATTTAAAATGACTATATAAGTAAATATGATTATAATTTCATAAAAAAATCTTAATCTATATTTTACAACATTATTAGTTATAAAGAAATTTATTTATATGAGATAAATATATAATATTTATAGTTTAAAATAGTATATTTAATCATTTATTCAGCCCGTACAAGATAGGAAGATACACGAACAAATGTTAAATTTTATAAAAGGCCGAATACATACATGTATGGCTCACCGAACTTGTACTTTTTTTCAATCAAGGCCCCAAAACAAAAATTTTTTTTTATTAAACCTTTCAACTTACTAATTTTGTTTAAGTAGACCCTCATCACGCGCCATGTGCTACGTGACCGCCACATCAACATCATGTCATTACCACGTGGCACCGACATGGCGCTGATGTGGCGATGATGTGGAGCTGTTGAAAAAACTACTATATGAAATTATATATAATTGTTTATCCAACTCGTCTACGAAACACACAATAACAGATTTAGTTCATGTAATAATGTTTTTATAATATATTTCACACAATAAAAATTTAGTATCGAATAATATTACTTAAATGAAAATATTATATTATAATATTTTCAATCGCACAATATTGGTGTTAACTTATTTACCGAAGTGAACTAGGGTTTCACTTATATGATTCATTAGTAGAGATGTCAAAACTTAATTGAACCTGGTAAGCCGACCCGAACCAAAAAATTGTAGGGTTGAATCCAAAAAATCTGTGCCAAAAACCCAAAATGAACTGAACCCGTTTTAACCCGAACCTAAATGGATTGAAATCCGAAACTCGTTAGGTTGACCGATATCGATATATTTAAAGAATTTATAAAAGTTATTATCAAAATAATAATATATATTATTACTAAAATAAATAAAATAATAATATATATTATTGTTTAACTAAAATATTGCTTTAACAATATTTCAGTCGCACATGATTGACATGTATTACACGAGATATGTCATATTAGTAATAGGGGTCTAATGAACAAAACTAATAAATTGAGGGTTTGTATACAATATTTTTAGTTAAGAAGTCTGCTTTGAAATAAAATTACAAGCTCGGGACGTCATATATGTATTCGGCCTCTTATTTTTTTTTTGAAGCGGTGAGAATTAGGACCCCGCCTCAGGGCGGGATTCATATAGCATCCTTTCGGATGAGAGCTAAAAGCTCATGATGATTCCAAATGAATTTCCATGAGAGACTGTGGCCCAGAAACGCTATTTTGTCAGCCACAGAGTTACATTGCCTACTCTCATGATGAATACGGACTGACTCGAATCCCCTAAGCGATACGAGAATGTCTGTAATAATTCTTTCTATTTCCCATGGGCAGCGAATTTGTCCTGTAATAGCTTTAATGACTATGATGTTATCTCCTTCAACCTCCAGTCTTCTTATATTCATCCGTTTAGCCTTCTCTAGCCCATCCCACAATGCCATGGTTTCCGTCATTAGAACTGACACTTTTCTATATATTCTGACTGACCCGTCAATTGGTTTTCCAGTATCATCTCTTAAAATCGACCCACCCGATGCATTCCCATTGCTAAGCTTAGATCCATCAAAATTAAGTTTTACATAACTATGACGCGGTTTCTTCCAAACTTGTGGTTTCTTTCGTGGGCGACCTCTAGTCCAGATGCCCTTACTCGGACTGCTCTCTTCATCCTCATTCCATTCTCTCGCTTGTTTCCATTGTGTTAGGTGGTTACGGATGTAAAGAATAAGGTCTGGAATTATGTCATTTGGTGTTTGCTGAAATAGTAATTTATTTCTCTGGTGCCAAATTCCCCACCAAGCCACTGCTAGTTCAATAATCTCTTTTTCCTTTAGCTTACTTTTTAGTTCGAATAGCATCATTCGAGGGTTCATTTGTGATGGAGTATATTCTCTGAGTGCACGTTCAGTGTTAACATTTATGCTTTTTATTATTTCCAAGGTATGTGGGCATTCCAACATTAGATGTATGGAATCTTCATGCGTGGCATTACACATGAGACAACCCTGAGGTACAACAACATGTTTTTCAATAAGCCTTTGTTTAGTGGGTAATCCGTTCATATCTATTTTCCAGAGAAAGTTCTTTACTTTTGGGTATGTGTCCAACTTCCAGACCCAAGCATTGGGGCTCAAGGACATGTTTTCTTCCTTAGTTATTAGACTTACTGCTGAGTCCGTAGAGAACCATCCATTCCTGCTTGGTGTCCAAACTAACTTATCGTCAATGTCATTTACTGGGATTGGGATTTGTAGTATTTTTTCTATGACTTCGCTTGGGATCACATGCTGAAGTTCATCTATTTTCCATTTTTTGTCCATAGAGATGAAATGCTCAACTTTAGTTTCCAAGTTGACCATATCATTTGTAGCTACCCAGTTTGCAAGTGGTTCATTCGTGATCCATCTGTCCTTCCAGAAATTTATAGCCCTACCAGTTCCAATTTGCCATCTCAAGCCTTTCTCAAATTCTTGTTTTAGTTTCATTAATTGTTTCCATTGCCATGAGCTATTCGACTTAATTTTGTAATCCGAGAGCGAGCATCCCCTTAAATATTTTTCGTTAACCACTTTAACCCATACATTATCTTGCTCAGTAAGGATTTTCCAAAGGAGCTTCATTTGAAGTGCCTTGTTCATGTTCTCAGCTTTCTTGATGCCTAGCCCCCCGTATGCCTTTGGTTTGCATATGCGGTCCCACCCAATTAGCGGCTTATGATTTCTGTCCTTATTCCAGAAAAAAGTCCTGTTTATAACCTCAATTTCATCATTTACATGTTTTGGCAACATGAAACTTTGCATCAAGTAGTTTGGTTTTGTGAATAGATTCGATCTGATTAGCACTGCTCTTCCTTCTTGAGATAATGCATTGGCTTTCCATTTGGTTAATTGTCGTTGGGTATTACCAATTGTGTCTTGAAAACTTTCTCTGTTAACTCTACCGTTAATAATCGGACACCCTAGATACTTTTCTAAATTCTCCATCGTACTTATTCCTAATGTTTGCTTGATGTTTTGTTTTTGCTGGCTAGCCACTTTCTTAGATGTGTGAAATGCTGATTTGTGATAATTAACCTTTTGCCCCGTAGCAGCACAATATTCTTCAATAATCTTCTTCATTTGAGTGCATGCACTTTGGTTTCCTTTAACAAAGACAATTATATCATCTGCAAATGCTAAAAACGGTACTCTCATGCCTCCTCTGGCTATCGGGAATCCTATTACTGGCTTAGAGCACTCGCTAGCCTTTTGCAGCTTTCGGGCAAGGATTTCTGCCCCAATTACAAATAGATATGGCGATAAGGGGTCTCCTTGTCTAATTCCTCGTTCAGGTATGAATGGCGTCGTAGGTCCGTTATTTACCAGTACTGAAAATGACACTGTACATACACACTCCCGAATCCATCCCACAAACTTGTCATTAAATCCAAATTGATAGAGAATTCGGAAGAGGAACTCCCAGTCTACCCTGTCATATGCTTTCTCCATATCCAATTTTACAGCCATCCATCCTTCCTTAGCTTGGCTTCCTCTAAAGGAATGAAAGATTTCATGTGCTATGAGCACGTTGTCTTGAATTGCTCTCCCTGCAACAAAGGCTCCTTGAAGCGGATGGATAATTTTAGGCATAACCTTCTTTAACCTAATAGGCATAACCTTCCGTTAGGATCTTTGCTATAATTTTATATATAGTTGTACATAAACTAATAGGCCTATAGTGGTTCGTCGTTTAAAGGTTATCATTTTTCAGAAGTAGCGAGATAAATGTATTCGGCCTCTTATAAAATGAAGAAGCTGTACGAGTGGAAAGCTTGAAGCAAAAAAATTTGGAAAAACAAAACCGTTGTAAATTTGTTTTTTTTTTCTTGTAATTTTTGGTGGGCACATCAGGACAAATCGGTATCCATTTACTGATTCTTTTCGTCGTCTGTAGCCGGGAGTCTCTCTCTGGGCCAATTAAAATGAACCTAAACGAAATGACCATCGTATCCCCCAGCTAACCCTAAACTAAAGGCAATACGATCCCGTCACTTAGGGGCAAAGCAGGAATTCAGCACAGGCAAATGTCCCTGTCACCCGAAAGTACTATGCGCTGTCGTATCAGCCAATCACAATGTGTCGATGCGAATCCTCACATATTTTTTGCGTCATCATACTCAAAAATAAATAAGAAAATTGCCGTCCTGGAAATGGAATCTGTTTTGAGCTAGTGTTTGCCTTTTCTTTATTCCTTTGTGAATCTGGTTTCCCTGTTTCCATCCGCCACAACGCAACGCAACCACTCTCTTTCTGCCCACAAAGCTCCGATTCATGGTAGTTAGCTGCCCTTGTCTATGGAAGAAGAGGAGGCTCGAATTTGATCCAGATCTGGGTCTCTGTTTTTACATATTCCGTATCTATATATTCTTCTTCTACTGGTAACATTCATTTCTGTTTATACTCAATGAATAGATTCATATTTGTCTTCTATTGCTTCTTCTTTTGCTCACTCGATCTTTTCCGCTTTCTATTTATCTGCTCAGCTCAGTCTCACTGTTTTCCTGATTGATCTAAAACTTTTTTTGTACAAACCCCTTTCTTTCTTTCAAATAGAATCCTTTTTCATTTTTTTCTTCTTCCCTTTTTTGTATGTGTGCACCTCTCAAGCCACAACATAAAAAGTGGCATCGATATACTGCTGTGAAACAAAATATAAATTTGATAGGTAATGGTATGGGATTTTATATTCTCCTTATTGAGTTCAAATTGCGGTGAGAATTTGATGTTATAGTCCAATTTTTGGATAGAACCGATGGAGTCAATTAGTTCTCTGAATTTATGTAATGCTCCTTTAAAAGAGACGAAATGGTGGGTTCACATAGAGGCGTGCATGCATTCAACTTGTGTTTTGGCCTTAATGTTTCTTATCCGTGTATTAAATTTGTAGAATTGTAGTTATATAGATTCAAGGAATCTGGATTTTTTTTTGAGTAGGTAGGTGTCAATCATTTCAATTGGACTTGTTTTTTGGGAAGTAGATTCGTGATGTAATCAGCTTCATTGGCATGAAGGCAATCAATTTTAAGCTCACCTCCCTACAAAAACATTGACAATCGATTTTTTTGATCAACAAAAACATTGACAATAGATAGATGCTCTTTATAGTTTTCTTCTAGATGCATGTATGTCCATTATGTTGACTTACTGATTTTGCAAATTCCAATCAGTGGTGTGAAACTTTCTCTTTTTCCAGGCACAGATACACTTCCAATTGGTCTTGATCTGATCTGTAGTCAAAAGAATACATATATGGACAGAGCAGACACATCATCTTCATTCCCTTCCATTCTTTACACTATAGACTAAGACTCATATGCCCAACAACCCCGTCCTCAAATTTAAGCTCTTAATTAACAAATCACTCATCCTTGGGACCTTGTCCAATGGATTTGAATTTGAATCCAACATACTTTCCCAGTGTTACCCACCACCCTGAAAATTATGACACCTTTGGCTCACATATGGACTGCTTTTCTACGGACAACGACGACGAAGGTTGCGGTTTAGTACTCGGATTGGGCCCCACTCCATCCACCTTGTCCAGGCCGATGCCCTTTGCCGGAGCATCCACAAACGCCAACTCAGTCCTCCAACTTGGCCTTTGTGCTTACCCTGTGGATGAAGGCTCAACTTCTGCCAAGAACTCAGGCGCCTACATTTCATCCCTTAAGCTGGCACCCCACCTGGAAACCAACGAATCATTCATTCAAGCCGATGAAATGGTAAACCCGAGCTCTGATCATCATCACAGGCCTCATACTACCAAAAGGTGCGGCTTTCCGGGGTGCACGAAGGGGGCTCGTGGGGCGTCGGGCCTCTGCATTGGCCACGGAGGCGGTAGCCGCTGCCAGAAGCCCGGCTGCAACAAGGGCTCCGAGACCCGCACCGTGTTCTGCAAGGCCCATGGCGGTGGCAGGCGCTGCCAGCACCTTGGTTGCACAAAGAGCGCCGAGGGCAAAACCGACTTTTGCATTGCCCACGGTGGTGGCCGCCGCTGCTCCCACCCGGGCGGCTGCCCAAAGGCGGCCCGAGGCAAGTCCGGCCTCTGCATACGCCATGGCGGCGGAAAACGGTGCCGGGTTGAGTCCTGTACCCGCAGTGCCGAGGGGAAGGAGGGGCTCTGCATCTCCCATGGTGGAGGGCGCCGATGCCAGGTTGTAGGGTTCGGTGGACAGTGCTAAATTGATATCATATCAATATTATACAAATAGAAGAATCAAATTTTGACTAGTGTAGTAATAACCAAATGATGATAATGTCCTATCCATAGGTGGTGGCGTGCAACAAGGGCGCGCAGGGGAGCACTCTGTTCTGCAAGGCCCATGGGGGCGGGAAGCGGTGCGTTTTCGCTGGTTGTAACAAGGGGGCAGAGGGGAGCACACCCTTGTGCAAGGGACATGGCGGCGGGAGGCGGTGTATGTTCGATGGAGGCGGGATTTGCACGAAGAGTGTCCACGGTGGGACTAACTTTTGCGTGGCGCATGGCGGTGGGAAGAGAAGTGTGGTCGCTGGGTGTACGAAGAGCGCACGTGGGAGGACGGATATGTGCGTGAGGCACGGGGGCGGGAAGCGGTGTCGGGTCGAAGGGTGTGGGAAGAGCGCGCAGGGGAGCATGGAGTTGTGCAAGGCGCACGGAGGGGGCAAGAGGTGTGGGTGGATAGGTGGGGAGTCGGGTAAGTGCGAGAAGTTCGCGAGGGGGAAGAGCGGGATGTGTGCGGCCCATACGAGCTTGGTGCTCGGGAGGCAGGGGAAGTGGAAGGGTGCCATGATCGGGCCGGGCTTGTTTCATGGGCTTGTAGGGTCCTCGAATTCGAGTACGGCCACTAGTGTGATTTCTTATGAGTCGGAGCAAAGGCCGGCTAAGAGACAGGAGTTCGTACCGCCGCAGGTGTTGGTGCCTCTTTCGATGAAGTCGCCCTCGGAGGTGGGCGGTGTTGGTGGTGGGAATGGTGGGTGTGGGGTGCCCGAAGGGAGGGTTCATGGTGGGGGTCTCATGTCATTGTTTGGCGGTAGCCTCAACAGTGTTATATGAAATTATAAGAAATTGTTACTGTGTTTGATCAGTTAATATGTGCTATCCATTGGAACTTGTAAGCTGTACAGACTTTTGGGACATGTTGATGTTGCAAGATATATTTGTTACCATTCCATAATTGAACTAGGTTCATTTCTATTCCATTCCATTCCGTTTCCGTTTCCGCCGTTGGATACTAAACGGGCCCTAATATTGCTCTTTATGTTTGTTGTTTATCTGTTTTTATGGCATGGAACCTTACATGTAAGGTATGAAGGATAGTTGAGGAAAATTAATATCTGAAAATTCCTTTTTGAGATCCTCCTATTCTTGAATTTTTCTTTTGGTGTAAAAAACAATTCTTTTTGATGCCCGGTGGCTAGGGATACACGTGGGGGCAGGGCGGGACGGATAATCTATTAGTCCCCCCCACCCTTGCCCCATCCTCATCTAATCCCCGGCGGGGAGCGGGGCGGGGAATACCCATCGGGTTTGGTTATGTTAACGAAACTGCATTTATTGATTTTTTTATTAAAGACTTTTATTTACTTTTAGCATTTCTAAAAATTACTTCAAATTCTAAGCATAATTAAACTATATATCTACTTTATAACATATATAGATGGATAACCTCAAATATTAAATACCTTAATTATATTAGAAATCATTCATGCAAAATTATTAAAACTAGAGAATTGTCCATCCAAAATTATTAAAACTAGAAAATACATAACTTATATAGTTACATAAGATAATTGATTAACAAGATGTATTTTTAGTAAGCAGTAGTATGTCAAATCCCGTAACATCCCGCTAATCAATATATACTTCTAAACCTGAAGCAGTTAAGGGCAGTTTCGTCAATAAGAATTTTTAAACCACCCACTCTATTTTTAATTAAGTGATTTATTATGTCGATTTTCTATCCACTTATAATTAATAGATTACATGTAGATATTGTATTTTTTTTACTTTGATTTTTTTTTGAAAATTATCATATCTTAACCTAAACCCTTTCAATTTATCCATTTATTTTTTATTCAATTTAATGCAATTCCTCTTCAATTCTTCTTCCTCATGCCGAGCAATCTTCTTTACTTTTTTTTAGGGTTCAAATGCTCAAATCGCACGAGTTCAAATCTATGTTTTATTGGAGCAAACTTTTTACATTGATAGGAGGAAAGTTTAAATTTTGAGGGTTCAAATGCCTAGGTCTATATTCCTTCGACTTAATATAAAACTTATTATTAGTTTTTTGAGCCAAAACATTTATTGTTAATTAGGGACATACATAATACCGTATCCATTTATATATTGGTACATTCTATTTTGATTTTATAACTAAAATATAAACTAAATATATATGTGAAGATCTTGCATAATTTATTGTACATTAATTTTTAATCCAAATATTTATCTTCCTTTATTTTTTATTTAGTTTGAATATATATATACATCTCAAATTTCTCATATATATATATGTATTCTTTTATCTTGATTTTTTGAGTAAAAGATCACATAAATAATATGTATATAATTTGCTTATTTTAACCATATATTAAATACCATGAGTAATATTGATACATTCAAATTATTTATAAATTGAATCAATATTTATGACATGCAAATATTTAATTACACATAATTTAATAAAACATGATGACCTTAATAATATGATTAAGTATGATATGTCTCAATTTCCGATTAGATATACGGAAATTGAAGCAGTTAAGGGCAGTTTCGTCAATAAGAATTTTTAAACCACCCATCCAATTTTTAATTAAGTGATTTATTATGACAATTTTCTATCCGTTTATATATTCACTATATTACCCTTATTTTTTATTTATGGATATTTCATATAAATTTTCTATCCATATATAATTTATCCACTTATCTAATTAATCCAAATCTTTTTATCTAATATAATATCAAATCTTCTTAATAAAATATGAGTTGTGACAGTACTTATATAGTTATTAATTAATATTTCACCTATCCAACAATAGATATGTAATAATTAATAATTTAGTCATCTAAGTTTAAATACGGGTTCCGGTTAATTCAATATATATTTCTAAATATGAAATAGTTAAGGACAATTTGATCATTAAGTTGTTTATACCCTACCTACCTTATATTTACGTACGATTATTTTAAATAACTTTTCTATGCATAAATAATTTATCACTTTTTCTAATTACATACAATTTATGTAATCTAATACTGGATACTCTTAATAAAATATGATTCATAACAACACTATTAATAAACATATTCTTAATTTGTTCTCACATATTAATAAAATTTATCTAATCTATCGTTTGATTATACCAAATCCTATAATAGGATATCATATATGAATACAAAATTTTGAAAAAAATACTATTAATCAACTACATCATTAATAAATCAGAAAGTTAAAGTCCTTTTTTAGTAAAAAAAAAAATCCTTTTACTTTAATAAAAGAGTGACTATGTTGATTTACGGATTCAGTCGATTTCGGTCATCTTGTGTTAGGGTTGGGTGTGAGTTCACCTCATTAAAATTTATAGATCAATTGGAAGGGTTATGGCAGTTGTCGTATGGGTTCAGACTGACCCAATAAGTTAAGAGCGTTGACTTACTTATATTTAAATAATTCTATCACTAAATATTATTTTTTAAAAGAAAATATGTAAATATATTTTAAAATATGCATGTCATATTGGTTGGTTCGATCGAGTTAAGGTTTGGTCATTTTGGTTTTGAGTTAAGTACGAGTTATGGTCAATCAGGTTACGAGTCAAGTCAGGTCGAGTCATAATAGATCATTGGCCGGTTTCAGTCAATCCAACGAGTTGAGAATGTCGAATTTTATATGATAGTTAAAATAATATTAAAATTCAATAATGTCATATAATAATATATTATTAATTTACTATATTATAATAATAATATATTATAATATTCAAAAGAATTTTTATATTATTTTGCAAATATAGCAATTGAGGTTAAGTCAGCTGGTTTCATGTTTCAATCCAATTCAGCACATGTCAATCAATTTTAGTTTTTCCATTGACCTACTAATTTATGGATCGGGTTTCAACTATAGACACTTTCAATTGATTCGAATTGGTTTATAAAAGTAAGTTGGATTTTGACTGCTTTAATTTAAACACATTTGTATATACGATTGTCAAATTAGTTATTATCCTATAAACTTTTTACTATTTAAATTATAATACATATATCGTATATAAATCAATATTATCATTTTCATTTAAAAAGGTCCCGGGCAAGGCCCGGGGATATAACTAGTATGTTTAGTAAAATAATCAATCGGTCCCTTACATATATAAAAAAAACACTAATCACAATAGAAAGATAAATATATATGATTTGATAAAAATAATCAGTTGGGCCCTCTTCTATATAAATTAGGTAGTTAGAATCTCATATAATCTTATCTCGTAAAAATTATCGAAAATTATTAACTATCCCTTATCAAGAATTAGTTGTAATCTTTAGTTAAATATTATTATTTAATAAAACGTGATATTTATTGTAAAGTATTTTTTGAACAAACTTATTTATAGTATGAGTTGATTTACTATTGGTAAAAAAAACACGAATCATAATAAGAAGATACATATATATCCTATATCTTTAATGTGATCATTGACGTCACATATCTAATTAAATTGAGTTTATAATCGCATTACCCGTACATGGTACGGGGCTAAACTAGCTTATAAGGGATTGAGGTGCTTCCCATGCCAACAAGAGTTCTTCCTTTTCATGGTTCGAGATGTCAAAAAATCTATGAAGTTAAGCGTGCTAGGGCGAGAGAAGTACCAGGATATATAGGTGACATCCTGAGAAGTCCTCGGGTTCGCATGAATAACGCTTCTAGGGCCTCGGACCTTATAAACGGTATCAGAGTCGACTCTGGGTTACGAGTTGGCTTGGCCGGAGGGCGGTCACTCGACCCAGGGGGCGGTCCTTGGGCCTTGACGAGGTCATCAAGTTCCTAAGTGGGGGAGATTGTAACATCCCGCTAATTTATAAGGGATTGAGGTGCTTCCCATGCCAACAAGAGCTCTTCCTTTTCATGGTTCAAGAGTTTAAAAGAACTATGATATTAAGTGTGCTAGGGCGAGAGTAGTTCCAGGATGGTTGACCTCATGGGAAGTCCTCAGGTTGGCATAGATAGCCCTTCTAGGGCCTCGGGCCTTATAAATCCTTATACACTTTTACTTCCTATGTAAAAGTAAAATTTATAATATTTTACATATAGACTATACTTTTAGTATAAGTTAAATAGTTATATAAGATAATATATTAATAATATCGGGGGTCGGGTACTAAACGGGGCGGATAATAGATTCTCCGTTCCCGCCCCATCCCCATCGGAGAATTGAAACCCGATCCCCATCCCCGCCCCACTCCCCACTAAGCCGGAGAATCCCCGACCCATAGGGACGGGTCCCCATCCTCGCGGGGCTATGTGCATCCCTACGGGTGGCTGGTGTTTTGTACAAAGTCTATCCCATAACAAAAACTTTATAAAAACCCCTTTCACATCCATTAATAGTATTTACGTTTAAAAATTAAGAAAAAGAAAAAATAATTTGTTTTATATTTTAACAAAAAAAAATTAAAACAACGAACCTGATCAAACTCCAAAAGAAAACTCGAAAGGAATTCCCCAAGAATGCGTTGATGAGGATATGCTTAGCAATGTACAAGATTTCATTATCCTCCATCAAATCCCCTCTCTCCTCCCAACTCTCTTCGTCGTCCGCTCCTCGCCGCCTCCTATCAGTGGCGCCACCTATCCCTCAATCACCTCTGCCACATCATCGCCTAATTCCCCGCTGAGATGACTTACGTCTTCGCCTCCCTCTTCCGCCGCTACTCCGACCCTAGGATACACCACTTTAGGCTCACCTTCAACCCCGACGCCGCCTCCGACCACAAGTCCTTCGATCCGCCTCCCGCCTAGATAGAGTTTGTCGCCCCCCGTGTTGTCGAGGATCTCAACCTCCACTTTTGTTGCCACATCTGGCACCACTTCCTCACCGCCGGGCCTTCGAACTCCCCTTCGCCTCCCTTGCCGAAACCTTAATTATCGCCTCATGCCTAGAAACTCCTCACGATTCTTAGTTAACTATTTTTATTAAAGTATAAAACAAATTTTTTTTGTTTTTCTTTTTTAATGAAAATATTATAAAATAGATGTGAAATTGATTTTAGTTAACTTTTGGTTACTGGGTGGACTTTGTACAAAACACACGGTATTAAAAGGAAGAATGTTTAAAACGCTCTCAATGCCTACAGGAGATACAAACGCCCCTCCACGCCAAAACTCGCCGGACTTGGTTATTAGCCGATCGGCAAAAAAAACTAAACGAGCTAATGATGATCATGCTGGTGCTTCTCAGTTGGGGCTGGATTTTCCATCCCTTGCGGAAGCCACTAGAGTTGCTGATGGTGTAAGAAGTGCATTCTCATACAAGGATTCAGTCACAGGAAATAGGTCTGATGGTATGGTAGTTGAATACTCAAACCCGTTTTGGGACGATGGTTCTTCTGAAGAAGAGATTTTTGACGACACGTTGCCGGAAGGGTTGGAGCTAAACTGTCCGGTTATTCTGCTCTCAGCAGAATTGAAACGTCGAATTCGAAAGCCATGGCGAGATGCTATAATCATTAAAATTTTGGATCGGAGTGTAGGATATATGTATTTGAGGAATAGTCTCACTCTGAAATGGAAACCCAAAGGGGAATTTTCGATGATTGATGTAGGCAACGACTTTTATGTCGTGAGATTCAGCAACGTGGAGGATCTTCACCATGTTCTGAATGACGGCCCATGGATGATTGGCGAAAGCTACTTGACAATTCAACGTTGGAGGCCGAACTTTATAGCTTCAGAGGAGAAATTGAGGTCGGTGGCGTCCTGGATCAGGATTCCAGAATTAGCCATGGAGTATTTCGATGGTGAGGTTCAAAGCATCATTGGAGTTACTCTGGGAAAGGTTCTAAAAGTTGATAGAACAACTAGTGCTGCCATGAGAGGAAAATACACCCGCTTGTGTATTGAACTAGACATCACTCAACCTTTACAATCTAAATTCTGGATGGATGGGAGGTTTTGGAAGATCCAATACGAGGGGCTGAGGATGATTTGTTTTGAATGCGGTAAAATTGGTCACAATAAGGAACAATGCCCTGCTTTAGGAAGGGACAGCCATGGAGCAGCTGACAGTAACTCTCAAAATTCCAATCCCCGCCCGGAGCTTGTAGAGAATTTTGGTGAATGGATGATTGCTAAAAGAAATAATAGAAGAAGAATGCAAAAGGCGGAGCCGGTCAAACACGCAGCGAGCTCTTCGGAAAAGCCATCGGAGGGCAAGCCAATGGAGGCCGGAAATCCTCCAGGAGAAGAGGGTTCCAAGAATGCTGAGCCGGAACCGAGTTTGGCCGTCGCGATAAATCAGACGAACCGGACCGAACCGGTTCTTACCGGCTCCCGGTTCAATGTGCTGGAGATTGAAGCTGCTCATTCTGAACCGGCGGAGGATTCCACGACAGAGCCTCGTTTGGGGGCGGAAATTAAGGCCGCTAATTTGGTTACTCTCAACGGAAAATTCAAGGACAAATTCAAGGCTCAATCACAGGAAGACAAGAAAGGAATTTCAAAGGCGGAATCAGTGCAATTCAAAAGTAGAGGTCAAAGTCAGGAACCAAAAGGAATTGATTCCCGTATTGAGAAACCTAATGGTATTAAATTCAGGGATATCACTAAGACGAACCCCACGGGAGGAAATCAAGCTGGTTTGCCTAAAGGGCAAGGGAAGAAATCAATGGTCAATCTCACAGGCAAGATTAAGGAAAGTTTGCAGAAGGGGATCACCAAAGAGGATTTTTTGGAAGGAAAATTCGACAGAGGAGTAAAGGGAGGAGTTTTTGGAGGGTTTGAGGGCAATAATGCCAAGGCGATTTCCCTGCGACCTGCTTGGGCTGCACAGTCTTCTTCGAGTGATAAATACCAGAAGAAGGTGGTGGATGAGCCAACACAAATTCTCCAACACAAATCTATAGTAAAGCCTTCAAAGGATCCGCCTTCTCTCAATGACGGGCCAATGGAGGATGTTGAGGCCTTTGTCTGCTCCGAGGATCGGCTTCATTCGCCTGTGGACACCAGAATGGAGGATGCTGATCAAAGGGAGCACCCAAGGAGCCAGGAAGTCTGCAATGGCGTACAAGATCGAGATGCCGTCATGGGCGACGACCATGTCGAATGACCTTGCCAGGTGGTTTATGGCTGACCCCGACCTCTATAATTTTTTTATTATGTTAGTCCCAACTATCAAAATCATTACTTGGAATGCTCAAGGTGCTGGTAGCAGGGAGTTTCTTCTTGCCCTCAAAGATTTGATCCGTAGGCATGATCCGGCGGTCCTGGTCCTATTGGAGACTAAGATTAGCGGAGCGCAGGCTGACAAAGTTTGTGATAGCATTGGCTTTGATGGTCGTATTAGGTCGGAGGCTGTGGGCTTCAAAGGCGGAATTTGGGTGCTCTGGAGGCAAGACAGGGTCCATATTGATGCTATTGATGTTCACAAGCAGGTGGTTTCAGTGAAGGTGAGGCGTGTGGGTGAAGTGGCGTGGGTGTTCTCAGCCATCTATGCAGACCCCAAGCCTGCCAGCAGAACAGAGCTATGGTCTCGTCTCTTGGAGTTCAAGGACTCTATTCACCAGCCGTGGCTCTTGATGGGTGACTTCAATGAAACTAAGACTATGATGGAGCGTACAGGGGACTCTGAAGAGCTTCGTCGAAGGACTAGGAACTTTAGGGTTTGGATTGAAGACAAGATGGATTTGTTGGATCTTGGCTTCTCAGGATCGAAGTTTACTTGGTCTAGGGGAAGAGAACCCTCCACCCGGGCTGGTGGTCGCCTAGACAGGGGCCTCTGCAATGTGGAATGGAGAGAGTTGTTTGAGAATGGGGCCATCCGGCATCTCCCTGCTTTCCAGTCAGATCACGCTCCGCTTTTGCTGTCCTCGGATGGGTTTGATGAGGCCCCTCATCTGCCAAAGCCATTCCGTTTTCAAGCTGCTTGGCTTACTCATTCGGAATTCCAGAGTTTCTTGGTTGATCATTGGGAGAAAGGTAGCCCTTTGTGCTCTTCTTTATCTAATCTGGCCATGCAGCTTAATGAGTGGAACCGAAGTGTCTTCGGAAACTTGTTTCGCAAGCGAGACAGGGTTTACAACCGCATTGAAGGAGTTCAACGGCAGTTGGCTAGGGCTCCTACGCGAAGTCTCCTGGAGTTAGATAGAAGGCTCCGGAGGCAATTGGAGGTGGTCCTTGATCAAATTAATATTTTCTGGGTCCAAAAAGCGAGATCGGAGGTGCTCATTGACGGGGATCGCAATACTAGGTTCTTTCACGCTAGTGCAGTAGTCCGAAGGAGGCAGAATAGAGTGGACGGGCTGCTGAATTCGGATGGGGAGTGGGTGTGGGATCAACAACAGCTTCATGCCATGGTCTCTTCCCACCTCATGTCCTTGTACTCTGAGGAATCTCCGGATGATGGCCCGTTTGATGTTCCCCGGGGGAAGTTCCCGACTCTCAAATATCAAGATCTGAGTGTTCTCTGTCGGGAGTTCAGTGCTAGTGAGATCAAGGAGGCGCTCGACGGTATGGGGCCGCTAAAAGCCCCGGGACCCGACGGCTTTCACGCCTTGTTCTACCAAAGGAACTGGGAGTGTGTGCGGGAGGATGTGGAGAGAGCGGTTCTAGGTGTTCTTAAGGGCCAGGGTATCCCTGTTGAGATGAACGAGACGCTTATCGTGCTTCTACCCAAGGTTGAAAACCCGGAAACTGCCAGCCAGCTTAGGCCAATTAGTCTCTGTAATATGGCGATGAAGATTGCCACGAGAGCTATTGCTTCTAGGCTCAAGCCGATCATGGGGTGTCTAGTGGCGCCATCTCAATCTAGCTTCGTTCCAGGGCGTCAGATTACCGACAATATCGTGATCACAAAGGAGGTGATGCACTCCATGAGAGACTCGAGAAGTAAACCGATCATGGCAATCAAGATCGATCTGGAGAAGGCTTTTGATAGGGTCAGGTGGGATTTCCTTCGTGACTCTCTGTGTGAAGCAAGGCTCCCTAGCTCGTTGATCAAGGTTATTATGGAGTGTGTCACTTCTTGCTCTATGAAAGTGCTTTGGAATGGTGGCGTTGGGGAACAGTTCAGGCCGACGCGTGGCCTTCGGCAAGGCGATCCAATGTCTCCATACTTGTTTGTGTTGTATATGGAGCGTCTGGGTCACATCATTGATGAGGCAGTGGATGCGGGAGCCTGGAAGCCAATTCAGCTCTCCGAGGGAGGGCCCGAGATCTCTCACTTATTTTTCGCGGATGACCTCATTCTTTTCGCGGAAGCTTCCGAGGAGCAAATGGATGTCATAAGGTTCTGCTTGAACAAATTTTGTGCCGCTTCAGGGGCTAAGGTTAGCTTTCACAAGTCCAAAGTCTGCTTTTCCAATAGCGTGGGGCAGGAAAACGCTCAAAACATCAGTGCTTGTGGTGGAATCCCCTGCACTGAGGACTTGGGGATGTATTTGGGCGTGAACATGACTAAGCAACGTGAATCCAAGGCTAACTATCGGCACATTCTGGAGAGAGTGAAAACTAAATTGGCGGGTTGGAAGTCTCGGACTCTTTCCTTGGCAGGTAGAGTGACGCTTGCAAACTCTGTTCTTTCCACAATCCCTTATTTCACTATGCAAACCTGTAGCTTGCCTGTTTATGTTTGTAATGAGCTTGAAAAGAAAACTAGGGGTTTTATTTGGGGCTCCACTGATGAAAAGAAAAAGATTCACTTGGTGAATTGGAAAGTGCTAAACAATCCTAAAGATGCAGGTGGTATCGGGATGAGGAGCATGAAACAAATGAATTCCGCTTTCATGGCTAAGATGGGTTGGAAGCTAATGACGGATTCGGATTCTCTGTGGTCGAGGGTGGTGCGGGGAAAGTACTGCCATGGGAGACAAGATCGTGACATGTTTCAACCAAAAAGAGGGGCCTCCAATCTGTGGTCTGGTGTTGTTAAAGCCAAAGCTCCTCTGTTGCAAGGGGTTGGCACGAGAGTGGGGGATGGGCAAAGGACGCTGTTTTGGGACCATCCTTGGGTGGCTGCCAAGCCGCTGATCGAGTCCGCCCTATCCATTGTGAGCGACGAGGATCTGGGACGGACCGTGGCTGAGTATTGGGGGGCTGATGGTTGGGCCTGGGATCAATTCGCCCACTTAATCCCTCCGGAAATCCTCACTGACATTGCGCAGATTCGGCTCTTGGAAGAAGGGATGGGCGACAACTTTTACTGGAAGGACGAGGCCTCGGGGCAGTTCACGATCAAGTCTGCCATGAGGATTATCCGTGAAGATCAAAACTCAGCAAGTGATCGTCTTTGGAAACTGATCTGGAAGCTCAAGGCTTCGGAACGGGTTCGCGTCTTTCTCTGGCTGGCTGCTCATGGTTCGTTTATGTGCAACTCAGTCCGCAGAAGGCGTCACTTGTGTGATAACGACCTTTGCACCGGCTGTAATGAAGCTGCAGAAACGCCCATCCACGTTCTCCGCGACTGCAAGCTTGCTAAGGAGGTTTGGAATTTGTTTCTTATTGACTGCAGGAAAGCTATCTTTTATGAAGGAGACATGAGAGCTTGGCTGCAACGTAACCTGGAAGGGGAGGGGCTATGGTCATCCACCTTTGCTTATGGGGTGTGGTGGTTGTGGAAATGGCGTAATGCTAGGATTTTTGATGCCCAATTCCAATTTACTGGTGAGAAACACAGCGTCATCCTTCAAAGGGCTAGGGAGTATGCCGACTTGCTCAAGCTCCGGGCTGGTCTTGTGGGTGCGTCCTCTCTCTCGGATTGGACAAGGCCTGCGCAGGGATGGACCAAACTCAATGCTGATGGTGCGTATACAGACGGCCAGAACGTGGTTTATGCTGGTGGTCTTTTCAGGGACGATGGGGGGAACTTCATAAAAGGTTTCTCCATCAAGTTGCAGGGGAAATCAACTATCAAAGCTGAGCTGCTTGGCCTCTTACAGGGGCTCAAAACTGCCAGGGAGTTGGGTATTGCCAAACTTGAAGTGGAGCTTGACGCTTTGCAAGTCGTTACTACCATGACGGCGGATGGAGTGGTTCCCACGATGCTTTGGGATTTCGTTTCCTGCTGTAGGTCGCTCATTCAGCTTGAAGATTGGACGGTGAAGATCAAGCATGTGGATCGTAACGCCAATCAGGCAGCCGACTGGCTCGCAAAGCATGGAGAGGAGTGTCTTAGTGATTTTAGTGTTTTTGATGTTCCGCCCAATGGGCTTGTTCCGTCCATGGAGATAGACTCCTGATGAGTTACCATATGTAATCCTTTTATGATAAATAAAACGGGTTAAAAGCCCTCCATTTGGATCAAAAAAAAAAGGAAGAATGTTTTTTTGGGTCATTAAAAGGAAAAGTCAAGAGTTGGAGGCTATCAAAAGGAATTTCTCATTAATATTTCTTGTGTTCTTTAAGCTTTCGAATGAGATTGTCTGACATTCAATAAGAATCGAAAATGCGAATTTAATAGAGAATACTACCATTTCAAAGGAATTTTATTGAATTGCAATAAGATAATATAATTCAATTGAAACAAAAGGATAATATATAATATATATAATAATGAAAAATATATTACATAAAATATAATTGAATTCTAATACTTACAATGATAAAAAAATGCAAATTTACAAATAAGGTAGATAGTTTCAAAGTTTTTTAATGAAATAGTTTTCTTTTCTAGGTCTTTGGAATGAAATGTGAGCTTTTTAGTCGTATTCACGGGGAAAAATTATTTAAGTATTAAACTCCCTATATAACCTATTAAGTACTAGGTAAACTACTAAACTAGTTAATCATATATGTTATATTCATATACTAGTTTATATTGATATATTGTTGATAAATATATGACACTGGATCATATATGATAAATAATCTAGATTTAATCTTGAAGTTAGAGAAAATCTAAACAATCTCATAATACATATATATGAATTCTGAAGACATTTATGCATATTCACAAAATCAGCTACATATATGCATGATTATAAAATGCTATATGAATCTAAACTTTTCATGGAACCCTCAGCCCCTACGGAGAAAGCGCCTCACACGCTTTGCAATTTTCCCCCAAAACCCTAGTGAGAATACCCCCGCCGCCACAAACCAAAGCCAGTTCCGATCGGCGCCCGACCACCATCACCCGATGTCTCCCCAAAGACAAGAGTTCAGCGAAGCCTTCTCCTCTACAACTCACAGAAGAGTCCGAGATATGGCGGTTTTGCCGAAAGAAAGAATTCGTTCCTCAAGGAAAAGGAAGACCAAAGAGCGAAGACAAAAGTGCTTCACAACCATGGATTTGTTCCGGGGAGGAATGGAAGTTACGAACACGCATGAGCCACCATGGCCGTCGTTTAGAAGGAGATGTATTAATGGCATGCATAAGATCTATGTGTCGGACTCCGATCATCGGTTTAAGAAGTCGGTTGAGGATCTGAAAAGGAACCAACGATTCCTTCTGGAGACCGGGTATGGTCGTTGTTGGCGCCTTTCGTCGCGGTGGGCTCTCTTGATTTCCCTCTTATTCTCCAGGTGGCTCCGTAAACAACCCTTATTCTACTCTTTCAATCCCGTTGCTCTTCTTTTTGAATTTCATTGCTTCGTTGGAGTTGTTGGGATTGGGTTAAATCACACACTCCTTTATCCTAATCTATCCCTTGTCTACCCCCATAAGGTCATTAGGGTGATGCATGCGATTTATGCCTGTAATTGCCTTTTCTTAATTAAGCATAAACAGCATCACTACAAACCTTTCCTCCTTTATTTTCTAGGCATTTTTACTTTAGTGCTTAGTCTCTTGTTTGATGGAATGCCAATGGACATGTTGAAAGTCCTCTTTACTATGCTTGTGTGGATGTTTATGCATTACATACGTTTAAACATAGTCCATACCTGTAGACAACCATTTAAAGTGCTAATTAAGCTAGATCATCAAATTTGTAACTTTTATGAGAAGACTCTTGTCAATCGTTGTATAAGGGCTAACCTTAGCAGGAAGACCATAAACCCTCTTGTTAGGTGGAGTCTCTGCCAAAATCCGTACTTCTTTAGTGTTCAACAAACAAAGGTTTGCGGGTGGTTGTGGAGGTTCCCCTATGGTGCCTTCGCTGAGCCTTCTCAGACAGTTACTGTACCGTTAAATGATATATTTCAAGATTTAGTGTGCATCATTGCTTGGATCCTAAAGTCGCATAATGTGCAAGGAGAAAGGGTTGGTTGGGATCCTATATCCCGAGTCTCCCTAGATAAAGCACTGGAGAATAACAAAACTCCTAGAAATCAAGTCAACAAATCCAAAGTTTGGCTCACAAGAAATGGACTCAATCCTCTAAGTCCGAGGGTATGTTGGCTAATTGACATGTTTGAAGCATGGATCACAACCAAGCAAATAGTTGCATCTAAGGAAAAAATCACTAGGAAGTGGCAAGACAAGCTAAGGATGTCTCTCTTCACGGTTCTGTGTAAGTGTGCGTGTTCCCATACCCTTTTGACTAATCTTGTCTTGTTGATTAGGATGATCACTAGAAGGGTTTATTGCTTAATAAAAAGAGGCAAATGTAATGTGAACTACCATTTTTGCTTATGCACTAGTGATGGTGTGTGTAACTACAATAGGATATATGTTGATCCTCTTCCCACTTCAAAGGGTGGGAATTACAATAGAATTTTTAAACCTTTGAAGTGTGGGCTCTCGTTCAAATGCCACATTCCACCTCTTGTCAAACTTTATAGTTAATGGATATATGTTGATCCTCTTCCCACTTCAAAGGTTTAAAAATTCCATGTTTTCTTTCAACGGTCATCATGTGTATTTTTTACAAGTTCATGTGTGTCCATGTATTATGTGTTGGCTGCTTAATATTGTCTTATACTGGAGGTTTTGTTTTCTGGTGAGCTTAGGTGCAAAACTCTAGCGTGACTGTCTATATATAATGCATCTGTATAGTACCCAATGCATGGCCATTACCGGGCACACCAAGTGGATTAAAAAACCACAAATTCACAAACAAGCTGAGATCCAGCCTTCACACTATTGTAAAATAGTAAAACGGGATATAAACCCATTCAAACAAAGTTTTTTATGAAGATCTGTCTATGAAATTGTAGAGGGTTGAAAAAACAAAATAGATGGACCGAAATAAACGCCCTATGCAAAACAGAGCACTTCCAAATGATTGGTCTTGTTGAAATAAAATGCCCACAACTTCTGGCCCTTAAAAAATGGACCAATGCTGGATTTGACACTCATGAATTCGTCCCATCTATTGGCATGTCGGGCGGTCTTTTAATCCTTTAGAAGAACCACCAAGTTGCGAACGAATCGATTAAAACTATCTATAAAGAGGACATATTTGTTGCTTTCAAATATACAAATCTTGACACCCACTAAGAACTTGTCGTCATTGTTGCTTATGCCCCTCCGAAAGCACATGCAAGACAAAAATCTCTTTTGGGACAAGCTTAAAGTGTTCATTAACCAAGCGCAGTTCCCATGTATAGTGACAGGGGATTTGAATGAAATTCAAGGTCCAGATGAGAAGCTCGGAGGGGTGACTCCTTCTGTGTCTCGATTCTATAGATTACAGAATTTCAAAAACGATTGTAGTCTAATTGACATCCCATCGTTTGGGAATAAATTCACCTGGAGAAGGTCGAAAGAAATGGATAATAACACAATACCTTTGAAAAACTAGATCGAGTCTTGGTCAGTGATCAAATCATCCAATAGTTCCCATCAATCTCAACCAAGAACCACAACTTTTCCTCTTCACATCACCGCCCGATATCGTGCGAGATACCTTCGGATGGTGTCACAAAAGCACGTCCGTTTAAATTTGAATCCATGTGGACGTCTAGAAAAGATTTTCAGAACATTGTTAAACAAGCATGGAGATTCAACCCGGAAGGTTCTCATACTGGCACATTGTAGGGCCAGATGTTATTAAAGCTGTAAAAATCTTTTTCCACTCTGGAAAGTTGCTCAAGCAGATCAATCACACTTTCATCACTTTACTTCCAAAATGTGACAATCCTAGCTCCACTAACCACTACAGACCTATCAGCCTGTGCAACACTATATACAAAATCATCTCCAAAATCTTAACAATCAGACTTAAAAAAGTCATTGGACGACTAATCCACCTAATGCAATCAGCATTTCTCGAAAACCAAAGCATACATGACAATACGCTTATTGCTCATGAAATTCTGCACTCTTTCCGGAATAAAACAGGTTTGGGTGGGTGGGTTGCAATCAAGCTTGATAATAAAAAAAAACTTATGACCGGGTTAGTTGGGATTTCATGACTCATGTCCTTGAAATATTTGGCTTCCATGAAAAATTCATCGCTTGGATCAAAGAATGTATTGAAATAGTTACCTTCTCAGTCCTTGTTAATGGCCCAACGGAACAATTCAAACCACACAAAGGTTTGCGCCAGGGTGACCCCCTTTCACCATATTTGTTTATATTGGCAGCTGAAGTGTTGGCTAGGCAACTTCAGCGGGCTAATATGGACCCAAAGAGTTGTTATTGGAATTCAAATCTCAAGGGGAGGTACCAAAATCCCATTCCTTGCATATGCAGATGATATTATCATCTTTGCTAAAGCAAACAACCACATGCATGTCAGCATGTTAAGAACATAATTGAGGATTACTACCAAGCCTCTAGTCAGAAAGTCAATCTCCATAAATCAGCGTTTCAAACTACAAAAAACACAAACAATGCGACTAACATCAGATTAAACAAATCCTCCATATAACAAATACTACAACCCCGGATAAATACCTAGGGTGCCCTCTCATCAACGAAAGGGTTACCAAAAATACATTCAATGCATATATAGCAAGAACAAGGTACCAACTAACAAAATGGAAAGCTAACACGCTTTCCCAAGATGGCAGGGCAACACTGATTAAGGCTAACCTTTCAGCACAACCAAACTATTTAATGCAATCATTCTACTTAACCAAAGCCACCCATGATGAACTTGATAAGATCAATCGTAACTTCTTCTGGAATAAGGCTAGCGGATACAAACCGTTAATAAGATGGAATTCGATATGCAGGCCTACTCATCACGGTGGGCTTGGTATCGCTAAAGCGGAAGAAATGAACCAAGCATTACAAATGAAACTTCTTTGGAAAATAATTGCAGACCTAGGGAACTTGTGGGTCAAAATCGTCAGCGAAAAATATCTTAAAACAAAAAACCTATGGAATTACAACAAACAATAGAACACTTCTTGGCAGTGGTCTAAACTCATGAGCCTTAAGGGTCTCTTCCTCTCGGGGTTATCGTGGCAAGTGGGGGATGGGAGAACCATCCGGTTCTAGAAGGATTGTTGGGTTCCTAACCTCAACATCAAACCAAGAGCGGAGGCTCGCCAAATGATTAATGAGGAAGAATTTGTGTGTTCATACATACAGGATGACAAAACCTGGGATCTTCATAAACTAAGAAAAGTCCTGAATCCTAACGATGTTTATGAGATCGCCTGGATTATCTTACCGGTTAATAATTTAAAAGACCGCCTGTACTGGAAAGCAAGCAAGAATGGGTGGTACTCCACCAATGCCACGATGAAATGGATTCAAGATAACAAAATAAGTCCTAAAGTTGATCTCAAATGGATATGGAAATTAAACATTCCACCGAAGCAGAAAAACTTCATCAGGAAAGTCTGTCGTAATGGACTGCCTACTAAATCCAGACTAGCTGCGAACCATATAGAGGTGCCGCAAGGATGTGGATTCTGCACTTCACAGAATGAAGATGCATTTCACCTTTTTATTGAATGCAATCATGCTCGGCAGGCTCTAATTGCACTTAATCCTGCAATTAGTCGGGTAATGGGACAACTTGATGTACACAATCGTTACCCACTAGATTTTATTAGCGAGTTGCGCACAAGACTCACCACAACACAAATTGAATCCGTGTTCACTCTTTGGTGGTGTACATGGTTTCTCAGGAACAAAAACATTCTTAATGGGAATGGCCAACCCCATATTAATCCTAGAGAAACAACTGAATTTGCGTCCAAGCAAATTGCTGACTGGAAGAGAGCTATGCTTTCGAGAAAACAGACAAAGATGATAAAAATGAAGGCTCAAAGAATATGAATCAAACCAACAAAAGAAGGACTGTCATATGGACTAAACCTCCTGATAATTTTTATAAACTTAACTTTGATGGTGCTGTTAATTCTTTTGGATTTGCCTCTTATGGTTTTGTTATCGGGAACTCTTCTAGCGGCACTGTCTCGTGTGATGGTGGTTTTATGGGACGGCGTTCCGTGGTGTTTTCCGAAGCATTTGAGCTTCGGCAGGGGATTCTTGAAGCCATCCGGTGTGGCGTTCCCCGTCTAGCCTAATTTCTTTCCTTTATCAAAAAAAATATAAAAATAAAACGCTTTATGCGTGAATATAACACATGCTATACTGAGCCTTTTTTATTCTTAATTCTTAAGGTATTTATAACTAATTTCGAAATTTATACAATAAAATAGCATGCATATGATATATTATAATTATGCATATACATATTATAAATGTAACCAACTAATGTACTATAACTTCATACATGAGTAACTACTAATTTGACTCCATATAACTACAACTACATGATTGCGTAGACTTTGTTTTCTCTTATAATTTTAAGATTAAATATTGATGGATCGTAAGTCAGTTAAAGAGGGCGTCCTTAACTGGGTTAAGAGCGTCCTTTAGTGCAGCGGAAAATAGACTTAACAGAATACAAGATAAGTGGACACGAGTATTTATAGAGGAACCCCACTAAGACCAACTAGTCTTATGGGTAAACCTCTACCTCCGTTGGAGGATTTTCAATAGCCGTCCCTTATCTTATTAAGAGCGAGTCCTTACAACTTAGGCGAGTCGTTACACTTCTCTGAGCTAAGCGTCCGTCCTTAGCCTCACTAGTAACACTCCTTTCAACCTAACAAGTAACCTAACACTCTTGGCTATAAGGAAGCTATCACTCACGTCTCTCACGGTTCGTTGTGAGAGACAAACTACAACTCTAATTGATTTGTGGTTTGTTTTGGATTTGATGTGGTTGGACTTTCTTTCTCTTGCTTCAAGCTCACTTGATCTTCTTGATCTTCGTTCGTGTTCTTGAATGCTTCGGGAGAGCTTGAGAGAAAGTCTTCAAAGTCCACTCTTGCACACACATGCCGCTATGCATACTCCTTAGAGAGTATTTATAGCGGAAGTGATTCTTGTCCTCTAGCGTCCTCTGAGACTTGGCAGGATCCTCGATCTTTGATCAACGGTGCGATGAGCGTCTTGAGGAGGTCAACTCTGTTGACGCTTGGGAAGCCTCCGCGTGGGTAGGGGACCATTGCTGGGAAAGCGACGTCTTTGGCATTGTCTACACGTGCCCAGACAAAGGAAGCTTCCTTCTGAGGACTAAGGCCGGACGATGATGTAATCATGTTGGGGCGGCCTTGATTTGAATTTGAACTTCGTCCGTATTTTGGCGCGCGTCCCTTCTTGATGAGGACTCCATCCTATCTTGCGCAGGGACTCTGCCAATTACGTTTAGCTTTGGAAGTTCTGGTAATATGCGTCCCTACAGCATAGGGACTGCTGTTCACTTGTTGTCCTTTTCGCTCATGTGCGTCCACTGGACTTACCTGAGATCAAAACTTGGACAACTTATCAAATACATTTGAGTTTGTCATTATCAAAACAAGGGACGATTATTATTGGTTTAGATATTAACGACTGACGTCCTTAATATCGTCCCAACAAATATGATCAATTTTGTTTCTTAGATTCAGTACTTCCTAAAGTGAAGTAAGGGTTGATCACACGTAGAACCTACCATAATAAAATATAAAGCAGAACCCAATTCTGTATAAAACTTTACGCCACGTACGTCATCGAGCCTGAATAAAATATTGATTTTATTTTTTTACATCATATTTTCTATGAATAACACATTTATATACTTGATATCTTATTCTTATATCTACTTGATATCTTAATATTTTTTTAACTTGATTTTTTAACATTATATCTTTATATGAATAAAAATAATTAAAGTAATTTTTTTTAATAACTTAACATTTTTTCCTTATTAATTACTATGTTTTTGTCATTATCAAATCTTGAATAATAGTGGAAAAACTTTTACATAAGTCAATAGCATACTAAATGATAATATAAATATCAAAAATTGAATAGAATTATTTTAAAATTAACATTGTATTAATAAAAGTATATATATATAGGTCAATAGGTTCGGACTCTGATCTATTCATTTTGAACTGTAAATTTTTGAGTTAAAAGTGGATTCGTGTCAAAATATATTTTATACATATAAAATCAACAAATCGTCTCACCAAACACCTTATTGCTTATTTAAAAGATAAGTTTTCAATTTCAGTAATAATATCAACAATGAAATATCAGCATCGCATACAATCGGCATCAACATTCGTTCAACATCAGCATCAACATCAGCACTGAGTTGCCAAATGGGGCCTAAGGTTAAGAGAAAGTACAAGAAAGAGTAAATTTCAAGGTAAGTTATGAGTTTGAAGCTTCTCTAGATCAATCAAAAAAAAAGGTTTTACTTCTTCGTAAAAACAATTTACTACAAATGCTTCTCTGAAGTGTGAATGATGAATAACGTTTTAAAATATTCTTCAAAGAGTATATATCAACCTAATAACTTAGGACAAACATTATTAAAAGGGAAACAAAATCCAACTTGGTTCAAGAGGCTTTTCTCGCAACGACAAAGTGTGAGAACTAGCCGTCAGAGTGTGGATGCGCTTTTCTAGGACACCTACATGCGCTCTTCCGTGTTGCAAAAGCATAGATGATGCGTCCTTCTCCTCAATGTAGGCCAAGATTTCCTAAAGTTGATAGATGTGGTAGAAAGTCTATCGAAGTGCCCTAAGAAGTATTTTGAGGTTTGATAGCCGTGATCAAAGTGTTTGAGCACGAGTGGACTAGACCCACATTAGGGCTTGTGTATGGACTGATCAACGTGATGACAAGTGTTGATCCACGTGAGGATCTAAGCATCCAAACGGATGAGGTCCCTAAGGACCGGATTGGAACTGGGTGTACAAGTCGGCACATGACAGAACGTAGCAGCGATGTGGTTTGCTGAGTTGGCTTCCTTGAAACATGTCGGATACCCCAACTCTGAAACTTGCCAAGCAACAACTGGACATCTGCTCGAATGATCTCCACTTCCCACGGGCAACTCTAATCCCCCAACACTGCATTTACCACCTGCACGTTGTCACCTTTAATCACCAGACGGGGAACGCCACACCTGATGGCTTCAAGAATCCCCTGCCGAAGTACAAAAGATTCAGAAAACACCACGAAACGCCATCCGAGAAAACCACCATCTTAAGCAACAATGCCGCCTTCAGAAGTCCTGATAACAAAACCATACGAGGCAAATCCAAAAGAATTAACGGCACCATCAAAGTTTAGTTTAAAAAAATTTCTCGGGGGTTTAGTCCATCTAACATTCCCTCTTTTGTTGGTTTGGTAAACAGTTTTTGAGCCCTCATCTTTATCATCTTTGTCTGGGTGTTTTGAAAGCATAGATCTCTTCTAATCAGCCATTTGCTAGGACGCAAATTCCATTGTTTCATTGGGATTTATTTGGGGTTGGCCACTCCCATCAAAAATGTTTTTGTTCATGGGAAACCATGTACACCACCTTAGGTTGAACACGGATTCAATTTGAGTTGTAGTGAGTCTAGCTCGTATCTCATTAATGAAGTCCAGTGGGTATCGTTTTTGTGGATCAAGTTGTCCCATCACTCGTTCAAGTGCGGGATTAAGCGCAATTAGAGCTTGGCGAGCATGGATGCATTCAATAAATAGGTGAAATGCATCTTCATTCTGAGAGGTGTAGAACCCACATCCTTGCGACATTGCAATATGGTTTGCAGCCAAACTTTCCATATGAAGTTTTTCTGCTTCGGTGGAATTTTTAACTTCCATATCCATTTGAGATCGACTCTAGGACTTGTTTTGTTATCATGAATCCATGTCATTGTTGCATTGGTAGAGTACCACCCATTCTTACTTGCTTTCCAGTACAGTCGGTCTGTTAAATTATTAACCGGTAAGATTATCTTGGCAATCTCATTAACATTGTCAGGATTCAAAACTTGTCTTTTTTTATGAAAGTCCAAGGTTTTATTGTCCCGAATATATGAACACAGGAATTCGTCCTCATTGAATTTGTATTATGAGTGCATTTCAATGTTTATAATCAAGGGTTTAAATAGAAAATTCTATGCTAATTCTAGTCTAGATAGGTTAGATATCTTAAACATAAGATATCAATACCTACGTTAAAATAAAATATAAACACAATAAGTAAAGGAACAACCTAAGCACATGTGAAGGCATTATATAGAATGTTTCTAAGGCCAAAACTAGATCCAACAAAAAGCGACCCGAATCCGAAATTCGAACCGAACCGAATCCAAAATTGGACCCGAATACCGAAAGATGAACAATTCGAATATGACCCAGACCTGATTTAAATCCGATCCGATCTGAAACTGACCCGAACCGATGTAATAGTCGGGATTTTTCCGAGCAAAATAAATGATAACATCGGCAATCAGGAACTAATTAAAAATAACAATAATAAATAAATACATAAAATTAAATGTTTCCGAATATTTTTCGGGGTAAATTTTGGATCTGGTAAATACCCAATAACTCTTGCCTTCGTACCATTTTATTTCCTTATTTGGTTTTCATCCATCTAAGTCGGTTTTATTTCCCTCTTAACTTTCCATTCTTGTACTCATCTTCCCTTAGAGATATACTTGTACCTCTTTCTTGTTAAAATCCACTTTTCTTCTTCTTCTTCTTATCCATTCCCTGCAGGCTGTAGCAATCCAACTCTCGTTCATTTTCATTCGCACCTGTCTTCTCCTTCCTTTCTTCTTCTTTGTGTTCTGCTCTAAGCCTGTTTGGACTGTCACATTTAAGAATTCGTATCTCTCGTTTTGTACTCAAAAATCACGAAAAAAGTCCCAAAATTTATTTTAGAAAGTCCTCTTCAAGTTTCATGTTGTGAGTTTGGCCTGAAATCAGCTCGAAGTGGGGTAACTTTTCCATTGAAGGTCGCGAACCTGCTTGGTAACAGAATCTCCCATCACTCTCGGTAATTAAGCCATATCTATTTCGTTTATTTCTTAAAAATTCCGAAATCACTTCCTGAATTTAAGTTAGGAAGTCCTCTACAAGATTCATATTGTAAGCTTTCCCAAAATCACAACCTAAATGGGTCGTATTAAGTGATGAAGTTGGTTGTGCAATTTGTTCGGTTTTCCGGCGACTTCGTAACTCAGTTGTTTGGGCCACGATTTGAGCTTGGTAATGCTCCAAAATGATTCTTGAGGTAGGGGAGGGGTTAATATACTTGGATCATCAATTAGTTTTGTGAAAACCCATTTGAGTAAATTGATGGGAATTTTCTAGAAAAATCGAACTCGTGGGAGACTCGCCGGAGTCCTGCCGGATGTTTGCCGGAGCACCACCAGCCACCCCTACACCACCAGTGGACTTTAACTAAGCCAATAATTTCATAATTGACCTTCTCCGGTAATTTGAAGGTGATCGGAGTCGCCTCGACTCGTCTTGGTTTTCATGCAAAGCTTTGTTTCGAGTTTCGAACCTTAGTGATATCTCGGTATCCATGTCATCCCGTGGCTTAGAGGCTTGTAAGGATTGGGCATCGACTTTCCTGTTTCCAATAGTTCTTGAAACGTTTAAGGCAAGTGGACGTTTTCTCCTTCCCTTGTTCCGTTAAACGAGCTAGTTTCGTGTGATCCAATGTGTTTCGATTGATTTATGTGCAAATAAAAAGAAGTAGGTTGTTAGAATTAATGACTTTTTGTCATTTTCAGTATTGCGATAGAACTGGATTTTAGGTCCGCTATGTGAGACATTGTGTGTAAATATGTCTCGTTTGAGTCATTGTTATGTATTAGGGTAGTTTCAGGGATGGGGGCTGAGCCTCTGATAACATCTCTTTAATAGATTGTACTGGGATGTCCCTATACCTTGGTACTCGAGTCATGACTCTGCCCACTCTTTCCTTAAGGGGTGACTCACTCTAGCTAAGTGCATTAGTGCTACGCGCTCAGAAAGTTGATCAAGGATCCAATATTCTTATGACCTCGGCAATGGTCCGAGTTAATTAAAAGCTATCAAACTGAATGCTCGGTGGGTGATTTGTTTCAGCGTATTGATGTGAATAAAGAATCCCAACAAATTCTCTTATGTCTTCATAAGGCCGCTCATTGATATTCCGTCGTTGAGGTTATCTATTCTATCTTCTCTATTAGGAAGAGGTGCTACAAGGGGAAGTATGTATGAAGTTCGTTACCAACTTTTTGGGTTATAACTTTATGAACCTTAGCTACATTCTACTTGCTTAGTCTTTCATTAGACTAACTCGTCCGCTTTCGTTTTTTTTCTTTTCACGATCCGGTTGCGGCTACCAGAATTCCAATGTGTTGAGCTAAACGACTAACTTGCTTGAAGACGAAGCACTAGTACAAAATGTCTAGTACAGGGCGCTTTTTTAAAGAAGTACAAGGCGCTTTTCATAGTGCATTAAGCCGTAGTACACTAAAATGCTTCAGAGGGCGCTTTTTCGAAAGTGCCATAAAATTAAAACACGGAGGGCGCTTTTTTGAAAAATCGCCCTAAAAACAGAGGGCGCTTATTTAAAAAAGCGCCCTAAAAACAGAAGACGCTTTTTCAAAAAAGCGCCCTAAACTTTATATTTTTAAAAAAAAAATTGCATGGTGTTTTTTTTTTATAATTCCGAAGAATTATTAAAATTTGCAATGATGATACAAATTGAAACAAAAAGAAAAGAGAACACAAATCTTATATATAAAAATTATAGTGAAGATAGTCGTTTCCAAGATGTTTGAATACAAGGAAATGTTGACACTACATGCTTTAGAGTAGTTATTTCCTTTTTTTGAAGAATCCCAAGCTACTTTTTTGACACTACACTACAGGATGGACACTTTGAAGTGTTAACTTGATAAACACTTGAAAAAGTGATCTTCGTTCGAATTTAACTCTTTCCTGCTTTGGGTACCTGTTCAATGAGAAAGAGAGAATTACCTGATCAATATGTGAACACACCTATATGAATATATGATTGGTAAAACAACAGTATCCAAGTTAATTAATCTAACTAGAAAAGATCGAAATATCTATTAAAAACTAGAGAAATTTGCACTAAACCACCCGTTAAATAGGCGAATTTACACTTAACCACCCATTATACAAAAATTTGTTTTAAACCACCCAAAACTTCGATTCCGTTAACAAATAGCCACCCATGGCGTTATTCCGTCAAAAATTCCGTTAAATTGTGTATAATTACCAAATTGCCCTCAACTATTCCAACAATTTACACTTAACCTAGCTAATTTGGGCATTTTTAACAAAAAAAAAAATAAAAAATCCCCTTCTTCAACCCCTCTCCCCCCGACACCTTCTTCAAACCCGGTTGGAGGAATCCTTCGTCGCCTCTAGCCCCGTATTCGTCGACGGCGTCACCACCAAGGACATTCACATCGACGCCTTCACCTCCATCTCCGTTCGCATCTTCCTCCCCGACACCGTCCTTTCTTCGGATCCGAGCCTTAAATCTCGTCATTCTAGGGCTAACGCTCACAATAACCCTAACTCCAGATCCGATTTCCATCGTCCGAGTCCCAATCAAGGCCGCCGGAGCAGCTTTGACCCTGTTGGAAACCCTAGGGTTGGTCAAACCGGCGCCGGAGCAGCTTTGACCCCTCTGCTTCTTCTGTTGCTTCTGCGGTTGCCATTTCTGACCTCCTCCATCCCGATCCAACTCCATTTCTTCTTTAATTGCTTCAATTTATTCTTTTTCGCTCTCGAATGGTTCGCGGATCTGTTGATTTCTGACTGCTTGGTGGAGGAATGGGCGCAAATTGAGGTTTTCATGGCGGTCGATTTACCGGCTAATTAACTAGAGGAGTTCCATGGAAGGAATTGTGGCGTAATTGGAAGATTCTCTTCTGTTGGTTTGGATTTCTGGCATGGATGAAGAGATCGTGTAATTTGATTTGGTTCAATTTTGACTTTGTATTTGTAGTGGATTACTACTAGTTCTTCTTCTTCTAATGTGCAAAAGTACAAATTGTAATTTTGTGTCCATCAAATTAGTGAATAAAAAAGCTGTGATTATCTTTAGCACTTGAGTTTACAACATCCAATATTCTTTATCTTGTGTTTGTTTTTTGATTGGATTGAAGATTGTAAACCCAGACATAATTGGAATGGGATAAAACTTGATTATGTGATGAAACAAGGAGGGGGATTTTTTTTTTTATTTGTTAAAAATGTCCATATTGGCTAGGTTATATGTAAATTGTTGGAACAGTTGAGGACAAATTGGTAATTATACACAATCTAACAGAATTTTTGACGGAACATGGCTATTTGTTAACGGAATCGAAGTTTTGGGTGGTTTAAAACAAATTTTTGTATAACGGGTGGTTAAGTGTAAATTCGCCTTTTTAACGGGTGGTTTAGTGCAAATTTCTCTGAAAACTATAGACACCATTTTCTATCTCATTTTCTTCCCACTAGAGAAAGATTACATATAATGCAAGTTGAAATCTGGAAATTATCAGACAAAACTTAGAAAGCCTGCATCCACACATCATTCGTGAGAAGATTTCATCAGTAAATATTATATTAAATTCAATGATTAAAACAACAAAATGAGATTTCATATCAGTAATTATTATATTCCCTTCCTCGATGTGCACTTCCAGTGCCTTTTGCATGTCTATAGCATTACAAAGTTCAATCAAAATTGGAAGCATTTCTTGTATGCAAAAAGTCAAATCTTTGTAGATAGAAATAGTCAACCCCAAATTACATTACAATTATATCAAAACAAGGAAAGTTTTAGCAATTTCTACTATTTTAATCCAAAAACCGAACTGATCAGAAGGCAGAGCTTCACATACATTGATTGGTCGGTTGCCAAGAATAACCTTGCTGCCCCATTCCCTAGCTTCGTCAAATCCAACACGAAATTCTGAATCGGGGAGAACTTCAAGCTTATCAGCAACCTAATAGTAAAGAAGCAAATCTCAGCATAAAAATGTGCAAGCTAGCTATAGAATCAATAACAAATATTCTTCTTCATATATAAGAACAAATAATATTGAAGTAATGTCAGTAGCTAAAGGCGAGAGAAATACATGCCTTTGCAAGAAACCAACTGTATATTATGCCAAATAGATTTTGCTTCTTCTTCCACATATGTTTCATTTCACTCATAGTTGGTACCTGATAAAAATGTTATCAATTTGTTAGCTTAAGTGGCTGAAATGAGGTTCAGTTTCAAGGAAAACCTCAATTTCAACAAGGCATGGTTGCTAGGTCCGCCTCCACATTCTTCCAAAATTCCTTTAATTTTTAAATTTTCATGGAGATAACAATCATGTAATAGAGGATCATAATTCACTGGGGTAAAACCCATTCATGGTGTACAGAAGAGAGGCTACAAACAGTATGCAACAGTCATAAATAGTTGCTAAGAACTATCCATGTATATCTCTAATCTTTTCTCACATTCACACACACATATAACAAGAAAAATGTAAGTATTTAGGATCAAGGCTGAGTACTCTCTAGGAAACTCAGTCATAAACAGCCTTAAACTGCCAATCAATCAAAACAGACAGATATTTTAGTTTCTCAAGTTGAATGACGTGAAGTAATGGACAAGAACACCAAGGATACTCTTATAACTTGAATGAGTAAGACACAAGGTAAAGCATCAACACATGAAGCCAAAAACCAAATATAGTTCCTGCATCACAGGATTTCCAATGAAATTCCTACCATGAGACAGAAGCTAGCTTTCTTATGATGACACACGATCTCAGAGTACTCAATCACATCATGCTTAGTTAATGTAAATTCTACATGTATCGGAACCTTGATATTCTGAAGTGTGAGTGCAGCCACTCGGCTTCGCACAAATCCAAAAAGACTACCTGCGTTAAGAGCATAATGAATTTGTTCATAGGAAGTAGGAAGCTATCCTGAGTCATAGTCCATAAATCAATCACTTCCAAAATGTATGCACACCAATTAATCTACAGAGAAACAAAATGAAACACCTGTGGCTTTACGGAGTTAATTACATCCCCAACCTCTCTGCAAAATTCCTGAAACAAAGAACAAAAGAAAATGAAGCAAACGTGATATCTGAATGACCAAAATGCACTACTCATTCGCTGAACCAACAAAGAAGAAGGAGAAGATCATACCTGAGACACATGAGCAGTTCCAACCAAGAAGACATCACAGGGACGACCATCGGCCGATTCGCATGTCAAAACAATGACGCTCCTGGAAAGTTCCTGGAGGAGAGCCTCTCGAGGCTCCTGGAAAGTTCCTCAGGGAGTTCCTGGAGGAGAGCCTCTCGAGGCTAGGGCTGAAGAAGCTCAGCGTCGACGAGGTGCAGAAGATGTCGTGGAGCGAGCTCGAGGACGAGATCGAGCGCTAATGTCTCCCTCCGGATCCTCTTTCCCAGCGAGCGCCGGATATGCGAGCGTGTCTTCTTCGGCCATCCCTCCGCCTCGGATCTCTCCTTCATGGAGGTCTGCAGAGGCTCCGCGATTCAGCTGCTCAACTTCGCCGATGCAGTCACCATCAACAGCCGGGCGGCGGAGCGCCTCTTCAAGGTACTCGACATGTACGAGACGCTCAGGGATCTGCTGACCGAGTTCGACCTCCTGTTTTCGAATCAATACTGTGCGATCTTGCGGACGGAAGCGGTTTCCATTTGTAAGAGATTGGGAGAGTCGAATAGGGCCTCTTCATGAAATTGGAAAACCTACACGTCGATATCCTCCTAAACAGGCTTAAAACCCTAACTTTTAGGCTGGCGGAAGAGAGAGGCTTGGCGGTTCTTGAAAGGAGAAGATCGAGCGTTAGGACGTACTCCTTGGATTCGACGGCGGCGCCTTCGGAAGCGGAGATCGTCACTAGCGAGAGAGCAGAAGTGAGGCCGGGAGACGGTGGCGAGAAAGAAAGAAGTCAAAACCCTAACTTTTGGGCTGTATAATTTTTAATCTCTTCGCAGTACAATATTTCTTTTTTTTTAATGGAAAGATACAGAAGGCGCTTTTGAATAAAAGCGCCATCCGTTTTCCATAATTCAAAGCGCTTTTCATTAAAAGCGCCTTGTAATGTACTTTTATTGATTTTAATAAAAAGGTTTAATCTTATAAAGCACTTTTCAATTAAAAGCGCCCTCCGGCTTGGATTGATTAATGCGCTTTTTTGGAGAGCCTTAAAATTTCCGCACTATATGATGAATTTTGTACTAGTGAAGATAAATATCATTTTTTTGGGAAGCAGATCATACAAGAAGTACTTATGAAAAGAGAGGTGGGTTCAAACTCTAAAAGAAGTTTGATCTGCCTGTTTTTTTGTTGGATGACTGTAATAATCGAGATTGTCTTTCCTTAAAAGACCTCTTTGAGGCACTGGTCTGTATATATTTCCTTTCCGTCGTCGCCGTTTAAGTTAGTCCTTACCATATGCTCGTAAAGCAGCGTCTTTCGTTTCCATGATCGCGGTGATTTCGTTTTTAAGAGAATGAGTAGTTTTGGATTAGGTAAATCCGAGATTATTGGCGGAAATACTCTCGTAGTAGGTAGAGGGTGTTACAAAAATGATCTGAATAACATACAATCCGAGAACCGAATTGACCTGAACTGAATTGACCCGAACTAAACCTGATCCGAAATCACCTGATCCGAAATACCCCAATCAAAAACGACCCGAACTAAATTTGACCCGAAATCATCCGAACTCAAAACAAGTAATTAAAAACATAAGAGATATAAAAAATAACAGTAATTATACAATAAAATAAGTAATTACACAAATTTTAAAAATCAACTGATAAATATTTTTTTTCAATAATAAATTGAAACGTAAAATTCTATGTACAAATTTGTTATTGTTTGATACATTATGAATGGAAATAAAATACGAATAACAAGTGCTCATTTGATAGGCCCAACTAGCCTAAGTGTTCAAAATTGAAAGTAAAACAGAAAAGTGTTGCATCAGATGGGAATTGAACACAGACCCTCGGCACCACGAAATAAAACGGATAGCCTTTACCACTTGTACTAGCAAATTAATTAGTGTATCTTGTACACATAATTAAAAATGGCAAAATACATATACGGCCCCTCGTACTTGTCATTTTTTTGCAAACGGCCCCTCGTACTCTAAAATATTCTATTAAACACCTGTACTACTAAAGCCCTATTCTATTGGACACCTCTTGTCCTCCGTGAATCTCACGCGATTGATTAACAACCACATCAGCGCCACATAACGCCATATCAGATTAATTTTATCCATGTCAGCATGCCACATAAGTAAATTCATTATTTTAATTTTTATTATTGATTATATTAATTTTGGGGGTAAGATGGAGTACAAAAATTGCAAACTAAAAAAGCACAAGAGAGAAAAAAAAAGAAACAGTAAAGCTGCACAACAAGAAGTATTGAAGGAGGAGAAGAAGAAGAACTAGAAGAAGAAGAGAAATCGTGGTGGTAGCTTCAAGAAGAGAGCTCTGAACCTTCCTCTGCTCCTCTTCTTCATTCTCATCCTCTTCGTTCTATAATTTCTGTACCCTCTCTCCTCCTCCTTTCCTTGACTTCCACTTCTCCATTACTTTTTTTAATCCCTAATCTTACTCAATCATGATTCCCCGATTTGTGCCTCTTTCGGCTAGAGCTTGCCTCGTTGCATCGAGGAGGTCGGTTGTTGATGCTGCTCAATGTGATTTGTTAGGGTTTCTGGAGGTTGGTTTTGGCTGTGAGAAATCTCCATTGATTGACTCTAGATCTCGCAAATTCAGATGTTGGTGACAGTTCTGGAACTAAATTTGGATGGATCTGGGATTGGTTGATGAAAGCTTGTGCTCCTGATCTTAAACCTAAGCCTTTCGTTGCAGCTTTGATGTTTGTTTTGCGTCTTCTATTTTCTGTTTCATTTCTTACAATTGTAATGGTGTTGAACGATAGATCTGGATGTTCATTGTATTTTGTCTTTTTTAGATCTGGATTTTCATTGTAAATATACAGGTTTTGTAGTGTTAGGTTGCAGCTATTTTGATATTCAGAGGTGTTGTATATTTTTTTGAGAGAAAAAAAAGAAAGAAAAAATCGTGGAGTAAAGATTTCAACGCTAAAAGCCACATTTTTTTTAATGGCTTGGATTTGCTTAAGACAAGCCAGGTCACCAAAATATTTATTATCCAACTCTCTATGGGGAGAGTGAACTGCACGCATTGTGCCACGGAGGACAGGAGGTGTCCAATAGAATAGGGTTTCAGTAGTACAGGTGTTCAATAGAATATTTTGGAGTACGGGGGGCCGTTTGCAAAAAAATGACAAGTACGAGGGGCCGTATATGTATTTTGCCAATTAAAAATACTAGAAAGTTTGGCCCGTCCGATGGACGGATGGTTTGTCATTTTTTTTTAGGATGATATGACATATGATTAATAAATACTTTGGTCCATAATTTCATAATTTCATTCTTATTTGTCCTAGTTTTAGAATGAACTTAAAATAAGATTCTTATTTTTATTTTTTTTATTTATGAAATGGTATATTTTAATTGAATATACATTGAGTATACAATATGCATAATCATTTAGGCTATAGTTTTTACATAATGTAATGTTTCGATAGTTAAATGACTATAGAAGCTAATATATTCTCTTTCCTTTTTGAAAATTAAATATATAACATCAAAGTAAATAGGGGTTAGGAAGTTAGTATGGATTCGAGTAAACGCTTTTTCATAACTTGATACAACCATTCATAAGTGATAAAGTTAACAACCGTACTCTTATTTTGGCTTACATGAGGAACCATTAAAATTTTCAATTATTTAATTATCTCATTTGTTGATCAATACTCTATATTTCACAAACTAATAGAACTAAATATACTTTTTAATTTAAATACCTTTTAGAAAACTAATGTGCATGTTCGGAAATAATTAAAATTATAAATTAAAGTATGACTAATGTGCAATCTATACAACTTTAAAAATGCAACACATCCATAAAACTTAAATGCTGTTAATTAACCCCAAATAATGTTGTTTTTTTTTATGAAAACTTAAATGTTGTTTATTACTATAAACAATCAATGTATTTTTATTTCTCTTTACAACTTTAAAAATGCAACACATCCATAAAACTTAAATGTTGTTAATTAACCCCAAATAATGTTGTTTTTTTTTATGAAAACTTAAATGTTGTTTAATACTATAAACAATCAATGTATTTTTATTTCAAACTCAAACTTTAAAAATGCAACACATCCATAAAACTTAAATGTTGTTAATTAACCCAAATAATGTTGTTGTTTTTTTTATGAAAACTTAAATGTTGTTTATTACTATAAACAATCAATGTATTTTTATTTCAAACTCAATGTAGCAATGAAATACTACAAACAATCAAATTAATTTTTATTACAATATTATTATGCATTTAAATAAAACATAATTCATATAAAAGATGGAAATTATGTAACTTACAAATAAATTCCCCTATATTGTTCATCCACAACATAGGTGAAATTCACACTCGAATATTAAGCCAACAAATTTAGCAACGCTAAAGCCCGTCCATCGGACGGGCGTCCAGTGCTAGTCACCCTAAAAGCATAAAACCAAAAAAATATAACATGATTATTGTCCAAGTACCCTTACAAGTTCAAACACAAAAAAAAAAGAAATTAAAAAAGGGTATTTATTGGACATGAAAGTAAAAAATAAGTGTTGTAATAAAAATAAAGATAGGAGAAAATAATTAATAATAAAAGAAAACAAGCATTAATATCGTAAAGAGAGAGAACTTTAAGTATTGCAGAGAGAAGAAAAAGTTACTAAAAAAATAAATATAAAAAATGGAGAGCAAGCATTAATGTAACAAGAGGGCGAGAATTTTAAGTGTTGTATAGATAGATACTGTATATAGGAAATTTAAATTTCGGGTCCCGAAAAAATTGGGGGCCTTGTTCATTGGACGGGCCTATAAGTAATATACTTTTGTACTTAGATATAAAACGTATTTAATTATTATATCTCCTTTACTGTAAAGTACATGGGATACAACAATTCGGTATATAAATATACTTTCTGAAATAACATTTTGCTATTAATCGATGTTTCCATTAAATAGTTGAGTGTAATGTCTAAAAGATATTTATTTAATTCGTTGTATTGTATATTAATGAAATTCTTGTTGGGTGTATGTATATGTATTACTGGGGCACTAAATAAAACACGGTTCTCGTTATTCGCACGGAATTTGGACACTAATAGTATTTATTATATTTTTTGCCGCTTTCTACCAAAGGGGCGCCATCCAAAATTCCCGCCATCCATTTTCATTCAAAATAATCAAAAAATATTCCAAACTTTTGAATCCCGTAAAAAAGCCAATTAAACAAATTTCGAAAAAAATTCCCCCCAATCTTTCGTCACAAATAGGAGTCTAGATTTTTGGTTTTAACTTTTAAGGTCCATACTAGTATACTATTGTACAAAAGAGATTTAATATTATTCTACGTTAAAAACTCACCGTTCCAGGTGGTCTTATAGTTCTAAAAAGTAATGATACCAAATAACACCAGAATCCGAATTGACCTGATCTGAAATGATCCGATTCGAAGCAATCCAAAAAGGACCCGAACCGAACTAGACCCAAAACCAAACAACAACTGATCCGAACTAATCCGAAATATTATGATCGGAAACAACCCGAATCCGAACTAGACCCAAGCAACATCCGGACCCAAACCAAGCCGAACTGAACCAAACAAGACCCGAAATAACTGTTTGACCCGAACGAACCCGATCCTAACGACCCAATCCAAACCGATCCGAATGACCCGTTTTGCCAGGTCTAGCCAAAACGTGTAGAGTATAGATGGATAAAAGTAAGCCTAAACAAAAATGTGTAGAATTGCTAAAGATAAGTTGTTGGATCGTTAGTATGAAAGGGGATGTCCTTTACTTGGGTAAAGGTGTCCTTGAGTGAGGCGTCCTTACTAAGTATAAGGGCGTCCTTTAGTGCAGCGGAAATAGCAAACTAAACAGATGAAAATAACAAGTAAGGAACACGTCGATCTATAGAGGAACCACTCAAAACCAAGTAATCCTTGAGTGTAAACCTCTACCTCCTTGGAGGATTTTCGAATAGACTTTTCTTTTCTTATTAAGCGTTCTTACAGTTGTACTGGCGAGTCTTTACAGTTCTCTGGCACTTAGTGTACGTCCTAAGTCCACTAGTAAAGGACTCCTCTAAGCCTACAACTTAAGCGAGCTTAATGTGCTAAAGGACTCTATTCTCACGTCCTACAGTGCGTCGTAGGACTTCTCTCTTTTTCTTTGGTTTTCTGGGTTTACAAACAGTTTGTGATTTTGGTTACAATTCTCACTCGATCAAACACTAAGTCTAGAACAGTTCTTGAGAGTTCTTGGCTTGTTCTTCGTGTTCTTGATCGAGATCGCTTTCACTCTGATTCTCTGAATATTCTCTGAACGCGTTGGCGTCACAATAAATGCCTTGGGGCTATTTATAGGGCTTGGCAAGGGCGTCATTCCTCTGGGACGATCATGCCCTTTGTGGACGTGGCTACAAGATATTTCTCCATGTGGTATGAGGGAAGCTTCCTGTATCCAGCTGTGTGTGATGGACTCCGCTACAGGATCTGCCTCCACGTGGTGATGAACTCTGCTACAAGATCGGTCTCCACGTGTCTTGGATGATCAAATGTTGTCGAGTGATGTCATCTTGTCGGCTGATGAGTAAGGACGCTTTGAGAGTTGAAGCTCGCGTTCCTACTTGCTTGGGACTGCGTCCTTGCTCAAGTAGTCTCTTGCTGGTCCTTACTTCCTGCTAGCTGGCGTCCCTTAGCCTCAGGGACGTCCACACACTTGTTGTCCTTCTTTTACTTGAGTTCCTGAACACTTGGACAAATTTATTAGAATCAAAGTGAGTTTGTCATATCAAAACTAAGGGACGGTTGTGTGGGCACACTAACAAGTACGCAAGCGTCCTTGATAGCGTCCCAACAATTTCCCCCTTTTTGATGATGACAAACTCTTCAGCAAAATAGTTTTGGCATTGGAACTTAGCATGCATGAAAACTTTGGAGCGTCCTCTAACACTTAGAAGAAATTCTGTAAGCACAAGTTTTCAGCCTTTGATTCTCTAACTTTTGGATTTTAAGAAGAGAGTAGCGTCCTAGAATACTATCTAAGCATCCTCTTGTTTATTCTAGCATGGTGTTCCTTAGACCTTTCACTAATAATTCCCCCTTAACACTTGCTTATTCTAGATAACTAATATATAGCGCATCTCTGCAAAACTACACTTCCCCCTTTTGGCATCATCGAAAAGGATAACAAGTGAATAAGGACGGTAGCATAAAAACACAACTAAAGGCAGTGGAACGTTTAAACAATCAATATGCATGCAAAACATTGGAACTTGTCATTCAACGGAATTAGAGAGTAATGTTATTACAGACCAAGAACCAAGTGTTTTAAACAAAAGAAGCAAAAGCATAAATTGATGAGGTATTAAAGTGGAGGGACGGCGATCACTAGGGACGTCTGATTGAATCCTGGAAGAACTGAAGAAGTTTCTCATGTAGTTCGGCAGACTCCTTGAGCGTATGAATCAGGACGCACTGATTATGAAGGATGGCGGCCATGAGTTCCTGTGGAGGATACAGCTGAGGGTGATCTGGAGGAGGAATGGGAGCAAGACCAGAACTTGAAGAGGGGGTGTTCATGCGAGGCAAGGAAGGAGGAGGAGAGTTAGCCATCAACATCTGATCAAGAGCATCATAGTTAACAGCGTCCTCTTGTTCAGTTGCTGGCACTTGACCCATAGTTACAAGTCTTTCTTGTTCGGCTTCTAGAGCGAGCCGTTCTTGTTCTTTCTTCTTTGTTTCTGCCTCAGCCTCTAACTGTTTCTATATGGACGGCAGTTCCTCTGAATTTCTAATTTCAATCAGTCCTCGCTTCTTGCCCCAGTTCAGTCCTAGCAGTTCTTGAGGAGCAGACTCATCATAGGCGTTCTGAGACTTTAAAATCAGCTTCACAAGTCCTGGGTAAGGTAGGGCATGCCTCTTCCTCCCACACTTAGCCATATGTTGCATTGCGATTCGGGCTAAGTTGATGGGACGGCGGGAGAGGAAGGTGTCCAACAATATGCAGTCATGAGTTTGGACGACGGACTTCTTCTCTTAACTTGGCAGTATAGCACGACAGATGAAATAATGTGCTATCGCCCCAACCTTAGAAAGTACATGAGCTACCCTGTCAGTCCCATAGGGCCTTTTGCCACAGAAAATTCTTTCAAGCAGCTCTATTTCCTTGTCGTCCTCCATTTCAAAACCATTTTCAAGTAGAGAATTTATAGCAATGGACGGCGGCTTCTTAGCGTCAAGACCCACGAAGGCACGGACTTGGCGTTCTGTGACTGAAGCTGGCTCATTATCGATTTTGAAATGAAGTGTACTGTCCTTGGACTTGAAGCGGAGACGCTTGAAGAATGCTCTAATCAGATCATTGTTTATTTCTGTTGGCTGAGGTCCTACTAGCGTCCAGCCTTGAAAACGCAACAGCTCAAGGAACTCATTCACTTCCTTGTTGTTGAACGAGGCAAGCCATTCCTCTGAGTAAACTAGGGGACCAAGAATGTTTACCGGCTCGTCATCGTCCTTTTTTTTTTCTTCCCTTTGCGCTTTGAGGACTCAGATTCCTCGTCCTCATCATCATCTGCGTCCTCGTCCTCAGACTTATTCTCTTCTCCGTCCTTGGCACCAGCGTCCTCTGTGCCTTGGACGTTTTCAGCATTGCCACCAGAAGCGGCATGTTCAGTTTCAGCGGGAGTCTGGTCTTGGGACGTCTCTCCTGCGTCCTGAGCATCAGATTCTTTCTCGGTTGGAGGCTCAGCGTCCACAAGGAGATGGGATTCTGTTTGGATTTGAGGGGAGGGTTGATTTTGTGGGGTTGGTTGAGGGTTAAGGATTGGGAGAGATTGGTCATAGGGGGCTACCTTTTCAGCATCACGCGCAAGCTCATCGCTTAGACTGAGCTCAGCATCCTTCCTTTGGACCTGGTGCTCACCAGTGTCCTCAATGACTTGTACAGTTTCAGCTTCTTTTTCCTTGGCAGGAGCATTCTCGACTCCTTCGGCCTCATCGTTAGAGTCCCCAGTAATATCAACGAAGGGGGAGGACTCAGCGGCAGGCGTTCCTTTCTTGCTGCTCTCTGAGGAGCTGGAAGACGAGGAACTGGAGGAGGAGATGTGCTCATGCTCAGCACCTTCAGAGACCAGTACCCTAGGAGCTTCACCAACCTTCCTCCTTTTGAAGGTGTGCTCAAGGGTGGGATGGTCAGCAACGTCCTCTGGTACAGACTCTGAAGAAGGATTGCGGGACCTGGGAGTCTCGGTGTCCTTTGGAGGAGAAATGTGAGCCGGGGCCGAAGGGAATTGGGCAAAGTTTAATGGGGAGGGACAAAAGGGGATTAGAGCTCTGTCTTTTGTAGCTGTGGGAGAGGAGGGAGGAGTTGGTAGCTGAACAATCTTTAAAGATGATTGGGCGGGGGCAAGCTTGGTTTTTGTTGTGAGTTTGGACGGGCCTTTAGTGGAGCTAGGCCTTTTTGAGGAGCGGACGGTGGATGACTTAGCCTTTTTGAGAGGCCGTTTGTCATGTTTCTTTTTGGAGCGTCCCTCAGACAAGTCTTTGGGGTATTGTCCACAATTTGGGTTGGATTGGAAGAAGAGATGGGTTTTGAGGATTTTGAGAGGGGGGACGGAGGAGGAGCAGGCCTTTTGGCAGGTAGGATTTTCTTGGCGGGAATTTGAGGAGGTGGGGGAGAAGGACTTGGCAACCGGTTCCCTAACATGCAGAAAGCCGGGGAGTTTTCTGGGTACATGGGAAAGTCGGGTAGGACGGCGTTGTAGAGATCAGGAATAAGGTCAAGGAGAGTAGAGAGGTTCTCACCACCATATTGGGAAAAGAAGAGTATGTCCTCCATTCTTCCTGGCAAATCTTGATAGTTGTTTTTGTGAAGGCTTTGAAGGACAAACCTGTTGAGGAACTTCTCATAATTCTTCCTCCTTTGAGCGTCATTCCTGACGTCCTCCTTGTTCATGCGTTCCCTTATCAATTTGTAGAGAGTCTTTGGCTTTTTGTTGATGAAGTACACCAAAGATTCATCCAGAACGATCTGCTTGGGCTTCTCAATAGTATGGGACTTCACAAGTTTTCGCTTCTTCCCGCCAGTAGAAGATCCGGCAACGTTCCTCAGTAGAGAAGATCTTTTCTGATAGCTTTCTAGAGAGAGAAACTCGTCGGAGACTTAGAGAGAGGGCAGAGCAATTTGAGAGTAGGGAAGTTGTTGAGCGGATTAAATGAATGATGGTGACTGTTGAGAGCTTATATAGAGGAAGCGGTGGCACAATCTGTAAATAGAACTGAATTCCTGTGCAACACGTGGCAAAACTTCCCCCTTAAGAATTGAGCGGTTACAACTGTCACTGTTCAAACGTTCAAAAATTCAAATCTCATGACGCTTCAACTTCTTCTCAAATCTTATCAAATCTGAACTGGCATCCCACTCTGAACAAAACTGGCGTCCTCTCTGACTTAACACAATTACCTCTTTAGCAAATCAAGCACCTGAGCAAACGTCCCTGTGATCACCTTGCGAATCATTTGAGAACAAGGCAAGTACGTCCCGTAAAAGAAAATATGAAGCCCATAGGACGCGTTTGCAGAGTTCTCGGCTAAGGTAAGCTTAGAGTTCCCATCATTTCGGCTTAGGATGTGGGTTGGGTGATTAGGGATACTCTTTTCAAGATAAATAGAGAAATTGAATGGCGTTCCAAAGTAGCAAACACATGAAGTTTAGACTAGCGTCCTTGCAAATATGAATTCAATGCATGATAGTCCTTAAACACTTAGAATCTACTAAACATAGCCAATCATTGAGGGAATAGTAGAACGGGACTTGTTACTTAAAATTTATCATCCCCAAGAGTAACCTGAGATGCTCAAAGGGACGTCTATCAAGCGCCTTAGTGAAAATATCAGCTATTTGGTCTTCAGTCCTCACATGCCCCATACTAATAAGTCCTAGTTCAACATTATCACGCAAGAAATGATGCCTTATATGAATATGCTTTGTGTGTGAATGAAAAACGGGATTCTTAGCAATTTCAATAGCACTTGTATTATCACAAAGAATGTGAATAGTTTCAAGAGTGATACCGTAGTCCTCAAGTTGATATTTGATCCAAATAACCTGTGAGCAGCACGAGGTAGCAGCAACGTACTCCGCTTCCGCGGTTGAAAGCGCCACATAGTTTTGTTTCTTTGATCCCATTAAGAGTAAGCATGAACCAAGGAACTGTGCCATTCCCGAAGTGCTTTTCCTATCGATCACATGACCAGCATAATCAGCGTCCGAGTAGCCAACAAGCTTGAAGGACGTCTTCCTTGGGTACCAAAGGTAGAGATCGTCGTGTGATGGGTGTCCGGATTGGAGGGTCAAAATTCAAAGTAATACCCGAACCCCGTAGTAGTACAAGGGTAGGGTGTCGAACGCTCGGGAGTTCGTGCGATGAGTGTACCCAAAAAGACTTAAAAAGGGGAAAGAAAGGGTAAAAACAAGGAAAATCAAAGGGAACAACTCGGGACCGACATAGGTCACTTCGGCTCGAGGTTGGATCGATGTTGGATTGCACGGGACCGACACAGTTTCAAGTCAGGCCCGAGAGCTGGGTAAGTCGAACTAGGCAAAATAGTAGATCGGTCTTGGGTTTTTGGGTTCCTTCCCTAACTAGATATGGGTAATTCCACCCCAACTCAGCCAATGAGTGTTGATCCTCATGAGATCGAGGTTGTTTGCCTTTGATCTCGCCACTCTACACATCGACCCTAGGGAGATTGATTTCCCTTTCGATGCAAAGTCAAGTGATGGCTAGAGATTGTTTTCACTCACTCTTGCCAATCACAAGCCCTTGATCCCTTGCTTTCATAAGAGATTGTAGCTCTATGTAGAGAGGATTCCTTGGATCAAGAACTCAAGGCTATGGAATTGGGGGTTCACACCCAAACCTAGCTAGGGGTTTCCCCCATAGCCCAAGACTATGGAATCTACTCCATATGGAAAGAGTAAATAGCAATCAAAAGACAAAGCAAGCAAATCTCAATCATCAATCTCAAATCAAAGCCAAATCTCATTCAAATCAAAGGAATTCACAAGATCCAATCTCAAATCCACTAATTGCAAAACAAAACAAGTTCAAACTCATAAATTCTCCCTAGATCTAGCAATCTCCACCGATTTCTCCTCTTCTTCTCCTCTCCTCTCTTCCTCCTTGCTCTCCAAGTCTTCCTTGAGCCTTTTGAGAGTGATTAATTGTGTCTAAACTTGGATAATTGTCTTCTAATCTCCTCTCCTTTTAATTGGGGGCCAAGAATATTCCAAAATGGAAGAGGGGCAAAAGTGGTAGATCACATTTGTGTGCCTTGGTGCCCAATCTACACTTCACCGACTTGGACCGACACGGAGGTACCTCGGGCCCGACTTGCCACACCTCGGTCCGGGTCTCCATGATTCGATCTCGTGCCCGACTTGTTGGGCACCTCGATCCTGGCCTCGGTCTTCTTCTCTTCTTGGTCTTTCTTGAGCTCCTCTTCGTTGATCGCTTGGCTCTTCCGCTCCTTGTGCTCTTGCCTTGCTCCTCCTTAGAGACTCCTTCCGAAACTTCCTCAAAACACGCCAATTTACCTACAAAACACAACAAATTCGCATAGTCTCCGAATCTCATAGAAAATCGGAATCTAAGCTAAAAAGGAACAAAACTAGCAAAGAAAGGAACAAAAGACACCTATTTACAAGGGAAATTAGCCACTAAAACACCACCAAAATGAGAGACGTCATCGCGTCCCTTAAGATAGCGAAAGATTCTCTTGACTTCTTGCATGTGGGACTCCTTTGGACTTGCTTGGAAGCGTGCACATAAGCAAACGGCAAACATGATGTCGGGACGGCTTGCGGTCAGATAGAGTAAAGAACCAATCATTCCTCTGTAAAGCTTTTGATCAACGTCCTTCCCTTGTTCATCAGCATAAAGACGCGAGTTGGGAGAACAAGGAGTAGCCATAGGCTTTGACGTATTCATCCCATACTTCTCAAGCATCTCACGGACGTACTTCTGTTGATGAATATGCGTCCCTTCCTTGAGTTGGTTGATTTGAAGTCCCAAGAAGAAATTAAGTTCTCCAATAAGCGACATTTCAAACTCGCTACTCATCAAGGACTTGAACTCATCTACAAGTTTCATGTTAGTACTACCAAAGACTGTGTCATCAACATAGACTTGGGCAATCAAAATGTCCTTGTGAACTTTCTTAATGAACAAAGTTTTATCAATTGAACCTCTTGTGTAACCTTTAGACAAAAGAAAGGACGCAAACCTGTCGTACCATGCGCGAGGGGCTTGCTTGAGTCCATAAAGAGCTTTATCGAGGTAGTACACATGATCTGGGTGGTCGGCGTCTTCGAAGCCAGGGGGCTGAGCGACATACACTTCCTCCTTCAGTTTTCCATTGAGAAAGGAGGTCTTGACGTCCATCTGAAATAACTTGAATCCTTTGTGCGTGGCAAAGGCAATAAGGAGACGGACGGCCTCAATTCTAGCTACAGGAGCAAAGGTCTCATCATAGTCAATGCCTTCCTCTTGCTTGAATCCTTAAGACACCAGTCTTGCCTTGCTCCTTGACACGCGTCCACTTTCACCAAGTTTGTTTCGAAACACCCAGCGCGTCCCTATTATGTTTTTCCCTTTGGGACGAGGGACGAGGGTCGAGGGTCCAAACTTTATTCCTTTCAAACTGATTAAGTTCTTCTTGCATTGCTTGAATCCAGTCAGCGTCCTGGAGTGCTTCCTTAATGTTCTTGGGTTCCACCATGGACACAAAGGCATTGAAAGCACAAAAAGCCAAATTTGCACTTTGGGACTTGCTTGCAGCTGACCTTGTTTGAACTCCTTGAGAAATATCTAAGACAATTTGAGTTGTTGGGTGATCCCTAGAGAAGCGGGACTCCCTCAGAAAGAGCGTCCACACCTTGGCGTTGCTCGTCTTGTTGACTTGATTCGGCCACATCTTGTTGAACTGGTGATTCACTACGAGAGGGAACTCCTTGATCAACACTAGGAGCGTCCACTGAGACTTCTTCTGGACTTGTTTTGGCATCCTTAGGAACGTAGTATTTTCCAGAGGATCAAACATCAACTTCGTCTTCAGAGTCGTCCTGTTGTTGTGAGGAAGAGCGTTCTTTCTTACTTGGTTTTTCTTTATGAGAAGAACTCTCTTTGAACACAACATGAATACTCTCCTCAAGCTTAAGAGTCCTTTTGTTGAAAACTCTATAGGCTTTGCTTGTGAGGGAGTACCCAAGGAATATGGCTTCATCACTCCTTGCGCCAAACTTTCCAAGTTTTTCTTTGTCATTGTTGTGAACGAAGCACTTGCATCCAAACACTCTTAGATAATCAATGCGAGGCTTCCTCCCATTTAACAACTCATAGGACGTCTTCTTTAGCAGAGGACGGATCATGGCACAGTTTATGATGTAGCATGTAGTAGCAATAGCTTCCGCCCAGAAGTACTTAGGGACGCTATTCCTTTCCACAACACCATTTTGTTGAGGAGTCCTTGGAGCTGAGAAGTTATGGGAGAGGCCGTGTTGATCATAGTAGGCCAGGAACTCTGAGTTTTGGAACTCTGTCCCATGGTCTGATCTTATGGCTTTCAGAGGCGTCCCAAGAGCAACTTCCACTTGTTTGATGAAAATTTTGAAAACGTTGAAACAATCTGCTTTTGACACCAAGAAAAGAACCCAAGTGAATCGAGAAAAATCATCTACGAGAACGTACATGTACCTCTTTCCACCGTAGCTCAGCGTCTTCATTGATCCACAAAGATCCATATGAAGAATTTCCAAGGGCTTCTTCGTACTCACTTTGTTTTTGGACTTGAAGGACGTGAGATGGATCTGGCTTCCTATCATATAATTTGAGGCGCCACTATCAATGATCCACGGACGTCCCCACACTTCCACTTGTCAAAACAAAGTTAGTTTTTGACGACCCAGGTAAGGTGTACCTTACCTGGTTCGTTACAATAAAAGAACTCTGGTTCTGGCATGTAGTCATTTATATTAACATCATTGGACGTAGCATGCTTTCTAAATGAACTTCTAGAACGTCTAGGACGCCTAACATTTTCCTTAGGGACGGACTCAACATTTTCATTATTGTTCCTTTTTCGAGGTCTTCCTTCAACTTAAAGCATTCAAATTTATAATGACCACCTTGTCCATAGTACCAGCACGTCCTGTAGTAATTACCAAGGTAATATTTCTTGTTAGGACGTTGGATTTTGTTTTCCTTCATTTTTTGTGGATTGTAAACCTTAGAGCCTTCCCCCTTAGCAATTTTCTTATAGATCCTATGACTAGTGGAGTTAGTGTAGTAGTCCTTTTGACCCTCTTCTCCACTCTCTAGGACTCTAATGCGTTCAAGAAGGTTCTTGGTTTTCTCCCGTTCAAATTCTAGCTCAGAAGTTTTGCTAGCTTCAAAGTCACTAGGCAGAGAGTTCTTAGAGTCCGACTCATACCCTAGTCCTCTTGTGGCGGGAACGAAAACCATAGGTTTGACTTCTTCAGTGATGGGACTCTTTCCTAACACTTTAACTTCTTCCCTAAGCTTAGCGTTCTCAAGTTTGAGACACATCACTACAGTTTTTAGGGACTTTGTTTCTTCAACTGAGGACTCTAGTTGGAAAGTCATAGTGTCACAATTTTCACATTCAACAACTATGTTCTCAGCCTCAAGTTCATCAAGCTTTTGTTTCATTGAGTAACTTTCTTGCATGATTTGTGTAATAAGTTTAATCAGATTTGATTTAGAACATTTATCAAGAGAACTTATCATAGAATCATGGGTTACCTCTTGTTCAGATACATGAGCGTCCTTCTGAACAGCTGAAGCGTCCTCCATTGCCATGAACGCAACATGATCATTAGGATCCTCATTATCTGAATCACTGTCGTCCCAGGCGCTTATTGACGCAGACTCAAAGGCACTCAGCAAGGCCTTTCTTTTCATATCTTTTGAGGACAGTTCTGAAGTGCATTTCTTAGCGAAGTGTCCTTTCTTGTTACATTTGAAACAAGTAAGTTCCTTCATCTCAACTTCAGTGTACTTAGGACTCTCCTTCTTGTAAGGCATTTTTGTCTTTGAGTGAGATTTGTTCCTTTTAGCCTAGGAACGAAGAGCACTATGCAAGAGAGCAAGTTCTTCATCTTCATCAAGATGTTTCTTTGACTTGCTTTGGTTTTCTTTCATGGTTTGAATACGCAAGTTCTCACGGTGTTCATTGGTTTTAGCTTCCATCATCAAAGCTAGTTCTCGTTGCCGGCGAAGATGTTCACGTACTCTGGCGTTGTTGAAGCCAAAGCGAGATCTGTTTGAGGATTCCGTCCTAGCTCAGCCATATCTTTGTTCCGCCTTGCTTCATACTGCCTCAGCTTCCCATAGATCTCTTCCATCTTAAGAGCCTTGTTGGCCTGGTTTTCCTTGAATGTAGTCCTGTCAAAGTTCCACACTCCTGTCAAACCATCGATCAACACTTGGACTTTGTTCCTCATTGAAACTTCAGCATCTAGGATACCCAAAATTTTCAATTTGGTGACAAGGGCCTCAAAACAGAAGGAGTAGTCCTTAACCGTTTCGTTTGGCAGCATTCGGAACGTATAGAAGTCTCTCTTTACTTCGAGCTGAACGTCCTCTTTCATCTCATCAGTTCCAACGTGGTACTTCTCGAGAGCTTCCCATTGTTGCTTAGCTGTGGGCAGGTTGCTAACTCTGGTGGCGTCCCTTTCACAGAGGGACGTCTGTAGAAAGCATATTGCCTTAGCATTGGTCTCCATAAGCTTGAATTCATCAGGACCCCAATCTTCCTCTTTGTTAACTTTATCAGTAGGAACTTTGAGATCACCAAACTTGATCACTCTCCAACATTGGTAGATCTGACTCCTTACAAAGTTCTCAAATCTTATCTTCCAGCGATTGAAGTTGCCATCCGTTAGGCGTGGAGGCTTCACACTGGAGATTCCAATAGGTTCCATGTCCATTTTTACCTGCAACTCAACAAAAATCTAGAGCGCCTGCTCTGATACCAATTGTTGGATCGTTAGTATGAAAGGGGATGTCCTTTACTTGGGTAAAGGCGTCCTTGAGTGAGGCGTCATTACTAAGTATAAGGGCATCCTTTAGTGCAGCGGAAATAGCAAACTAAAAAAATGAAAATAACAAGTAAGGAACACGTCGATTTATAGAGGAACCACTCAAGACCAAGTAGTCCTTGAGTGTAAACCTCTACCTCCTTGGAGGATTTTCGAATAGACTTTTCCTTTCTTATTAAGCGTCCTTATAGTTGTACTGGCGAGTCTTTACAGTTCTCTGGCACTTAGTGTACGTCCTAAGTCCACTAGTAAAGGACTCCTCTAAGCCTACAACTTAAGCGAGCTTAATGTGCTAAAGGACTCTATTCCCACGTCCTACAGTGCGTTGTAGGACTTCTCTCTTTTTCTTTGGTTTTCTGGGCTTAAAAACAGTTTATGATTTTGGTTACAATTCTCAATCGATCAAACACTAAGTCTAGAACAGTTCTTAAGAGTTCTTGGCTTGTTCTTCGTGTTCTTGATCGAGGTCGCTTTCACTTTGATTGTCTGAATATTCTCTGAAAGCGTTGGCGTCACAATAAATGCCTTGGGGCTATTTATAGGACTTGGGAAGGGCGTCATTCCTCTGGGACGATCATGCCCTTCGTGAATGTGGCTACAAGATCTTCCTCCACGTGGTATGAGGGAAGCTTCCTGTATCCAGTTGTGTGTGATGGACTCCGCTACAGGATCTGCCTCCACGTGGTGATGAACTCTGCTACAGGATCGGTCTCCACGTATCCCGGATGATCAAATGTTGTCGAGTGATGTCATCTTGTCGGCTGATGAGTAAGGACGCTCTGAGAGTTGAAGCTCGCGTTCCTACTTGCTTGGGACTGCGTCCTTGCTCAAGTAGTCTCTTGCTGGTCCTTACTTCCTGCTAGCTGGCGTCCCTTAGCCTCAAGGACGTCCACACACTTGTTGTCCTTTTTGTTACTGGCGTTCCTGAACACTTGGACAAATTTATTAGAATCAACGTGAGTTTGTCATATCAAAACTAAGGGACGATTGTGTGGACACACTAACAAGTACGCAAGCGTCCTTGATAGCGTCCCAACATAAGTCAAGTATTCCATAAAAACATGTAGGATCTATAAGATAAGATGAAGATCCTCCTAACCCGTGTAGATACTATAATAGATAGAATGAAGCCTTGAAGATAGAGCGTGGAAGAAAAAAATAAAAAGAAGATCAAGGGCGTGCACATGGCCAAGTAAGGACCCGTTTGGGCGCTAGATTGCCCGGGCGCGCCTAGGCCAATTCTCGGGCACGCCCCATTTTCTTGGCCTCATTTTTTGGTGCACCTGACTGAACCTCCATTTCCAAGTGCTCTAGGACTCGGCCTTGGTGTGTCTACACTCTATAGATCTTAGGAATTGTTTGAGGGCTCATGGCTTAACTCGATGGCCTTGATAAGACTCGATAGGGCTCTCTTAGCACTCGAAAAGGCCCATTACCCTCGAGGTTTTTCTTTGGTTTGGGAACCTCTCTTTTCTTAGTTGTAGCTACACCAAATCAACGGGCTAAAAAATCATAGGGTGACGACCTTTATTATGTTGTGCCTTGTATTGCTTGGCTCGTCACTTCAATTGGTGCCTAGTGCTCTCTTGTAGTTCATGCACTTGCTGGGCTCTTTGGGCTGCACCTACATGCTCGCCTTCTTGCAAAGGGTGAGACATCAAGTCCAATGGTGTCAATGGATTGGGACCATACACAACCTCGAATGGTGACTTCCTAGTTACCGAATGTTTAGCCCCGTTATAACAAAACTCGACAAAATAGAGTAAGTCCTATCACCATCGAGGATTGGTCTTGAGCACGGTCCGAAGGAGCGCACTCAAAATACTGTTGGTCACCTCCGTTTGACCATCGGCTTGTGGGTGATAGGAGGTAGAGAAAAGTAAATTAGTGCTGAGTTTGCTCCGTAGATTCTTCCAAAAATTGGCAACAAACTTCGTATCCCTATCGTTTACACTAGTTCTAGGAATAACATGAAGCCTTACTATATTGTCAAGGAGCAATTGCGATATTTCTACCGCATTATTAGTCCTCTGACATGTAATAAAGTTTGCCATTTTAGAAAATCTATCGGCGACCTTGAAGATAGAATCCATACCTCATTTGGTGAGTGGTAGGCAAATGATGAAATCCATGCTTAAATCCTCCCAAGGTGCATTCAGTATTAGCAATGGGTGGATACGCCTTGGGGTTGGACTTCACCTTAACTTTATTGAAAATCACACATCCTTTGTGTTGGGACGATATTAAGGACGCCAGTCATTAATATCTTAACCAATAATGATCGTCCCTTGTTTTGATAATGACAAACTCAAATGTATTTAACAAGTTGTCCAAGTGTTGATCTCAGGAAGGTCCAGTGGACGCACATGAGCGAAAAGGACAACAAGTGAATGGCAGCCCCTAAGCTGTAGGGACGCACGTCATCAGAACTTCCAAAGCTGAACGAAATTGGCCAAGTTCCTGCGCAGATAGGACGGCGTCCTCATCAAGAAGGGACGTGCGCCAAAATACGGACGAAGTTCAAATTCAAATCAAGGCCGCCCCAACATGATTACATCACGTTCGGCCATAGTCCTCAGAAGGAAGCTTCCCTTGTCTGGGCACGTGTAGACAACTCCAAAGATGTCGCTTTCCCAGCGATGGTCCCCTATCCACGCGGAGGCTTCCCAAGCGTCAACAGAGTTGACTTCCTCAAGATGCTCATCGCACCGTTGATGGAAGATCAAGGATCCTGCCAAGCATCAGAGGATGCTAGAGGACAAGAACCACTTCCGCTATAAATACCCCCCAAGGGGTATGCATAGCGGTGTGGACTTTGAAGACTTTCTCTCAAGCTCTCCCGAAGCATTCAAGAACACGAACGAAGATCAAGAAGAACAAGTAAGCTTGAAGCAAGAGAAAGAAAGTCCAACCACATCAAATCCAAAACAAACCACAAAATAGTTAGAGTTGTAGTTTGTCTCTCACAACGAACCGTGAGAGACGTGAGTGATAGCTTCCTTATAGCTAAGAGAGTTAGGTTACTTTGTTAGGTGGAAGGAGTGTTACTAGTGAGGCTAAGGACGGACGCTTAGCTCAGTGAAGTGTAACGACTCGCCTAAGTTGTAAGGACTCTCTCTTAATAAGATAAGGACGGCTATTGAAAATCCTCCAAGCAGAGTTAGAGGTTCACCCATAAGACTAGTTGGTCTTAGTGGGGTTCCTCTATAAATACTCGTGTCCATTATCTCATTGCGTTTCCTGTTAAGTCTAATTTCCGCTGCACCTAAGGACGCCCTTAGCCCAGTTAAGGACGCCTTTACTAACAGACTTCGATCCAACAATTGGTATCAGAGCAGGCGCTCTAGATTAAGCTTGAGTTGCAGGAAACATGGAGATGGAACCTATAGGTATCTCAAGTGCAAAACCACCTCGCCTGACGGACGGCAACTTCAATAGGTGGAAGACAAGGTTCGAATGCTTCGTGCGTAGTCAAAACTACCAATGCTGGCTGGTGATTAAGAACGGCGACCTCGAAGTTCCTGCCGCCAAGAAGGACAAGGAGGCAGATTGGGGTCCTGAAGAGTTCAAGCTTATGGAAGCAAATGCAAAGGCCATCTGTTTTCTACAGACGTCCCTCTGTGAAAGGGATGCCACCCGTGTGAGCAATCTCCCAACTGCTAAGCTTCAATGGGAAGCCTTGGAGAAGTATCATGTTGGGACGCCTGAGATGAAAGAAGACGTCCAGTTGGAAGCAAAAAGGGACTTCTACAAATTCAGGATGTTCACAAACGAGACCATCACCGGCTACTCCTTTCGCTTTGAGGCCCTTCTAACTAAGTTGAAAAACTTGGGTGTCAAAGAAACAGAAATCACTCAGAGGATGAAGGTTCAAGTTTTGATAGATGGACTCACGGGGCCATGGAACTTTGATAGGATGACGTTCAAAGAGAAGCAGGCCACCAAGGGACTGTCCATGGAGGAAATCTATGGAAAACTCAAAGGGTACGAAGCAAGGAGAAACCAAGATCTGGCAGAAATGGGAAAGATTCCCCAAAATGAGCTGGCTTTAACTCTCGCGGCTAGGACGCCAGAGTATGAGCAATACTATCAAAGGCAAAGAGAGATAAACTCAATGCTAGAAGCCAAAAATCAAGAGCACCAAGAGAATCTTCGTCTCCAAGCGTTAGTGGAACGCAAGGGAAAAACAGAAGAACAAATTTCCGAGGAAGATGATTTGGCCCTGTTGAGCAAAACTCTTCGTGCTCTGTACAGAAGAGGCAAAGTCCCAAGAATGAAGATGCCTGTCAAGAAGGAATCTCGCAAGCTTACAGATGCAGAGATGAAGGAAATAGTGTGCTACAAATGCAACAGAAAGGGACACATGGCCAAGAAATGTACCACAGGACTAACATCAAAGGAAATGAAGGAAAAGGCGCTTGTTGGTGCATTTGAGGGTGCATGGGACGACCTTGACTCAAGTGATGAAGAGCCAGAAAATCAAGTGGCTTACATGGCTATGGAAGACGCCCCAGAGGACGTCTCTGAAACTGAGCAAGAGGTAACCCATGAAACCATGTTAAACTCTCTTGAAAAATGTTCAAAACCAAAGCTCATTAAGTTGATAACTCAAATCATGCAAGAGAGCTATGCTATGAAACAAAGCTTTGAAGAAGCTGAGTCCGAAAATATTGTTGTGGAATGTGAAAATTGTAGTACCATGTCTTTTCAACTAGAGTCCTCTCAGGAAGAAGTCAAGTCCCTTAAAAGTCAGATTGTGTGCCTAAAGCTTGAAAATGCTAGTCTTAGGGACGAGGTCAAAGTTCTAGGAAAGAGTCCGATGACTGAAACTGTTAACCCAATAGTTTTTGTTCCAGCTAGGAAAGGACTAGGGTATGAATCAGGATCAAAGAACTCTCTCCCTAGTGACTTTGAAGGTAGCAAGACTACTGAACTAGAGCTTGAGAGGGAAAAGACAAGGAATCTAGAAGAGCGCATTAGAGTTCTAGAGAGTGGTGAGAAAGGACAAAAGGACTACTACACGAACTCTGTCAGTCACAAAATCTACAAGAATATTGCTAAGGGAAAAGGATCTAAGGTAGTGGATCCTGAGAAAATGAAAGAGAATAAAATTCAGCGTCCAAATAAAAAGTACTACCTTGGAAACTATTATAGGACGTGCTGGCATTGTGGCAAAGGCGGTCACTACCAGTATGAGTGTCTTAAGCTGAAACAAGATCTTGAAAATGGAAAGAAGGCTAGAAATGATCATGAGAATGCCAGGCCTAAATCTGCTGATAGGACGCATGCTAGTGTGCCAAATGCTAAAACTCGATCTCCTAGGACGCATGCTAGAAGATCAAATGATGTAAATGTTTATGATCATTTGCCTATGAAGAAGTTTTACCCTTGTAACGAACCAGGTAGGGGTCACCTTGCCTGGGTCGCAAAGAACTAACTCTTCTTTTCAGGTGGAAGTGAGAGGAAGCCCGTGGATCATCGATAGTGGTGCTTCAAATCATATGACTGGAAGCCAGATCCATCTCACTTCTATCCAAACAAATGCCACGGGAGGAACTGTCTCGTTTGGCAACAAGGGCAAAGGAAAGATCAAAGGGACGGGCACCGCAAAGCTGAATCAATCCATCAGTGCGTCCAAAGTTAGTCTTGTCGAAGGACTAGGCTTCAACCTCCTCAGTGTCTCTCAAATATGTGATCAAGGTGAAAACCTAGTCACATTTGACTCTAAGGAATGCCTAGTCATCAACAAGAAAACAAATCAAGTCATTCTCAAAGGGACTCGTGAAAACAATGTCTACGTATTCAATCAAAAATTCAAGCCTGCATCCAAGTTGTGCTTATCTGTCTCCGTTGTGGACGCCGATCTCTGGCATCGACGTCTAGGACACGCGGGACCTAGCACAATCTTCAAGCTTCATCAAAAGGATCTTGTAAGAGGTCTTCCCAGATTTGATCCTGAGCAAATTGAGCAATGTGAAGCATGCATCAAAGGGAAGCAGACAAGATCGTCCTTCAAATCCAAGAATGAAGTGAGCACAAAGAAGCCATTGGAACTTCTTCATATGGATCTGTGTGGACCCATGCAAACCCAAAGCTATGGTGGAAAAAGGTACATGTATGTCATTGTAGATGATTTTTCAAGATTCACTTGGGTTCTTTTCTTGGTGACAAAAGCAGATGCCTTCGGGATGTTCAAAATCTTCATCAAGCAAGTAGAAGTTGCTCTTGGGACGAGCTTGAAAGCTCTAAGGTCAGATCATGGAACGGAGTTTAAAAACTCAGAGTTTCTTGACTTCTGTGACCAACAAGGAGTCTCCCACAACTTCTCCTCTCCTCGAACTCCTCAGCAAAATGGTGTTGTTGAAAGAAAGAATAGGACGCTGGAAGACATGGCAAGGACGATGCTTTTGGCTAGCGGCGTCCCCAAACACTTCTGGGCAGAAGCCGTTGCCACCGCAACCTACATTGTCAATCGAGCTATGATTCGTCCATTGCTCAAAAAGACGTCCTATGAGCTCTTGAATGGAAGAAAGCCAAACATTTCACACCTCAAAGTCTTTGGGTGTAAATGCTTCATTCACAACAACGGCAAAGACAACATCAGCAAGTTTGATGCTAGGAGTGATGAAGGAATATTTCTTGGGTACTCCCTCACAAGCAAAGCCTATAGAGTCTTCAACAAACGGACTCTTAAGCTTGAGGAAAGTATTCATGTAGTATTCAAAGAAAATGCTTCTCTCAAGAAAGAACCAAGTAAGAAGGAATGTCGCCCCTCTCCTAGGGACGATGATGAAGATGATGAAGAAGAACCAAGAGGCTCCTCCGTCAAATATTATGTTCCTGGGAACGCCCCTGAGTCTCGCGTTGAGATCTCAATGGGAGTTCCTAGCGAACAACAAGAGCCTTCTCAAACTTGGTCACTAAACCAAGTTGAGGCCGGTGAATCAAGTCAACAAGGAGAAAGACACAGTGTGGACGCTCCAGCTGAGGGGGAACACACTGAGCCGACAAATGAAGAAGACGGATTTGACTCTGATGAGTCTGATTGGACGGACCCTAGGTGTACCCCTGCCAGGGACGCTACTCATAGGGGATCCAACCTTTCAAGACTTCACTCAACAGATCAAATCATCTCAGACATCTCAAAAGGAGTCCAAACAAGATCAGTTGTGAATCAGTCCCTCAACGCCAACATAGCGTTCTGCGCCTTCAACGCCTTTGTGTCCTTAGTTGAACCTAAGAACATAAAGGAAGCACTCCAGGACGCTGATTGGATTCAAGCCATGCAAGAAGAACTCAATCAATTCGAGAGGAACAAAGTTTGGACCCTCATCCCTAGACCGAGAAACAAAAACATAATAGGGACGAGGTGGGTCTATAGAAACAAGCTTGATGAAAGTGGCCGCGTATCAAGGAACAAAGCAAGGCTTGTGGCTCAAGGCTATAGGCAAGAGGAAGGGATCGATTATGATGAGACCTTCGCTCCTGTCGCTAGAATTGAAGCCATTCGCCTCCTCATCGCCTACGCCGCCCACAAGGGGTTCAAGCTCTTTCAAATGGATGTCAAGACAGCCTTTCTCAATGGCAAACTTAAAGAAGAAGTGTACGTCGCTCAACCTCCAGGATTTGAGGACGCTGATCACCCTGATCATGTGTATTTCTTGGACAAGGCACTCTATGGACTCAAGCAAGCCCCTCGTGCATGGTACGATAGGTTTGCGTCCTTTCTCTTGTCCAACGGGTACACACGAGGTAACATCGATAAAACTCTATTCTTAAAGAAAGTCCTTAAAGATGTTTTGATTGTCCAAGTCTATGTCGATGACATAGTCTTTGGAAGCACTAACATGAAACTTGTAGAGGAATTCAAGAACTTGATGAGTAGTGAGTTTGAGATGTCCCTCATAGGAGAACTCAACTTCTTCTTGGGACTCCAAATCACCCAGCTCAAAGATGGGACGCGCATTCACCAACAAAAATACATCCGTGAAATGCTCGAAAAGTATGGAATGAACTCTTCAAAATCCATTGATACTCCCATCTCCCCCAACACTCGCCTTTATGCTGATGAAGAAGGCAAGAGTGTAGATCAAAAGCTCTACAGAGGAATGACAGGGTCCTTGCTATACCTAACGGCAAGCCGTCCCGACATCATGTTCGCTGTGTGCTTGTGTGCTCGTTTCCAAGCAAATCCAAAGGAGTCCCACATGCAAGAGGTCAAGAGAATCTTCAGATACCTCAAGGGACGAGATGACCTATGCCTATGGTATCCCAGAAGAACGTCCCTAAACCTGGTAGCGTACTCTGACGCAGATTACGCTGGCCACGTGGTGGATAGGAAGAGCACATCCGGCATGGCACAATTCCTTGGCTCATGCCTTGTATCTTGGGGATCCAAAAAGCAAAACTCCGTGGCACTCTCAACCGCGGAAGCTGAGTACGTTGCTGCTGCTTCGTGCTGTTCACAAGTCCTATGGATCAAGTACCAACTTGAAGACTATGGTACGTTCCTCAACACAGTCCCTATCTTGTGTGATAACACCAGTGCTATAAGTATTGCCAAAAATCCTGTTCATCATTCTAGGACGAAGCATATTCATATAAGACATCACTTTCTTCGTGATAATGTTGAACTTGGATTAATTAAGGTAGATCATGTTAGGACTGAGGACCAAGTGGCCGATATTTTCACAAAAGCACTTGATAGACGTCCCTTCGAGCACCTCCGGTTGCTCTTGGGGATGATAACTTTCAAATGATCAAGTCCCGTTCTATTATTCCCTCCATGATTGGCTATGTTTTGTTGAGAACTCGTTTTAAAGTAATGTATTTATTTAAAGCCATCTTTAAAGGACGCTAGTCTAAGACATATGTTTTGCTTGTGTTTTTGAACGGTATTCAATTCGCTTTTCATCTCAAGAGTATCCCTGATCAATCTACCCTCATTATAAGCCGAAATGATGGGAACTCTAAGCTTACCTAAGCCGAGAATCTCGCAAACGCGTCCTATGAGCGTTCTTTGTTTTATCTTTACGGGACGTACTTGCTTGATTTTCAAAAATGGTTCTAAGTGATCAAAGGGACGCATGTTAAGAGCTAAGAGTTGTCCGTACAGAGTTCTAAGTTCAGAGGTTGAGATCAGTGTTTAGGACGCCGTGGTTCCGTTCAGTGTAGTGAAGTGTTGTGTGTTGAAAGGACGCCAGGTCAGAGTCCTTTGCAGTTGTGAGAAGTTTGAATGTTTGAAAATGGGAAGGTGAACCGTCTTAGAGAAGATTCAGCGCAGATCTCGGGATATGTGCAACGGGTGCAAAACAGCTGTGTTTCTTAGCAAAGAAGGAAGCCACGTGCGGGATTGCGGATGGAGGAAGTCATGTGATAATACCCTTTTACCCTTGACCGTTCTAATTCGTCTTCTTCCTATAAATATGCCCCTGTTTCCTTCTGAAAAACCTTCCTTGCTCCCCTGCCATTTACACCAAATTAGCATCCTCTCAGATCTCGCAAAATCTTCAAATCTCTCTTCCCGAAATCATCTTCCCAACCCTAATCTTCATCTATAAAACCATCTTCTCAAATGGCCAACACCAGAGCTACCAAAAACCCTTCACCCTCGTCGGTGGCGAAAAACCCTAGCTCCTCGAGATCTCCTCCGGTGAAAGGCCGGTCATTAATGGAATCGAGAGGCAGACCTTCTGGCCGCCAAGAACCCCCTCGCCACCATTCTTCTTCTCAATCCACCCAACGCCGCCACTCCAACACCCCTCCCCAGCCCCTTCGCTCCCAACCTTCACAACAAAAACAACAACCCCCTCGCTCTCAATCCAAACCCAGTCAAAAGCGGTTTTCATTTCTGGAAAAGCCCTTCAAACCCGAGCCTGAGCCAGACAATGTCGCAAAAGCCTCTGTTTACAGTGGCTCCATTGGACGGCTTCCTTCCCAGCCCAAGCGTCGTCCTCCTCTTGACCCACTTATAGAGGACTGGCTAGAAAAAGAGCCAAGGACGCTCGCCAATATCTGCCTACGGGAGTCCGCTCATGACCACCCTCAAAAGATCCAACGCCTCCTCCACTACTTCATGGTTACATATGTCAAGCCCCGCCTCGAAGAAACAAACCATACCAACCTCCCCTTTATGGGGCCAGGCATCATCTCCGATACCTTTGGTGGGACGGTCGACGAGCTCGCAAAACTCCTCCCCGACATCATGGAGTTCTTGGTGGCTCCTGCTGGCTCCGTCCCATCACAGAAACGGAAACGGCCCTCCTCCTCATCCCCCTCCAAATCACAAGCCAAAGGGCCTCCCTCCTCCTCCCAATTCACCCCGGTCCCTTCCTCCCTGCCTCCCACCCCTAAAAGATGCTTGAAGACGTCTGCTGAGCTCGAGGGCGTGACCGAGCAACAAATGGCCGCTATCCGCCTCTCGGAGCTGGAAATAGAGAGAGAGGAGAAGGCCAGGCAAGAGCAGGCTGAAAAGGACGCCATTGCTGCGGCGATCCAGCAAAGCTTGCAGGACGTCCCTCGCCTTCCTCCTCCACCACCAAGGATAGAGGACGTCACTCCTGCTCCTGCTCCTGCGGCTACTTCAGATCCGCTCCAGGCGGAGATCGAGGCGGACTTAGCCAAGCCCATGCCAACCGCTCACAAGGCGACTCCTCCCGTATAGGTCCCGGCCAAGGACGCTGTACCAAAAGTGATTACTCTTGAGGACTCTCCTGCCAAGAAGCCGCCTCCTCCCCCTGCTCCGCTCAAAGTGAAGCCCATTTCCATGGCTCTGCCAAGCTCCTCATCTGCCCCCACAAAGGCCAAGATAAGAACTCCCTCTCCCTCTCCTCCTAGAGCTTCAACTCCTCCTCCTCCTCCGCCTGCTCAGGCCGTCGAGGAAACTGCTAAAGTCCAAGGGACGCCTCCTTCGACCGTCCCTACAGAGTCCTTTGCACGGACTCCAGCGGTGGACGCGCCTCCTACAGAACTGGCGTCCGCTGCTGAGGACACGGAAATGGTCGAGTCCCATGAGCAAGGGGACGAGGCCTCAGACGAAGAGGACGCTCCTCACCAGGATGAGGATCCTGAGGACGAGGAGGGAGACGGCGATGAGGAAAATGCCGGCGATGAAGTGATTGTGAGCAACGGCAGCAAACAGAAAAGGTTGAAGAAGATTCTGTCGCCGCTCCTGTTTACCGCCCAATTCTTGGAAGAGAACCAGTGCCAAGAGTTTTTGGAACTGCTTGAGTTCCAGGGAGGGACGCACCTTGGTGCTGAGGCCGCGGAAGTCGACCCCGAACAGGTTCTCCGCTTTTACTCAAAGTTTGAAATATCCGAAGTAAAAGGGAAGCCTCAAGGGACGTTCGAAATTGATGGGGACGAGTACTCAATTGCTGAGGGTACCGTCTGCAACATGCTAGGCCTGCGTCCTTCTCCTCCAGAAGCTCTCCATGACCTGCCCAACAAAAATTTCGGTCGGTTCTCCCAGGAAGAAATCTTCAACCGAATTTTCAACGGGAGACAGCCAGTTGCTAAGGACAGGGTTGCTCACTGCCTATCCAAGACGGGCGTCCTTGCGCATCATTTCATTGTGCGCATGGTCGTCCCCCGCCAAGAAAAGAAGTCGATAGTCCAGATCACTGACAGTATCTTGCTGGACGCCTTCTTAGAACGCAAGCCAATCAATTTGCCGCGGGTAATCTTGGAGCATATGGGCAAGTGCACAGGTGGCAGGCACTCTCTTCCCTTCCCCGGCCTCGTAAAGCAGATCATGAAGCAGCAAGGCCTCTACGTCCCCAAAGCAGAACAGACCTTCGGGATTCATTGGGACGTCAGGCAAATCACACTTCCTCCGGTTGGCAAATTGAGGTGTGATGAGCCGCTCCCATCGGTGAAGAGGCAGCTGGCCAAGGAGAAAAATGAAGCCGAGCGCAAAGCTAAGGCTGCTGCTGCTGCCCAAAGAGCTCAAGGTGATCCAGAGGCTGAGAACTTACAAGTAGTTGGGACGCCGGTAGAGGACGCTACTGATGAAGAGGACGAGCTCGATGGTATGAGCGTCCCTAATGAGGCCGAGAAGCACTCTACGAAGTATCTGATGGGCATGATGATCGAGAACCAGTGCATGATGATTGATCTAATTCAGCAGGTTCACGACACCCTCCACACTCACACAAAACTTCTTGAGCGCAACAACGAGCTCCTTGCACAGAACAACCACCTTCAGGAGCAACACCTCAAGGCCCTTGGCAAGCGTCCCCGAAAATGATCACCCCCCTCTTCCAACCCCTGAAACAATTTACCTTTTCTTTGATTTTGCTAAGACAATGGGACGCTGTCCCCATTTTGAACAATGTGTTTGCATGTCTGTAATGATCGTACTTCTATTGCTTTATGAATGCCGTTCATTACATTTGTGATGTATTTTGTCTAAGCGTTCCTTTCTGTAGTTATGACTTTGTGCTTGCATGCTTTTCAACTTGTTCTCCTTTTCGATGATGCCAAAAGGAGGAAGTATAGTTTTGCAGAGATGCGATTGTCTTTAAGTTATCATAGAAAGCATGTGTTTAGGGGGAATTTCGGCCAAGTCCAGAGGACGCTAGTAGAAAATAAAAAAGAACGCACTTGAAAGAATGTGTTGCATGCCAACCTAAGCTGAAAAGAAAATCTAGTGTAGTCTCTCATGCTAAAAGCTTTACTTCTGTGCGTATTATCTGAAAGAGTTTGTCATCATCAAAAAGGGGGAAATTGTTGGGACGATATTAAGGACGCTAGTCATTAATATCTTAACCAATAATGATCGTCCCTTGTTTTGATAATGACAAACTCAAATGTATTTAACAAGTTGTCCAAGTGTTGATCTCAGGAAGGTCTAGTGGACGCACATAAGCGAAAAGGACAACAAGTGAATGGCAGCCCCTAAGCTGTAGGGACGCACGTCATCAGAACTTCCAAAGCTGAACGAAATTGGCCAAGTTCCTGCGTAGATAGGACGGCGTCCTCATCAAGAAGGGACGCGCGCCAAAATACGGACGAAGTTCAAATTCAAATCAAGGCCGCCCCAACATGATTACATCACGTTCGGCCGTAGTCCTCAGAAGGAAGCTTCCCTTGTCTGGGCACGTGTAGACAACTCCAAAGATGTCGCTTTCCCAACGATGGTCCCCTATCCACGCGGAGGCTTCCCAAGCGTCAACAGAGTTGACTTCCTCAAGATGCTCATCGCACCGTTGATGGAAGATCAAGGATCCTGCCAAGCATCAGAGGACGCTAGAGGACAAGAACCTCTTCCGCTATAAATACCCCCCAAGGGGTATGCATAGCGGTGTGGACTTTGAAGACTTTCTCTCAAGCTCTCCCGAAGCATTCAAGAACACGAACGAAGATCAAGAAGATCAAGTAAGCTTGAAGCAAGAGAAAGAAAGTCCAACCACATCAAATCCAAAACAAACCACAAAATAGTTAGAGTTGTAGTTTGTCTCTCACAACGAACCGTGAGAGACGTGAGTGATAGCTTCCTTATAGCTAAGAGAGTTAGGTTACTTTGTTAGGTGGAAGGAGTGTTACTAGTGAGGCTAAGGACGGACGCTTAGCTCAGTGAAGTGTAACGACTCGCCTAAGTTGTAAGGACTCTCTCTTAATAAGATAAGGACGGGTATTGAAAATCCTCCAAGCGGAGGTAGAGGTTTACCCATAAGACTAGTTGGTCTTAGTGGGGTTCCTCTATAAATACTCGTGTCCATTATCTCATTGCGTTTCCTGTTAAGTCTAATTTCCGCTGCACCTAAGGACGCCCTTAACCCAGTTAAGGACGCCTTCACTAACAGATTTCGATCCAACACTTTGCAATATTTCGTCACATCTCAAGCCATTGAAGCCAAATGAAGTGCTCACGTATTAATGCCAAAGTGTGATAAGCCCTCATGACCTTTCTAGATAAGAACATGTCTAATATAACAAGAAGAAATGCATAGCTTACCCATTCGATATAAGTAGCCATTATCTATAATATATGAATCATGCTCTCGTTTTATTTTAAGGATAGAAATAATTGGAGAAAAGAATGGATCATCTCGATATTTCTCCTCAATGAATCCAAAACCTAATAAACAAGCATGGAGTTAAGTAAGAAATATGTAGCTTGTAGAGAGAGCATCAATGATGACGTTCGCGTTCCCTTTCTTATGAGCAATGACGTACGGGAAGGTCTCCATGAATTCCACCCATTGAGCATGTCACTGCCTTAATGTTGTTTGACTCTTTAAGTAAGCTAGAGTGGCGTGGTTGGTGTGCATGACAAACTCCCTTGGCAACAAATAATGTTGCCAAGCCTTTAGCCATCAGATGAGTGCATACAACTCCTTGTCATTGGTGGGGTAGCTTAGTGTAGCTCTCGAGAGCTTCTCGCTAAAGTAGACAATGGGGGTGCTTCTATTGCATGAACACGCCATCTATTGCAATGTCGGAGGCCTCACACTCTATCTCAAACCTCTTGTAGAAGTCGGGAAGCATGAGCACCAGCGGCTTGCATAAGGCTTGCTTTAGGGCATTAAAAGCAATCTCGTGCTCCTCCCTCTAGTTGATTGTTGCAGCCTTCTTGGTGAGGTTATGAAGTGGGGCGGAAATGGACAAGAAGTCCCGCAAAAAATGCCTATTGAAGCTTGCAAGTCCTAGGAAGCTACGGACCCTGGTTGGAGTCGTGTGTGTCGCCATTCTGGGATTGCAAGTATCTTCTCCTCATCGACAAACAACCCACCTTTGGAAATTACAAAGGCTAAGATGTTTGTATTCTCATTGCACAACACACACTTGGCCAAATTTGCATATAGCTTCTCACTCCGTAAGCACTCTGAAATAACCCTACGATGCTTCACATGATTGGTTAGTGATTTAGAATGAACCAATATATCATCAAAATACACAACTTCAAAAAAACTATAAATTCGCACTAGACATGATTAATTAAACGCCTAAATGTAGAAGGTATATTAGTAAATGCAAATGACATCACTAACCATTCATAAAGACTGTGTTTGTTTGTGAAGGTCGTTTACCAATCGTCCCCTCTTGCATGCAGATTTTATAATAGCCAGTACTCTTTAGATCGATCTTTAAGAAGAGCATGGCTCCATGTAGCTCATCCAACATGTTATCCAGGCGTGAAATTGGGTCGAGGTACTTGATGGTGATTTCGATGAAGGCTCGGCAATCAATACACATTCTTCACATGCCATCCTTCATAGGCACCAAAATCATCGACACCGCACAAGGGCTAAGGCTCTCGTTAACGTAGTCAAGCAACTTCGGGACCTGTCTTCGTAATTCATGAGTTTCCTTGGGTGAGGCCGTATAAGCTTACCCATTAGGCAAAGAGGCCCCTATGATCAAGTCGACCCGAACCAACCGTAGTAAGCTTTGTAATTAAGGAATCAAGAGACCAAGATTTTAGATATTGAAGTTAAGAAATATGATCATAGTTCAATTTTATAAACTGAAGCTATTGCACCAAGAAATTGAATAGTGAGAGTCTACCAATTAGGATTGACTAAAATTAAAATCGAGGGTGGCAATTTGAGTATGTTAAGATTAAACATGTGAGTAGGGTCTCTAGTTTTATGGCGAGATAAAATTGTAAAATTGGGCCATATTCACCCTATCGAACACATTGTGAACATCCCAGAAAACATTGTTGTCATTTTAAAAAATACTCTAGGTTGATCTTTATAAAAATCTCTGAATTCTTACCTTTTGAAAGAAAAATAGACACATATACATGTTCATTCAGTTGAAATCAATTAATTATGTCTTATACTTAGAGGTGTCAAACGAGTCGGTTCGAATGGGTTCGGACTCGGTCTTTTCGGGTTCGGGTTGAGTGCAGGTTCGGGTCAATCAGGTTATAAGTCAAGTCGGGTCGGTCTTGACAGATTATTGTGCAGGTTTGGGTCGACCTTACAAGTTCAGAATTTAAAGTTTTAATGATTTTTAAAATAATATTATGACTAAATAATAATATTTAACAATAAAACATTGTTTTTAATAGTTTTTTATAATAAAATATATTCTAATATTTAAAAGAAAATATATTTATTCTACATATATAAATAAATCGGGTCGGGTTCGGGTTTCAACCCAATCGGTTTCGCGTGAATTGGGTTCGATTTTTTCCTTTGCTTGCTACTATTCGGGTCAGGATTGAACCCAAAAATTTTCGGTCGGTTCGAGTCGACTATTCGGGTGAGGTCAAGCTTTGACAGGTCTACTTGTACTCCAATCATTGTAACATTGTATCAATTGATCAATAAAAGAGTATCCTTTTGGTTAAAAGTCATCTTTTTCAGCAATCGCGGCCAGATTGGAATAAGGCAGGTTTTAGTAGAACGGATACGCACATAAACTACAAAAAAAGCTTTATCTTTGTTAGTACACAAAATATGTCGATGTACAAGTTTCAACTCCTTCTGCAATGATCTTCACCCCTACGCGCCTTTTCACGTTCAATGACCTGCAACACAATGGACCTAGGGGCGAGCGACCTCTAATCCACCTCCGATGCTTAAGTCAATAAGGAGCAATGTCGAGAAAGGAGTCAAGCTAGAGCGATGTAGGCTAGGCTTACCAAGTACATGGCGAATACATGTGAATTTAAAGGGAAGGGGGGCAGGCGCAGGGGGTCGATCCCCCATATGGGCCGATCGGTTGGGCTTGGGGGCTAGGGCAAGGCGATTTCTTGCCCCCCAAGTCATCCGATATCTTATCCCATCTAAAGATAAGATCTTCCTCTATATATTATTCCTAATCTAGAATAACTAACCGAATAAATAAATAAAAGGATAGAAGCAAAATACATAAGGATAGGCATAATAAATAAGATATGACAATTAATAAGATACTGCTACCTAATTGATATCGGAATCAATACCCGCCAACAATTGCCCCCTCCGGGACCCTATACTCGTGTGCCCTGCACTAGCCCGTGTATAGGGACCGAAACTTAAAACGGTGAGTGGCCATGCACATTAGGTGCTCTCATTCGTATATTCGTATATTCGTACATCCGCATGCCATTAATGCGGGATCCATGCAACTCTTATGCAAATGTTGCATAAGGCCTTCATCGAGGGTGTTTTCCTTGGCCAAGTTATTCCGTTAACGCGAAGAGTTAACGTTGATATTTTTTTATGACAGACACAATCTAATGCAAAAACTCTTAGACATAATGTGAAAACTTGATAAAATATCAAAACGTGAATTCCATGAAACTAAGACAAGCTAACAAATGAAAGAAAACTAGGGGGCCTCATCAAAACCACGTGGGAAAAAGAGTACCCCCGCACTATATGAGATCCTAGTCATCGGCCGACTTTACGAGGGTCGCGATGGACCGGAAGTAGCCGGAACTGCGCTCACGGTGACCGCACTTGCGGGAGTTGGAGCCGCGCTCGCGGTGATCCCAATCGTGCTCTCGGTCGGTTGCCTCGATGGCGTCCACTCGCCCGAGCTTGTTGTCGCCGTCCACGATCTTCTCGTCGGGTCGAATACCCCTTGCACACAATCTTGCTTGGAGTTGGTTTGCCCATACTTGCACTATCGCACCCTCATCTGCGAATTGGAGCATTTGATGTAGAGATGACGGAACCGCTCCCATCCCATGGATCCATGGGCGCCCGAGTATCAAGTTGTACAACCCCGGTACGTCGACTACTACGAAATCGGTCGGGTTATTTTTTCCGGCGAGGCTCACGAGAATCTTAAGGATCAAAAGTGGAAATGTGGGATATCCGCCAAGCCTAGAAAGTTGCATCTTGACGTCTTCGAGATCTTTCTTGGTTTTCCCGAGCAATTTGAGTGTGCCGTAGTGACTCAGCTAAAGTCGTCATACCAAAATCAAAGATAATAACCCAAACACTGCAAACACAAGTATAGCAAGCAAGTAAGGGGTCGAACCCAAGAGAATCAGTTTCTTAATCAGATTTTAGTTCATTTCATGCAAATCAAACAAGGGGGTTTTGAAAGAGGTTTCAATCAATTTTAACAGGCAGAGTTCATTCAATCAATTCCATTTTATTAATCCGTTGATCATGAATTCATCCACTTCGTTATGTTCCTAGGTCAATTCCAATCTTCATCTTAATTATTCGCTAGTCCACGGTCCTAGCAAAACTATGATATGAACATGGATGCTTAATTCAAATCATGCAATACACACAAGGATAATAGGAAATCGAATTATGCAATCAAGCTACGAGTTTCATGCACAAAACAACCATTGAATACTCTTCCCTAATCTAGTCCACGGTCCTAGAATAGAGTTGTTTCGAGAAAAGGAAAGATGCATAGACAACAACCAATCCTAATTCAAACAATAGATCTAAGCCAATTAAACAAGGTTATAAGGCTCATATAATCAAACAAAGATCATGGGATGAAGCACAAGAGTATCAATAAAAACCTAGGGACAAAGAAGTTACCTGAATTTGACAATTTCATAATAAAGCTTCTTTGATTGAATAAACCCTAAGGGAGATTAGTTCTCCATTACAAAGAAAGCAAACAGTTTTATGTTATATGAATTTAGATACCTAAAACCTAAGGCAGGGTCCTCCTTATATAGCTCAAGGAACAAGCTCCCCAAGATAGATAACAAAAGAGGCAAAAGATAGAAAAGGAAACAAGATAGAAAGATTTCGGCCGCTTCAGAATCCGGCACCACCGCGACCGCGGCGCTCCCACCGCGCCCGCGGCGGGTCTATCTTCGGGTTGGTCAAGTCGGCTTCTACCGCGACCGCGACCATGGCGGCGCGACCGCGGCCTTCACGGGAGTTGAACATCGTCGCCTTCCTTTACCGCGACCGCGGCATGGGCACCGCGCCTGCGGAATCTAGGCGCGCCTGTGGCGAACTTGTCTTCAATTTAGCTCTAAAAACTCTTGATTCTTCACAACTCGTATCTTCGGTCTTTTTATTACAATAACGCTCAAATATAGCCTAAACACTCTCAATAACAGTCTAAAATACAAGAGTTAATCCATACAAAATAGGCCGAATCATATTCCCTCATACTTAGATCTTGCTCGTCCTCGAGTAAGCTCAAAACAAATATAACAAATCAGCACATCTAAGATTTCAGGAAATACAAGGGAAACAAAAAAACACTCAACTCTCAACCCGAACCCAAAATAGAGAAATCATGAGCATAAAACAATGAAGCTCAAACACACACCTCACAACATGATATATCACTCAAGCTCTAAAAAGTGTAGAGCAACCTAGGATCTACCCAAATCTAACATGTAAGCCCCAAAGTCCCCAAGCAAGAATGATCATAAAACACTCAAATTTTACCGCTCAATTCTGCTTAGGCGCCCTTTAGTGTTTTCACCTAACCGCTCTTTTCATTTTTCTCAACGGTGTGCTCACAAATACTCACAACTCTCATGAACCTCATATTACCCCAGCTTAATGCTGGTCCAGGTTACCTGCTTATTACCTGACCCACCCTTTCGGGTTTTCGACTCATCTCAGGATTTATATGCCTTTTTTAAATTTTTATGGCTTTTTCTATCTTTTTTCTTTTTATTTCTTTCTTTATTATGCAAAAAGGTTGGTGCAAGTGCATCATGAAAAGAAGAAAATAAAAAATCTGAAGCAAATCTCTAACTACACTAACTAGGATAAGCGAATGTGAGTACTCCCTCCCCCATACTTAAATCCTTCATTGTACTTAATGAAGCAAAGAGAAAGGATAGAAGCCAGGAAGAAGGCATATCAGAAGACTCACATACGAAGAAGAGAGGTCGAATGGAAGAACTCTTCAAAGGTTTAGAAAAAATGGAAGGAAAGGACTTCGGAATACCGTTCTGTTGGACAACTGCGGGCGCGTTATGGGTGGTGCGGGCGCGGAAACACGGCAGAGAGCAAAAGTCAGCGACGGGTGAACCACCGTGGGTGCGTCGGAAGGAGCGCGAGCGCGGTGATCGTGCAGGGACGAGGTCTTGACATCGTCTCAAACAATGTGATATGCAAACAACCTTGTATCATGGCTCGTCTCGTGAAAGATAGACAAATACTTGAACTGGAGCCGTGGAGAAGAGAACTCTCGGGGGAACAAATCTCTCCCATACTTAGGCTTTTACACATAGCCAAAAGAATGGAAATCTAAAGGTGAATGGAAAGAATAAATAAAGGGATGAAAAGATAGAAGATGGAAAAGAATGGAATAGATAGATGGAAGATATATAGATAGAATGGGCTAGTACCTGTTCGTCGGGCTAGTATGGTTGCCGAGACGCAATATGGTTGCCGCGAGCATGGGCTAGTACCTGTTCGTCGGGGCGTCACTGGTGGTCCACCGCAGGCGTGGCCGGAGAGGCGCGGGCGCGGTATCACACCAGGATGTCCTTTCGGACCTAGTTCCTGCATGTTAGCTTGAAAACGGAATAGAATCCTAACTAAGAATGGAAAAACAATCTATCTAATCCTTTTTTGATGAACCCAATCTATCTAATCCTTGGGTTGCCTCCCAAGGATTAGATAGATTGGGTTCGACGAGGAATAGAATCCTCCCAGTGCTTTTGTTTAACGTTGTTGGCTCGACGAGGATACGCTCAATACGGGTCCTCATCAATGTGGATTCGGACCTCGTTGCCACCGTGAGATATGAAAAGTAAGCCGTTGGCAACGTCGATAACCGTCGTGGAAATTTTCATGAATGGGCGACCAAGTAAGAGAATCGGGTCGTAACGCCTCTCACCAATCTCCATCACATAAAAATCTGCAGGGAAAATCAAACCATCTACCTGCACTAAGACATCCTCCACTAACCCATTCGGGCGCACGGTAGAGTGGTCAGCCAATTCAATAACAATATCTCAGTTTTTCAAAGGACCTAGGCCTAACTTCTCATATATGCATGTGGGAAGGACATTAATGGATGCACCTAAATCTAGCATGGCATGCTCAATTTGGTTTCCCCTATCGAGACAGGGACGGTGAATCTTCCTGGATCTCCGCATTTTTTAGGCAGTTGTTTCTGGAGAAGTGAATTACAAGACTTGGTGTTGCTATCCTTAGTTTTTTCCACTAGAGCTACCTTTTCAACTTTAGGTTTGGACCTTTGTTTTCTTTTAATAGTGCAAAGCTCTTTCATGAATTTAGCAAACCGAGGGACACCTTGAATGAGATTTAGAAAAGGAACATCTACCTGGCAGTTAGCGAAGGTCTCGAAGAGTTCCTTGTCATGTGCCGGCTTCCTCGTGTCTTGAAGTGCTTCCGGGAAAGGAGGAGAAGGCTTGAGAGAGCTAAGAGGTGGAAGCTTTGGTGCAACATACCCGTCATCATCCTCGGGAGTGGTACCCCGGGCGCGAGCGGGAGAGCGTGGGCGCGGCGGAGGCTGATAATTCTTAAAGGCGTAATCGAGCAACGCCTCAAAGTTTGCCTCTGTATGATTTCCGCGGGCGCGGCGGGGGCTCTGTGGGCACGGCACTTGATTCAGGCTATTTTGTATAGGATAACTCTTATATTTTAAGATGATTTAGAGAATGTTTAGGTTAGTTTTGAGCGTTATTGTAATATGATGACCGAAGACACAAAGAATGAAGAATCAAGAGTTAAAGAGCTTAAAGACGAAGATTCGCCACTGCATGGATATCGCGGTCGCGTTGTCTAGGACGCGGGCGCGGTGGCGTGAAGGAGCGAACCAACCAAGACCATGAAGGCCGCGGTCGCGCTGTCTGTGGCGCGGTCGCGGTAGAAGCCGACTCAACCTTGACCATTTGAAGACCGCCGCGGGCGCGGTGGTGGTGCCGCGGTCGCGGTGCGAGCGACTTTCACGCAGGCGATATTTCACCGTTTCTATCTTGTTTCCTTTCTTATCTTTCGGTTTCCTATCTTATTTAGTCCGAAAAGGTTGATCCTTGAGGCTATATAAGGGGAACCTTTCTAGGTTTTTAGAATCATCCAACATACTTGTCAATCAATTGTCTTTCAATAAAGATTAGAGTTTTCTTTGTAATGGAGAACTAACTCTCCTCTTGAGTTTATTCAATCAAGGAAGCTTTATTATGAAGTTGTGAAATTCTGGTAATCTCTTTATCCCTAGGTCTTTATTGATACTCTTGTGCTTCATCCCATGATCTATGTTTGATTTTATGAGCCTGATCAACTTGTTTGATTGACTTAGATCTATTGTTTGATTTAGGATTGGTTGTTGTCTATGCATCTTTCCTATTTCTCGAAACAACTCTATTCTAGGACCGTGGACTAGTTTAGGGAAGAGTATTCAATGGTTAAGTTGTGCATGAGACTCGTAGCTTGATTGCATGATTTGATTTCCTATTATCCCTGTGCTCTATGCTAATTCTAGGTTAAGCGTCCTTGCCTAGGGTTATAGAATTGCTTGGACCGTGGACTTGCGATTGCTAAAGATTGGGATTGGAATTGACCTAGGCATATAAAGAGGTGGATGAATTCATGATCAACGGATTAATAAAGTGGAATTGATTGGATGAACTCTACTTGATAACCTTTGATTGAAACCAACTTTCAAACCCCCTTTGTTTACTTGCATGAAAACCACTAAAATCTGAATAGAAACTGATTCCTTTGGGTTCGACCCCTTGCTTGCCTACTATACTTTGTTTGCATGTTTGGGATTTATTTTTGATAAGGGAACAACGACTTTGCCCGAGTCAAATTTTGGCGCTGTTGCCGGGGAATCTTTTTTTTTCTTGTTTTGATTTCGTGCGTTTTCGTGTTCTGCGCTCAAACCGCGCCCGCGGCCCCCTCGGCGCGCCCGCGGTTCGTGCGTAGAACCATCCTTTGGGTGCGGGCCTAACACATGGTCCGTACCCGGTCTACTAATACTTCTCCTGTTCGTTTTGATCCAGAAATTGACAGGACTCTTCGGAAGATAAGGAGTGCCCCCAGAGTGTCTACTTCTTACAATCTTTTTGAATCTCTCTTTCTCTCTGATTCTGAACCAGAAGGCGCCATGGCGGAACAAACTATTCGCCAACTCACAGCGCCTGATCTCCAACAACAGCAGCTTGCTGTTCAATTCCCCGAACTCGGGGAGGGTGTGAAGTTCGAACTGAAGTCAGGCCTCATCCACCACTTGCCCAAATTCCACGGGTTGAGCGGTGAGGACCCGAACAAGCATCTTACTGAATTCCACGCGGTGTGCGTGAGTATGAAGCCCACTGACGTAACGGAGGATCAAATCAAGCTCCGGGCTTTTCCCTTCTCTCTTAGGACTCCGCAAAGGACTGGCTCCTTTATTTGGTGCCGGGCTCTATCACTACTTGGGCGGCCATGAAGAAGGCGTTTCTTGAAAAGTATTTCCCCGCTTCCAAACAAACATCTATTAAGAAGCAGCTCAGCAGTTTGGAGCAAGGGGAAGACGAGAACCTCTACGACTACTATGAGCGCTACAAGAGGCTCATCGCGAGTTGTCCCTACCATGGCTACCAAGCCAAGGATCTTATTTGCTATATCATTGAGGGACTCTGCGACAATGATAAGAGGCTCGTGAATGCATCTTATGGGGGTAGTTACGAGAACTTGACCCCAGCTGCAGCTTTTCAGAAAGTTGAGATCTTGGCGGAACAAGCCCGCAATCAGAGATCCAGGACCAATGTGAGGTCCGTTAATGTGGTAAATGAGTCCCTGAATGCTGAAGTAAGGGAGCTCAAGGATCTTATGAAGCAGCTGCTCAAGAAGAAGACAACCCAGCAAGTCAACGCTTGCGGTCTCTGTTATGATGCAAGCCACCACACAGATCAGTGCCCTACTATTCAAGAGACCGAGGATTCGGTCAATGCTATTGGCAATTATGGTGCGCCCCGGCCCCGGAATGATCCTTACTCTAACACCTACAATCCGGGGTGGGCGAATCATCCTAACCTAAGGTGGAGCAACCAGTAGCAACAAGATCCACCACAACAGCAGCAGCAGTACGCTCCTCAGGGCCAGCAACAACAATTCCGGTCCAAAAACTATGCCCGGAGAGCACCTGCTCCGTCTCAGAATGATGCTATTACCGCCCTCTTGAAGGAGAACCAAGAGACGAGAGCTGCTGTAAAGAATCTTGAGACTCAACTGAGCCAACTTGCCACCATGATCAATAGACTCGAGTCTAAGGATTCCGGGAAACTCCCCTCTCAACCGCTCAATCACAAGGAGAATGTGAGTGCCATGAACTTGAGGAGCGGAAGAGCATTGGCGAGTCGGGAATCACCCCCTGGTGATGATCCACGACCGCGTTCCCCTGGCCGCGACCGCGCCGGGGTGACAGAGCATGAAGACCAAGTCTCTGTTGGAATTCCGCGCCCGCGCTCCCCTCTCCGCGCCCGCGAAATTCCAACAGAGGACTCGGACCACGAGAGGCGTAACGAGCCGCGACCGCGGAGTCCGGACCGCGCCCGCGGTAAGGAGGCCGTGCGAAACTTCGAGGCTTTACTCGATTATGCTTTCAAGAATTATTCACCTCCACGCCCGAGCTCTCCTAGACGGAACCACGCCCCAGCAGTAGAGGGACGATGGCTATGTGGCTCAACCTCTTCCACCATTGAATTCTTTCAAGCCCTCTCCTCCATTCCCCGATGCTCTCAAGGACACAAGGAAGCTGGCACATGACAAGGAACTCTTCGAGACCTTTGCCAATTGTCGGGTAAATGTTCCTCTCCTTAATCTCATCCAAAGTGTCCCTCGTTTTGCTAAGTTTATGAAAGAGCTATGCACCATAAAAAGAAAGAATAGGACTAGTCCTAAGATTGAAAAGGTAGCTCTAGTTGAAAAGACGCAGGATAGCAAAATTGAGACTTGTAATTCCCTTCTCCAAAAGCAATTACCTAAAAAATGCTCAGACCCAAGATGATTCACCGTCCCTGTCACTATTGGAGAAACTAAAATTCAGCGTGCTATGCTAGATTTAGGTGCCTCCATATATTAATGTTCTTCCAGCTTGCATGTATGATAGGTTAAGCCTTGGTCCTTTGAAGGAATCTGATATTGTTATTGAGTTGGCTGACCATTCTAATGTGCGCCCGAAAGGGTTAGTTGAGGATGTTCTAGTGCAGGTGCATGGTTTGATCTTTCCTGCAGATTTCTATGTGATGGAGATAGGCGAAGGGCGGTACGACCCGGTTCTCTTACTAGGTCGTCCTTTCATGAAAACCGCCAACACGGTCATTGACGTTGCCAATGGATCTCTTTCCATATCTCATGGTGGCAACATGGTCCAAATTGATGTTGATGAGGACCCATATTGATCGTATCCACGTCGAGCCAACGACGTTAAACAAAAGTGCTGTTTGGGAGGCAACCCAAGGATTAGTTAGATTGTTTTTCTATTTCTAGCTTAGGATTTGCTTGTGTTTTTAGCTAACATGCAGGTACTAGGTACGAAAGGACACGCCTGGCGTGATACCGCGCCCACGCCGCCTTGGCCGCGCCCGCGGTGGATCGTCAGCGTGCCCCGACGAACAGGTACTAGCCCGTGCTCGCGGCAACCATACTGCGTCTCGGTTTTAGCTCGTTTTTTTTATTATCAAAAAAAAAGAGAGACAAAAAGAGGACTACTTGGTCCCATTCTATCTTCTACCTTCCATATATCTTTACCATCCATCTTTCTTTCCATCCTTCTATCTTTCTATCGTTCTATCTCTACCATTCCATATATCTTTCCACCACCTTCTATATTATCTTTCCATCCACCTTTGTACTTTCCATTCTTTTGCTATGTGTAAAGCCTAAGTATGGGGGAGCTTTGTTTCCCCGGGATTGCATCTCCATGGCTCGAGTTCAAGTATTCATCTATCTCTCGAAGAACGAGCCAAGATACGACGGTCGTTTGCACATCACGCTTTTCAAGATGAAGTCAAGATGTTATCCCTGCACAAGAACCGCACCCGCGCTACATCAGCCGCGCCCACGGTGCACATCCGATGATGACTTCACTCTCTGCATCAATTCCGCGCCCGCGCCCGCGGTTGGCCACCAGATTGGAGATACGAAGCTGTCTATTCTACCACTTTTGAAGAGTTCTGCCATTTCAACTCTCTTCATCGTTTGTGAGTCTTCTGATTTCTTTCTCCTTGCTTCTATCCTTTCTCTTTGCTTCATTGAGGACAATGAAGGATTTAAGTATGGGGGAGGGAGTATTCGCATTCGCTTATCCTAGTTAGCTTAGTTAGAGATTTGCTTCAGGTTTTTGATTTTCTTCTTTTCATGGAGCACTTGCACCATATCTTTTTGCATAATAAAGAAAGAAAAGAAAAAGAAAAAGATAGAAAAAGCCATAAAAATTGAAAAAAGGCATATAAATCCTGGGATGAGTCGAAAACCCGAAAGGGCGGCTCAGGTAATAAGCAGGTAACCCGGACCAGCATTAGGCTGGGGTAATATGAGGTTCATGAGTGTTGTGAGTATTTGTGAGCACACCTTTTGAAAAATGAAAAAGAGCGGTTAGGTGAAAACCCGAAAGGGCGCCTAAGCAGAATTGAGCGGTAAAATTCGAGTGTTTTAGGATCATTCTTGCTTGGGGACTTTGGGGCTTAGATGTTAGATTTGGGTAGATCCTAGGTTGCTTTCTTTCATGTTTTTAGAGCTTGAGTGTTATATCTTGTTGTGAGGTGTGTGTTTGAGCTTCATTGTTTTTTTTTTTGCTCATGATTTCTCTAATATTTTGGGTTCGGGTTGTGAGCTGAGTGTTTTTATCTTCCCTTGTATTTCCTGAGATCTTAGATGTGCTACCTTGATATATTTGTTTTGAGCTTACCCGAGGACAAGCGAGATCTAAGTATGGGGGAATTTGATTCAGGCTATTTTGTATAGGATAACTCTTGTATTTTAAGATGATTTAGAGAATGTTTAGGTTAGTTTTGAGCGTTATTGTAATATGAAGACCGAAGACACAAAGAATGAAGAATCAAGAGTTAAAGAGCTTAAAGACGAAGATTCGCCACTGCATGGATATCGCGGTCGCGTTGTCTAGGACGCGGGCGCGGTGGCGTGAAGGAGCGAACCAACCAAGACCATGAAGGCCGCGATTGCGCCACAGACAGCGCGACCGCGGGCGCGACAGGGAGAGCACAGGCGCAGAATTGCGCCAGAAGGCGGCTTTCGACTCGCAACTGCTCTACCGCTCCTCAATTGCATGGAACTCACATTCTCCTTGTGATTGAGAGGTTAAGAAGGGAGTTTCCCGGAATCCTTAGACTCGAGCCTATTGATCATAGTAACGAGCTGGCTTAGCTGAGTCTCAAGATTCTTTACAACGACTCTCGTCTCTTGGTTCTCCTTAATAAGAGCAATGATGACATCATTCTGCTATGGTGTAGGCGCTCTTAGGGCATAATTATTAGAACGGAATTGTTGTTGCTGGCCCTGAGGAGCGAACTGCTGCTGCTGCTGTGGTGGATCGTGCTGCTGTTGGCTGTTCCATCGAAAGTGAGGATGGTTTGCCCACCCCGGATTGTAGATGTTGGAGAAAGGATCACAACGGGGGCAGGGCGCACCATAATTACCGACAGTGTTCACCGATGCTTCGGTCTGCTAGATCGTAGGGCACTGGTCGGTGTGGTGGCTTGCATCATAGCATAGACCGCAAGCAATGACTTGATGTGCACCCTTCTTTACGAGCAGCTGCTTCATAAGATCTTTGAGCTCCCTTACTTCAGCATTCAGGGACTCATTCACCACATTGACGGACCGTGGACGCGGTTTTAAATAAGTTGATTAGGCTCATATAATCAAACAAAGATCATGGGATGAAGCACAAGAGTATCAATAAAAACCTAGCGATAAAGAAGTTACCAGAATTTCACAACTTCATAATAAAGCTTCCTTGATTGAATAAACTCCAAGGGAGATTAGTTCTCCATTACAAAGAAAGCAAACATATTTACAATATATGAATTGAGATACCTAAAACCTAAGGCAGGCTCCTCCTTATATAGCCCAAGGTAAAAGCTCCCCGAGATAGATAAGGAAAGAGGCAAAAGATAGAAAAGAAAACAAGATAGAAAGATTTCGGCCGCTTCGGAATCCGTAACCACCGCAACGGCGGCGCTCCCACCGCGCCCGCGGCGGGTCTATCTTCGGGTTGGTCAAGGATGATTCTACCACGACCGCGACCATGGCGGCGCAACCGCGGCCTTCACGGGAGTTGAACATCGTCGCCTTCCTTTACCGCGACCACGGCATGGGCACCGCACCTGCGGAATCTAGGCAGTGGCGAACTTGTCTTCAATTTAACTCTAAAAACTCTTCATTCTTCACAACTCGTGTCTTCGGTCTTCGTATTACAATAACGCTCAAATCTACCCTAAACACTCTCAAAAACACTCTAAAATACTAGAGTTAATCTATACAAAATAGGCCGAATCACGTAGTACATTACGTCGACCGAGCTGCCGGAATCCACTAGGGCCCGATGGATCTTGACGTCTTCGAGCTCCATGGTTAGGACAAGTGGGTCGTTGTGCGGGTGCTGGACGGTAGCCAAATCCTCGTCGCGAAAGACGAGCCCCGGGCCGTGCAGATCGGGCATTGGTCGTGGCTCGGCATGTTGGAAGCGCATCACTTCTATCTCATGGCACTCCTTGTGAAATCGACTCCTCAACTCCGGATAGTCTCCCTTGTAGATCGCGGTGATCATCTGAACCACCTGAATTTGCTTTGCAGGCGGCTCCTCGTCGTCCGGGCTCTTGATGTATTGCTTAAGTAACCCTCTCTTTACAAGCTCCTCGAGGTACTCCTTGTAAGACTCGCAATCTTCGGTCATGTGCCCCCGGGATACACTCGTCCGTGGTTGCTATCATCCGTATCCTCCCCTCTAGGCGGAAACTTGAACCACTGGAAGTCCCGGATCCGATCTAGAATGCGGTAGATTGGGATATTGAAAGTGGTGAGTACGGCTTGCACTTGGTCTACTCTTTTGCGCTTCCCGGCACTCGGTCTCGGCAAACCTCGAGAACGGCGGGGGGGAGTAGGAGACCGTTCACCATCTTTCTCGTTGTCGTCTTCCAACCTGGCGTACTGGTGGATCTGTTCCTACAGTTCGTTGATTGTGGAGGGGACACGCAATGTTAGGTTCTCCCGAAGCTTAGATCCCTTCGGCACCACTCGGCGGAAGGTGGCTATGGAGGTCCTTTCGTCGCACCAGTCGACCTAGGCGTAGCACTCCAAGAAACGACTGGCGAACCGATGGAGGCTCTCGTCCTTGTGCTGCTTTAGGTTGAGCAATATATCTAGGGAGACCGCGTCCCGGCTATTGGCGATGTAATCCTTAACGAAAGCTGACGCCAGCTGGCTCCATGAGTGGATCGACTCTGGTTTCAGACCTTGAAACCACTTGACCACACCTTTTCCGAGGCTCCCCGGAAACATCTTGCACATGATAGCGTCATCCGAGACCCACAACGCCATCTTATGAGTGAAAGCAGCGTTGTGGTTCACAGGATCCGACACGCCGTCGTAGATTGCGAAAGTTGGTGGTGAGAACTTCTTGGGCGGCTCGGCCTGCTGTATAGTCCAACGGAATGGTGTCGAAGTCACCAAAGCCAGCTTTTTCTCCGCCTGATCTTGGGCCTATTGCAAGAGTCCTCCGTGACTCCGAAGTAACTCGAGCAACCTCCTCTCGGTTCGCTCCTCGGCTCGGGCCTCGATCTCACGACGCTCGTCGCGGTCGAATCTGTCCTCATCATCTCCTCGGACCTCGCGCCGCTGGTCCGGGCGGAAACGATCGTGAGAACGGCCTCCCCATTGTTCATCGTCACACCCGTGATTGCGGGTTTCGGATCCGCGGTCGCGGTTGCGATCGCTCTCGCGATCGCCTTCTCTGCACGATTTCTGTGCCCTTGGGGCTCGGTTCTGCGCCCGCGGACGGTTCGATCCTTGTGGCCCCCTTCTTGCTCTCCGCAACGGCCGCGCCCGCGGTGGGTCTGTGAGTCGCTCTCTTGCGACGAGCGGATATTACCCCATTGGGCCCGATTTCGAGATCGTTTCCCGTGCTCACGGTTCTTTCCTCTCTTCCGCCCCCTCGGAGCCCTCCGATCACTCTCGGACCCGTCGCTCTCGGCCGTGCTAGGTTCTGGGCTTTGATGGTCATCGGCGATTTGAATGACACTCGCCAAACGTCGTGATTGGCGGGTTTCCTCCATGGGACATTTCCCTTGTACTTTCTTAAGGGAAAACTTCAGTCTTGCGATCTGTCTTAGGGCTTCGTGAAGTTGAGATTCAAGATGAGATTTTTCTTCCTCGTAAGGCTGGTTGTTACGAAGAGCGTTAGCCAGGGCATACATGACTTCCGCATCATCATTGTTTCCCTCCTGGCTTCCTCCTGGCTGACCGTCAGCCGTTCCCGCGCCGCCCCCTAGCCCCGCCGGTTCTCGTGACCCGTGCACACCGCTCCGGTGGGCTCGCGAGTTGTCGCGGTTTTGCGAGGGCTCTTCGATGCGGAGGGATGAACTCTTATGTCTCCTTCTTGGGACGGAGTCGCACGAACTCCCGGTCGTCCTCAACTCGGGTTGAAACAAGTAGTTGAGGTTAGCCGGATGCTCGAGAGGTGGACCCGAACCACTTGCTACTTTTGAACCAACGCGCTCGAGCCGCTGTGCGTCGTTCGCTTCGTCATGATCACGGAGCTTCTCGTGATCATCAGTCGCGTCCGCGGAGGGCGGGTCGCGCCCGCGGCGACCGAGGTGGTTGCGAAGGTCCCCGGCCTGCGTGATTTCCACGCCCGCGGTTTCAGTCCCGCGCCCGCGGCCGCCAAGGCTCTCGTGAGGCTCCTCGCGATCGTCGTCGGTATTCAAGGCGGCATGGGCGGCGGTGGACCCTGGGTCGACGTCACCGTCACCGGGGGGAGTTGGTGGCCGTCACTGTCGGCCTGGTCGCCGGCATTGCCCCCCGCACCTAGGGTTTCGTTGTTGTTCGCAAAGATTGCGATTTGATTTTTCGGAATAGATCCCAAAGTCATCTTCGTACTTCTCAGCGGAGAACGTTCTTGGATCGATAATCAACAAGAACACGCGAGTTCCCCACAGACGGCGCCAAATGTTAGTACACAAAATATGTCGGTGTACAAGTTTCAAGTCCTTCTCTACGCGCCTTTTCACCTTCAAAGACCTGCAAAACAATGGACCTAAGAATGAGCGACCCCTAATCCACCTCCGATGCTTAGTTCAATAAGGAGCAATGTCGAGAAAGGTGTCGAGGTAGAGCGATGTAGGCTAGGCTTAACAGGCACATGGCGAATACATGTGAATTTATAGGGAAGGGGGGCAGGCGCAGGGGGTCGATCCCCCATATGGGCCGATCGTTTGGGCTTGGGGTCTAGGGCAAGGCGATTTCTTGCCTCCCAAGTCATCCGATATCTTATCCCATCTAAGAATAGGCATAATAAATAAGATATGATTAAGATACCACTACCTAATTGATATCGGAATCAATACCCGCCTACGAATCTTTTACCTTCAACACACTATAAATAAATCCTTCATCTCAATTTCGTCCTTTACCTTCAATACACCGCCTACTTTAGCCGTAAGATTAGTAGATTATCCAATATTGAAAATCTACGGTTAAATCAAACATTCAAAGCCCTTTAGTAAGTTGATTTGAACAGAAGAAATCATTGATTTGTGGAACTTAATTAGCACATCAGTGACGTGGCACCACTAATACGGAATTGTCTTTCTGGCTTCGTCCTCATCTTAATGCAAGACGTAAGTATTTGTGGAAAACCCTTCTCCCAAATCCATTCTATCACAATTTATTTTATATTTTATTTGGTTGTTGTTAGTACACAAAATATGTCAGTGTACAGGTCTCAATTCCGTCTTCAATGATCTTCAATGTTCTTCTTCTCTACCCGCCTCTCTTCCTTCAAAGACCTGCAAAACAATGGACCAAGGGGCGAGTGACCCCCAATCCACCTCCGATGCTTAAGTCAGTAAGGGCAATGTTGATCAAAGGCGTCAGGCAAAGCGATGGCTTAGAACTTACCTTTCACATGGGATACATGTGTATTTATAGAGGAGAGGGACACAAAGGGGGGCGCGCGCCTAGGGTTAGGGCAGTGCCTTACTCCCTAAGTCAACCAAATATCTTATCTCAGGCGAAGATAAGATTCTCCTCCATAAATAATATCCTAACTAGAGTAACTACCCTATTAAAGGATAAAGCATAATAAATATGGATAGCAAAATAAATAAGATAGAGGAATAAATGCTAACTAATTGATATGGAAATATGCCCGCCCACAATTGCCCCCTCCGGAACCCTATACTCGTATACCTCGTACTATCCCGTGTATAGGGGCCGGAGCTTAAGCGGTGAGTGGCCATGCAGATTAGGATGCTCTTATTCGTATATTCGTACATTCGTATATTCGTACATTCGTATATTCGTACATTCGTATATTCGTATATTCGTATATTCGTATATTCGTACATCCGTATTTCATAAATACGGGATCCGCGCAACTCCTACGCATTCGTATCGTAGGGCCTTCGTGAGATCAAACGCGCGCGTCCACGCGTGACCTGCGCCACACATGTGATGATGCACACACGGCGCCTTTCCGACCCTGAGTTGAGTGTTCGGTCCCCCATGCTAGCAAAATATTTGAAATCAAAAAGATATGAAAAAAGAGTTCCCGGGATTTTAAAGACGAAATCGTTTGAAATGAGAGTAAACAAAAAGAAGACGAAAAAGGCGGCGCGCCGTTACTAGCATGATGGTCCTCGCACTTTTCTCAAGGGTAGAATTTCTTTTTATAGCGATGTTTTAAGTGCAAAGCACTAGCCCATATGCCCCTGTCCTAATTCCACAGCCATAACACACGGGCCCTTCCGAGCCTCGCCATTATCGGGATGCGCTCCCCATGGCTAATAGAGGCATCGCGTTGCCAACTCGGAAGGTTCGTGGCCCTCGTGGGTGTGCGCACCGCAACATAACCCACTTAATGGCGCTCCGTAGGACGCTCGGCACGTCTTGGTGGTTTTCCCCTTGCACCTACCGCGGTCGCGGCCTGGCGACCCGCGGTCGCGGCCCGGTGACCCGCGGTCGCGGCCTCGCGCTCGCGGTGTGCCGCCCGTGCTTGCGGTTCGTTCCATAGGACTAACCAAGGCTCCTCGGGGGTTCCCCGCGCCCGCGGCTCCTGGTCCCGCAACCTCAGCTCTCGTAGCCGGATTCGAACCCAATAGCGTGTTTCGAGGTAGTCAAGGCTGGTCTTTCGATGTCGTCTCGCTGATCCTGCCGTCAAACATGAATTGGTAGGGAATCGCGTAACAGAGTCGGTTGGTACCAGTCTTTTGATGTTGGCTCCGGGCATGTAAGTTGACGTCATACTGCCCCCGCTCGACAGACCATCCCGCGACTCTTTCTGCGAGACCGGATTTTGATAGCAGAGATCGAAGCGGATGATATCGTAGTGTTGGTTCCGGGTGCGTAAATTGACGTCTTACGCCCCCGCTTGATGGACCGCCTGATGACTCTGTCGAAGGGGTTCGACTTCGTCGGTCAGAGATTGGAGCGGGTAAGCGGCTACCACAGGAGTCGGGCGCTCGACCACGTAAGCCTTGGAGTCCTTACTTCGTTGTGGGCACACCGTCATTCCGGGGGGCGCTTGGGACTCACAGGTTCGTACCCGATTTCGAGCCAATTGGAGTGAGTTTCCAGCATTGTCTCCTGAAGACGAAAGGTAGTATGCTTTCTAAGCTTTCCAAGACATCTTGAATCGTCCCGATTGGACAACCGTAGCTCACGAACGAGCCTACATAACAAAGCAGTGCGCTGCTGACACTAGAGCGAGACTGCTCTGTCTTAGGCTGCGAGTTCGGGCCGGTTGGGGTGCGATTCGGGTCTGGACGTTAAGGGAAGATTTGTAGGTGACTTCTTCAGCTTTCCAGAGATGCCAAGCCCGCGATTTTTCGACGTCTCTAGCTCCCAAACGAGGGGCTAGAAGCAGGCTTCCCTGTTCTGCGCATTCTGCAGGACAGCAGCCTTTGGACGTCCTTTTGACCCTCTTCGAGAGAGTTTCTGGGGCTGTCATCTAAATATGGCCTGAAGATCACTCTTTCCTCTTTCCATTGATATATGGATCGTCCGATTCCGATGTGCGTAGCTCCTGGACGACTGGTCGGAAGTTTGCCTCGCCATCCTGTTCGTGAAACAGGTTGCGGTCTCTTGCGGCGCGATTTCGACCCGGATGCAGCGAGTCTCCAGCTCTGATGTGTGAACGAGAAACGTAGCGTTCGGAGTCTACTCTCCAGCGCTTCTTGAATCATATCGTTCCGACCACCGTGGAGCTCACATGGATTATTACAGCGTCGTAGGTTCCGCGTTGATCGTTGAGCGGCGATCAAGCCCTTCGACCCTATGCGCCCGATTTCTTTCCGTCATATTGCTCGTCGGTCCCGCGACATCCCTCAGCCCGACCGCTTCTCTCGTTCCGCGTGCACCACTCTGGTCGGCTAGCGAGCTATCATGGTCCTACGAAGGCTCTTGGATGTGAAGGGACGAACGATCATGCTCACGATCTCTTGCTCCGGTGGGCTCCGAGCCTTCCCAAGATCCAACACTTGCTTCGTCATGCCCCTGCGTCGGACACCTCGATGGATTGGACCAACCGCTCGCCCGCATCGGGCTCTAGCGATCGATCGCGTCGTGAGGACCGATGGGCGCCGTCGCAAAGGATCGGACCGACCGCTCGCCCGCTACGGGCTCTAGCGATCGATCGTGTTGTGTGGACCAATGGGTGCCGCCGCCCTTACGTGATCCGGCTCCCTGTATTACGGCTCGATCGGTGGCGTAGAACGGATCAAGAGCCGGGTGAAGGGCTCGACTGGGCCGGAGGCGCACCGCGCGCTCGTCCGCGGTGCGGGGTCAAAGAACTCGATTTCTGGACTGTGCTGTTCGTGCCCAGTTTTGACTGACTTCGAGTAGGATTCTTGCTTCGACCTCTGAAGATAATTTGTAGCTTATCTCCTCCTCTTTCCGGCGATATGTGGATCGTCCAAATCCGACGAGCGTAGCTCCCGGAAAGTGAGTCGGAAGCACGATCGGTAATCCTGTCAGTCTCCGATCCGCGGTCGCGGGTGATGGATCCGCGGTCGCGGCTTGCCCCAGAACAAAGGCTACGTTCTCTGGAGCGAAACCGCGCCCGCGGCGGGGGCGACCGCGCCCGCGGTTCTGCCCCAGACTGCGATTCTTCGCGTGCTCCTCCTCCCTCGCCGCCTTGCCTGCGTCTGCCGCCGCGCTCGCGGTTATAGTGCAGCTCGCTCCTGGCGACGAGCGAAGACTTGTGCGGTGGGATCGATTTCGATCCCGAGACCCTCTTCCGAACTCGCGCCGAGTTCGTTACGACGTGGGCCCGTGCTCGCAGGGTCCTGGACCGCGCACCGCAGGTCCAATCATCCAATCGTTTAGGGTTTCGTCGACGGCGTGACCCAGCTCGGTTGGGGTAACGGATCAGACCGACCGCTCGCCCGCCCCGGGCTCTAGCGATCAGTTCCGTATTCTCATACCTACATCCCTGCGTTACGCACATGCGATTGTGATTAGAGTTGCCCCCAATCTAGGGTTTTCATTGGATCGACAATCAACAATGATTTTTGATTAGGGCAACCTCTTGGATCGACAATCCAAGGTCCGATCGCGATGTGGTCTATCATCCTGAGCGAATATCGGGTTCGACGCGCATTGGGATCCGTTTTCCGAGCGAATTTCGGAGTTGGCGTGTTTTGACCTCGACCCGCGGTCGCGGGTGGCGATCCGCGGTCGCGGGCGACTGACCCGCGGTCGCGGGTGGCGATCCGCGGTCGCGGCTCTGGGGCTGCGGAAAGCGAATCGCGCGATTCGCCTGGCGCGATTGCCCCAGGGTTGTCTCGTCGGTTCGTCCGGTGGCTGTCTCGATCCGGGCTTGTGGACAAGCGATCCATAGCCTCGTCAGATCGGTTCTCGTAGGGTTTACGAAGGTCGAAAACCTGTTCGTTCCCCACGGTCGGCGCCAAATGTTAGTACACAAAATATGTCAGTGTACAGGTCTCAATTCCTTCTTCAATGATCTTCAATGTTCTTCTTCTCTACCCGCCTCTCTTCCTTCAAAGACCTGCAAAACAATGGACCAAGGGGCGAGCGACCCCCAATCCACCTCCGATGCTTAAGTCAGTAAGGGCAATGTTGATCAAAGGCGTCAGGCAAAGCGATGGCTTAGAACTTACCTTTCACATGGGATACATGTGTATTTATAGAGGAGAGGGACACAAAGGGGGGCGCGCACCTAGGGTTAGGGCAGTGCCTTGCTCCCTAAGTCAACCAAATATCTTATCTCAGGCGAAGATAAGATTCTCCTCCATAAATAATATCCTAACTAGAGTAACTACCCTATTAAAGGATAAAGCATAATAAATATGGATAGCAAAATAAATAAGATAGAGGAATAAATGCTAACTAATTAATATGGAAATATGCCCGCCCACAGTTGTCTTTTTGCATGTTTCTGGTGCTCATTCTGGATTTATTTTAAGAAAATCTGGATTTATTAAGGGAAAGATTAGGATCGAGAAAAGAACAAATTTTAGTCTATGGGATTGAAAATGACGACTTCAAGATACCATTCAACTGAATTAACCGAATGAGTGTAGAAAGGGAATTATTAATTATGAACTCGGTGCTTGGCGCATCAGCTCACTGGTTAAGCACTCATGGGTGTACTATGAGGCCTCGGGTTCGAGACTCTAGGGAAGCTGTTTGCCCTCTTCTCTTTAAGATCGGTTAGTTACCGGTTCTCATCCATTGCGGATGCTCTAGACACGCCCAAGTAGTACAATAAATACAATAAATACAATAAATACTCATATGTCTAATCATTAACGAAAGAGTATACAATACATATACAAACAAACTAATTCAAAATTTCAACTAGAAAATACAAAGCATCTCGCCTTTCACAAAAAGGAAGAGGACTCCTTATATAATCTAGCTCGGCTTAGGGCATAACAAGTCTCATGCGACTTAGGGCATAACAAGTCTGAGGCCCTCGAGGCCTTGCTCTCCTTGGATTGATACTTAGCCAATTGGCTTGATATTAGTTTTTACTATATTTAGTAGTTCGATCACAATAATGGAAAGGCCTAAACAAAGCAACTTCTAAATATGATTTGAACATCGATCCAAGGAGGTTACCAAGGTATCCTAAATTTCCGATGGCTCCTTTTGTTACTCCCTCTCATAGGCGCAAAGGGTCGGGGGAGCACCCTCATGTTGAGGAGCCACCAATGAAAACCCATCGAGAAGAAATGACAGAGTTTGCTAAAAGAATCCATAATTTTCAAAAAGAGTTGGTGGATCATCGAGAAAGCTTCCAAACCACACTGGATTGCATCACTAATGAGAACTCTCAACTGAAAGCACAAGTCAAGTAAGTTTCCTCCATCAGAACAAATACAAGGATGATTAGAGAAGCGGAGGGGCTAGCCACTCATTTGAATCTGCATAGGGGAGAAGAGCCACCACAGATTAAGTTACTCCCTTTGCCATAGTGTCCGGAGCACCACCGCCACACCCAACACGACTCTGCCAGTCATTCTCCACTCAACAAGAGAAAAGATTTTGGGCATCGAAAGATGAAGATGCATGATACTGTTCAGATGCGCCACAACATCGCATCCCCAAAGCAGTGAGCCCCATTGAAAAAAGAGGCCATGTACGGCTACATGAGTCCCCTTTCACGCTGCACATAACTAGGGTAGAGATTTCAAAAAAATTCTTAGTCCCTCAAATGCTCTCTTACGATGGCTCAACCGATCTGAATGAGTGTTGTATCATATCTCTCATTCTCTCTAGGGTAGTGCTAATGAGTAAAGGGTTCGGGAAGACATTGGTAGGACTAGCCCTGATGTGATCGTGCCCGAGTCCGAAGCAGTCGTGCCCGAACCCCTCACCATCACGCCTTTCGGCGCCAGTGCCTCAACGAGGCAACCGATCCGCGGCGCCGGTACCTCACGGGGGCGCTCGCGTCTCTGGGCCGGTGCCACTTTTGGGCACCCATCTACGTCGCGTGTCGTGTCTTTTTCTAAGGCAATCCAAGCAAGAAAGACCACAATCTTCAAGACCAAGTTTGTCCGGGCTAGCTCTCCACAACGAAGTCACGAACGAGGCCAAGCCCAATCTCTCACCGTCTTTCAACTCAGCCCACACGCACCACCGCCACCTCCTCAAGCAAGTGTGGCGGCCAAGGAAGAGCCATGATCGGCGGCTGCCTTATGCTCCAAGCAAAACATCATCAAGCCGACGCCTTGGAGCCTAAGTCGTCTAGCTAGGAAATCCCTAATTTTGGCCCTATAAATAAAAAGGGATGTAAGCTTTATTTCAACAATGTTTTATGATAGCTTGAACCTTCAACTTAGAGACTTCGAGTCCTAATTCTTAGGTTTTGGGCTGTCCCGGCTTGTGGGATGATTCAGGCTATCTTGCATAGGATAACTCTTATATTTTGAGATGATTTAGAGAGTGTTTAGGTTAGTTTTGAGCGTTATTGTAATATAAAGACCGAAGACACAAGTTATGAAGAATCAAGAGTTAAAGAGCTTAAAGACGAAGATTCGCCACTACATGGATATCGCGGTCGCGTTGTCTATGAAGCGGGCGCGGTGGCGTGAAGAGACGAACCAACCAAGACCATGAAGGCCACGGTCGCGCTGTCTGTGGCACGGTCACGGTAGAAGCCGACTCAGCCCTTGACTTTCGAAGACCACCGCGGGCGCGGTGGTGACGCCGCGGTCGCGGTGTGGCCGACTTTCACGCGGACGAAATTCTATCTTTTATATCTTGTTTCCTTTCTTATCTTTCGGTTTCCTTTCTTATCTAGTCCGAAAAGGTTGATCTTTGAGGCTATTTAAGGGGAACTTCTCTAGGTTTTAGGATATTCAACTTACTTGTCAATCAATTGTTGTTTCAATAAAGATTAGAGTTTTCTTTGTAATGGAGAACTAACTCTCCTTTTGAGTTTATTCGATCAAGGAAGCTTTATTATGAAGTTGTGAAACTCTGGTAACCTCTTTATCCCTAGGTCTTTATTGATACTCTTGTGCTTCATCCCATGATCTATGCTTGATTTTATGAGTCTGGCCAACTTGTTTGATTGACTTAGATCTATCGTTTGATTTAGGATTGGTTGTTATCTATGCATCTTTCCTAATTCTCGAAACAACTCTATCCTAGGACCGTGGACTAGTTTAGGGAAGAGTATTCAATGGTTGAATTGTGCATGAGACTCGTAGCTTGATTGCATGATTTGATTTCCTAATATCCCTGTTCTCTATGCTAATTCTAGGTTAAGCGTCCTTGCCTAGGGTTATAGAATTGCTTGGACCGTGGACTTGCGATTGCTAATGATTGGGATTGGAATTGACCTAGGCATATAAAGAGGTGGATGAATTCATGATCAACGGATTAATAAAGTGGAATTGATTGGATAAACTCTACTTGATAACCTTTGATTGAAACCGACTTTCAAACCCCCCTTTTTGCATACTTGCATGAAAACCATAAAATCTGAATAGGAAACAACGACTTTGCCCGATTCATGGGACTCAAGCCGTAGGGCTCTCGTGAGACTTGAGGGCCGGATGGCGGGCTATGGTTCGTGAGACTCGGACCTTGGCCTAGCCAATCCTATTTTTCAAACACAACCATGGTTTTCGGGTGACCAAAGGCTCGGAGGGCGGCTTGGCTTGTGAGACTCGAGCCTAGCCTAGCCTTCCTTAGGCGTCCATACTTGTTTCATCACCGAGTGTGTTCGTCTACTTATCCCTGGGAGTTATAGGATTGTAAGGGCTGGTTCCTAATCCTGGTATTCCTTAGACGTTCTGTCTCGGTGAGTCGACCGAATGAGAGGGACCGAGTACTTCTTCATTTATAAATAAAATACCAAAAAGAGTTCCTTCCACACGTCCCAAATTGCCACTTTTCTATCAAATTTCCTCAGGCTAGAAAGAGATCTTATCAAGGACGAATTTAAGAAGCAACATGAACTTGCTCGAGCCCGAAACGAGACCGATCCTAAGGCGATTCACATCATCTGGTATCAGAGCCTTTCGAGGCGGGTTCTGTAAGTTTTGAATATGTAAATTGCATTTTCATGTTTACTTTCATATGTGCTCAAGTCCTTTTAAACCCTTTTCGGCCAACCGAGACCCGAACCAATTTTAAATCACACCTTGACTCGGGTACGACCTTAAGGCGTTAACGGCCCGAGGAAAAATCCTGGGGTGGCGTGGTAAAATTCCTAAAACCCGCCACTCTTCTTCCAACACCTAAACCTAACCTCCTACACGAAAGTCTTATGAAGAATTTATTTTCGAGCCAAATTAGTGAGCTTTTGAATCTTGGAACCCAAGTAAGCTCGAGGGGCCGAGTTACCCCCAATCAAGCCCGAGCTAGCATGAGAGGAGTAAGTGGCATTTTTACCCCATTCATTCAACCGAAATCACCTTGCCATTATGTTTTGCTTGGCCCTCAAGAAGAGTAATAGCGCCACAATAGTCAAACACCCCCTCGGATCCAACAAAATTCAAGTGGTGAGCTTCTTAATGGCGGAATATCTCTAGACAACAAGTGAAGTTAAGTAGCTCCAACTTCATTAAACTCGAGACCTCTTCAATTCCGACCTTGGTGTGCAAGCTAAGGGGGCGTCGTGATGAAGGTGTGGTTATGATGGAGCTTCATGGCTGCCATCTCCTCCTCTTCTCCTTCATAATCACATGCCTTGAAGCCTAAATACCTAGCCTATTTCTAAGCCAAGTTCCAGCCCCTCTCGCCTAAAAATACAAGGCCATTTTCACTTTGTTACCACCTACAAAACCAAGAGAGAATCCGAAGCTCCCCAAGAAGAAGAAGCCAGCCGATTTCCTTGTATTCTAGCCCTCACAAATTCCCAATATTTCTTGAGAAAGATAGTACACCTTCACCTCTTCGAAGTCCAAAAGACGTTGGTGTGTGAACTCGGCCGAATTTCCAAAAGCTTTTCGTAATTCTCTAGTTCAAGACGACTCAAGTAAGTGGCGACGAGCTTTGTCTTGATGTTTCAATCCGAATGATGGGGGAGTAGGTCTTTCTTAGGCTAAGATTCTACCTAAATTTAAGGGGCCACTCAGCCCCAAAATGCTAAACCTTTCCCTAAGAAATCCGAACCCAATTTGCATGAAACAAAAGCTTTCTTGTCTCTAATCCAAGAACCACAAAACCGAACCCAAATGAGCATAGAAAGTTAATATGAATTGTGATTTATGCATTCATATACTTGAAGTTGCATGAATTAAAATGGAATGTGCATATGTCGAGAGTGACGAATATGTGATGCTCAAATTTGAAGTGTGGAACTTGTGGGCTCACAAGCACCGAAGCAAGGAAAAAAAGGGGTCGAAAATTTCCAAAAAAAAAATGGCATTTGAGCTTGGGTGCAAGCTCGGTACGACCCCAGCCAAGAAGAAGAGAGCCTTGAGAAGTTTTTTGTAAAAAAAAAAAGAAAAGAAAGAAAGTCGAGCACATGGCTAGGCCCCGAATCGAATTCTTGACTTACGAGGCTTGTGTGTGCTTTGCAAATTTTCAGGCAAGAACATGGCGTCTAAGATGATGATCACGAGGAAGATCAGTTCAAGCAAGGCCGTGGTCGGACCTCGTCGGGTGTGCGGCATGGCGCCCCGAAAGGAGGACATCGTCTTCATCGACCTTGTGAGTAATGACGAGATTGAGCTTCCCCGCAAGGCCGCGAGAGAGCCGAGTGTCAACCAAGGGCTTGTGCTAAATCAAGAGAAGGAGGGTGACACTAGCTCCAGAGAAGAAACGGATCCGAGTATCAATACCGGCAATGGGTTGAGCGACTCTAGCTCGAGCGACGAGTCGAGCGACCGCGACTCGGGTCCCTATTACATGTCCACCGAAGGGGAAGAGGAGTATGTGGAGACCATGGATCTTGAGGCACCTCTTGATGGTTTCGGCGCACCGGATGGAGGTCACATGGAACCGCTTCAAGTGGTTCACCCAGACGAAATGGTGGTTGATACAGGCTATTTTGTATAGGTTAACTCTTAGATTTTGAGATGTTATTGACAATGTTTAGGTTAGTTTTGAGCATTATTGTGATACGAAGACCGAAGGCACAAGTTATGAAGAATCAAGAGTTAAAGAGCTTAAAGACGAAGTTCGCCACTGCATGGATACCGCGGTCGCGTTGTCTGTGACGCGGGCGCGGTGGCGTAATGTGACGGACCATGAAGACCATGAAGGCCGCGGTCGCGCTGTCGATGACGCGGTCGCGGTAGAAGCCGACTCAAAAAAATTTCGAACAGAGACCGTCGCGGGCGCGGCCATGGCGGTGCGGTCGCGGTGCATGCCGACTTCCAGATGGACGAAATCCTGTCTTTTCTATCTTGTTTCCTTTCTTATCTTTTGGTTTCCTTTCTTATCTATCTCAAAGAGGGTGTTCTTTGGGCTATTTAAGTGGAACCTTTTCTAGGTTTTAGACACTTTCTATCATATATCCATTGTTATCATTATTACTTTGAAGATTTGAGCTTTCATTGTAATGGAGAACTAATTCTCCCTTTGATTTATTCAATCAAGGAAGCTTTATTATGAAGTTGTGAAATTATGGTAACTTCTTTATCCCTAGGTCTTTATTGATACTCTTGTGCTTCATCCCATGATCTATGTTTGATTTTATGAGCCTGATCAACTTGTTTCATTGACTTAGATCTATTGTTTGATTTAGGATTGGTTGTTGTCTATGCATCTTTTCTAATTCTCGAAACAACTCTATTCTAGGACCGTGGACTAGTTTAGGGAAGAGTATTCAATGGTTTAATTGTGCATGAGACTTGTAGCTTGATTGCATGATTTGATTTCCTAATATTCGTGTGTGTATTGCATGATTTGAATTAAGCGTCCTTGTTCATATCATAGTTTTGCTAGGACCGTGGACTAGCGAATAATTAAGATAAGGATTGGAATTGACCTAGGCATATAAAGAAGTGGATGAATTCATGATCAACGGATTAATAAAGTGGAATTGATTGAATGAACTCTACTTGATAACTTTGAATGAAAATATACTCTCAAAATCCCCTTTTGATTACTTGCATGAAAACCACTAAAATCTGATTAGAAACTGATTCTCTTGGGTTCGACCCCTTGCTTGCTCACTATACTTGATTGTTTGCATGTTTGGGTTTTATCTTTGATTTAGGCACAACGACTTTAGCCGAGTCAGTGGTCGGCGCCGAGGCCTTGAACGAGGGATTTCCCGAGTGGGAGGCCAACAAATGGTTCAAGCTCGATGAGCTTCTAAATCAGCTTGACGAGCCAATGGACGAGGAGGAAAACATTGAGGAGGTATTGGATGAAGAAGACCCGTTCATGAGCGAAGACGAGGACGACTATGACGATAAAAAATATACACTATTTTATGGCCGGCTGTTTGTGCTTGGCATGGATTGCCTCGTGAATATAGACGGCGGGTGCGCCTCCAACCTCGTATCCGAGGACGTTAAAAAACAGGCCGGACTCAAGCTCCAACGACGCTCTAAGCCTTACACGCTCAGGTGGCTAGGTGATGAAGACGCCATTCCCGTGACGCACTACGTCTTTGTGCTCTTAGTCATCGGCGGGTACCACGACCTCATTAGGTGCGATGTGGTTCCCATGAAGACGGCGCATGTAATTCTAGGGCGCCCATGGCAATGGACGAAGTGCGTCTCACACAATGGCTGTTTGAACACCCACTCTTTCACCCATGACGACGAGGCGTTTTGCTTGTGGCCTTTGGCGCCCGAGGAGGTGACCCCATTCCTCAACTGAGGGCCGGCTCGTCTTAGCCACTTCTCCATAGCCGCCCCCATGCACTACCCAAAGGATTCGAGGGCGAATCCTCTTCAAGGGGGGGGGGTGGATGATATGATCATGCCCGAGCCCGAAGCGGGTGCCCGACCCCCTCGCCATCACGCCTTTTGGCGCCGGTGCCTCACGGGGGCGCTCGCGTCTCCGGGCCGGTGCCACTTTTGGGCGCCCATCTACGTCACGTGTCGGGCCTTTTTCTAAGGCAATCCAAGCAAGAAAGACCACAGTCTTCAAGACCAAGTTGGGCCGGGCTAGCTCTCCACAACGATGTCACGAACGAGGCCAAGCCCAATCTCCCACCGTCTTTCAACTCAGCCCACACGCACCACCTCCACCTCCTCAAGCAAGTGTGGCGGCCAAGGAAGAGCCATGACATGGGCTGTTGCCTTGTGCTCCAAGCGAAACGTCATCAAGCCGATGCCTTGGAGCCTAAGTCGTCTAGCAAGGAAATCCCTAATTTTGGCCCTATAATTGAAAAGGGATGTAATCTTTATTTCAACAATGTTTTATGATAGCTTGAACCTTCAACTTAGAGTCTTCGAGTCCTAGTTCTTAGGTTTTGGGTTGTCCCGGCTTGTGGGACTCAAGCCGTAGGGCTTTGGTGAGACTCGAGGGCCGGATGACGGGCTATGGTTCGTGAGACTCGGAGCTTGGCCTAGCCATTCCTATTTTTCAAACACAACCATGGTTTTGGGGTGACCGAAGGCTCGGAGGGCGGCTTGGCTCGTGAGACTCGAGCCTAGCCTAGCCTTCCTTAGGCGTCCATACTTGGTTCATCACCGAGTGTGTTCGTCTACTTATCCGTGGGAGTTATAGGATTGTAAGGGCTGGTTCTTAATCCTTGTATTCCTTAGTCATTCTCTCTCAATGAGTCGACCGAATGAGAGGGACCGACTACTTATCCATTTATAAATAAAATACCAAAACGTGTTCCTTCCACACAAAATTCCACACGTCCCAAATTGCCACTTTTCTATCAAATTTCCTCAAGTTAGCAAGAGATCATATCAAAGACAAATTTAAGAAGCAACATGAACTCGCTCGAGCCTGAAACGAGACCGATCCTAAGGCGATCGATTCACATCAAGCCTTCAAGTGGGTTATAGGCCTTCCATAAGCAACCATAGAGGAATGACCTATATCTCCTTGTTCAAAAGTCAGATGATGAACCTACTCATGATTATGTGTAATGATTAAACCCCGACAAAGTGATGTTTGCACACTATGACGCGGTTCCAGCAATAGAAACTCTTCGCTAGAGGGCGTTACCTGACGACGGTCATTGTAAGGAACTCACAAAGCACCCTTGCCACAGCTTCGAAGCCGCCCAAACCAAAGGCTCGTCCTAGGTCCTTCATTAGGAAGATCGGAAGTTAAGAAAGCCACGAATGGTGTGGGACCGGGTGTAAAGAAAATACACTAATGAACATTGGCGTGATCACCGAAACCAATCGTACACCCACGTGCGCCCAAACACGGCAAGTCTGAATGTTGTCAACTTAAACCCTCAAAATCCAAGAAAATCGAGCTTGCTCCCCTAAACACACGAAAATGACAATCTTGGATTATCGCCAACAAAGCTGGTCAAGAATCTCTCGGAGTTAGGAAAGTTGATTCATTGGCAAAGGAAGAGTGAGCGACCACATCCGATCAAGATATGACTAAATAGTGTTACTTCCACGATGAGTATGTTCATATAACTAATGAATGCATAGTCCTTAGGAAAGAGATATCATTCCTCATGTCTTAGGGAATGGTCACTAAAGTAAGCTCCTAATGCCCAAATCCTATCACAATCCTAGAATTCCAATCGCCACGAGAACGCCATCATTGTTCGTCCTAGGCTGAGTACTCAATATCATATTAGGGGGATCTAAGATATTTTTGTTATCATACTATACGGCTAAGCGATACGATATAGCTGATAACCTTGAGCGGCTAATGGTTTCTAGTCATCCAATAGCTTCTTTTGTCAATTTTGTCACCACCTTCAACGATTCCAATGTTGGAAGCCTGATGAGACCGCACCATGATGACTTGGTGATCTCGCTTTCTATCAAAAACAAGCTTGTAAAAAGGGTTCTCATTGACATAAGCAACTTCATGAACTTGATGACATTGGATGCTTGGAAAGAGATGGGCCCGACCGAAGAAGCTGATCGGTCCGGATTGGGGGGTCAAAATTCAATTAAAAACCGAGCCCCGTAGTAGTACAAGGTAGGGTGTCGAACGCTCGGGAGTTCGTTCGTTGAGTGCACCAAAAAGACTTAAAATAGAGGAAGAAAGGGTAAAAGAAGGAAAATCAAAGGAAACAACTCGGGCCCGACATGGGTCACTTCGGCTCGAGAAGGATCGACATAGGTTTTGCACGGGACCGACACAGATTGAAGTCGGGCCCGAGGTATGGGAATGTCGGACTAGGCAATAGGAGAGATCGGTCTTGGGTTTTTAGGTTCCTTCCCTAACTAGATGTCGGTAATTCCACCCCAATTCAGCCAATAAATGTTGATCCTCGTAGAATCGAGGTTGTTCGCCTTCGATCCCGCCACTCTACACATCGACCCTAGGGAAATTTGACTTCCCTTTCGATGCAAGTTCAAGTGTTTGGCAATTGATTGCTTTCGCTCACTCTTGCCAATCACAAGCCCTTGATCCCTTGCTTTCACAAGAGATTGTAGCTCTATGTAGAGAGGATTCCTAGATCAAACACTCAAGGCTATGGAATTGGGGGTTCACACCCAAACCTAGCTAGGGGTTTCCCCCATAGCCCAAGACCAATGGAATCTACTCCATAAGGCTAAAGTAAAAAGCAATCAAAGGACAAAGCAAACAAATCTCAATCATCAAACTCAAACCAAAGCCAAATTTCATTCAATTCAAAGGGAAATCACAAGATCCAAACTCAAAACCACAAATTGCAAAACAAAACAAGTTCAAACTCACAATTCCTTCCTAGATCTAGCTATCCTCCACCGAATTCTCCTCTTCTTTTCCTCTCCTTTCTTCCTCCTTGCTCTCCAAGTCTTCCTTGAGCCTTTGAGAGTGATTAATTGTGTCAAAACTTCGATAATCCTCTAATTGTCTTCTCTCCTTTTAATTAGGGGCCAAGAATATCCAAAAATGGAAGAGGGGCAAAAGTGGTAGATCACATTTGTGTGCCTTGGTGCCCAATCTACACTTCGCCGACTTGGACCGACACGGAGCAACCTCGGGCCCGACTTTCCACACCTCGGTCCGGGTCTCCATGAGCCGATCTCGGGCCCGAGTTGCTGAGCACCTCGATCCTGGCCTCGGTCCTCTTCTCTTCTTGGTTTTTCTTGAGATCCTCTTCGTTGATCGCTCGGCTCTTCCGCTCCTTTGTGCTTATGCCTTGCTCCTCCTTAGAGACTCCTTCCGAAACTTCCTCAAAACACGCCAAATTACCTACAAAACGCCACAAATTCGCATAGTCTCCGAATCTCATAGAAAATCGGAATCTAAGCTAAAAAGGAACAAAACTAGCAAAGAAAGGAACAAAAGACACACATATTTACAAAACTCAACCCACAACTTCACTTAACATTCCACTTCATCTTTGCACTATACTTTTTGTTGGATTTTTCAAACTTTTGCACATAGGATCGACTTGCACTACACATCGGGCCCGAGGTCTCTTGTAACTCGGTCGAGACCCTTTTCTCCACTTAAGCTCTTTTGCTTTCAATCCACTACTTTTTCCAACATTTCTTTCTTTCTTCTCACTTATGCACAACAAAGATGCACTACCCACTTGGTTTATAACTCCATTTCTTGCCCTTTACCAAAAAGAATCTCAACTCTCCAAATACATTCCAAAATCTCTCACTAAAGTCCAATCCCATAAAGGTCAAGTCATATAGGCTAGGAATCATATTTTTGAGGAGTTTCAAACAAAGGTCTAAGCCTAAAATGGGGCTACAAACAACGGTTTATCTTCAAGGTAGGATATGGAACATTTTGTGACTAAATGAAATAAAGTTCAAATCAATGCGACAATGCATAGAACAAATCTCATATTGGTCTTAGAAAATAGATAAACACCGCAATAGCAAGTTTTACTAAGTATGCATGAGCTAATCACACAAGAAACATGAGAGACATGCAAATATGAACATCCCTAGAATGGCCAAAAAGATATCTCACAATGGTCACTCAAACTTAGTTGCATCAAAACTTATCCTAGAACTCATGTGCTCAATAAAAACAAGCATGATATTGATAAACGGTATTTTAGTCGCCTTAATACCTATCAAAATAATCCAAACAACCCAACTAATTTAGTAGGGAAGTAAGGGTCGATCCTGATTTCTCTCATTTTGGAGGTGTTTTAGTAGTTAATTTCCCTTGTAAATATGTGTTTTTCATTCTCTTCTTTGTAGTTTCGTTTCCTTTTTAGCTTAGTTCCCGGTTTTCTTCAAGAGTCGGAAACTATGCGAGTTTGTTTGTTTTTGTAGGTAAAATGGCAAGAATGAGGACAATTTCGAGAAGCTAAGGAAGGAGCCAAGTTAAGGAGTGCAAGAGCCAAGCTAAGAATGAAGTGGAACCAAAGGAAACCAAGGAAGAAAGCAAGGATCGAGGCCCTGGACCGAGATACACCAAGTCGGGCCCGAGATCGAGCACTCAGTGAACCGGACCGACGTTCCCAACGTTGGGCCCGATGTCGACCCGTGTCGGTCCAAGTCGGCGCATGTGAGGATTGTTCCCCAAGGCATATTTTTAGCAACTTTCCACATTTGCCCCTTTCTAAATTGGGATTCCTTGGTCCCCAATCCATGAAGAAGGTTAAGAGAGGTGATTAGTGATCAAATCAAGTGTGGAGTGTGAGGAGGACGAGTGGGACACACACACCAAACCCAAATTCACTCTCAAAGGCTCAAGGAAGACTTGGAGAGCAAGGAGAAGAAGGAAGAAGGAAGAGAAGGAGAGGTCGGTGGAGAAGAGAGGGAGATTTGTGAGTTTTGTACTTTGTTTTGCTTTGATCAAGTAGATTTGAACTTGGATTTTGTAGATACTTTGAGTTTGAATGCAATTGGAGTTTGATTGGATGATGTTGATTGAGATTTGCTTGATTTCCATTTTGTTTATGCTTTTCTCTTACCACATGGAGTAGATTCCATAGTCTTGGGCTATGGGGGAATCCCCCTAGCTAGATTTGGGTAGAAAACCCCAATTCCATAGCCTTGAGTGCTTGATTTGTGAATCCTCTCTACATTGAGCTTCAATTCTCTTGTGAAAGCAAGGGATTTAGGGCTTGTGTTTGGTAAGAGTAAGCGAAAGTGGTCTCTATCCCATCACAAGTCTCTAGTATCGAAGGTGAGTGAAAGCTCCCTTGGGTCGAGGTGTAGATTGGAGGGATTTGAGGCGATCAACCTCGATCTCATTAGAATCAAACACTTATTGGTTGAATTGAGGTGAAATATCCAAGTCTAGTTGGGGGAGGAACCCAAAAACCCAAGACCGATCTACTAATTTGCTAAGACCGAGATACCCAGCACCTCGGGCCCGACTTGCACCACGTCAGTCCCGTACAAATTGATCTCGATCCTACCTCGGACCGAAGTGACCCTGTGTCGGTCCGAGGAGATCTCGCTTGTTTTCCTTCGTTTGTCTTTATTTTCTCCTCTTTTTAGTCTTCTCGGGTACTCTCGACGCACGAACTCCCGTGTGTTCGACACCCTACCTCTTTACTACAAGTGAGGTTCGGTTTTATAAATTTAAATTGTGAGACCCTCCGATTCCCGGAACTCATCAGAATTTTGGCGCCGTTGCCGGGGAGTTCTACTTGTTCGAGGTACCCATCTTTGTTGAGTCTTTGATTTTGGTAGTGATTTGGGTGAGGGACTAGCCCAAATCCCTTGTTTGTTTTGATTTGGTTTTTGTTTGTGTCTTTGGTTGTAGGTGCATGCGAGCTAGTTCCGTCCGAGGAACTCTTGAGCTCGACTTTGTGTGTGACCCGGAGAGTATTCTAAGGCAAGCCAGCAAGAAGAAGAGGATGGCGGACCAAGCCCGAGATGAGGAGTTCGAGAGGATGAGAGCCGACATGGCTCGAATGCAAATTGAGATGGAAAACCGAGATGCCGAGGCCCGTAGAGAGAGGGAGCAAAGGATAAGGTTGGAGGCCCAAATCAACACTCAACCCCGGAATGCTAGACAATACATGCATCCGGAGTTGAAGGTCCCGGAGCCGGCCATCGTCTTGCCAGAGGTGTCGAGGAATTTTGAGATAAAAACTCAATTTATCTCACTCATCAAGAGAGAGCAATTCCAAGGGAGGCCGAATGAGTGTCCGATCGAGCATGTGAAGCAATTCAAGGACCTTTGTGAGACCATTTCCACGGACGATGAGACACTTGAGTATGTGCTACTCAAAGCCTTCAAGTGGTCTTTGGGAGGCAAAGCTTTGCATTGGTTGGAGAGTCAAGCACCTCGATCCATCACATCATGGAGGGCCCTAAATGAAGCATTCTTGATGAAGTTTTTCCCGCCCACCAAGACGACGGAGCTTAGAAGGAGGATTGCTAGTTTCCAACAAGGAGCTCATGAGCCACTTTTCGAGGCGTGGGATAGGTTCAAAGAGATGTTGAGGGCGTGTCCGACACATGGTCAACAACCCTATGTCCTTCAAGACATCTTCTTCCAAGGGATCAACACCGCCACAAAGGATAAATTGAACCTCCATACCGATTGTGGGTTCATTGACTTGCCGCCGGAACAAGCATGGGAGTTGTTGGACAAACTCTCGGATTATGAGGCGATGTACGGGGCGAGCAATGTGAGCAAGGAAGCTAGAGTCCATGGAGAAGGTCCGAAGAAGCTTTACAATCCCAAGAGTGAAGAGGTGGACAAAGATGTGAAGATCCAATTCTTGGAGGATGAATTGAACAAGATGAGGAGGAAGATGAGTTATGCCCAACAAACCACAAGAGCATGTGAAGAGTGTGGTTCCTTGAAGCATGGAGCACAAGAGTGCCCAAATGAGCGCCAAGTTCGGTTGGCGGAACAAACTGAGGAGGCTCATTATGTCCAAAGAAATTTCGGAGGAAGATCCAATTTCAACAATGGAGGAAGGTGGAACCAAGGGCAAGCTAGTGGCTACAACAACAACTTCAACAACAACGAGCCAAGAGCCCAACAACCACCATATCGACCTCCGGGGTTCTATGAGCAAACTCCACAATGGGCACAAGAGATGAGAGGCGAGTTCAAGGACTTGGTTTCCCAATTCAAGGAGTTTGGTGTGTGGAGAAGGCAAGTGGACAACCTAATTGTTCACATGGAGAATCAACTTCCAAGAGAGGAAGGGAGACTCCCGGGCCGACCCGAGGAGAATCCCCGTGCCCCACAACAACAAAACGAAGTTCGAGCCATAGGATTAAGGAGTGGACGGAGTTTGCCCGAGCCACAAGTTCCGAGATCAAGAGAAGAGAGTCGGACCGAGGTTCCCAGTAACTCGGGCCCGACGTCCCCAGAAGTCGATCCTGTAGACGGAGGAAGTCCCCTGGAGTGGACCGAGGTTGAACCTAACTCGGGCCCGACTTGCCCTGAAGTCGGCCCGACGTGCCCAGATGAGCTTTGCCCTGGGACCGATGTCCCTGAAGTCGGTCCCGAGGTATTTCCAACGTCGGTCCAGGGTGAATTTGTTGAGAAAGATCGATCCAAGGAGGTTGATCCAAGCAAGAAGCAAAGTGGCACTACTCTTCCATATCCTATGAAGAAGCCCAAGGAGATTGTTGAGGGCAAGTTCAAGCGGTTCTTGAAGCTTTTGCAAGGCTTGAACATTACCATTCCTTTCACCGATGCTCTAAGTGAGATGCCATCTTATGCAAAGTTCTTGAAAGAAATCTTGAGCAAGAAGAGGTCAATCGTTGAGATGCAAGATGAGGTGAAGATATTGGAGCTACCTCAAAAGCTTGGTGATCCCGGAAGATTTGCCATCACCATAGGGATTGGATCCCAAAACTTCAAAGCTCTTTGTGATCTAGGAGCAAGTATTTCGCTTATGCCCATGATCATATGGAGAAGGGCTAACCTCGGAGATATGGAGCCGGTTGATATGAGTCTTACCATGGCCGATGGTTCTTCAACAAAGGCCACCGGAATTCTTGATGACGTCCCGGTTAGAGTGGGAAGATATTTTGTGCCCGATGATTTTGTGATCTTAGACATGAAAGAAGATCCGATGGTGCCCATTATTCTCGGAAGGCCGTTTCTAGCTACGGCGGGTGCCAAGTTTGACGTGAGGAATGGGAAAGTCACTTTCGAGATTGGCGAGGAGAAAGTGGAGTTCCATTTCAACAAGGCCCTTAATGAACCGGACGCATTGGCGATTTTGAAGTTAGAGGAAAATGCCAAGTGCAAGAGGGAGAAGTTGGAGTCCACAAGAGAGGAAGCACTATTGAGAAACCATGATATGGTCGATGTTCAAATCCATGATGAAACAAGAGATGGAGATAACCCACCAAACCATGAAGAGTATCCTAATCTATATCCTTTTGATGTGGGAGATTCTTTCATTTGCTTAGATGATTTGAAAGAGGATTTAGGAGATGATTATCTTTGCTTAGATGATTTGCAAGATGAGTTGAGTTATGATGTCATAGAGTCTCCTAGAAATTCTTTAGACTTTTGTGATATAGGTGATAAGATGCAAGATGAGTTGATGCAAGAGATGCCAAGCTACACTTTGGAGGACGATGGAGATTTTGGATGCCACACTTTCATCAAACACAAATGGTGGCATTTTGGCTATGAGGATTGTGGAGATGTGCATGGCAAGGAGGATCAATTCACCGTTTTTCACCCTCCTTGAAGGGTAGAGGTTAGACGTCAAGCTAATGACGTTAAAGAAGCGCTCCTCGGGAGGCAACCCGGGTTTGGTAGATTCATTTTCGTAGTTTCTAGCTTGTTTCTTTTTGCCTTAGCTTAGATTAGTCCTAATCTCTTCTCTAGCTTGTATTTTGTGGAAATATGTGTTGTGTGAGCTTCATTAGCATGTGTGGTATTTGTGGAAATGATGCAAACACTTGTGGATAGAAGTAACCAAGGTGTGGGATTTTTAGGAGCCAAAATCGGGTAGGACCGAGGTACCCAGTACCTCGGGCCCGAGGTGCCCGACGTCGTCCAAGTAAACCGACCCATGTTGGACCTTGACCTTTGTGGAAATTCCTACTATACCCTCTTGACCCACCTTTGTCTTCTTCCCCATTTAAGAGCCTTTTCCCTTACCTAACATCATCATCCCCATAACTACTTTCCCAAAATACCCAATTCTCTCTCAAACCCCAAAATCGATCCCTTCCCCCACCATAGTCGATCCTCAAGCAACCTCACCACAAGATCTCGATCCATCCCCTAGCATACCTAAACATTGAACCGAAAGCCAAAAATCCCACCCAAATCCCATAGATCTACATTCTTCTTCTAGATATAGAAGAGGAAAATTTGAGTTCTAAGAGTTGCTTGCTAGAAGTTCTTGTTTTCTTCATATTTGGTATGTAAATCTCAATCTCTACTTGATTCTTTATGGATTTCATGCTTTCATTGCTAGATTTGAGATATGCCATGATTGAGTGAGCTTGAACCTTGAGCATCCATGGTGATTTGCATGCATTGTGAAATTTGTGCTTAATTGTTGCTAAATCCCACTTAGAACTTCGATTGATGTTAATTGATGGTAGAATTTGGATTTTAGGGGCATGATTATGTGTTGCATGGTTGAATCTAGGGAGAGAAGTCGGAATGGACTCGGTCCGAGGTACCCAGTACCTCGGGACCGACGTTCAACATCGGTCCAATGACTCGGACCGAGGTCCCCAACCTCGGGCCCGTTGTCTTTTGCATATCGGTCCGACGTTTTTCGAGCTTCTTTTGTGTGATTTTAAGATTTCTTGCTCTTGAATGTTGGTTATAGCATGCTATTCATGATATGATTTGAGGCTTGACCATTGATATGAGAATCTTAATTAGTTCATGCATGATTGAATTTTGTGGATTGAGTGTGTTAAGTTCAAGTATGGGGTTATCTCTTTGCATGATGAGTTGTTTGTGATGGAAGCTTGTGTTTTTGTGGATTGTATAGATTTTATCTTGTAGTTCTTTGTGTTGATTGTGTGTAGGTATCATGTCGACCCGTGCATCTTCTTCTAGAATGGAGAAAGCCACCAAGAAGTCCAAGAAGTCGTCCAAGAGAGTCCAACGGATGGATAATGTACGTATTGAGGATGAGGACGATGCTAGAGAGTATGAGCGTCTTATGGGACTATCTCACCACACCCGGTGGTTGGATTGGGAGTCCATTCGAAAGATGTGCATGGAGGAAGCTCTTACTCGGTGCTATGCCAACATTGGACTCAATGTGTTGCTAAGGTGGAACAACACTCACTATCCCACCTTGACGTCCGAGTTCATGGCAACGTTCAAGTGCACGTATGAGGGACCCGAGAGTGAAGGCATGATCTCCTTCCAAATGGGCAACGAATTGCAAGAACTCTCTCTCCGGAATTTGGCTACCTACCTTGGGTTCCCATTTCCGAGAGATGAGGCCTATGTTGACAATGAGAAGGTTGATTATCTTTGGAAGTTCATAGCCGGAAGAAGGGAGATGAGGAAGGGCGCGTCAACGAATGAGATTGCTAGCCCACTCTTCCGCGTCATGATCCGAGCCTTGGGTTGTTCCATCTTTGCAAGGCATGAGTTGAGTAAACCAATGAAGGAGGAGGCCATGATTCTCTACGAAATGTTGTTTGAGCAAGAGAAGCCGATGAACCTTACTTGGGAGTGGGTGAAGATGGTGAGGGACTTTCAAAGTTCTTCATGGATCTATTTCGGAGGCATGATTGCCCGGTTAGCTCACCGTCTTGAGGTGGACTTGTCTACCTACACACCGGCCCCTAATGGCGTGGAGTTCATGGACTTGAAGTACTTCAAGAAGGCCAACATCATCAAAGAGAAGCGAGTGACCGGCGCCACCACCTACCTAGCTCCACACTCAAACTTTGACAAGGTGCACATCCCCTTGGAGCCTCGACTCTTCAACCTCACCAACTACTACAATTGGTTCCAAGTGTGGACGGACAAGGTGAATCCTTTTGGAGAGCCGGAGGGGACACTTGAGGTTAGGAGACAACCTCAACACATCCGTTTCACTACACCTCAAGCATCCCCGGACACCGAAGAGGAGGAGCCCAACCAATATGAGTTTGTGAGGAGAGACGACATGGATGTGGACGCGCCAAATGAAGAAGAAGAAGAAGGTGGTTACCAACATTTGCTCAATGACCAAGCACCAACTCTCTTGGACCGAGGTGCTACACAAGTCGGGCCCGATGTCCATCAACGTCGGTCCGACGTGTTCTTGCCCGATCCGGTCCCTAGCCACTTCGAGAGGGGTGTGGGAAGTGGAGCACATCAAGCACCACCTAGCTACGGAGGATATGAGGGGTATGCCCAATGGTTTGGGCCCGGAATGGTGTTCCCCGAGCCTAGCCAATCGGTGGACATGAATTTCTTGGCAAACCAATTGTCGCATCTCCAACTTCAACAACAATCAATGCTCCAAGAAGCGCACCAACTCAATTTCCAACAACAACAACTTTTCCAACACCAAGAGAACTTCCAAGTGAGATTTGATGAGGTGAACCGCAACCTTGCCTACACGAGACGTGAGGTGGAGGACTTGAGGGCGGCCGAGGATCAAAGGTGGTCCATGCAAGCTAGTTTCAACGAGTGGATGTCCGGGAATTTCTCATCCCGTGAAGACCAATGGACACCTCCCGCGCCACCACTACAACCGCCAAGCCAAGATCCCTTCAACGATCGAGTGTACGAGCGAGAGCGGCACGCCCGGCTCCAAAGGAGACAACGCCGTGGCCACCCTCCAAACTAAGCCTCAAAATGCCATGCAAGAATAAGGAATTGTGAGCTTTCTCTATTCTTCTCTTTACTTTTGAGTTTTGATTTCTTTTGATGAGGACATCAAAATTTTAAGTATGGGGTGGGTTAGTTGCTCATTAGTTCCATGTGTAGGTTGTTTGTGTTTGTCTAAGGGATGTTTCATTTTGGATTGTGGCATGAGATGTATGAGAATGATGATTGATTTTATGGCATGTATGGATGAGTTTGTTTGAGTTTGTTTTTGTGTGAGAAAATTTTTCGAAAAATCCATAAAAATTTGAAAAATCGTGTGAAAATGTCAAAAAGATTTTGATTTTGGACTAGGAATTCCTATCTTAGATGTCTAAAGAAGGCTAATGATGATGTGAGCATGTAAATTCCTTTGCATATTTTTGGATAGTTTAGCCTCTACATGGATGTTGTTTTTGATGTGATATGATGTCTTGCATGTTTTTTATTGAGCACATGAGTTCTAGGATGAAATTTGATGCAACTAAGCTAGAGTGAACCTTGTGAGATTTTTTTTTGGCCATTTTAGGGATGCTTGTTCATATTTGCTTATCCCTCATTTTCTTGTGTGATTAGCTCATGCATGCTTAGTAAAACTTGCTATTGAGGTGTTTATCTATTTTCCAAGACCAATATGAGATTTGTTCTATGCATTGTCACATTGATTTGAACTTTATTTCATTTAGTCACAAAATGTTCCATATCCTACCTTGAAGATAAACCTTTGTTTGTAGCCCCGTTTTAGCCTTAGACCTTTGTTTGAAACTCCTCAAAAATATGATTCCTAGCCTATATGACTTGACCCTTATGGGATTGGACTTTAGTGAGAGGTTTTGGAAGTATATTTGGAGAGTTGAGATTCTCTTTGGTTAAGGGCAAGAAATGGAGTTATAAACCAAGTGGGTAGTGCATCTTTGTTGTGCATAAGTGGAGAAAGAAAAGTTGGAAAAAATAGTGGGTTGATAGCAAAGTGCTAAAAACGAAAAAGGGCACCGACCGAGTTAAAGTGCACATCGGGCCCGAGTTGTTAGTGCAAGTCGATCCTAAGTGGAAAAGTGAAAAATCCAACAAAAAGTGTAGTGTAAAGATGAAGTGGAATGTTAAGTGGAAGTATGGGTTGAAGAAGAGAAAAATCAAAGTCTTTTGGATGAGTGAAAGTGAAAGTGGAATAATTTGGTGAGTTTGGTGAGAGTCTAGGAAGTTCAATCCCCATTGTAAGCACCACAAGACCAAAATGATTCCCACCTTGAGAAATACCAAAAGCCCCGTTACAACCCGGCCGAATGGAACCTCTTTGAGGACCTCCATTGAGCCAAGTTCATATTCTTTGTGTGCATTGTAATAGGCATCTCTAGGTGGAGGAATTGGTGATATTAGCTTCAATTGTAAAGTCTTTACTTGCATGATTGTTGAGTTTGAGTGTTCATTGTTAAGCCTAAACACATGATGAGTGGTACACATTTTCATATCCCTAAAGTGAGGCTTTGTTGCATTAGACTTTATTCTTTGAACACTTGATCATGTGTGATGATGTAATCTTGCTTGAATGTCTATCACTTGTGCTTACTTGAGTTTTTCATATGAGGCTTTACTTGAAGATTGTGCTTCGGTCTTGCTTATATTGTTATTGCTTGAGGACAAGCAAGTTTAAGTATGGGGTATTCTGATGTCTCTCATTTTGGAGGTGTTTTAGTAGTTAATTTCCCTTGTAAATATGTGTTTTTCATTCTCTTCTTTGTAGTTTCGTTTCCTTTTTAGCTTAGTTCCCGGTTTTCTTCAAGAGTCGGAAACTATGCGAGTTTGTTTGTTTTTGTAGGTAAAATGGCAAGAATGAGGACAATTTCGAGGAGCTAAGGAAGGAGCCAAGTCAAGGAGTGCAAGAGCCAAGCTAAGAATGAAGTGGAACCAAAGGAAACCAAGGAAGAAAGCAAGGATCGAGGCCCTGGACCGAGATACACCAAGTCGGGCCCGAGATCGAGCACTCAGTGAACCGGACCGACGTTCCCAACGTCGGGCCCGATGTCGACCCGTGTCGGTCCAAGTCGGCGCATGTGAGGATTGTTCCCCAAGGCATATTTTTAGCAACTTTCCACATTTGCCCCTTTCTAAATTGGGATTCCTTGGTCCCCAATCCATGAAGAAGGTTAAGAGAGGTGATTAGTGATCAAATCAAGTGTGGAGTGTGAGGAGGACGAGTGGGACACACACACCAAACCCAAATTCACTCTCAAAGGCTTAAGGAAGACTTGGAGAGCAAGGAGAAGAAGGAAGAAGGAAGAGAAGGAGAGGTCGGTGGAGAAGAGAGGGAGATTTGTGAGTTTTGTACTTTGTTTGGCTTTGATCAAGTAGATTTGAACTTGGATTTTGTAGATACTTTGAGTTTGAATGCAATTGGAGTTTGATTGGATGATGTTGATTGAGATTTGCTTGATTTCCATTTTGTTTATGCTTTTCTCTTACCACATGGAGTAGATTCCATAGTCTTGGGCTATGGGGGAATCCCCCTAGCTAGATTTGGGTAGAAAACCCCAATTCCACAGCCTTGAGTGCTTGATTTGTGAATCCTCTCTACATTGAGCTTCAATTCTCTTGTGAAAGCAAGGGATCTAGGGCTTGTGTTTGGTAAGAGTAAGCGAAAGTGGTCTCTATCCCATCACAAGTCTCTAGCATCGAAGGTGAGTGAAAGCTCCCTTGGGTCTAGGTGTTGATTGGAGGGATTTGAGGCGATCAACCTCGATTTCATTAGAATCAAACACTTATTGGTTGAATTGAGGTGAAATATCCAAGTCTAGTTGGGGGAGGAACCCAAAAACCCAAGACCGATCTACTAATTTGCTAAGACCGAGATACCCAGCACCTCGGGCCCGACTTGCACCACGTCGGTCCCGTACAAATTGATCTCGATCCTACCTCGGACCGAAGTGACCCTGTGTCGGTCCGAGGAGATCTCGCTTGTTTTCCTTCGTTTGTCTTTATTTTCTCCTCTTTTTAGTCTTCTCGGGTACTCTCGACGCACGAACTCCCGTGTGTTCGACACCCTACCTCTTTACTACAAGTGAGGTTCGGTTTTATAAATTTAAATTGTGAGACCCCCCGATTCCCGGAACTCATCAGATCCCACAGAGACTCAGGTTTCAGTGTTTATTGTTATGGTACTCAGAGTAAAAGGGGGGGGGGGTTTGAATATGAATCTAAAAACTAAACTAACTAAAGAATGCGAAACTAAAGATGATTTGTAAAATATGGGAGAAGAATGCGTAACCAGTTAATATCCATTGTGAATTCGATTATTGATCATTGATTATCAAGATTCTCTCTTTACCTTGACTACTCTATTGGGAATGCTAATAACCCAACTTCATGGCATTATTAATCCTACTTCAATTCTAGTTATTAGCCCGACCGGTACTAACAACCCTAATTATCAAATAACCTACGAGACCTCCTAGATTCAACTTGACAACAACATTAAGATCCAAGCATCAATAGAAACATGCATTCAGAGCAACCAGACATCCAAATAACATGCGATTGAATTCTCTCCTCTAGTCAATTAGTCCTACCAGTCCTAGATTGATTAAAGGTTCTACTTATGATCTAATTAACACCGACCGGTAATTAGAAAGATCTAGTTGTAATTCATCCTATAAATCATATTAGGTGATCAAGCTAATAAAACCCTAGGCTGAAATTAATCAATTAAGCATAGAGAAAACAATCTAGTCAAGGAAAATTAAGAACAATCAAACCTCACAATAATACTTCGTTCACAACTTCAATTAATTAGTCAAGCAAAAGAAATTTAGCTACTGAAAAATATTGAAAAGCTTACAAAGTTTCCCATAGGGTTCTTGTTCTCCAGGTCTTCAATAACCAATCCAAAGTCAAAGAATAATCAAACCTAAAACTAGGGCTAACTATATATAATATGTCTTCCAAAAATATATCTAAAAACATAACCCAAAAGGCCCAAAAAGAATTTCATAAAAATCTCGGACATAACTCGGACACGGGCGAAAACTTGGGGTAACACCCAGAAACTCGGTCGAGTTTTCGATGCCTTGCCCGCGCTTTCACGGCAGAGACTCAGGTCATGAAACGCGGGCTGAACTCACGAGATGCGGCCGCGTTTTGATGGCACCTGCACGCGTTTCACGCACTGGTCGACAGGTGACACTTCAGAGGCCGTTTTGACATACTTCAAGTTGGAATTTCGACTCAGAGTAAAAAGATGAATTGTATCTCTTCGAGTTAGCTTTCCAATGACATAAAAATTAGCTCAATCCAACCATTTTAGCTTCCGATCCATCACTTGCAAACAAGAAGTGTCGAAACAACAACTCCAATACTTAGTCCGGATCCAAGTGTGCTTTCCCCATCACCTCTTGGGCTATTCTCATAGCTTGGCTCTCTTCTTGCCTTCTCCAATGCTTTGGCTTCACCTCCTCTACACTTATTGTCTTCACATCTACAATCAAAAACCACAACAAAGTGTAGATATCCGAACCTTTCTACAAACTAACAAAACTAGCAAAACTAACTAAAACTAGAATAAAAACCATGAAAATCCTAACTAAACATGCCCTATAACACTACCTAACATGTGTCTATCAAATTCCCCCATGCTTGAACCTTGCTTGTCCTCAAGCAAGAAATAAAATCAAAGTCACACCACAACTAGCATGCCAAGCATTCATCTCAATATCAATCCACATTTCATCAATCAAGTTAAACCTTAACCAAGACATCATTGCATACATGGAATATAAGCTTTCAAAATTATTTAATTGATCCATTCTAGACCTCACCAAGGTAATGTGTATTGCACTCACTCAAGTGTTTAAGGACATGTGTTTCACTCAAAATCAACTTTGAAAGCTAGACTACCATAGGCTTGCATCAGTGTTCTAATTCTCCACTACGAATGATTAAACACACAACAAAAATCATGAGGACTTTTATAGGTTGTAATGGGGCCAAGGTATCAACAAGTAGGTAGGGAAATATTTGGTCTTGTGGTGATAAAAGTCCGGGAACTAGTGCTAGCAAAAACCCAAATTACAAAAAACCACTATCAACTTCATAATTCCACCACTTATTTGACCTCTTTCTCATCACATTTCTTTCAACACTTCATCCATTTTCTCATATTTTTCTTTTCTTTCTTTTCTTTTTTTTTTCTTTCTTTCCATAAGAGACATATTTTTCTTTTTCAACTCCTTATCTTTTCTTTCTTTTCAAACTCAACATTCTTCCTTTTTTTTTCTTTCAATCCATCCCCACAATACCACAAAAAATAACTCTAGCTAAATCCTAATTCCCGGATGGGTCAAGCTTATCTCGGCTAGGAGTTATTTTTGTGGAGCTACAAAATAAGGCTAATAGGCTCAAAAATAGGGGCTATCAAACAAAGGAATAATGCAAGGTAGATAAGGATAATATGAGCTAATGAACATGCCTCAATCATTTTAATGTCATGCATTTAAATCATGTAATGTAGCCTTGAAAAAGATTCGAAACGCAAGTTCTAGAGCTAGCAATCAAAGCGATACACTCAAGAAAAAGATGCAAATATGCAATAAAAGGCTCAAAAACAATCTCACAAAGGATATATGTCTAGAACTTCATAAATAATTTAAAATTTCAACTTCATATGCATGCTCAATCCTATAATCAAGATTAATAACTTAAGAATCATGCTTCAATCCAAGGAAACTTCAACCAACAAGCTAGTCATGGGTTAGATAATGCTCCTAACTTAGAGAGACAAGTGGTCAAGTAGGGAAATTTGGATCCTAAAATGCAATATTTTTGTGAATTTTATAATTTTTCAATTTTTTTGTATTTTTTTTCACAAGTTTAATCAATGCAAAACAAGAAATTAAACATGCAAATGCAACTATATGAATGCAATCTAAGACAAAGCAAGAAATCCCTTCCCCCATGCTTAAATTTTACATTGTCCCCAATGTAAAGTAAAAGTAAAGAGAAAAGAAAAACTAACCAAATCATCTACTAATCCGGATCCTGAGGTGGTGATGGAAAGCACTCGACATCCGAGCTATGGCATGTGCAACCTGAGTTATGAGACCTGTGCGTCGGGCTAACTAGAAACAAAACCAAAACAAAAACAAGCAAAAACACAACTACACTAAGCTAATACTAAGAATCAAAACAACTATCCTAATCACTTGGGTTGCCTCCCAAGAAGCGCTTGGTTAACGTCATTAGCTTGACGAGAGCACAATTTCATCAGACATTGTCAATGCCCTTAATAACCTGTCAAAACTCTGTGATCTCATCTTAGAGAAACAGAAAGAACATAAGAATAAGTTGAATTTATATAATATGTCATTCAAACACCGTTTCAACTTATCAAACCTATGAGCCCAATTATCATAAGATGGCATATGCTCGAACCAATGCAAATCAAGTGGTGGCTTTTCAAAATATGTATGACATGAATCAAAGTTCTTACCAGAAATACCACTTTCAATCAAGATGAACTCAGAGAAATCCCTAGAATTTTCATTATGCTGCAAACTTGGTTCTTCGGATGAATAAGCAATAGGAAGGAATGCAACCGGCTCATTGAGTTTGGTGGCCTCTTCTTTGGCAATATAGACTCCACAAGGCTCATCTATGGTCTCCTCGAGATGAATAGTATCACATGGAACATCAAATTCACCATCTTGACCCAACTCATGTGTAGGGAATTGCTCCTCCACATGCATTTGAGTATCTAATTCAGGGGCTCTTGAAATGTCAGGAGCCTCCTCCGGTTGGAGTATTGATGAAGATGATTCGACCAATAAACACTGACGGCCCATATAACCAAGAAAATTCCAGCACTCCATAGGTTCCATACATAGAATTCGTCCATTGCTCATGTATTTGGCCAACTCAAGAGTTTCATGATTCATACCCTCAATAATGCCCATGCAAAAGCTTCCAATATCAATATGAAGTCCTTGAGCACCAAGTCCATCCATATAATCTTGGAATCTAACGAAGTACCAATGAAATTGCTCATCCTGAAACTGTTTACATTCGAACAAAGCCATAGATTAGTAGCATGGGTGTGGACCGTAAGCTAGGTCCACACAGGAGTAACAAAACAATAAACACAAGAAAACAGCCGAGTCCCCGGCAACGGCGCCAATTTGATAAACGGTATTTTAGTCGCCTTAATACCTATCAAAATAATCCAAACAACCCAACTAATGTAGTAGGGAAGTAAGGGTCGATCCCACAGAGACTCAGGTTTCAGTGTTTATTGTTATGGTACTCAGAGTAAAAGGGGGGGGGGGGGTTTGAATATGAATCTAAAAACTAAACTAACTAAAGAATGCGAAACTAAAGATGATTTGTAAAATATGGGAGAAGAATGCGTAACCAGTTAATATCCATTGTGAATTCGATTATTGATCATTGATTATCAAGATTCTCTCTTTACCTTGACTACTCTATTGGGAATGCTAATAACCCAACTTCATGGCATTATTAATCCTACTTCAATTCTAGTTATTAGCCCGACCGGTACTAACAACCCTAATTATCAAATAACCTACGAGACCTCCTAGATTCAACTTGACAACAACATTAAGATCCAAGCATCAATAGAAACATGCATTCAGAGCAACCAGACATCCAAATAACATGCGATTGAATTCTCTCCTCTAGTCAATTAGTCCTACCAGTCCTAGATTGATTAAAGGTTCTACTTATGATCTAATTAACACCGACCGGTAATTAGAAAGATCTAGTTGTAATTCATCCTATAAATCATATTAGGTGATCAAGCTAATAAAACCCTAGGCTGAAATTAATCAATTAAGCATAGAGAAAACAATCTAGTCAAGGAAAATTAAGAACAATCAAACCTCACAATAATACTTCGTTCACAACTTCAATTAATTAGTCAAGCAAAAGAAATTTAGCTACTGAAAGATATTGAAAAGCTTACAAAGTTTCCCATAGGGTTCTTGTTCTCCAGGTCTTCAATAACCAATCCAAAGTCAAAGAATAATCAAACCTAAAACTAGGGCTAACTATATATAATATGTCTTCCAAAAATATATCTAAAAACATAACCCAAAAGGCCCAAAAAGAATTTCATAAAAATCTCGGACATAACTCGGACACGGGTGAAAACTCGGGGTAACACCCAGAAACTCGGTCGAGTTTTCGATGCCTTGCCCACGCTTTCACGGAAGAGACTCAGGTCACGAAACGCGGGCTGAACTCACGAGACGCGGCCGCGTTTTGATGGCACCTGCCCGCGTTTCACGCACTGGTCGACAGGTGACACTTCAGAGGCCGTTTTGACATACTTCAAGTTGGAATTTCGACTCGGAGTAAAAAGATGAATTGTAGCTCTTCGAGTTAGCTTTCCAATGACATAAAAATCAGCTTAATCCAACCATGTTAGCTTCCGATCCATCTCTTGCAAACAAGAAGTTTCGAAACAACAACTCCAATACATAGTCCGGATCCAAGTGTGCTTTCCCCATCACCTCTTGGGCTATTCTCATAGCTTGGCTCTCTTCTTGCCTTCTCCAATGCTTTGGCTTCACCTCCTCTACACTTATTGTCTTCACATCTACAATCAAAAACCACAACAAAGTGTAGATATCCGAACCTTTCTACAAACTAACAAAACTAGCAAAACTAACTAAAACTAGAATAAAAACCATGAAAATCCTAACTAAACATGCCCTATAACACTACGTAACATGTGTCTATCAGATATCCCATCACATCAAAAGCAACATCCATTTAGAGGCTAAACTATCCAAAAATATGCAAAGAAATTTACATGCTCACATCATCATTAGCCTTCATTTGGACATCTAAGATGGGAATTCCTAGTCCAAAAACAAAATCTTTTTGTTGTTTTCATACGAAAATTTTCAAATTTTTATGGGTTTTGCAAAAATTTTATCAAAAACTAAAACAAACTCATCCATTCAAACCATATCAAACTCAATCATCATTCATGCAACATAGCATGCCTCTTATCCAAAAGAAAACATCCCAAAACAAACTAAGAACAAACACAAGGAACTAACACATGAAACTATGAGCAACTAACCCCCAGCCCATACTTAGAATTTTGATGTCCTCATCAAAACAAAGAAATCAAAACTCAAAATAATAGAGAAGAGAGTTAGAAAAGCTCACAATTTCTTATTCTTGATTGGCATGTCTAGATTTAGTTGGCTAATAGGAGAGCCCGTGAGGCTCTAACTTCTTCAATTGGATCGACCTTATCGTAGAACTTCTTCAACCGATGACCATTCACTTGAAAGACTCGTCCGTTCTCATCAACCACATCTACCGCTCCTTGAGTATGAATTCGGTGAACCACAAATGGTCCACTCCATCTTGTCCTTAGCTTTTCGGAGAAGAATCTAAGTCTTGCATTGAAGAGAAGAACTTTATCACCAACTTGATAGGTCTTTGGAATCAATTTCCTATCATGCCACTTCTTGGTCTTCTCCTTATACAACTTAGCATTTTCATAAGCTTTCAACCTCAATTCTCCCAACTCATGGAGGTCTAGAAATCTCTTTTCACCGGCCAAGTTTACATCCCAATTCATCTCCTTGAGAGCCCTCTTGGATTTGTGTTCCAATTCCACCGGAAGATGACATGCCTTGCCATAGACAAGATTGAAGGGGTAGTCCCCAAAGGTGTCTTGTAAGCGGTTCTATAAGCCCAAAGTGTGTCATCAAGCTTAGAAGCCCAATCTTTCCTTGACCTAGACACCATCTTCTCCAAAATGGCCTTGATTTGACGGTTAGACACCTCAACTAGCCCACTTGTTTGAGGATGATAGGGAGTAGCAACGCGGTGAGACACCCCATACTTGATCAACACATTCTCAAAGCATCTTTCAATGAAATGAGGACCGCCATCACTAATGAGGATTTTAGGCACACCAAATCTTGCAAAAATGTTGCTTTTCAAGAATTTCATCACCACCCTTGCTTCATTAGTCCTTGTCGGAATGACTTCCACCCATTTTGAGACATAATCCACGGCCACCAAAATGTATTTGTATAACCCCGAGGTGGGAAATGGTCCCATGAAGTCGATTCCCCATACATCAAAGAGCTCCACCTCTAGAATTCCGGTTTGAGGAGTCTCATTTCTCCTTGACAAGTTCCCCTCTCTTTGGCACTCCTCACATCTCTTCACATACTCATGCACATCCTTAAACATGGTTGGCCAATAGAAACCACAATGTAGAATCTTTGCCGTGGTTTTGGAACTCTTGGAATGACCTCCCGTTGGAAAAGAATGACAATGGCGAATTATGCTCTCAACCTCCTCACTTGGAACACACCGTCTATAGATTCGATCACTCCCTTCCTTGTAGAGGTACGGATCGTCCCAATAATATTGTCTAGCATCATGCAAGAATTTCTTCCTAGCCGAATAAGACAAATTTGGTGGGATCACTCCCCCTACGGCAAAGTTAGCAAAGTCCGCAAACCAAGGGGTAATCCCTCGTTTCACGGCACCAATAGATAGGAGACAAGTGGGAGAAAAAGAATTAATCAATTGAGAACAGGATGGAATAGAGACCGAGTTGAGAACCTTACTTGCCCTTATGGACCGACATTGCAAAGTACCGAGCCCGACATGATTGGACATCGGTCGAGTTGCACAAGTGCACAAATCCATCGGGCCCGACTCTGTGGACCTCAGTCCCGAGTTACTAGAGCTTGTCTGCACATCGGTCCGACCCTTGACACCTCGGACCCGATACACCATCTTGGTCGATCCCTCCTTCTTTTTCTCCTTTCCACTCATGAGACCTTCATCCGCCCTTGCACCATCCATTGCTACACCATCCTCCATCTCCATCATGTACTCAATGGGCAAACGAGATAGATGATCCGCCACCACATTCTCCGCACCAATTTTATCTTTAATCTCATGGTCAAACTCTTGAAGGAGGAGAATTGATTCGGCCTATTTTGTATAGGTTAACTCTTGTATTTTAGGGCTATATTGAGTGTGTTTAGGTTAGATTTTGTGCAAATTGTAATATCTAGGCCGAAGACACAAGGATTCAAGAATCAAGAGTTTTAAGGCGTTTTGAGTTGTCTGCGCGACACCTCTTGCTTGTGAAGGCTATATCTAGAGCTACAGAGATCGGATTGACTTGATTCCGGTGCCATTGGAAAGCTAACTTCAAGGGCGTCAATTCATTTTTTTACACCGAAGTCAGATTCCAAGACGAAGATGGTCAAAACAGCCTCCGAAGTGACGCTAGAGGTTCTGTCCCGATACCGCGACCGCGGCCTGGACGGCGCGACCGCGGTGCTTCCCGAGACGACTTGTTCTTCTCTGTTGCGAAAGCGTGGGCGCGGTGAGAGCGACGCGACCGCGGCGATGCCGGATCCGAAGCGGGCCGAAGATCTATCTTCTTTCTATCTTCTTATCTTTCCTCTTTCCTTTTCTATCTTTTGCCTCTTTCCTTATCTATCTCGGGGAGCTTGTTCCTTGGGCTATATAAGGGGGAGTCAGCCCTAGGTTTTAGGTATACACAATTCCAATTCATAATTCAATTCTTTAGCTTTAGTTTAGTTTTGGAGAGCTAGTCTCCTTGGGTTTGTTCAAGGGAGAAGCTCTGATGTATGAACTTGTGAGATTTTGGTAATTGATTTCTATCCTTTGGTTAATATTGATACTCTTGTGCTTAATCCCATGATCTATGTTTGATTTTATGAGCCTGATCAACTTGTTTAATTATCTTAGATCTATTGTTTGAATTAGGATTGATTGTTGTCTATGCATCTTTCCTATTTCTCGAAACAACTCTATTCTAGGACCGTGGACTAGTTTAGGTAAGAGTATTCAATGGTTTAATTATGCATGAGACTCGTAGCTTGATTGCATGATTGGATTTCCTAATATCCTTGTTCTCTATGCTAATTCTAGGTTTAAGCGTCCTTGCCTAGGGTTATAGAATTGCTTGGACCGTGGACTTGCGATTGTTAATGATCAGGATACGAATTAACCATAGGTGTGAATGAAATCAATGGATGAATCTATGATCGAGTGATTATATTGGAGTGGATCTTTTGAATAAACCTACTTCTTATCTATCTGTTTATTTGTTTGTTATTTGTTTCCTAGATTAGGTTAGTTTAGATTCTTCTCTTTACTCCCCATATCTTTAGTTGATAATTATATTAGTACTAGAAGCCATAGTTCTCTTGGGTTCGACCCCTTACTTACTTACTATACTAGTTTGTTTGTTTGGGTTATTTATCTTTGATCTTGGCACGACGACTTTAGCCGAGTCAAGAATCCACCTCAAAACCCTTGGTTTAGCATCTTTCTTTTTCATGAGGTACTTGATTGCCGCATGGTCCGTATAGACTACCACCTTAGACCCCACAAGGTATGATCGGAACTTCTCAAATGCAAACACCACCGCAAGGAATTCCTTCTCCGTTGTTGTATACTTGCATTGAGTTTCATCCAAAGTTTTGCTTGCGTAGTAGATGGCATGCAACTTGCCCTCCTTTCTTTGCCCAAGAACGGCTCCCACGGCGAAGTCACTTGCATCACACATCACCTCAAAGGGAAGATTCCAATCGGGTGACGCCATGATAGGGGCCGAAACCAAAGCATCTCTCAACCTACAAAAAGCACTTATGCAATCCTCGGAAAATTTGAAGGGGACATCCTTCATCAAGAGGTTAGACAATGGTTTTGCAATTTTAGAGAAATCCTTGATAAAGCGTCTATAAAAGCCCGCATGACCTAAGAAACTCCTAACATCGCGCACACAAGAAGGTGGGGGAAGTTTTTCAATTATCTCCACTTTGGCCTTATCAACTTCTATCCCTCTACTAGAGATAAGATGTCCTAAAACTATCCCTTCTTTAACCATGAAATGGCATTTCTCCCAATTAAGCACTAGGTTAGTCTCCTCACATCTAGCTAGGACCCTATCCAAATTAGCTAAACAAGCATGAAAAGAGGAACCATAGACCGAAAAATCATCCATGAATACTTCCACTATTTCCTCAACCATGTCGGAGAAGATGGACATCATGCATCTTTAAAATGTTGCCGGTGCGTTACACAAACCAAAAGGCATGCGTCTATAGGCAAATGTTCCATAGGGACATGTAAAAGTCGTCTTCTCTTGATCATCGGGGTGAATAGGGATTTGCCAAAATCCGCTATACCCGTCAAGGTAGCAAAAGTATTCATGTTGTGCCAATCTTTCAAGAACTTGGTCTATAAAAGGAAGGGGGAAATGATCCTTACGTGTACCACTATTTAACTTTCGGTAATCAATGCACATGCGCCATTTTGTAGTGGTTCTAGTAGGAATCATTTCTCCTTTCTCATTTTGCACACCGGTTAGCCCACCCTTTTTAGGAACTACATGCACGGGACTCACATATTTACTATCCGAAATTGGGAAGATGATTCCCGCATCCAACATCCTAAGTATCTTACCCTTAACCACTTCTTTCATGTTAGGGTTTAATCTTCTTTGTGGTTCAATAGTGGGTTTATGGTTGTCCTCCATGTAAATCCTATGCATGCAAATTGAAGGTGAAATTCCCTTTAGTTCCTCTAATGAATACCCTAAAGCTCCTCTATGCTTCCTTAAGACCTCTAACAACTTAGACTCTTCCTCATCATTCAAATTAGCATTTATAATCACGGGTAATGAAGAGTTAGGGCCAAGGAATGCATACCTCAAGTCCTTTGGAAGAACCTTGAGCTCGTGAGAGGGTTCTGGTGGTGCTTAGGCTTCCTCCGTTTCGGCTTTGAACACCTCCAAGTAAGACATTCCGTCCTCCACCTTCTCACTCTCCACGGCTAAACCCTCATTGGTCACTTCAACTCCATGAGGTGGTGGGATGGCTTTCAATTCTAGTTTTCTTGCCCTTGGCTTGTTAGATATAGCCTTCCATTGCACTCCACTTGGAAAGGATTGGATCATTTTGGCTTCTCTATGCAAAGCTTCCTTCGAAGTTGGTTTAAAAGAGAACTCGAGCTCTACTCCTCCAAAATCAAGAGACAAATGACCTTTCTTGACATCTATGATAACTCTCACCGTAGCAAGGAAAGGTCTTCCTAGAATGATAGGCTCGCCCGGCACCTCCAGCATGTCAACCACAACAAAGTCCGTCGGGACATAATGCCCTTCTACACACAAGGGATAATCCTCTACCACTCCGATTGGCTCAATTGATGTTCCATCGGCTATGGTCAATCTCATGTTAACCGGAGCGATAAGTCCCATGGCGGTAGACTTCCATATTGTGTACGGTATGACACTAGTGCTTGCTCCGAGATCACACAAAGCTTGAAATTTCCGAGACCCAATACCAATGGTAATTGCAAATATCCCGGGGTCTCCCAATTTTTGAGGTAGCTCCAAGATTTTCACCTCATCTTGCATTTCCACTATCGACCTCTTCTTGCTCAAAATCTCTCTCAAGAACTTGGCATATGAAGGCATCTCATTTAGAGCGTCGGTGAACGGTATTGTGATGTTTAACCCTTGCAAAAGCTTCAAGAACCTCTTGAATTTGCCCTCTACAACATCCTTGGGCTTCTTTGATGGGTAAGGAAGAGTTGTGCCGCCTTGATTCTTGTTGGGATCGACCTCCTTGAACCGGCTTGGCTCACTCACATCTTTCTCTACTTGGACCGATGTAGGCTCGATGTCGGGCCCGATGTTCTGGTCCTCGGTCTGGGGGCAGAGCGATGTCTAGGATGTCGGTCCGACTTCAGGGCATGTCGGGCCCGACTTCCTCCCTTCCTCGGTCCTAGGCAGGGGACCTCTTCCGACTTCTGGCTCGATATCCTGGCACGCCGGGTCCGAGTTGCTGGGTAACTCGGTCCGACTCTCTTCCCATGGTCTCGACATATGTGGCTCGGGTAAATTCTGACCACTCCTCAACCCAATAGCACGGACTTCATTTTGGTGTTGTGGGGCACGGGGATTCTCCTCGGGTCGGCCCGGGAGTCTCCCATTCTCTCTCGGAAGTTGAGTTGCAATGTGAGCAAATTGGTTGTCAACTTGTCTTCTCCATACACCAAACCCTTTGAATTGAGTGCTCACCTCATCAACTCGTCTCTCAACATTGTTGAATTGAGTTTTCAAGTCTTGTGCCCATTGTGGAGTTTGTTCATAAAACCCCGGAGGTCGGTATGCTGGTGGTTGGGCCCTTGACTCATTTTGGTTGTAGTTGTTGTTGTAGCCATTGGCTTGCCCTTGGGTCCACTGTCCATTTCCTCCATTGCCTCCGTTGTTGAAGTTGGCTCTTCCTCCATAGTTTCTTTGAACAAAGTGCGCCTCCTCGATTTGCTCAGCCAAGCGAACTTGGCATTCATTGGGACACTCTTGAGCAACATGCTTGAAAGATCCACATTCTTCACATGCCCTTGAGGTTTGCTTGAAATGACTCTTTTGCCTCCTCAACTTAGTCAACTCATCCTCAAGAAATTGGAGTCTCACATCCTTGTCAATCTCTTCACTCTTCGGGTCATAGAGCCTCCTTGTACCATCTCCTTGGACTCTTGCCTCCTTGTTGACTTCGCTCACTCTGTACATAGCTTCGTAATCGGAGAGTTTATCAAGTAACTCCCATGCTTGCTCCGGTGGCAAATCGATGAACCCACAATCGGTGTGAAGATTCAACTTGTCCTTGGTGGCGAGGTTGATTCCTTGGAAAAATATGTCTTGGAGAACATATGGTTGTTGCCCATGTGTTGGACATTGCCTCAACATCTCCTTGAACCGATCCCAAGCCTCAAAGAGTGGCTCGTTTGATCCTTGTTGGAAACTTGCTATCTTCCTTCTAAGCTCCGTTGTTTTTGTTGGTGGGAAGAACTTCATCAAGAATGCTTCGTTGAGAGCCCGCCATGTTGTGATGGATCGAGGAGCTTAGCTCTCTAGCCAATGTGCCGCCTTGCCTCCTAATAAACATTTGAAAGCTTTGAGTAGCACGTACTCTAGCGTCTCCTCATCCGTCGAGATAGTCTCACACATATCCTTGAACCGCTTCACATGCTCAATCGGGCACTCATTCGGTCACCCCTCAAATTGGTCCCTCTTGATAAGTGATATGAATTGAGTCTTGATCTCGAAGTTCTTTGAAACCTCCGGTAAGACAATGGCCGGCTCCAGCACCTTCAACTCCGGATGCATGTATTGGCGTGCATTCCGGGATTGGGTGTTGAGTTGAGCCTCCAATCTCAGCCTTTGCTCATGCTCTCTCCTCACTTCGGTTTCCCGGTTTTCCATCTCAAGTTGCATACGAGCCATGTCGGCCCTCATCCTAGCAACCTCATCATCATGTAGTGCTTGGTTCTCCATTCTCTTCTTCTTTCGAGCTTGCTTGATTATGCTTTCCGGATGACACACAAAGTCGAACTCAAGTGTTCCTCGGGCGGAACGAGCTCGCATACACCTATAAGCAAAGACACAAACAAAACCAAATTAAAACAAACAAGGGGTTTGGGCTAATCCCTCACCCAAATCACTACTAAATGTCTAAATCAAAGACTCAACAAAAGAGGTACCTCAAACAAGTAGAACTCCCCGGCAACGGCGCCAAAATTCTGATCGGCCCGGATTGGGGGGTCAAAATTCAATTAAAAACCGAACCCCGTAGTAGTACAAGGTAGGGTGTCGAACACTCGGGAGTTCGTTCGTTGAGTGCACCAAAAAGACTTAAAATAGAGGAAGAAAGGGTAAAACAAGGAAAATCAAAGGAAACAACTCGGGACCGACATGGGTCACTTCGGCCCGAGAAGGATCGACATAGGTTTTGCACGGGACCGACACAGATTGAAGTCGGGCCCGAGGTCTGGGAATGTCGGACTAGGCAATAGGAGAGATCGGTCTTGGGTTTTTAGGTTCCTTCCCTAACTAGATGTGGGTAATTCCACCCCAATTCAGCCAATAAATGTTGATCCTCGTAGAATCGAGGTTGTTCGCCTTCGATCCCGCCACTCTACACATCGACCCTAGGGAAATTTGACTTCCCTTTCGATGCAAGTTCAAGTGTTTGGCAATTGATTGCTTTCGCTCACTCTTGCCAATCACAAGCCCTTTGATCCCTTACTTTCACAAGAGATTGTAGCTCTATCTAGAGAGGATTCCTAGATCAAACACTCAAGGCTATGGAATTGGGTGTTCACACACAAACCTATCTAGGGGTTTCCCCCATAGCCCAAGACCAATGGAATCTACTCCGTAAGGCTAGAGTAAAAAGCAATCAAAGAACAAAGCAAACAAATCTCAATCATCAAACTCAAACCAAAGCCAAATTTCATTCAATTCAAAGGGAAATCACAAGATCCAAACTCAAATCCACAAATTGCAAAACAAAACAAGTTCAAACTCACAATTCCTTCCTAGAACTAGCTATCCTCCACCGAATTCTCCTCTTCTTCTCCTCTCCTTTCTTCCTCCTTGCTCTCCAAGTCTTCCCTTTAAGAGTGATTAATTGTCTCTAAACTTCGATAATCCTCTAATTGTCTTCTCTCCTTTTAATTAGGGGCCAAGAATATCCAAAAATGGAAGAGGGGCAAAAGTGGTAGATCACATTTGTGTGCCTTGGTGCCCAATCTACACTTCGCCGACTTGCACCGACACGGAGCAACCTCGGGCCCGACTTGCCACAACTCGGTCCGGGTCTCCATGAACCGATCTCGGGCCCGAGTTGCTGGGCACCTCGATCCTGGCCTCGGTCCTTGTAACACCCCGATTTCACAAGCATAAGGGTATTACCGCCAACGACCTCGAATTTCACGGTCCGAAGCCGTTTAAGGCTTGAGTATCGTAACACGAGAAATATCAAAACCAAATCATATTTTATAACAAAAGCTGGATTCGGTTACAAAGGCTCATACGCCTTAAGTTGTTTAGTAATACAAGAGTAAGGAGTTTGCAGCGGAATATACAAGTCTCGGATTGAGACGAAAGCGAGTGGAAACCATAAAGTAGACAAAATATTTGAAGACGTCTTGCTTCCTTCTTTTCTTCCTTCCATCCTTCCTTCCATCGTAGGTCTTCAGTCACTCCTGGATAGCCTTCCCTTTCCTATCTGATATCCCCATAAAAGCAAGGAATACCAGCCAACAGAGTTGGGAAAGAAAGAAGGGATGTTAGTCTAACACGAGACTAAACAAGTGGGAGAGTAATGCTTCGGTTCTGAGAAAGGTCAGACATAACGGCAATCCTTAGCCATATGATGACTCGTAGGTGCACGTTAGTCGAGGTTCATCATGACGATAGCAAAGTAGCAGTTTGAGCGAGAGGTTTAGGTGTTTGGCACGGTGTACGAAGAGAAGATAGAACTACCTCGGGAATAGGACGTTATCAGGAAATAACGCCTAAGAAAGAAATGTGTTTATTGATTCGTTGGGAACTTAAACATTTGAGATTTTGAAAAGCATCCAACATATATCGAATCGTATCAACCTCATCATAACTCGAAGATGCCGACAGGGAGGTGGCCACAAGGACGCTTATACACCTGAACCCATCTTGCCATTTTATAGGCATTTTAACAACTCGAGCTATGCATTCAGATTAGATAGGCGATTGACAATAATGTGGACCCGAAGTGATTTTCCAAGTTGTACTAATCACCCCGCGTTCATTGATTACTATGCACGAAGCACTAATCTTTCATTAGTTATAAATCAAAGCACTTCACTTAGTGACTTTTAGAGATAGGCAAGCCCTAATGAGGGACGAGCCAAAGTAAGGAACATAGTCCTCAACACTTTGCAAGAGTGTTAGCCTCTCTATTCGGAGAGAGACAGAGTCATGACCCCGTATCAGGAGCCGATAGCTAAATATACCTCCTAATACGTTATAAAGAGACAGCGGATCACTAAACCGACAATCCCTATCTTAAGCTAATCCAAAGCAATGTCTCGAAAAGAGACTTGAAACAATCAAAGGCCACACATCATCGGAGACCTAAGTCCAAGTCTAGCATTCGATAATAATACTAAACAATGGTCATTATCTCTAAGCATAATAATCCTAATCAAATTATTAGCAAACAAGTTTGTTCCCAACGATTATTTTGATAACGGAAAGCAATTTCACGATTATCGAGTAAGAAAACGAAGAACCATCCACTTGCCTTAAGACGTTTCTAAAATGTTAACCGAGGCGTGGAGTCGAGGCTACCGAGGCCCTAGACGAGGCCTAAGGCAAGGCCAAGACGCAAGGCAAAGGCAAGGCACGGCCCGAGCAACGGCTAGGCAACGGCCCGGGACGAAACGTAAGCTAGGACACTGGCGGCGGTCGCTGCCCCTGGAGGCGGTCGCTGCCTACTGCAGTGACGACGGTGTGACTTTGCAAGCTTCTTCCGATCAACTCCGGCCACCTTTCGACGAGCTTTTGCCAACAGTAGAAAGAAGAGCACTTGAACTTTACAGAGGGAGAGATTTCGGAGGGAGAGAGGAGAGATTTGTGTGAGGAATTGCCTCCAACTTCCACCCCTATTTATAGTGTTCAACTCCCTAATAGTCCAAACAAAGGAGTTGACAAAAACGCCTAATAATCCAAGAAGGGGGGGTTGACAAAACCTTGGATGACAGTGCCCAAAAGGTCTTAGGATAGACCTCCAAACTAAACTACAACAGCTCCCAAAACCCCGACGCCCACAAGAAAAATGTTCCGTCGGGCCACTTGCATCTGCAGCAAGGCGGCGGTCGTTGCCACCTTGGCGGCGGTCGCTGCCTTCAGGGGACTGGACAGCGTTTTGGTAGAATTGGCATAACTTTTAGGATACTTAACGGAATTGCCTCACATTTTAAGGGATCAAACTAGACTCCTTTATCTACCATTAGGCTTTGGAATTACTCAATTGCGAGCTCTAATGAAGGTTTTATGAATTTTTGAAGTCAAGGTATCCGTTTAGCGTTATCCAACGCTATTCGGTTAATCGGGTGACCATTGCCCTTTCTCTTGTCATTCCAAAGACAAAATTGATTCATAAAACTAAGGGGAATTTCATGTTCCGTTTTATAAACTTTGCGGATATTACAACAGTACCCCCTTAAAAATAGTTTCGACCCCGAAACTAGCCGAGGCCCTATCAACTAACAAAAAGGGAAGAGTACATCTTTAGAATACCCGGAACTGACTAAGGAATACACCCGCTAGTACCCCCTTAAAGAAATTCCCTTTTTCTTTAGTCATTTGCCAACAGGTCAGGAAAACGCTTCTGCATATCTATCTCGGTTTCCCAGGTCTCCCAGGTAGTTTCTTCACCACCATTCCTAGACCAAAGTACCCTGACCAATGGTACTTCCTTGTTGCGTAATTTCTTTACTCGGCGCTCGAGAATCCTTACTGGTCTTTCTTCATAGGTACCATTTGATTGTATCTCGATGTCTCCAAAATCGAGAATATGGGATTCATCCGGTACATATTGCCTAAGGAGTGACACATGAAAGACGTTATGGACAGGGTGAGCCGATGGCGGTAGAGCAAGCCGATACGCGAGTTTGCCTACTTTTTCAAGGATCTCAAAAGGGCCCACATATCGAGGATTGAGCTTTCCTCGCTTCCCAAAGCGAAAAACTCCCTCAGATGGTGACACCTTTACGAAGACCTTATTGCAACCGGTGAACTCAACGTCCCGTCTCTTCAGGTCAGCGTAGGACCTTTGTCGACTCTGAGCAGTCAACATTCTTTGGCGAATGAGGGCGATGTCGGCGGCGGTTCGTTCTACCAACTCTGGTCCAAGAAGAATTTTATCCGCGCTATCGTCCCAACAGATAGGCGAACGACACCTACGACCATATAGAGCCTCAAACGGAGCCATCTTGATAGTAGCATGCCAGTTGTTGTTATATGTGAATTCTATCAAACTTAAGCTGATATCCCAACTCGTTGTGCGATCTAGAACGCAAGCTCGGAGCATGTCCTCTAATGTTTGGATTGTCCTCTCGGACTGCCCATCAGTCTGAGGATGAAAAGCGGTACTGAACCTTAACTCTGTCCCTAGTGCGTTGTGCAATTCTTTCCAAAACCTCGACGTGAACCGGCCGTCCCGATCAGAGACGATAGACTTTGGAGTTCCATGCAAACGGACAATTTCATGGATGAAAACCTCGGCCAACTTTTGGACTCCCCAATTCATTTTGATGGCAATGAAATGGGCACTCTTGGTGAGTCGATCCACGACCACCCAGATCGTATCCTTCTGCCTTTGAGTTTTAGGCAAACCGGTTACGAAGTCCATGGCGATGTCTTCCCATTTCCATTCCGGCACGGGCAGAGACTGCAACATTCCTCCAGGTCGCCTATGCTCTATCTTGACCTTCTGGCATACCAAGCACTTTGAGGCAAACTCAGCTACATCTTGCTTCATGCCTGGCCACCAAAAGTTCCTTCGCAAGTCCTTATACATCTTACTTGATCCAGGATGGACCGAATAAGCAGATGAATGTGCTTCCCTCAAAATAGTCCTTCGGAGTTCATCCACTGTCGGCATACATATGCGGTCCCTAAACCACAACGATCCATCATCCTGTATGATGAATCCCGGTGCCCTTCCCATCAAAACTTCTCCAGTAATTTTGATCAGCATGACATCGTCTGGCTGTTTTCCTTTTATTTGGTCCAACAGGTCGGAATGGATTTCCAAGGTACACAAACCGCCCTGTTGCCTTTCAAACCAGACTTCGATCCCTTCATGGACCAATTCTTGTTGTAAAGTCGGCTGAGCTGTCAGCATTGCAAGTAGTTTCTCTGGCGGAGACTTCCGACTCAAGGCATCCGCGACAATATTAGCTTTACCCGGGTGGTACTGCAGCTCAATGTCGTAGTCCTTGTTCAACTCCAACCATCTTCTTTGCCTCATATTGAGTTCCTTTTGGGTGAAGACGTACTTCAAACTCTTGTGGTCGGTGAAGATCTGACACTTCACGCCATAAAGATAATGTCGCCATATCTTTAGAGCAAAGACCACAGCAGCTAACTCAAGATCATGGGTCGGGTAGTTGACTTCGTATGGCTTGAGTTGGCGGGATGCATAGGCTATAACCTTGCCGTTTTGCATCAACACACAACCAAGACCCATTTTAGAAGCGTCACTATATACCACATAACCGTCATGACCATCCGGTAGAGTTAACACAGGTGCGCTGGTCAAGCGCTTCTTCAGCTCTTGAAAACTTTCCTCACACTTCTCATCCCAAACGAACTTCTTATGAACCTTGCGGAGTAACTTGGTCATGGGCAGGGCAATCTTTGAGAATCCCTCCATGAACCTCCTGTAGTACCCGGCCAATCCTAGGAAGCTTCGAACTTCCTTGACGTTGCGAGGTTGTTCCCATTCAGCTACTGCCTGAATTTTCTGGGGGTCCACCATCACCCCATCTTTGTTGATGACGTGTCCCAGGAAGGCAACTTCCTTTAGCCACAACTCACACTTCGATAGTTTGGCGTACAACTGATTCTGTCTCAAGATCTGCAAGACGATCCTTAGGTGCTTCTCATGATCTTCCTGACTCTTTGAGTAGATCAGGATGTCGTCGATGAAGACAACAACGAACTGATCGAGATACTCATGAGAACATCGATGCATCAGGTCCATGAAGACTGCAGGAGCATTCGTCAACCCGAATGGCATTACTACAAACTCGTAGTGGCCATAGCGAGTTCGGAAAGCCGTCTTCATAATGTCCTCATCGCGGATCCTTAATTGGTGATAACCTGACCTTAAATCCATCTTGGAAAATATCTTAGCACCACGTAGTTGATCCAACAAGTCATCAATCCTTGGAAGAGGATACTTGTTCTTGATGGTGACCTTGTTCAACTCTCGGTAGTCGATGCACAAACGAAAGGTACCATCCTTCTTTTTCACGAACAACACAGGGGCTCCCCAAGGTGATGCACTCGGTCTGATGAAACCCTTTTCTAACAATTCCTCAAGTTGATTCTTAAGTTCCTGCATCTCTACAGGTGCAATTTTGTATGGGGCCTTAGAGATCGGAGCCGTCCCTGGCTCTAGGCTGATAGTGAACTCCACATCCCGCTGGGGTGGAAGTCCAGGTAATTCCTTTGGGAAGACATCGGGAAATTCACACGCTACGGGAATTTCACGAATGTCAACCACTTCCTTATCCGTTGGTTCTAGATAGCACAGGTACCCAGCACAACCTTGACGTAGAAGTCGATTGGCCTTCATTGCATTGATCAAACTCCCATTTTCCTCGTCTCGAGACCCCTTGAACTTGCACACATGCTTCCCTCCGGAATTAATGGTGACTGTTCGGGTATTGAAATTAATCTCGGCCCCATGTCGTGATAACCAATCCCTTCCTAGGATGATATCGTAGGGCGACATCGGAATGCATATCAAGTTGGAAACAAATTTTCCGCCTTGAATGCCTATGGAAAAGTTAGTAAGTTGCTTGGTACCGACTATCTTATCCCCGTTGGGAAGGTTAACTATGAAGGGTTCGCAGATATCTAAGCATTTCAGATCTAGCAGTTCTACACAGCTTTCAGATATAAACGAATGCGATGCTCCGGAATCAAATAACAGAAAAGCAGCAGTGGAGTGAACGTATAAGGTACCTTGACAGATGGGAGTTTCCGGTTCATCAGTCGCACGCATCTCATACAAGCGTTGGCCCTGACTCGGAGCAGCAGCTGGCCCTTTGCCCTTATTCTGAGCCGTCGACTGAATCGAAGCAGACGTCATCGATTTTGCTGGTGCCTGATTGCTTTGTGAGATAGAAGAGGCCTTAGATTGCCCGGGACCACCCTTGATTTGCTGGCAGTAGGTCCGGACATGACCCTCCTTCCCACAACCGAAGCAAGTCTTCTTGGGTTTCGTGCATTTCCGATTGACGTGCCCGGGTTCACCGCAACTGTAGCACACCAACGGACCCTTAGTGCGTTCAGACCCTCTTGAGGAAGTAGTCACAGAAGACTCTATCTTCCCTTTCTTTGGCCAACCCGACCTCATAGGTGAAGCAGGTCGTTTGAAACCTCCACTACCCGGTGGATTAAATTTCCCGTCACCAGGTTTCTTTTGGGCAACCCCATTCAGAGTGACTTCCATACTGTAGGCATGGTCGACATACTCTTCAAGGGTTGAGAAAACGCGATTCATCATCCAGGGCTTGATTTCATCACTCATCCACTTATGGAAACGTCGGATCTTTTGCTCCTCGGTGGAGAATTCAGAGCCAGCGTATCTCAGCAACTGGTTGAATTTCATTGCCCTATCCAGGACACTGAGTCCTTTCACCTGAGGGTTGTACAACTCATCTTTCTTCTCCTCGAGCATAGCAGGCGAGAAGAAACGTTTCAACATCTTACTTTTGAACATATCCCAAGTCAGATCAGGATGTTCAGCAAGCCCAGATGTTTCCCACCAGTCGTTTGCCTCATCCCTCAGCTGGATGGCGGCAATCTGCACTCTTTCTGCTTCCGAGCAATGCACATTCCTTAGAAGTTTCTCCATGTTGGAAAACCAGTGGTAGGCACTTGAAGGCTCTCCAGCACCTCCAAATGTTTCAGGCCTTAGTGACAGGAAAGTCTTCAATGCCTTAGCATAGTCAGACCCCCCATCACGCTCTGAGCCTTTAGCGACTCTTGGGTTCCCAGCAGGAACAGTCTCTGTTGGGTCAACTTGGCCCGGAGTCACAGGTGGTATTGCCTCTCTTACTAGCTGACTGACCATGGTGCGAAAGATGGCCATGGTGGCTTCATCTAAGATCATAGTCGGTGGTGCGGCATTACCTCGTGCATTTCCCCTAACTCCTGAGGTAGCAGCATCTCGGTCACCCCCAGCTGGAGTGGCATTACAGTCATTCCTAGTAGTGTTCCGAGTGTTCACCATCTGTATAATTGATTCACAATTGTTTCCGTTATAACAAGTGTGACAAAGCCGTACGAACACGTCTTTTGAAAACAAATGCAATATTTATATTAAACATTGTTAACTTCGGTCGTATTTACAGAGGAACTGTACAACAACTAGATGACTAAAAGCTTTACCCCCGACCTAACTATCCATGCTACAAAATTGGATAGTCAAGTTACATCCAGAGTGGGCCACCTTGGGCTACGCACTCCACTACCTTAACTACTAACTAGATGGACGCTGAAGGCAGGTAGCAGTAGCGGTCAAGGAATCCTGGACGGAAGTCATTCGCGTCCACCTCATCCTTATCATCATCCATTAGCATTTCTGCCTGCTGGATATCATGGTCAAGAAGCTCTATGCGCCTCCTCTCATTGATAGCTGATATTTCATACATGGCGAGAGATTCCTGGCGATTTCGACGTGTCGCACGCCAGACGGAATCATGCCAACTGAGTTTATCCATCCTCACTTGGATGTCTATAGGCGGAATAGGGATAGATGTGTCCCGCTGCTCTCCTGGGTACTCTTGAGCAAAGCGTTGATCCACATAGTCTCCTAATGCCTGAAACATACTCGAAGGAGGAGGACTCGGCGGAGGAGTCCGGTTGAGGTCCGGAACACTAGGACGGTAGCAGATAGGCTCATAGTCGAAACTTGAGTACCTAGTCGGATACCTTCTAACAGGCATTGGCGTGTACTCCATGTCGTCCACAACCACCTCGGGATCCTCCTCGGGGCCTTCTTCGGGATCCTCCTCAGGGTCTTCTTCGGGATCCTCCTCGGGGTCTGCTTCGGGATCCTCCTCATCCGAACTGATCAGGATGAAAGTAGAGGGGTTATTGGCAGAATACTGACCATCAGGCGACTCTCCCTCGCTGGAACTGTCGGTGTCCCCGAGATCAAACTCTTCCAGCTCAGACTGTGTATAACCCAAGTCCTCATACCAGACCGTCGGGTGTATAACCTCGGGCTCTACCAACATGGCCGGTTGTAAAGGCTCATCCCAAGTTGGCCACTTAGCAAGCCCTTCTTCGGAAGGCACCACATCTCTGATGATGTTGCAAGTCTGGTAAGGTGCAATCTGGCGATCATAACACATCTTCCTGTAAAGGAGTAGAAGGTTAGATACATCAGTGCAAGTCTATGAAGATGATGTGAAGGAAGTATATTTAAAGAAAACATAAACTCACAACTCGAAGTCTATTACGAGAAGGTTTGAAGAAATGATCGGTTCTCGAAGTCTGTTACGAGAAGCCGAGGTATAAAACGGTGGTCTCTTGAGGTCTGTTACAAGAAACCAAAGCCGGTTCCGAAAACATGAAAAATATTTTCAAATTTGGAAAAGAAAACCTTTAGCTCTGATACCACAATTGCAACACCCCGATTTAACAAGCATAAGGGTATTACCGCCAATGACCTCGGATTTCACGGTCCGAAGCCGTTTAAGGCTTGAGTATCGTAACACGAGAAATATCAAAACCAAATCATATTTTATAACAAAAGCTGGATTCGGTTACAAAGGCTCATACGCCTTAAGTTGTTTAGTAATACAAGAGTAAGGAGTTTGCAGCGGAATATACAAGTCTCGGATAGAGACGAAAGCGAGTGGAAACCATAAAGTAGACAAAATATTTGAAGACGTCTTGCTTCCTTCTTTTCTTCCTTCCATCCTTCCTTCCATCGTAGGTCTTCAGTCACTCCTGGATAGCCTTCCCTTTCCTATCTGATATCCCCATAAAAGCAAGGAATACCAGCCAACAGAGTTGGGAAAGAAAGAAGGGATGTTAGTCTAACACGAGACTAAACAAGTGGGAGAGTAATGCTTCGGTTCTGAGAAAGGTCAGACATAACGGCAATCCTTAGCCATATGATGACTCGTAGGTGCACGTTAGTCGAGGTTCATCATGACGATAGCAAAGCAGCAGTTTGAGCGAGAGGTTTAGGTGTTTGGCACGGTGTACGAAGAGAAGATAGAACTACCTCGGGAATAGGACGTTATCAGGAAATAACGCCTAAGAAAGAAATGTGTTTATTGATTCGTTGGGAACTTAAACATTTGAGATTTTGAAAAGCATCCAACATATATCGAATCGTATCAACCTCATCATAACTCGAAGATGCCGACAGGGAGGTGGCCACAAGGACGCTTATACACCTGAACCCATCTTGCCATTTTATAGGCATTTTAACAACTCGAGCTATGCATTCAGATTAGATAGGCGATTGACAATAATGTGGACCCGAAGTGATTTTCCAAGTTGTACTAATCACCCCGCGTTCATTGATTACTATGCACGAAGCACTAATCTTTCATTAGTTATAAATCAAAGCACTTCACTTAGTGACTTTTAGAGATAGGCAAGCCCTAATGAGGGACGAGCCAAAGTAAGGAACATAGTCCTCAACACTTTGCAAGAGTGTTAGCCTCTCTATTCGGAGAGAGACAGAGTCATGACCCCGTATCAGGAGCTGATAGCTAAATATACCTCCTAATACGTTATAAAGAGACAGCGGATCACTAAACCGACAATCCCTATCTTAAGCTAATCCAGAGCAATGTCTCGAAAAGAGACTTGAAACAATCAAAGGCCACACATCATCGGAGACCTAAGTCCAAGTCTAGCATTCGATAATAATACTAAACAATGGTCATTATCTCTAAGCATAATAATCCTAATCAAATTATTAGCAAACAAGTTTGTTCCCAACGATTATTTTGATAACGGAAAGCAATTTCACGATTATCGAGTAAGAAAACGAAGAACCATCCACTTGCCTTAAGACGTTTTTAAAATGTTAACCGAGGCGTGGAGTCGAGGCTACCGAGGCCCTAGACGAGGCGTAAGGCAAGGCCAAGACTCAAGGCAAAGGCAAGGCACGGCCCGAGCAACGGCTAGGCAACGGCCCGGGACGAAACGTAAGCTAGAACACTGGCGGCGGGCGCTGCCCCCTTGGCGGCGGTCGCTGCCCCTGGCGGCGGTCGCTGCCCCTGTTAGCGGCGGCACTGCCTACTGCAGTGACGACGGTGCGACTTTGCAAGCTTCTTCCGATCAACTCCGGCCACCTTTCGACGAGCTTTTGCCAACAGTAGAAAGAAGAGCACTTGAACTTTACAGAGGGAGAGATTTCGGAGGGAGAGAGGAGACATTTGTGTGAGGAATTGCCTCCAACTTCCACCCCTATTTATAGTGTTCAACTCCCTAATAATCCAAACAAAGGAGTTGACAAAAACGCCTAATAATCCAAGAAGGGGGGGTTGACAAAACCTTGGATGACAGTGCCCAAAAGGTCTTAGGATAGACCTCCAAACCAAACTACAACAGCTCCCAAAACCCCGGCGCCCACAAGAAAAACGTCCCGTCGGGCCACTTGCATCTGCAGCAAGGCGGCGGTCGCTGCCATTTTGGCGGCGGTCGCTGCCATTTTGGCGGCGGTCGCTGCCTTCAGGGGACTGGACAGCGTTTTGGTAGAATTGGCATAACTTTTAGGATACTTAACGGAATTGCCTCAAATTTTGAGGGATTAAACTAGACTCCTTTATCTACCATTAGGCTTTGGAATTACGCAATTCCTAGCTCTAATGAAGGTTTTATGAATTTTTGAAGTCAAGGTATCCGTTTAGTGTTATCCAACGCTATTCGGTTAATCGGGTGACCATTGCCCTTTCTCTTGTCATTCCAAAGACAAAATTGATTCATAAAACTAAGGATAATTTCATGTTCCATTTTATAAACTTTGCGGATATCACAGTCCTCTTCTCTTCTTGGTTTTTCTTGAGATCCTCTTCGTTGATCGCTCGACTCTTCCGCTCCTTTGTGCTCATGCCTGGCTCCTCCTTAGGGACTCCTTCCGAAACTTCCTCAAAACACGCCAAATTACCTACAAAACGCAACAAATTCGCATAGTCTCCGAATCTCATAGAAAATCGGAATCTAAGCTAAAAAGGAACAAAACTAGCAAAGAAAGGAACAAAAGACACACATATTTACAAGGGAAATTAGCCACTAAAACACCACAAAAATGGGAGACATCAGAAGCCAATAATAATAAACTGATTGCACTTGTCAAATTCAGTGGGGAAGTCGATCATACCTTAGGGTAGACAATACTCCCAACGCACCTCAAGGGAACCAATGTACAAGTCTGATTCTTAGTGATAGATCGCCCATCATACTATAATGTGATAATGGGTAGACCATGGGTCCACAACATGAAAATCATCCCATTGACATACCAGTAGGTCTTCAAGTTTCCAACATCATGGGGAGTACATGAATGCTAATTGCATCGCATGGTTTCACAAAGACATGGTGGGAATCGATCCTTCGCTCATCACACGTATGCTTATTATGGATCCTAACAATGCTCAGATGAAGCAAAAAAGGAGGAAGTTTGCTCCTGAAAAGAAACCAAGTTGTCGACAAATAGGTCAAAAAGCTGCTATCGACCGGTAAAGTGAAGGAGGTCAAGTACCCAAACTAGCTAGTCAATTTGAGTAGGCCAAGTAGTGAAGGAGGTACTGGCTTGAAAGAAGTCCTAGCTTGGAATAAAGCCAGCTTTTCTATGATATTCTTTAAATGGTGCATTTTATCCTTCTGAGGAATAAATCCTTCTAGGATGTGGGTTGTAAGCAAACTTCGAGGGCACATTGGAAGAGTATCATGTATATAAGGGAAGATAAAAACAAGACTTAATCAAGAAGCAAATCAAGCTGTCGGTCGGTATAACATAAAAAATTTTCAAATGCGCCGCACGCATGGCAAAGGAAGCGATAATGTGTCAGGGTTTCTCAGATTTCCCAGGGGCCGCTGCCGTAAGGGAGGTGATGGTGCGCGACAAAGCTGATAGGAAAAGAAAGAAAAAGGAGAGATTGGCGCCGATGGGAAAGTCGGAAGGCAAAATCCAGTCGGTTGAGGCAGAGATTTCGGAAGGGGAAATTCGGGCCGATAACAGAAGACTTCTTAGAAGCTCAGCCAAGGAAGCTCTGGTTGTTGCCGCTGATCGCGAAGTAAGGGAAATTGTTGAGGATAGCCAACAAAAACCTGAATCTCTCGAAGTGGTGGAGGAGACGGTTTTTGAAGTCGAGAAGACTCAAGATCCTAACTTGGATGCTGATGTTGAGAATAGTTTAGCTTAGGAGCCTGTCTAGAATTCAAAGGTCGTGGTCGACGATGAATTCGAAAGGGAGAAAGGATTGCTGATAGTTAGGAAGATTTCTTTCAAGAAAGCTCTAGTTGGAAATAACGCTAATGTCAATGGAAAGAGGATGAACTTCATGGAAGGATTCGGCAATGGAATCATAAAGTTTTCTAAGAAAGATAATGAAAAGACTATTGAAAAATGGAGGAGAATTCTAGTGGGCATGGTTGCCAGGTCGTGGTCAAATTTTGGCGCCGTTGCCGGGGAATCCTTTTTCTTTTTGATTTGCGTGCATTTTTCGGCCACCTCGGCGCGCCTGCGGTTCGAGCCCAGAAACCCCCTTTGGGTTCGGACCTATCACATGGTTTGTACCCGGTCTACTAATACTTCTCCTGTTCGCTTTGATCCAGAAATTGACAGGACTCTTCGGAAGATAATGAGTGCTCCCATAGCTTCTGCATCCTACAATCTTCTTGAATCTCTTTCTCTCTCTGATTTTGAACCGGAGGACATCATGGCGGAACACACTATTCGCCAACTCACTGCGTCCGATCGCCAACAACAGCAGCTGGCTATTCAGTTCCCCGATCTCGGGGAGGGCTTGAAGTTCGAGCTCAAGTCCAGGCTCATCCATTACTTGCCCAAATTCCACGGGTTAAGTGGTGAGGACCCGAACAAACATCTCACGGAGTTTCACGCGGTGTGCGTGAGTATGAAGCCGACGGATGTTACGGACGATCAAATCAAGCTCCGGGCTTTTCCCTTCTCATTGGAGGACTCCGCCAAGGAATGGCTCCTTTATTTGGTGGCAGGCTCTATTACTACTTGGGCGGCCATGAAGAAGGCGTTTCTAGGGAAGTACTTCACTGCTTCCAAACAAACATCTATCAAGAAGCAGCTCAGCACTTTGGAGCAGGGGAGTAGTTTGGAGCAGGGGGATCGGAGGACGAGAATCTCTATGACTATTATGAGCGCTACAAGAGGCTCATCGCCAGTTGTCCCTACCATGGCTATCTTGCCAAGGATCTTATTTGCAACATCATTGAGGGACTCTGCGACAATGACAAGAGGCTTGTGAACGCATCTTGTGGGGGTAGTTACGAGAACCTGACCCCCGCAGCAGCCTTTAAGAAGGTTGAGACTTTGGCAGAGCAAGCCCGCAATCAGCGGTCCAGGACCAATGTGAGGTCCGTGAGTGTGGTGAACGAGTCCCTGAATGCTGAAGTAAGGGAGCTCAAGGATCTTATGAAGCAGCTGCTCACAAAGAAGACGGCTCAACAAGTCAACGCTTGCGGTCTATGCTATGACACGAGTCACCACATGGACCAATGCCCTACTATTCAGGAGACCGAAGAGTCGGTCAATGCTATTGGAAATTATGGTGCGCCCCGGCCCCGGAATGATCCTTTCTCTAACCCCTACAATCCGGGGTGGGCAAACCATCCTAATTTCCGGTGGAGTAACCAGCAACAGCAAGAGCCACCACAACAGCAGCAGCAGTACGCTCCTCAGGGCCAGCAACAACAGTTTCGTTCTAATAATTATGCCCTAAGAGCGCCTGCTCCGTCTCAGAACGGCGCTATTACTGCCTTTTGAAGGAAAACCAAGAGACGAGAGCTGCTGTGAAGAATCTTGAGACTCAGCTGAGCCAACTTCCCACCATGATCAATAGGCTCGAGTCTAAGGATTCCGGGAAACTTCCCTCTCAACCGCTCAATCACAAGGAGAACGTCAGTGCTATGAACTTGAGGAGCGGAAGAGCGTTGGCGAGTCGGGAACCACCTACTGGTGGATTCCCGCGACCGCGTCGGAGCAGCAGAAGACGAGGATCAAGCCTCTGTTGATTTACCGCGCCCGCGCTCACCTCATTGCGCCCGCGAAAATCCAACAGAGAACTCAGGCCATGCGATAGATGAGGAGCCGTGACCGCGGAGCCCGAGCCGCGCCCGCGGTAAGGAGGCAAAACGGAACTTCGGGGCTTTGCTTGATTATGCCTTCAAGAACTACTCCCCACCGCGCCCGCGTTCCCCTAGACGCGACCGCGTCCCAGCAGCAGAGGAGGATGACGGGTACGTTGCTCAACCGCTTCCACCCTTGAGCTCTCTCAAGCCTTCTCCTCCATTCCCAAAAGCACTCAAGGACACGAGGAAGCCGGCACATGACAAGGAACTCTTCGAGACCTTCTCCAATTGTCAGGTAAATGTTCTCTCATCAATCTCATTCAAGGTGTCCCCCGTTTTGCTAAGTTTATGAAAGATCTTTGTACAATTAAAAGGAAAAATATGACTAGTCCTAAAATTGAGAAAGTAGCTCTAGTTGAGAAAACTCAAGATAGCAAAACCGAGGCATGTAAATCCCTACTCCAGAAACAATTGCCAAAAAAATGTTCAGACCCCGGAAGATTCACTATCCCTGTCACTATTGGAGAAACTAAAATTCAGTGAGCTATGCTAGATTTAGGTGCCTCCATAAATGTTCTTCCAGCTTGCATGTATGATAGGTTAGACGTTGGTCCCTTGAAAGATTCAGATATTACTATTGAATTGGCTGACCACTCTAACGTGCGCTTGAAAGGGTTAGTTGAGGATGTTTTAGTGCAGGTGGATGGTCTAATCTTTCCTGCAGATTTCTATGTTATGGAGATAGGTGAAGGGTGTTACGACCCGGTTCTCTTACTTGGTCGCCCATTCATGAAAACCGCCAGGACGGTTATTGATGTTGTCAATGGATCACTTTCCATATCTCATAGTGGCAACAAGGTCCGATTCCGTGTTGATGAGGACCCATATTGATTGTATCCACGTCGAGCCAACGACGTTAAACAAAAGCGCTGCTTGGGAGGCAACCCAAGGATTAGTTAGATTGTTTTTCCATTCTTAGTTTAGGATTTGATTCGTCTTTCAAGCTAACATGCAGGTACTAGGTCCGAAAGGACAGCCTGGTGTGATACCGCGCCCGCGGTGGACCACCAGTGCAGCCTGACGAACAGGTACTAGCCCGTGCTCGCGGCAATCATACTACGTCTCGGTTTTATCTCGTTTTTATTTGTGAAAAAAAAACAGGACTTTTTGGTCCCATTCTACCTCTATATTTTCCATCAATCTATATCCATTCTATCCATCTTCTATCTTTCCACCCCTTCTATTTCTAGTTTTTCCATTCACCTTTGTATTTCCATTCTTTGGCTATGTGTAAAGCCTAAGTATGGGGGAGCTTTGTTTCCCCCGGATTCATCTCCACGGCTCGAGTCCAAGTATTCATACATCTTCCAAGAGACGAGTCAAGCTACAAAGGACTTTTGCACATTACATTGTTCGAGACGAAGTGAAGACCTTGTTCCTGCACGATTTCCGCGTCCGCGCTCCATCAGCCGCGACCGCGGTGAACCACTAAACGATGACTTCGCTCTCTGTCAAGATTCCGCGCCCACGCCCCTTGTGCCGCGCCCGCGGTATGGCCACCGACTTGGATTTCGGAGTTTTCAGTCTACCACCCTATGAAGAGTTTTTCCATTCCACCTCTCTTCATCGTTTGTGAGTCTTCTTATATACCCTTTCTTCCTTGCTTCTGTCCTTTCTCTTTGCTTCATTGAGGACAATGAAGGATTTAAGTATGGGGGAAGGAGTTCTCACATTCGCTTATCCTTGTTAAGCGTAGTTAGAGATTTGCTTCAGATTTTTGATTTTCTTCTTTTCATGGAGCACTTGCACCATATTTTTTGCATAATAAAGAAAGAAAGAAAAAGAAAAAGATAGAAAAAGCCATAAAGAATTGAAAAAGGCATATAAATCCTGGGATGAGTCGAAAACCCGAAAGGGCGGCTCAGATAATAAGCAGGTAACCCGGACCAGCATTAGGCTGGGGTAATATGAGGTTTATGAGTGATTATGAGTTTTGTGAGCACACCCCTTTTGAAAAATGAAAAGAGTGGTTAGGTGAAAACCCGAAAGGGCGCCTAAGCAGAATTGAGCGGGAAAAATTCGAGTGTTTTGGATCATTCTTGCTTGGGGACTTTGGGGCTTACATTATAGATTTGGGTAGATCCTAGGTTGCTCTCTTTCATGTTTTTAAACCTTGAGTGTTATAGCATGTTGTGAGGTGTGTGTTTGAGCTTCATTGTTTTATGCTCATGATGTCTCTATATTTTTGGGTTCTGGTTGTGATTTGAGCTGAGTGTTTTTATCTTCCCTCGTATTTCCTGAGATCTTAGATGTGCTGATTTGTTGCATTTGTTTTGAACTTACTCTAGGACGAGCAAGATCTAAGCATGGGGGAATTTGATACAGGCTATTTTGTATAGGTTAACTCTTAGATTTTGAGATGTTATTGAGAGTGTTTAGGTTAGTTTTTGAACATTATTATGATACGAAGACCGAAGACACAAGTTATGAAGAATCAAGAGTTAAAGAGCTTAAAGACGAAGTTCGCCACTGCATGGATACCGCGGTCGATTTGTTTGTGATGCGGGCGCGGTGGCGTAATGTGACGGACCTTGTAGACCATGAAGGCTGCGGTCGCATTGTCGATGGCGCAGTCGCGGTAGAAGCCGACTCAGCAAATTGCCAAACGGAGACCGCCGCGGGCGCGGCCATGGCGGCGCGGTCGCGGTGCGTGCCGACTTCCAGACGGACGAAATCCTGTCTTTTCTATCTTGTTTGCTTTCTTATCTTTTGGTTTCCTTTCTTATCTATCTCAAAGAGGGTGTTCTTTGGGCTATTTAAGGCTAGGGGAACCTTTTCTAGGTTTTAGACACTTTCTATCATCCATTGTTATCATTATTACTTTGAAGATTTGAGCTTTCATTGTAATGGAGAACTAATTCTCTCTTTGAGTTTATTCAATCAAGGAAGCTTTATTATGAAGATGTGAAATTCTGGTAACTTCTTTATCCCTAGGTCTTTATTGATACTCTTGTGCTTCATCCCATGATCTATGTTTGATTTTATGAGCCTGATCCACTTGTTTCATTGACTTAGATCTATTGTTTGATTTAGGATTGGTTGTTGTCTATGCATCTTTCCTAATTCTCGAAACAACTCTATTCTAGGACCGTGGACTAGTTTAGGGAAGAATATTCAATAGTTTAATTGTGCATGAGACTTGTAGCTTGATTGCATGATTTGATTTCCTAATATCCTTGTGTGTATTGCATGATTTGAATTAAGCGTCCTTGTTCATATCATAGCTTTGCTAGGACCGTGGACTAGCGAATAATTAAGATAAGGCTTGGAATTGACCTAGGCATATAAAGAAGTGGATGAATTCATGATCAACGGATTAATAAAGTGGAATTGATTGAATGAACTCTACTTGATAACTTTGATTGAAAATAAACTCTCAAAACCCCCTTTTGATTACTTGCATGAAAACCACTAAAATCTGATTAGAAACTGATTCTCTTGGGTTCGACCCCTTGCTTGCTCACTATACTTGATTGTTTGCATGTTTGGGTTTTATCTTTGATTTAGGCACAACGACTTTAGCCGAGTCAGTGGTCGGCGCCGAGGCCTTGAACAAGGGATTTCCCGAGTGGGAGGCCAACAAATGGTTCAAGCTCGATGAGCTCCTAAATCAGCTTGACGAGCCAATGGACGAGGAGGAAAACATTGAGGAGGTATTGGATGAAGAAGACCCGCTCATGAGCGAAGACGAAGACGACTATGACGATAAAAAAATATACACTATTTTATGGCCGGGTATTTGTACTTGGCGTGGATTGCCTCGTGAATATAGACGGCGGGTGCGCCTCCAACCTCGTATCCGAGGACGTGCAAAAACAGGCCGGACTCAAGCTCCAATGACGCTCTAAACCTTACACGCTCAGGTGGCTAGGTGATGAAGACGCCATTCCCGTGACGCACTACGTCTTTGTGACCTTAGTCATCGGCGGGTACCACGACCTCATTAGGTGCGATGTAGTTCCCATGAAGACGGCGCATGTAATTCTAGGGCGCCCATGGCAATGGACGAAGTGCGTCTCACACAATGGCTGTTCCAACACCCACTCTTTCACCCATGACGACGAGGCGTTTTGCTTGTGGCGTTTGGCGCTCGAGGAGGTGACCCCATTCCTCAACCGAGGGCCGGCTCGTCTTAGCCACCTCGCCACAGCCGCCCCCAAGCACTACCCAAAGGATTCGAGGGCGAATCCTCTTCAAGGGGGGGGGGGTGGATGATGTGATCGTGCCCGAGCCCGAAGCGGTCGTGCCCGACCCCCTCGCCATCACGCCTTTTGGCGCCGGTGCCTCATCGAGGCACCCGATCCGCGGCGCCGGTGCCTCACGGGGGCGCTCGCGTCTCCGGGCCGGTGCCACTTTTGGGCGCCCATCTACGTCACGTGTCGGGCCTTTTTCTAAGGCAATCCAAGCAAGAAAGACCACAATCTTCAAGACCAAGTTGGGCCGGGCTAGCTCTCCACAACGAAGTCACGAACGAGGCCAAGCCCAATCTCCCACCGTCTTTCAACTCAGCCCACACGCACCACCTCCACCTCCTCAAGCAAGTGTGGTGGCCAAGGAAGAGCCATGATGGGCGGCTGCCTTGTTCTCCAAGCGAAACATCATCAAGCCGATGCCTTGGAGCCTAAGTCGTCTAGCTAGGATATCCCTAATTTTGGCCCTATAAATAAAAAGGGATGTAATCTTTATTCCAACAATGTTTTATGATAGCTTGAACCTCCAACTTTGAGACTTCGAGTCCTAGTTCTTAGGTTTTGGGCTGTCCCGGCTTGTGGGACTCAAGCCGTAGGGCTCTCATGAGACTCGAGGACCGGATGACGGGCTATGGTTCGTGAGACTCGGACCTTGGCCTAGCCATTCCTTTTTTTAAATCACAACCATGGTTTTAGGGTGACCGAAGGCTCGGAGGGCGGCTTGGCTCGTGAGACTCGAGCCTAGCCTAGCCTTCCTTAGGCGTCCATACTTTTTTTTTTTTAATAAAAGGGTAATATATTACTCAAAAAATAAAGGTTACAAAATTGCTAGCTTATCTAGCTATTTACAATTTGATCAAGCTCTAATCTCTCCAAAACTCTTCTATCTTGCCTATTACACTTCTTCCATCTAGCCTTTAGGCAATTGCTTATGTGTCTAATGCACATTCCACTACACTCTTCGATACTAATAGCTTGGTCCTTAAACACTTTAGCATTTCTAGCTTTCCAAATATGGTAAATCACCACACAGTGGCAATTATTCCACAGATTGTATACCAGGGAATGCCTCCCTTTCCATCTACTTGTGTTGGCAATCCAGTGCTCAATAATACAGCTTCTTCTACAATTTTTGCTCCACTTCAGGACACTGCTGAGGACATTTCTGGAGTAGGAACATTCAAACCATAGGTGATTTGGGTTTTCAGTCTTGTTATCTGAGCAAAGCACACACAAATCCTCCTGGACGACCCACCACTCACACAGCTTATCTTTGGTTCTCACACCACCATTGACAATTTTCCAAGCCATGAATGCTACTCTGGGGGTGTTCAGTCTATTCCAAATCATACTTTCCCATTGAACTTCTGAGCTTTTCTCTCTGAAATCATCATACAATCTTCTAGTGTCAAGCTTTCCAAATCTAGTATGAAGAATGATAGGATTGTCACTGACCAAGAGAGAATCAATAATCTTATCTTTCATTTGAAGTACCATCTTCCAAACTGCACTAGAGGTGCTCTTACTTCTTGCTTCCCATACAGAACTGCCTCTGGTAAGATTGTTTTGAACCCAATGGTACCAAATAGAATCTGATTCAAATAGAGCATCATAAAGGAGACCTGCTATATTGGCCTTGTTCCAAGCCTTCACTTCCTTCAGCCCCAATCCACCTTCAAGTTTTGGTTTGCATACTCTGTGCCAGGCAATTGGAGCACTTCTCCCTTCACTACAACCATGCCATAAGAAGCTTCTAAGAAATGAATTTAAGTTCCTAACCACAGTAGCAGGCAGAGAGAACACTTTGCACCAATAATGAATCACTCCATAGAATACGGCTTTGACAATTTCCAATCTTCCTGCATAGGAAAGATTTCTGGCTGCCCAAGAATTGGCTTTCCTTTTGATCTTGTTTGTGAGTTCAATGTAGTCTTTACACTGGGCCTTTGAGCTACACAGAGGGACCCCTAGGTACTTGACTGGCAACTCACCCTTTTCCATTGACAAAATAGCACTGAAATCCTCCTCTTCCTGTCTAGAAAGTCCTGCAAAGAAGACCTGGGATTTGCTGGTATTAATTCCCAGCCCAGAGCACCTACTGAATTCATCAAGAACATTCTTTATACACCTGGCTGCATCTGCACTTCCATGAGTAAAAAGGAACAGATCATCAGCAAAACAAAGACTTGATACACCTGCCCTTTTGCATCCAGGATGGAATTTGAAATTATTGGTGCTTGCTTCCTTTTTCAACTGCCTAGTGAGATACTCCATGACAATCACAAAGAGATAAGGAGATAGAGGGTCTCCTTGTCTCAGTCCCCTTCCTGCCTTGAAGTGACCACAAAACTCATTTCCTATCTTCAATGTATACTGAGTATTGCAAATGCTTTCCTTAATCCAGTTGAGCATTATAGGGTGAAAATTCATTTCCTTTAGCACCTTGAATAGAAAATCCCAGCTAACTGTATCATAGGCTTTTCTCAGATCTATCTTGAGGGCACATCTTAGACTTACAAACCTTCTACCATAGCTTTTCATGATATCCTGGCAAACAACAATATTGTGGTGGATAGACCTTCCTTTTACAAAGGCTCCCTGATTTTTATCAATGATTTTAGGCAAAGCAGACTGAATTCTGGCTACCATCATCTTTGAGATAATTTTATACAGCACATTGCAGCATGAGATAGGCCTGAAATCACTAACAAAGGAAGGATTGTCCACCTTTGGAATAAGAGCTATAACTGTATTCCCTATCTCCTTTAGCAATTTACCACTTTCAAAGAATTCAAGGACAGCATTGCACAGATCATCCCCTATGGTTTCCCACGCATGTCTGTAAAAATGTGCATTGTAACCATCTGGCCCAAGAGCCTTATTCTTGCTAATACTCCATAAGGCTTTTCTTACATCTTCTTTGTTGAAAAATCTTATCATTTCTAGACTGTCTGTCTCACTCAGAATAGCACCTTCACTAATAACTCTTTGATCAAACTGCCAAGATCTCCCTTTTTGACCAAGGAACTCAGAATAGTGCTGCACAAACAGATTTTTTACCTCAATTCCATCAGAAATAATGTCACCTCTTTCATTTCTAATGCTGCTGAAATGGTTTTGGATTTTCCTGCTCTTGATGGAATTGTAAAAATAATTGCTGCAGCTATCTTGATATTTGATCCAATGAATTTTTGCCAGCTGCTGTAGCATTACGCCACGGCTTCTGATTGAACTCTTCAAATTACCAAGAACATCTTTTTCAAGAGCAATAAGAGCATTATCTGAAGGTCTGCCTTGCCTATCCATCTGAATCATTTTGAGTTTTCCATGCTTATCCTTGATTTCTTCTTCAAGATCATCTATACTATTTGATCTTAGGTTTTTGAGAGGGATTTTCATCTTTTTTAGTTTGCTCACAAATCTGAACATTTTAAATCCTCTTGGGGCCTGCTTTCTCCATTCTGAGTTCACCACTTCCAGGAACTTGGGGTGCTTCACCCACACATTGTTAAATCTAAAAGGAACTTTAGCTCTAGCATGGTCTCCTTTTATGGTGAGAATTGCAGGAGAGTGGTCTGAACAGCCCGGAGTGTCAAACCTGACTGAGTAATTGTCAAACAAGTCTAACCATTCCTGATTGGCAAGCACTCTTTCCAACTTGCAAAGAATCTGAGAACTGCCTTCTTGATTATTAGACCAAGTGTAATAAGCTCCAGAGTAACTGAGATCAGCTAAGCCATTTCTGTTGATACAGCTGAGAAAAGAGCTACTGTAATTGGTGTTGGTGCCTTTTCCACTCCATTTCTCCTTGGCCTCCAAGATAGCATTGAAGTCTCCCATAATGATCCAAGGGAGAGAATTGGCTTTAGCATTAGAAGCAATCTGATCCAAGGAGTCCCAAAGGTCCAGTCTTTCTGTTTCTACCTTAGAGGCATACACAAAAGTAGCCAAGATAGAACATTTGAGCTTTTTTGAGCTCACTGAGCAATGAACAAACTGATAACTGTTAACTAAAACATCAACTTCAAGTTGATCATGTGACTTCCAAAATAGCCAGATCCTCCCATTGTTCCCAGTGCATTTGGTACACCTGTTCCAACCTTTGAGAATCCTGCTTGACACTTCATCAACTTTATTATCTCTCACTCTAGTCTCAAGAATAGCCAAAATATCTAAATGATTATCTTCTACTAATTTATGAACAAAATTTACATTAGAAGGGTCATTGAGCCCCCTAATGTTCCAAGCTGCAATATTTAGACTATCCATTAAAGACAATGGTGTCATTGTCATGCCCATCCAATTCCTCCTCACCATCAGTTTCCTGGCCCTCAAGAGCTGCAAACTTTGATTGTTCTATCAAAACTCTCTTTCCCTTCAAATCTTCCTGAATTGGTTGGCCTTTCTTACCACTTTTAGATCTTACAGTTTCCCATTCTTCTTCTTCTGAGGACTCTTTCCCTTTAAGGACCAATGCTGGGCTTTGACACTCTACTTCCTGTGTTCCCTGGAGACAAGGTTTACTGGCATTCTTTTCCATAGCAGCTTTGCTTGTCTCAGGTTTGTTTGGAGCTATAATAAGACCAGGGTTGTGAATCTCTTTTCTAACCCACGCCTTCTTAGGGGCAGGGGGATGTTTCCTAGAACCCAATCTGCTGAAAACTGATGGTCTATTAAGCTTATCACATTCCCCCTCCTTGTGGCCAAACACACTGCACTTATCACACTTGTCTGGCACCCACTCATAGTCAACTTTTTGATTTACTATTTCTCCATCTTCTCCATGAAAAGCAACCTCTTTCTTGAGAGGTACTCTTGCTGAGATCTCAACCAAAACTCTGGCAAAAGACAACCTTTCTTGATTCTCTGTGACTTTATCAACTATAACAGGTTTCCCTAAGGCACTTCCAACCTTTTCAAAGAAATCTTCATCCCAGAATCTCACATCAAGGTTAGCAAGATTCGCCCAGACTTGGGTGGTTTCAAAGCAAGAGGGATCCAACTTAATACCTTCACTCCATCTTTTCAAAGCTAGTGGTCTCACTCCACCAACCATCCAGGGTCCATTTGATAACACCCATTCCATGTCTTCTTCTTTTTCAAATTTGAAAACAAATATCCCTGAGTCAGTAAGAATAATCTTTGGTGCCACTTCCAAGTTCCATCTGGCATTAGGCGTCCATACTTGGTTCATCACCGAGTGTGTTCGTCTACTTATCCCTGGGAGTTATAGGATTGTAAGGGCTGGTTCCTAATCCTTGTATTCCTTAGTCGTTCTCTCTCAGTGAGTTGACCGAATGAGAGGGACCGACTACTTATCCATTTATAAATAAAATACCAAAACGAGTTCCTTCCACACAAAATTCCACACGTCCCAAATTGCCACTTTCTATCAAATTTCCTCAAGTTAGCAAGAGATCTTATCAAAGACGAATTCAAGAAGCAACATGAACTCGCTCGAGCCGGAAACGAGACCGATCCTAAGGCGATCGATTCACATCAAGCCTTCAAGTGGGTTATAGGCCTTCCATAAGCAACCATAGAGGAGTGACCTATATCTCCTTGTTCAAAAGTCAAATGATGAACCTACTCAGGATTATGTGTATTGATTAAACCCCGACAAAGTGATGTTTGCACACTATGATGCGGTTCCAACAATAGAAACTCTTCGCTAAAGGGTGCTCCCTGACGACGGTCATTGTAAGGAACTCACAAAGCACCCTTGCCACAGCTTCGAAGCCGCCCAAACCAAAGGCTTGTCCTAGGTCCTTCATTAGGAAGATCGGAAGTTAAGAAAGCCACGAACGGTGTGGGACCGGGTGTAAAGAAAATACACTAATGAACATTGGCGTGATCACCGAAACCAATCGTACACCCACGTGCGCCCAAACACGGCAAGTGTGAATGTCGTCAACTCTAAACCCTCAAAATCTGAGAAAATCGAGCTTGCTCCCCCAAACACATGAAAATGACAATCTTGGATTGTCGCCAACAAAGCTGGTCAAGAATCTCTCAGAGTTAGGAAAGTTGATTCGTTGGCTAAGGAAGAGTGAGCGACCACATCCGATCAAGATATGACTAAATAGTGTTACTTCCACGATGAGTATGTTCATATAACTAATGAATGCATAGTCCTTAGGAAAGAGATATCATTCCTCATGTCTTAGGGAAAGGTCACTAAAGTAAGCTCCTAATGCTCAAATCCTATCACAATCCTAGAATTCCAATCGCCACGAGAACGCCATCATTGTTTGTCCCAGGCTGAGTACTCAATATCATATTAGGGGGATCTAAGATATTTTTATTATCATACTATACGGCTAAGTGATACGATACAGCTGATAACCTTGAGCGGCTAATGGTTTCTAGTCATCCAATTGCTTCTTTTGTCCATTTCGTCACCACCTTCAACGATTCCAATATTGGAAGCCTGATGAGACCGCACCATGATGACTTGGTGATCTCGCTTTCTATCAAAAACAAGCTTGTAAAAAGGGTTCTCATTGACATAAGCAACTTCATGAACTTGATGACATTGGATGCCTGGAAAGAGATGGGCCCGACCGAAGAAGCCAATAATAATAAACTGATTACACTTGTCAAATTCAGTGGGGAAGTCGATCATACCTTAGAGGAGATAATACTCCCAACGCACATCAAGGGAACCAATGTACAAGTCTGATTCTTAGTGATAGATCGCCCATCATACTATAATGTGATAATGGGTAGACCATGGGTCCACAACATGAAAATCATCCCATTGACATACTAGTAGGTCTTCAAGTTTCCAACATCATGGGGAGTACATGAATCCTAATTGCTTCGCATGGTATCACGAAGACATGGTGGGAATCGATCCTTCGCTCATCACACGTATGCTTATTATCGATCCTAACAATGCTCAAATGAAGCAAAAAAGGAGGAAGTTTGCTCCTGAAAAGAAACCAAGTTGTCGACAAATAGGTCAAAAAGCTGCTATCGACCGGTAATGTGAAGGAGGTCAAGTACCCAAACTAGCTAGTCAATTTGAGTAGGCCAAGTAGTGAAGGAGGTACTGGCTTGAAAGAAGTCCTAGCTTGAAATAAAGCCAGCTTTTCTATGATATTCTTTAAATGGTGCATTTTATCCTTCTAAGGAATGAATCCTTCTAGGATGTGGGTTGTAAGCAAACTTCGAGGGCACGTTGGAAGAATATAATGTATATAAGGGAAGATAAAAACAAGACTTGATCAAGAAGCAAATCAAGTTGTCGGTCGGTATAACATAAAAAATTTTCAAACGCACCTCACGCGTGGCAAAGGAAGCGATAATGGGTCAGGGTTTGTTAGATTTCGCAGGGGCCGCCGCCGTAAGGGAGGTGATGGCGCGCGACAAAGCTGATAGGAAAAGAAAGAAAAAGGAGAGATTGGCGCCGATGGGCAAGTCGGAAGGCAAAATCCAGTCGGTTGAGGCAGAGATTTCGGAAGGGGCAATTCGGGCCAATAACAGAAGACTTCTTAGAAGCTCAGCCAAGGAAGCTCTGGTTGTTGCCGCTGATTGCGAAGTATGGGAAATTGTTGAGGATAGCCAACAAAAACCTGAATCTCTCGAAGTGGTGGAGGAGACGGTTTTTGAAGTCGAGAAGACTCAAGATCCTAACTTGGATGCTGATGTTGAGAATAGTTTAGCTTAGGAGCCTGTCTAGAATTCAAAGGTCGTGGTCGACGATGAATTCGAAAGGGAGAAAGGATTGCTGATAGTTAGGAAGATTTCTTTCAAGAAAGCTCTAGTTGGAAATAACGCTAATGTCAATGGAAAGAGGCTGAACTTCGTGGAACGATTCGGCAATGGAATCATAAAAAGACTACTGAAAAATGGAGGAGAATTCTGGTGGGCATGGTTGCGAGGACTCGATCTGCATTCCATGTGGTTTAGGGGTTTGCAAGTGCAAGATGGAATGTAAAGGCCCCACCAAAGGTGATTCAGAAAGACTCAAGTATTTTCATTTTCAAGCTCAAAAATGAAGAAGATATGGAGTGGGTGCTCAATAATGGCCCTTGGACGGTTGGATGAACGAGACCGATGGCGTTGGAGAGGTGATGTCATGCTTTTTAGTTAGTTTTTGTGGGTCATTTTCTAGGTTGTTTTGTGTCTTTTCTATTAGTTTGTGTGGTTTGTATGTGATTTCAACTCTCTTTCGAGGGTTGGAGTCGTTTCTGTTTGCTTTTGTGTTTTGTAGGTATTTGGAGCATTTAGGAGGAGTTTTCTAGCTTTCCCAAGAATTCTAGGAGATGGTGTGTGGCGGTGTTCGTAGTGTCGAGACAAGAGTGAAGTCAAGTGGGGTTTTGTCAAGGATTTCAAGGATGGAGTTACAAGCCAAATGGTGTCTTAAAAGGAGTTATAAGAAGTCTAACGGAACCAAGAAACATCAAGGAAGAAACACTAAAAGAAGGCCGAGCTTTGGAGCGAATTTCGAAACAAGGCAAGATGAGGACAAGTGTTGGTTGTGGGTTGTGGATGACCTTCCCTGGATTGTGGCCGACTTACCCTGAGCCGAGCGGGCGAAAACCGCCCAAGTAATTGTCTTTAGGGTATTTTATTTATGGGTTTCCAAGATAGATTGTAAATTCCTTTTTAGAAGATATCTTACTCTATATAAGGAGCCTTAGGGGTCTCTTTTCTAGTCTTAGGCATCATTATATCCAAACTCTTGGATAATTTAGAGAGACTTGGAAGGATTGTTAGGAGAAGCTTGAGGATTTTCAAAATTGTAGGTTTGAATTCTCTTTTTAAGTCAAGTTATTTGTTTTGAATCATGTCTTCTCCTTCTTCTTCTATGTTGATTGATCGCATGATGATTAGTGAGTAGTATCCTTTTCTAGGGTTGGGGTGAAACCCAACATAAGAATGCATGTTAAAACTTGAATCTTTGATCAAAACCTAACCTTTTAATATCTATCCTTTAACCCAACTTGTTGTGCTTAAATCCTTGATGAAAGTTGAGACATGTTCTTGTTTGCAATTGAGTTGAAAGATAAAATTGTGAATTTGAATAATTATTCGGGTTTGAAGCGAAAGTTAAAACCTTTAGATAACAAGTAGGATTGCAAGTTGACATTTTTATGAAAGTTGAGATTTTGACTTGTTTATTTGTGCCGAAAGTCATCAATGAGATTATAGGTTGGTTGATCTTTGAATGTTGTATGCATGCATGATTATGTTGTGGTAGATCCTTGGTCCTAGATCTTTTTCCCATTGTTTTTGAAGTTTATTTCATACCCAGTCTTGGTCGTGGTTGACCCCCTTAAGGTCATTGTCGACCCTCTCTACAACTTGGTTTTGTGTGTTCATAAGGTGAAATTCGTTGGTCGTGATCGACCTACCTCAGGTCGAGCTCGACCCATCTCTGAATCTGTGTTTTTGTATTGTTTTGCTTTGTTTTGTTAGGATTGATTGCTAGATTTTAGATCCTACTAACTCCCGTGGACGATCCTGACTGCGCTATACTCAGCGGGGTCTTGAATACAAATTTATTTGTTCAAGAAACCCTTCAACAAGAGTTGGAGTGAGGGATTGCAGCTGGATCCTTCTTGTTTTGAAACAACTCAAGTGTGGGTTGATTTACCAAATTTGGATGTGAGAATTTGGAACGAGGAGTTCTATAAAAAGGTTGGAAGTGCAATAGGGAGACTGATTCTTGTGGACAAAGTTACGAAAAATCAGGAAATACTTTCGTTTGCTAGAATACTTGTAGAGATCTCCGCAAGGATGCCGTTGAGGAAAGAAGTGACGTTTCAAGGGGAAGATGGAGAGAAGATACTTCAGCATGTGTGATATGAGTGGATACCGCCTAAATGTGAATCTTGTATGGCATTCCGACATGTAGCAGGAGATTGTGGAAATAAAGGGGAAACCAAATGGCAAAGGTCGGGTTGGGTTGACAAACCTGCGCGCAAACAATGGGTCTAGAAGAAGAAAGCAGACTTCGTTAAATTGCCAAAGGCTGTATGCGTAGTGATGTGAGGTTGGTTCAGAAATCCTCTGTCATAAATGGGGGAGCGTCTTCTTCGATGAACCAGCAGGATGGGGAGAGAGCTGTGAATCAGCACGAGGAGGAAGTTTGGGAGACGGTTAAGCACATAGGAGGGAGAGACAGTGCAGAGACAGAGAAACTAGAAAGGCAAAGAGGTGTTGATTGACAAATCGAAGTGTTGAGCAGAATGCAAGTAAATGGAGATGAAACATTGGAGGATGTTGATTTTGACGCAATACTCCCTAATGAATAGTCTTTCTATATCAATTAGGAATGTAAAAGGACTCAACGAGTCCTCTAAGTGTGAGTATGTAAATGGATTGGTTAAAAGAAATGCTATTGACATTATGGCTATTCTAGAAACAAGAGTTCGTAAGGAGAAAGTGGAAGGAGTCTCGAGACAGTTGCTCAGAGATTGGCAAAGAGTAACGAATGTGGGGGTTTTTGTTCAAGGTGACGGAGCGTCTCGGTTTTAGTCCCCTTCTCATCAACTAGGCTAGAGAATGTGCGATCAATAGTCATTTCACCATCAAAATTGGTAAAAGCTTCCATGGGCACTTCAAGGGTGAGAGGGGTCTTCGGCAAGGGGACCCCCTTTCCCCTTACATGTTCGTAATCTTCATGGAGTATCTCAATAGAGCGTTCGGTAAAATGACTAAGCAAGATGTGTTTAAATATCATCTTGGATTTGCAAGGGTCTGGGTCTCAAATTTGAGCTTTGACGACGATCTCTTCATTTTTTCGCATGGGAGCTCTAAATTGGTCAAGGCTATCAAGGAGGTGCTTGATCAGTTCAGTGCATTGTCAGGTCTGGAAATCAATCAAGAAAAATCTAAAGTTTAATGTGCAGGGCTAAAGGCTTTCGACGTGGCCGATATCTTAAGAGTTTTGGGTATAGAACAAGGCCGTTTACCGTTTAAGTATCTTGGTGTTCCGTTGTCTAGCTCGAGATTGCAAAGGCAGGATTACGAAGGGCTGCTCCAGAAGATCAGATAAAAAATTAACTCCTGGGCTAGTAGGCATCTGTCATATGCAAGGAGACTCGAGGTCACGAAGGTTGTGTTTTATGGCATTGTAAACTACTGGTGTAAGATCTTTTCATCTGCCGAACAATGTGAATAAGCAATTTCGAGTTTGCTTTGGTGTTTTCTCTGGAGCGGAAGATGCAACGGGAAGAAAGCACTAGTTGCTTGGAAGAAGATCAGTAGGCCTAAGGAGGAAGGGGGATTGGGGCTCAAGGACATTAAATCCTGGAAAAAGGCATTGTTTGTAGAACTGATCTTTGATATCGTGGAAGGAGCTAAAGCTAACTCTATTGGGCATAAGTGGGTAGAGGAAAACAATCTCAAAAACAGTGATTTTTGGAATGTGAACTGCAAAAAACTACCAACGCGTTATGGAAGGCCATGATCAGCACTAGAGATGCCTTGCAAGCAATGCTGAAGGCAGAAGTGTGCCCGCTGTTCTGCTGGCAAGAGGAGGCAAGCTCGACACCAACAAGTTGTACGACAGCACTAGAGAAAGAGTTGAGGAGGTTAGGTGGAAGGACATGGTTTGGCATACACTCAATGTTGAGGGTCGCTTTCAATACATGGAAGGTCTTCAGCGGTGGTACCATGACCAAGGATAGATTATGCCGGCCGTTTCGGTATGATCCAGGACAAGTTTTGTGTGCTATGCAGCGGTTGTCAGCAGGAGTCAGTGCAACACCTTTGGTTCGAGTGTAGTTACACCAATCATGTGCTTCGTGATGTGCTGAAGTGAGCTCATATTCATAGAAGAACTACAAGTATTGAGGATTGGAAAGAGCAAGCCTACAAATTGAGGGGTTGGAATACATTAAAATTCAAGATTTAGAACTTATGTCATAGTGTGGTTATATACCACACTTGGAGTGCTAGAAATAGGCTGTTTTTTTTGGTACAAGCATTTGGAAGAGGATGAGTGCACTATAATTTGTATTCGTTTTGTTAGAAATTGCCTAAGAGCTAGATGGAAGGCTAAGTCGAGGAAGGAAAGAAGGATCCTAACTAAGCTAGGTATCGAAGATGATGTAATTAGTTAGCCTAGTGTCAAAAAATTTGTTCGACCACGTTAGTGAATAAATAACCCTGTTTATTAAAAAATAAAAAGCAAATCAAGTTATCATTATGAGTAGATATGACATATTTGATTGGAAGCTTATCTAATGACATTTTCAGAAATATTGGTCTAGATACTCAGTGGGACTATTGCATTTCGGACAAGCTCAACACTCCTAAAGCGTCTTTCACTTTCTAGATGATAGCAAGAAATGAAGTTGTTACTAAGAACAAACTCAACACTTTGAGCATTTTGCAAGATGACAAATGCGAGTTAACTTTGTGCTAACAATTAACAAGAAATGATGGACCACTGATGGTTTAATTGTAGATTTTCAAGAGAGCTTCTTAGCAAGAAATTCTCATGGGCCAAGATTGGAAGAAGATGCAACCGTTTTACTGACTGAATAAGGGCGTTGGAGAGCATTACCAACAAGAAAAGCTTCATGTTTCACACATTTGGATGGCATATTTTTGTGTTGTGAGTTATTTCATTTGGAGAGTTAGAAATAGCCAAATATTTAGGTTGGATGATTGCTCTAGTGATGATTCTCAAGCATAGTGATAGGTCACGTGCAAATTTGTTTCAAAACTAGATGAAAAAACAAAATTAGAGATTATAGGAGACGGTGCTCTAACATAAGAGTTTGGAAACCCCTTGTACCTTAGGTTGCCTAGAAGATGTTTTTGTATCCAGTTTACACTATTTAAAAAAGAATGAATTACCTTCTTATTTAGAAATAAGGCACAATCATTCATCACATATTGAGTATTTATTACACACTCGCATGAAAAATTAATTAAAAGCATACACTATGATACAAGAGTATGCATCGTCGTGCTAATTTATGTAAATAGCAATACAAAATAATAATATAGTTTTTAATCCCCTCTCCTATGCTGATTTTACGATGAGTCGTGCTAATTTACGATGAGTCATCGTAAATAATCCCCTCTCCTATGCTAATATAGTTTTTATTTAAATAATCCTTAAAAATAATATTTATTTAAATAATCCTTGTACCTTAGGTTGCCTAGAAGATGTTTTTAATCCCCTCTCCTATGCTGGTAGACTTGAAATAGTCAGAGCTATTTTCTATGGTGTTATCCAATATTGGTCCAAGATTTTCATTCTCCCCAAGGTTGTTGTCAAGGAGATTAATAAGTTGCTCAGAAACTTCCTCTGGAGTGGTACTAGTACTGGTTCTAAGGCCCCTATAGCCTGGAAACGTGTTTGTAATCCTAAAGAGGAAGGAGGGCTTGGGCTCAAGGATCTGATTGCCTGGAACAAGGTCAATGTTGCTGAGCTCATATTTGATGCCACCTCTGATTCTGACTCCATCTGGCATAAATGGATTGAAAAAACTCTTGCTAGGGGTCAGAGCTTCTGGGATGTGAGAAGTAAAAACACATCTAGTGCCATATGGAAGTCTGTTTTAAGCCTGAGAGATGAATTGATCGAGTCCTTGCTGAGAGATCAAGCCCCTTGTATTATCATGGCAAGGTATGGGAAATTTGACTGGAAAAGCCTGTATGATAGCATCAGAACTCATGGTCATGTTGTCAACTGGGCTGAGCTAGCCTGGAACAAGCTCAATACACCAAGAGTTGCATTTATGTGCTGGAAGATTGCAAGCAATGGCATCAATACTAAAGATAAACTGCTGCAATGGGGCCGAACACAGGATGATCACTGTGTTCTGTGTGAGGGCTCCAATTCTGAAACCTCAAGTCACCTGTGGTATGAGTGTTCTTACTCCTCCAAGGTACTGTCTGGGGTGCTCGGATGGGCTCACCTAGGCAGGAAAAGCAAGACTGTTGAAGACTGGTTTGATCAAGCAAGAAGTCTCAAGGGCAGGAAGAGAATCGAATTTGCTGTGTGGAACAATTGTCATAGCGTAGCTGCCTATTTCATATGGAAGGTGAGAAATTTGGTGATCTTTAGCAACCAAACCACTAATGTGGATGATTGTACTTGCATGTGCATTAGACATGTGAGGAATTGTATTAGAGCTAGATGGAAGGAGAGTTCGAGAGGTGCTTGCAAGTACCTAGAAAAGATTGAGAATGAAAGTGTTGTAAATAGCTAGCTTCGCTAGCAAGTTTTGTAACCGTTTTTGTTTCTTCAATAATATTTAACCTTTAATTCAAAAAAAAAAAAAAATTGTTAATATAACCCGATTAAATAATTAAGGTTCCTTCCCTTTTATCTCCTCGACTTATATTCTCACACGATCCATTTTCATATATAAATAAATTGTTATTTTAAAGTAAAAATTACACGACAATAAGTAATATCATTCTGATTATATACATTTGTATTTTTCGAACTATTATGTAAGTGGAGGAGTGTCAAGTGGTACGTTAAGAGGAGAAGAATTAAAGTTGCTCGATCTTGTCTACAATGCTTGTACGACAACAAAATTATGAATTGGGGTTAGAACCGGAACACATGATGCATGCACATGCAAATTATATAAAGATTAGTACATAAGCAACTGATATACTTTTTGGTGAGGTACCAGGTATGCAAGGTGCTTTGTATAATCACTGAATAGGGAGTATAACCATGTGAAGAGTGCATGATTGGTAGCTAAGGATCCATCCATCGGTTGCACCAAATTGATTGGTTGATGTTTATGTGTCGATGCATCCAATCCATTTCTTAGATTGCAAACCTCAACTTTTTTAAATTGAATGCTTAAGGATGATCCCTACAATGATTGATCCTTCGTCCCTCGTACAGCTTCCCCTCCGATCTTTTGATCAATTTCGAGCACTTGCTTAAATTAATATACGGTAGTTCAAAGCTGACATGTCGTTCCATTGATCTATGAACTTAATTTTAGAATGAAATCTCTTCGAGTTTATATCCTGAGCCTAGTGCGTACAGGAGCCTCCAATGTTGTTCGTGATAACAACTCTCACACTTAACATTGAAGAACCGAGATTTTGACGGCCACAAATCGAAATCGACTTAGGTGTGAACAATTAGTTAACCTTATATGTCCCTTGTAATCTAAACTAATTAATCTAATTGATCCAATCGGTATGTATATGCTCAAGATAAAGTTAATCTTACAATTATAATGATGTGTCTTACGATGAGTCAGACGAGACGGGATTAAAAACATTATTTTTAAGGATTATTTAAATAAATAAATTTATTTTATTATTTATATAGTAATTTATGTAAATAGTAATACAAAATAATAATATAGTTTTTATAAAATTTAATACTATATTATATTATGAATTTTAAAATAAAATTTATACATTTCTTTAAATCTAATAAATTTGGGTCAACTCAATCGGTTGCAAGTTTCAACCTCAAATGGGTAAGGGTCAGGAGGTTGTGTAGCATGCAATAACGTACACAAATGAAGATATTGTTCACACCTTACTAAAATGTCCTTTCACAAATGAAGCCCATAAAATTAATAAACCTAAAGCTAGCCTAAGTTATTGGCCAAATCGAACCAGATAACAAAAAACCATATCAATTCCTAGAGGTACGGTATCCGATCATTGACATCCAAAGAGGATCTTAATACCCTCATTTTTGCCTATTAGTGCATTTCATTTTTATTTTTTTGGTCGAATTAGTGCATTTTATATTTTAGAAAGAAGATATTATTCGCTACAGATAATCAAAGTACCAATAATCATGAAAACATAAGTGATTTCATCCGCACATAATTACTTTAACGGTTAGATTGCAAACACCAAAGAATGTTGACCTCCTTACCCTAGACAGTCAAAAGTAGGAAGGAAAAGATGAACATCGAAGTGGGTAAGACCCAAATAAAACCTTAGGGAAATTCCGCCCGGTAATCACGAGGCTTTGCAAATTCCGCGTGGTGTCCAAAGTTTTTCGGGATTCCGCATGGTAACCACGAGGTTTTGCAAATTCCGCGTAGTAACCTTGGCCTATAATAAAAAGTTAAAATTATATAAATACTTACCCATACTTTCAAATTAATTACACAAATCACCCTATCTTTAGTTTTTTTAAAAAAAAACTATTACTAATATATTTTTATAAAACATCTTAATTTATAATTTTAGTATTATATATATTTTTTTATTTACTCTTTTCCCATGACACTATGTATTATTATTTTACAAAATCTTCTATTTTTTATTATTATAAAAAGAACCACATTTTTCAAATTTGTATAAAAAAACAGTTCCTTTTTCAAATCAAAAAAATCATACCTAATTTTAAAAAAAACTACCATTTCTTATTAAAAAAATATAAACTTGAATTTTATTAATAGTTGATCTTTTAAGGGGGTGTTTTTTAAAAGTGGGTGCACTAGTTCAAGTAATTTGTTTTTAAAATATAATAAATTTCTTTTTCTAAGCATAATGTACATATATCATGACATTAAAAATGTGTAACAACTATAGGCTTTTTATGACATGTACAGCTCTAGGAATTTTTTTATTTTTCATAAATTAACATTTAAAAATAATAAAGATTATATATTGAGTAATATTTTTCATTAGGGATTTTAAGAAAATAGATTTGATAGTTTTATTGAAAAACTCTATTTAAATGATATTTCTCATTACATATAATAAATCAATTTGTTTATTTATTTTTTCAACAAACCTATCAGATCTATTTTGATTTTTTAATATAAATTTGAAAATTGTGATTCTTTTTTTTAAAATAAACAATAGAAGATTTTGTAAAATAATAATATATAGTGTCATGTAAAAAGAGTAAACAAATAAATATATATATAATAATAAAATTGTAAAGTTAGTTGTTTTATAAAAATAGATTAGATATTTTAAAAAACTAAAGATAGGGTGATTTGTGTAATTAAGTAGAAAGTATGGGTAAGTTTTTATATAATTTTAACTTTTTATAATAGGCAAGGTTACCACGCAGAATTCTCAAAACCTCGTGGTTACCATGCGGAATACCGAAAAACTTTAAATACCACGCGGAATTTACAAAACCTCATAGTTACCGGGTGGAATTTCCCAAAACCTTATTACACTTCGCCTTTATGCTGTAGTCAGCTTGAATGGTGTATTCATAATCAGTGTTGTCCTTCATGATCATTTATTGTTTGCCAGTTGTTTGAAAGGTCAACATTCCAGTTTGATCATTCAGGGATTTGTTGTAATTTGCCGTTGAACAATGTCGTGCTTGGTGACTAGTGATTTTGTGGGAGATGGAACGGATTCGTGCTGAAAACACTATCTATTAGCCCGCTTTTAGAGTTGGAACATCGATTATGTCTTTCGGAAGGGCAACTTTGTAGCTAACTACATATCGCTAGTTTCTCTCATCACCTGTCCCCTATTTTGATCTGGATCTCTAAAACCTTCTAATTATTAATTGAGGGGGACCCTACAATTTCTCATCTAGAAAAAAAAAAGACATTCTTCATCCTCTATCGAACAAATATTTTTCCTCACCAAAAAAAAAATCGAGCAAATATTTTTGTTAATTATGAATTTGTGAGATTGATCGAGAAACTAAGAGCATCTTCAAGAGATTTATTAAAATTATAAAATTTTACGGAGATCTCTATAAAATATCTGATCTTACTCCAACAACTTCTCTATTATAGAAAAAATAGTACAAATCCCGAAACCATGGACAGGTAATGTAAATGTAAACTCGACTTAATCGATTTGAGATCGAATTTTGATCCGAGTCTGTTTTTTATTCGAGAACTTACAATTCATGCCCGATATACCCAAGTTCGAACCTATTAACTTATATATATTATTTTATTTTGATGTCAAATATTAAATCTATTATTTTAATTAATTATGTAGAATCTTCATAAAAATGAAAAAATTCACGTTGACCTAAAATAAAAAATATTTAAATGAAAATTATATTTTCCTATCAAAATCAAGGAAGATATCAAAGATATCCAATATCATTTTTTCTATTGATTTTAGCAAGATTTGTTATTGATTTATATTAAGAAAATCAATTAACCTATCAAAAATTGGATAAGATATTATAGTAGATATAAATGTGTTAGAAAATTTGTGTGTGTTTCGATGGTTCCAAACAGGTTGTGGACAGGAGTCGCCGACATCACAAAGATAAAATCAGAAGTCGCCGACCACCTCGACAACCTGGTTGCTTAAAAATCCGAAGCCGAGCGGAACTCCATATAAGGCAAAGCGCGTGGCAGGTTTAAGGAAAGCGCGGCATAAGGATTCTGGAAGTTTTATTAAGGCAAGAAGAAGTGCGTACATGCCAAAAATCTTAATGGATTATTGGGAGATAATTAGGAAGATTTTATTGTGTCTTAAGGAGCTGATTAGGAAAGATTTTGTAAGGATTGTGTGTAATTCATTCTTTGGGCAAAAAGGATGAATTATACCGCAATCTCCCTAGTTTATATATTCTGTTCGGTGTTCTGGAGAGTTAAGGAACATAGGAGAGAACGGCGCAGAACTAAGCAAGAGTGTTCTATGAGTACGGGTTTCTGAGAGGGTTTCATGTACTGTGTGCGAGTGTTGCTGAGAGGGTAGAAGATAGGTTCGTGTGACTCGATCCTGTAGAAGGGAGGGTACGAGAGGAGTTGTATTGGGTGAGGGTTGAGTACATAGGCAAGAGTACTTGCAAGAGGGCGTGGGATTCGCCTAGCGTGGGATTCGCATCTTGGAGTAGGAGCACCTTTGTAAGCCCGAGAAATCAATATAACGAGTCGAAGTACTCTTCAAGTCCTACCAAGTGAGAAGCTTGGGAGGCAAGTGGTTTTTCCCGAGATAAACTAGTTGGCTTGTGGAGGGTTTTCACTCTAAATACCCATGTGCAAATCTAGTAACTTAAAGTCTTTCTTGTGTTTGAATTTCCGCTGCACAACCTAAGGTTGTTAACTCGGTCGACGACATCGTGTGTGTCGGAGACTTCTGGTACTAACACAGATCCTACATTTGGTATCAGAGCTTTGGCTCTAGATTTTGCTAGTACCTTGCAGAAAAGATGACTACCACCAACACCGTTGTGAATGACTCCTTTTGGAAACCTCCAATTCTCAAGGCTGGAGAGTACGACTGGTGGGCTAAGCAGATGCGTACCCACATATGCTCTCTTGATGGTCAACTATGGAAAGTAATTTCTATTGGCCCTGAGAAGTTCCTCAAGGCGGATGGCAAGGAGAAAGAGGTCACGGAGTATGATGATGCTGACTTCAAGAGGTTGGAGAAGGACGAATGTGCCAAGAAGGTTCTCCACCATGCCATGACTAGTAGTGACTTGAAGAAGGTGATTGGCTATGACACCGCCAAGGATATCTGGGATGCTCTCAAACGTCTCCATCAAGGGAATGATGATGTCAAAAAGGACAGAATCATAACCCTTGAGCGAGAATATGAGAACCTATTCCAAGGAAAGAACGAGTCTAGCCATGACTACTACTCAAGATTCCAAGCTGTGGTCAATCAACTAGAGTTTTTTGGAGAAAAGCTTCCACAATGGAAGCAAACCAACAAGTTGATTTCTGGCCTCAACAAGAAGTGGGATAGCATGGCGACTTCTCTTCTCACTCAGAAGAAGACTAAGTCGATGACTCTGGAAGACATCGTTGGTCAACTGACCATGTATGGAGGTATCCAACAACGGAGGGATGATAGACTTGACTCTGAAAAGATCAAGAATATTGCCTTGAAGGTCGAAAAGGCCTTCGACATTGCTCAAGGACAAGATGATGAAGAGGTCGTCGACGACGACGTTGCTCTTATTTCTAAAGCAATGAAGAGACTTTGGAACCGCAACAAGGCTCCAGCCAAAACCCCCAAAGCTACTAGAGACATGAAGGGAGTGATCTCCTATCACTGCCAAGACAAAGGGCATTTTGCTAAACAATGTCCAAACAGGGAGGCTGGCAAGAGCATTTTGGCGACTTGGGACATGTCTGATGAAGAAGAAGACGGGTCACCGACCAAAGAACACTGCTTTATGGCCTTGAGTGATGACTCCTCAAGTGAGGTAAAAGACACTGAACTTTCTTCTCTTTTAGCTAAGAAGACACGTGAACAACTTTGTGCTATCATTGAAAAACTTGGTCTTCAAGTTTCGGAACTAAGTGAAGAAATTGATGAAAAAGATGAAAAAATTGCCAACTTGATTGATGATAACAAAGTTTGGTCTTCTAAAGTTATAGGTCTAGAAAAGAAAACTCTCTCTAAACTTGTTGATCGCACTAAATGCTCTAACCTTGAGTCTTAGGTTGTTGACTTTAGGAAACAGGTTGACGACCTTGAAAAACAGGTGTCTAATCTTGAAGGTGAAAAGCTCATGCTGAAACTGGGAAATGCTAAGTTGTCTAGTGATCTTGAAAATCTGAAGATAGATGATGAGGTTAAGAAACAGAAATGGAAAGATGAGTTTGTCGCCGACAAGGTCCAAGAAGTCAAGGGAGACTTCGGAAGGAGATTTGTGAAGATTGTTGAGCGACCTGGTCTCGGTTATGGGAAAAGCCAAAATGAAAAGGGGAACACTTCTAACTCTCAGACATCCAAAAGAAAAATCCCCTATGCATGGTCACAACGCAAGTTGTTCATTGCAAGTGGCGGACCCCAAGGGTAAAGAGAAGCAGAAGTGGTACCCAAATCAAAAGGTTCGTACCATGTGGGAGAACCAAGTCCAAAACGCTGGCCCTTCCCGAATTGATTTCCAAGCCCGGGTCGACAACAAACCCGTCTACCCAGGATATAGTAAGTATGTAGGCTTAAAATCTCACATCACATGCTGGTATTATGGCAAAGGAGGTCATTACAAACATGAGTGTTTTAAAAGAGCTAAAGATTATAAAAGGGCTAGGAAGTCGAGGATTGCTAGTAAGAAACCTAATGTCATCAACTCTGTCAAGAACCCAAAACCTGCTAATGCTAATGTTTCTGCTCATGATGTGAAATACGTTGCTCGACCCAAAGCGGTTCGTAAAAACTAATCTTGTTTATGCAGGTTGAAGTGAGTGTCGACGACTCCTGGTTCATCGACAATGCGTGCTCAGCTCATATGACTGGAAAATCTGAGGATTTTGTCTCACTTCAACAACACAAGGGAGGTAGCATTATTTTCGGAAACAATAGCAAAGGTGTGGTTTCTGGAATTGGAAAGGTGAAGATCTCAAGTAAGGTTTCAGTTTCTGATGTTAGCTTGGTCGACAACCTTGGTTTCAATTTGTTGAGTGTAGCTCAACTGTGTGCTAACGGGAAAAATCAAGTTGTCTTTGATCATAAGTAGTGCCAGGTGATTGAAATAAGTACAGGTAGGACGCTTCTGAAGGGATTATGCAGAAACAATGTTTACAAGTTTGATCTCAGCTTACAATCTAAAGAGAGTTTGTGCTTGAAGTCTGGTACAGAGGTTGCCGACCTCTAGCATAGTCGGTTTTGTCATGCTAGCCCGCAGTTGCTGATCAAATTGCATAGAGAGGAGATAGTTCATGGTTTGCCCAAGATTGATGTCTCTAAATCTTGAATCTGTGATGCTTGTGTGAAGGGTAAGCAAGTAAGGTCCTCTTTTAAGTACAAGAAGGAGGTAAGCACCTCCAAGCCCCTTGAGTTGATTCACATGGACTTGTGCGGACCTATGCGTGTGCAAAGTAAAGGAGGAAACAGATATGTCTATGTTATTGTTGATGATCACTGACGCTATACTTGGACTATCTTCCTTGCTTCTAAAGATCAGGTTTTCGAGGAGTTCCAAGCATGGGCAAAGGTTATTGAAAGGAAGCTTGGTAATTCTTTGGCGGCTATTCGATCCAATCATGGCACAGAGTTTGAGAACTCTGAGTTTCTGGAGTATTGTAAGAGGACTAGAGTCAGCCACAACTTCTCGGCGCCAAGGACCCCACAGCAAAATGGCGTAGTTGAGAGGAAGAATCGAGCACTAGAGGAGATGTCGCGGACCTTGCTTATCTCTAGTGGTCTTCCAAAAAAAATTCTGGAGAGAAGCAATTCATGCAGCCTGCTATGTGATGAACAGGGCTATGTTACGTCCACTACTTGGAAAGACTCCGTATGAGCTGCTGAGAGGAGTCAAGCCCAATGTCGCCCACCTTCGCACTTTCGGGTGTAAATGCTATATTCATAACAATGGGAAGGACAGCCTGGGCAAGTTCGATCCAAGAAGTGATGTTGGCACCTTTGTTGGCTACTCTCCCACAAGCAAAGCTTACAAGGTGTACAACAAGAGGACCAAGAAGATTGAAGAAAGTGTTCATGTGGTGTTCGATGAAAGCACCATGGCAGGTTCTTTGATTCAGGATCATGATGGAGGTGATCAAGGTTACTTCTTATTGCCTGAAGATGTCTCTGTCAGGGATAATGTTGAAAGTCCGTCTGGGGTCGCCAACAGTGACAGTGTCGCCGACTCAGATCTGAACGCAAAGGCAGATCAGAATCAGAATCAGGATCAGAATGCAGATACTGTGCAGAATCAAGGTATTTCTGAGGCTAGGGAAGCAGATCAAGCAGGTCAAAGTTCAGATCAAGCAGTTCAAAGCTCAGTTTCAGGTAGCTCGCCGCAGGTCGACGACTTGACTCAACTTCCTATCAGGAATTATCAGTAGAAGGATGCTCATCCGGTCACCAACATCATCACTGATTATTCGAAGGGTGTGCAGACGAGGTCCTCACTTAACCTCTTTGCCTTCAATGCCTTCATTTGTATGTTGGAGCCGAAGAACGTTGAGGAAGCTTTGAAAGATCCGGACTGGGTCAATGCCATGCAGGAGAAACTTCATCAGTTTGAGCGCAATAAGGTGTGGCACTTAGTCCCTAGGCCGAAGGGAAGAACAGTGATTAGAACACATTGGGTGTTCAGAAACAAGTTGGATGATGAAGGCAACGTGGTCAGGAACAAGGCCAGGCTTGTAGTGAAAGGTTACAATCAACAAGAGGGAATTGACTATGATGAAACCTTTGCCCCCGTAGCTCGTCTTGAGGCAATAAGGTTGTTGATTGCATATTCTACCTTTCATGGGTTCAAATTTCAGCAAATGGATGTCAAGACCGCATTTCTCAATGGGTATTTGAAGGAAGAAGTCTATGTTAAGCAAACTCCCGGTTTTGAAGATGTCGCCAACCCAGATCATGTTTACAAGCTTGATAAGGCTCTCTATGGGTTGAAGCAGGTTCCTCGCGCGTGGTATGATAGGCTATCATAGTTCTTAATCCAGAATGGATATGGTCGAGGAGAGATTGACAAGACCTTATTCTTGTTCAGGAAAGGGAATCACACTCTGGTGGTTCAGGTCTATGTCGGTGACATCATCTTTGGCTCAACAGACCCTGAGTTAGTGAAGCAGTTCGCCAACCTCATGTCGAGTGAGTTTGAAATGAGCGTGGTTGGTGAACTCAAGTTCTTTTTAGGACTTCAGGTCGTGCAGGATGAGGAAGGTACCAAGACCCATCAACAAAAGTACCTCAGGGAGTGTGTGAAGAAGTTTGGTCTTGAGAGCTCTCGCTCTTTTGACACTCCCATGTCGACAACCACTTCACTTGGAAAAGATGAGAAGGATCCAAAGGTGAATGGAACTTTGTATCGAGGTATGATTGGATCTCTCTTATATCTTACAGCTAGTAGGCCGGACATTGTCTTTGTTGTGTGCCTTTGTGCAAGATTTCAGGCCGATCCAAGAGAACCTCATCTAAAGGCTGTAAAGAGGATCATTCGTTACCTTAAGGGTAGTGACAACTTGTGTCTGTGGTATCCGAGGTTCAGCAACCTTGACCTGGTCGGCTACATTGATACAGACTTCGCAGGGAACCGTATTGATAGGAAGAGTACATCCGGGATGGCTCAGTTTATGGGGTCTTGCTTAGTCTCTTGGGGTTTGAAAAAGCAGAATTCAGTCGCTCTATCTACAGCTGAAGCCGAGTATGTCGCAGCCGCTGCATGTTGTTCACAACTTCTCTGGATCAAACAACAACTCAATGACTATGGAGTCAAGTGTGGGTTAGTTCCCATACTCTGTGACAACACAAGTGCTATAAATATCTCTAAGAACCCGGTGCAACACTCAAAGACAAAGCATATTGAGATAAGGCACCATTTTCTTCGAGATTGTGTGGAGAAAGAGATGGTCTCCATGGAGTTTTGTAGGACGGATGAACAAAGGGTGGACATTTTCACCAAAGCTTTAAATCGGGAACCCTTTGAACGACTTCGCATGGAGCTAGGTGTGATCTCTCTTGATTAACTTGTTACCTTACATGCTACCCCTCAATGACTGGTTGAAATCTGATTGTTTATCATAAGAATAGCATGCTTATGTGTTGTAAGTCTAATAAGGTATTCATGCTTTGATTGATGATTCACCTTGCTTGTGTGCGCATGTCGACGACTTCCTCCTTGTTGTGATTATGCTTGCAATTATATTGAACTTTTTCTTTGAGCCCAAAAGAATCAACCTGATGACCCCTGAACCCTCATTAGAAGCCCAAATGATGGTTGATTCTATAATTGTCCCCGACCTATCATGCTTGAGAGTCTCTATGAGCCTATTTGCTTGTTTGTGTCAATTAAACTGAGACTTATCAACATGATCGACAAATTCCACAAAATATTGTTTTTATGCTTGGGTTGCTTTGACACCACCCGGTGTGACCCAACCCCCAAGCTACTTCAGGTGGTAATTGTCATAGTGCATTCAGTCTGATGATTATGTTCAAAAGTGTGAGAACAGGTACAAGTCGACGACTTCTCATGTGTGTCAGTTAAGGTCGACGACTTATCAGGTTATCTCAGGGCTGTGCTCAAAAAAAGTGAAGTGCTGAGAAGAAATGGAGAAAGCTGTTGTGAAGTCAACGACATCGCTGTTGTCACCGACTTTTCAGTGCGAAAGCGCATGAGTTATTTTTGGGCGAAATTTTGACAGGTATTTCAGTTTGAAATCTTTGGAAAGTGGAGATTTTCTGACAGAAAAGCGAATTCAAGTGGAGTATAGTAGGGTTGAGCACCGGTCCAAAACCGGACCGGACCGGACCGGACCGGACCGGGGACCGGATGCCCCTAAATATGTGGACCGGGGACCGGACCGGAAAACTCCGGTCCGGTCCGGTCCCGGTCCCGGTCCGGTCCGGTTTTGGACCGGATTTTTATTTTTTTTAAAAAATAATATTATTTGAAATAAAAATTAATTTTTTATTAAAAAAATTATAATTTATTTAGAGAAATTTATATAAATTATGAAAAATATAATATTATTAAGTATATAATATAAATGTGAAACTTAAATATTAAAAATAAACTACAAAAACATTAAAATTAATATAATTTTTATTTAAATTTAATTTTTATAAATGGACCGGACCTGGACCGGACCGGAGACCGGATTTCTAAAATCCATGGACCGAGGACCGGACCGGAAGTGCCCTGGTCCGGTCCGGGTCGGTACCGGTCCGGTCCGGTCCGGTCCAAAAATCCGGTCCGGACCGGATTTTGCTCAGCCCTAGAGTATAGTTGCTTTGTCGAAAGTGGGTGAAGTCCAAAGGATGTTGGGCTCGTTTGATGGAGTTAAAAAAAAGGGAGAGAAAAGAAAAATAAAGTAAAAAAAAAAATTTAAAAAAGGGGTAACTAGGGAAGCTGAGAATGATTTTGCTGAGACAGGAAGTTCTGGAGCAGAGTTGGCAACTCTGAATGCTAAGTTAGATGAACTGGAGAATCAGAATCTTGAGTTAGCAAAGGGTATTGTGCAGATGCTTAAGAGGATGGCAGAGGTTAGTGAAGATGTTGACGACATCAAGGAAGCACGGATAGCTATGATCTAGTCGTCGACTAGTGCACATTTGACTTTACCACTATCCTGCTTTCTATCCCTACCGCATTATTCGTTCCACTAAAACTTTTCTTAAGTTCGATATGGTTGTAAGATATTAATACTCCTGCTGTGTGTGTTCTGATTGACATTGCCATGCTTGCATGGTCGCTGACTTGGTCTCTGCATGCTTTTGCCTATATTAGCTTGTAATATCCGCAAAGTTAATAAAACGGATCATGAAATACTCCTTAGTTTTATGACTCAATTTTGTCTTTGGAACGACAAGAGAAAGGGCAAAGGTCACCCGATTAACCGAATAGCGTTGGATAACGCTAAACGGACACCTTAACTTCAAAAATTCATAAAACCTTCATTAGAGCTCGGAATCGAGTAATTCCAAATCTTAATGGTTGATAAAGGAGTCTAGTTTCATCCCTCAAAATTTGAGGCAATTCCGATAAGTATCCAAAAAGTTATGCCAATTTTACGGAAACGTTGCCCAGTCCCCAAAAGGCAGCGACCGCCGCCAAAATGGCAGCGACCGCCGCCTTGCTGAATATGCAAGTGGCCGACGGGACGTTTTTCTTGTGGGCGCCGGGGTTTTGGGAGCTGTTGTAGTATGGCTTGGGGACCAATCATAGCACCTTTGGGCAATGTCAACTATGGTTTGTCAACCCCTTTTGGCTTGTTAGGCTTGATGTCAACTCTCTTTCTTGGATTATTAGGAAGATAGAACACTATAAATAGGGGTTGAAGATGATGGATTAAGGCATCCAAATCTCTCCTCTCTCCCTTTGAAACCTCTTCCATTATAAAGTTCAAGTGTTCTTCTTGCTACTGTTGGCAAAAGCTCGTCGAAAGGTGGCCGGAGTTGATCGGAGGAAGCTTGCAAAGTCGCGCCGTCGTCACTGCAGTAGGCAGCGACCGCCACCAACAGGGGCAGCGACCGCCGCCAGGGGCAGCGACCGCCGCCAAGGGGGCAGCGCCCGCCGCCAGTGTCCTAGCTTACGTTTCGTCCCGGGCCGTTGCCTAGCCGTTGCTCGGGCCGTGCCTTGCCTTTGCCTTGCCTCTTGCCTTGTCTTAGGCCTTGTCTAGGGCCTTGCTAGCCTCGACTTCACGCCTCGATTAACGCTTTTAAGAACGTCTTAAGGCAAGTGGATGGTTCTTCGTTTCCTTACTCGATAATTGTGAAATTGCTTTCCGTTATCACAATAATCGTTGGGAAGAAACTTGTTTGCTAATAATTTGATTAGGATTATTATGCTTATAGATAATGACCATTGTTCAGTATTATTATCGAATGCTAGACTTGGACTTAGGTCTCCGATGATGTGTGGCCTTTGATTGTTTCAAGTCTCTTTTCGAGACTTTGCTCTAGATTAGCTTAAGATAGGGATTGTCGGTTTAGTGATCCGCTATCTCTTTATAACGTATTAGGAGGTATATTTAGCTATCGGCTCCTGATACTGGGTCATGACTCTGCCTTTCTCCGAATAGAGAGGCTAACACTCTTGCAAAGTGTTGAGGACTATGTTCCTTACTTTGGCTCGTTCCTCATTAGGACTTGCCTATCTCTAAAAGTCACTAAGTAAAGTGCTTTGATTTATAACTAATGAAAGATTAGTGCTTCGTGCATAGTAATCAATGAACGCGGGGTGATTAGTACAACTTGGAAAATCACTCCGGGTCCACATTATTGTCAATCGCCTATCTAATCTGAATGCATGACTCGAGTTGTTAAAACGCCTATAAAATGGCAAGATGGGTTCAGGTGTATAAGCGTCCTTGTGGCCACCTCCCTGTCGGCATCTTCGAGTTATGATGAGGTTGATACGATTCGATATATGTTGGATGCTTTTCAAAATCTTGAATGTTTAAGTTCCCAACGAATCGATAAACACATTTCCTTTCTTAGGCGTTATTTCCTGATAACGTCCTATTCCCGAGAGAGTTCTATCTTCTCTTCGTACACCGTGCCAAACACCTAAACCTCTCGCTCAAACTGCTGCTTTGCTATCGTCATGATGAACCTCGACTAACGTGCACCTACGAGTCATCATATGGCTAAGGATTGCCGTTATGTCTGACCTTTTTCAGAACCGAAGCATTACTCTCCCACTTGTTTAGTCTCATGTTAGACTAACATCCCTTCTTTCTTTCCCAACTCTGTTGGCTGGTATTCCTTGCTTTTATGGAGATATCAGATAGGAAAGGGAAGGCTATCCAGGAGTGACTGAAGACCTACGATGGAAGGAAGGATGGAAGGAAGGATGGAAGGAAGAAAAGAAGGAAGCAAGACGTCTTCAAATATTTTGTCTACTTTATGGTTTCCACTCGCTTCCGTCTCTATCCGAGACTTGTATATTCCGCTGCAAACTCCTTACTCTTGTATTACTAAACAACTTAAGGCGTATGAGCCTTTGTAACCGAATCCAGCTTTTGTTATAAAATATGATTTGGTTTTGATATTTATCGTGTTACGATACTTAAGCCTTAAACGGCTTCGGACCGTGAAATCCGAGGTCGTTGGCGGTAATACCCTTATGCTTGTGAAATCGGGGTGTTACAGTTGTGGTATCAGAGCCAAAGGTTTTCTTTTCCAAATTTGAAAATATTTTTCATGTTTTCGGAACCGGCTTTTTCCTTCCGAGGGTTTCTTGTAACAGACCTCAAGAGACCACCGTTTTATACCTCGGCTTCTCGTAACAGACTTCGAGAACCGATCATTTCTTCAAACCTTCTCGTAATAGACTTCGAGTTGTGAGTTTATGTTTTCTTTAAATATACTTCCTTCACATCATCTTCATAGACTTGCACTGATGTATCTAACCTTCTACTCCTTTACAGGAAGATATGTTATGATCGCCAGATTGCACCTTACCAGACTTGCAACATCATCAGAGATGTGGTGCCTTCCGAAGAAGGGCTTGCTGAGTGGCCAACTTGGGATGAGCCTTTACAACCGGCCATGTTGTTAGAGCCCGAGGTTATACACCCGACGGTCTGGTATGAGGACTTGGGTTATACACAGTCTGAGCTGGAAGAGTTTGATATCGGGGACACCGACAGTTCCAGCGAGGGAGAGTCGCCTGATGGTCAGTATTCTGCCAATAACCCCTCTACTTTCATCCTGATCAGTTCGGATGAGGAGGATCCCGAAGAAGACCCCGAGGAGGATCCCGAAGTGGTTGTGGACGTAATGGAGTACACGCCAATGCTTGTTAGAAGGTATCCGACTAGGTACTCGAGTTTCGACTATGAGCCTATCTGCTACCGTCCTAGTGTTCCGGACCTCAACCGGACTCCTCCGCCGAGTCCTCCTCCTTCGAGTATGTTTCAGGCATTAGGAGACTATGTGGATCAACGCTTTGCTCAAGAGCACCCAGGAGAGCAGCGGGACACATCTATTCCTATTCCGCCTATAGACATCCAAGTGAGGATGGATAAACTCAGTTGGCATGATTCCGTCTGGCGTGCGACACGTTAGAATCGCCAGGAATCTCTTGCCATGTATGAAATATCAGCTATCAATGAGAGGAGGCGCATAGAGCTTCTTGACCATGATATCCAGCAGGCAGAAATGCTAATGGATGATGATAGGGATGAGGTGGACGCGAATGACTTCCGTCCAGGATTCCTTGACCGCTACTGCTACCTGCCTTCAGCGTCCATCTAGTTAGTAGTTAAGGTAGTGGAGTGCGTAGCCCAAGGTGGCCCACTCTGGATGTAACTTGACTATCCAATTTTGTAGCATGGATAGTTAGGTCGGGGGTAAGGCTTTTAGTCATCTAGTTGTTGTACAGTTCCTCTGTCAATACGACCGAAGTTAACAATGTTTAATATAAGTATTGCATTTGTTTTCAAAAGACGTGTTCGTATGGCTTTGTCACACTTGTTATAACGGAAACAATTGTGAATCAATTATACAAATGGTGAACACTCGAAACACTACTAGGAATGACTGTAATGCCACTCCAGCTGGGGGTGACCGAGATGCTGCTACCTCGGGAGTTAGGGGAAATGCGCGAGGGAATGCCGCACCACCAACTATGATCTTAGATGAAGCCACATGGCCATTTTTCGCAACATGGTCAGTCAGCTAGTAAGAGAGGCAATACCACCTGTAACTCCGGGCCAAGTTGACCCAACAGAGACTGTTCCTGCTGGGAACCCAAGAGTCGCTAAAGGCTCAGAGCGTGATGGGGGGTCTGACTATGCTAAGGCATTGAAGACTTTCCTGTCACTAAGGCCTGAAACATTTGGAGGTGCTGGAGAGCCTTCAAGTGCCTACCACTGGTTTTCCAACATGGAGAAACTTCTAAGGAATGTGCATTGCTCGGAAGCAGAAAGAGTGCAGATTGCCGCCATCCAGCTGATGGATGAGGCAAACGACTGGTGGGAAACATCTGGGCTTGCTGAACATCCTGATCTGACTTGGGATATGTTCAAAAGTAAGATGTTGAGAAGTTTCTTCTCACAGGCTATGCTTGAAGAGAAGAAAGATGAGTTGTACAACCCTCAGGTGAAAGGTCTCAGTGTCCTGGATAGGGCAAAGAAATTCAACCAGCTACTGAGATACGCTGGCTCCGAATTCACCACCGAGGAGCAAAAGATCCGACGTTTTCATAAGTGGATGAGTGATGACATCAAGCCCTGGATGATGAATCGCGTTTTCTCAACCCTTGAAGAGTATGTCGACCATGCTTACAGTATGGAAGTCACTCTGAATGGGGTTGCTCAGAAGAAACCTGGTGACGGGAAATTTAATGCACCGGGTAGTGGAGGTTTCAAACGACCTGCTTCACCTATGAGGTCGGGTTGGCCAAAGAAAAGGAAGATAGAGTCTTCTGTGACTACTTCCTCAAGAGGGTCTGAACGCACTAAGGGTCCGTTGGTGTGCTACAATTGCGGTGAACCCGGGCACGTCAATCGGAAATGCACGAAACCCAAGAAGACTTGCTTCGGTTGTGGGAAGGAGGGTCATGTCCGGACCTACTGCGAGCAAATCAAGGGTGGTCCCGGGCAATCTAAGGCCTCTTCTGTCTCACAAAGCAATCAGGCACCAGCAAAATCGACGACGTCTGCTTCGATTCAGTCGACGGCTCAGAATAAGGGCAAAGGGCCAGCTGCTGCTCCGAGTCAGGGCCAACGCTTGTATGAGATGCGTGCGACTGATGAACCGGAAACTCCCATCTGTCAAGGTACCTTATACGTTCACTCCACTGCTGCTTTTCTGTTATTTGATTCCGGAGCATCGCATTCGTTTATATCTGAAAGCTGTGTAGAACTGCTAGATCTGAAATGCTTAGATATCTGCGAACCCTTCATAGTTAACCTTCCCAACGGGGATAAGATAGTCGGTACCAAGCAAATTACTAACTTTCCCATAGGCATTCAAGGCGGAAAATTTGTTTCCAACTTGATATGCATTCCGATGTCGCCCTACGATATCATCCTAGGAAGGGATTGGTTATCACGACATGGGGCCGAGATTAATTTCAATACCCGAACAGTCACCATTAATTCCGGAGGGAAGCATGTGTGCAAGTTCAAGGGGTCTCGAGACGAGGAAAATGGGAGTTTGATCAATGCAATGAAGGCCAATCGACTTCTACGTCAAGGTTGTGCTGGGTACTTGTGCTATCTAGAACCAACGGATAAGGAAGTGGTTGACATTCGTGAAATTCCCGTAGCGTGTGAATTTCCCGATGTCTTCCCAAAGGAATTACCTGGACTTCCACCCCAGCGGGATGTGGAGTTCACTATCAGCCTAGAGCCAGGGACAGCTCCGATCTCTAAGGCCCCATACAGAATGGCACCTGTAGAGATGCAGGAACTTAAGAATCAACTTGAGGAATTGTTGGAAAAGGGTTTCATCAGACCGAGTGCATCACCTTGGGGAGCCCCTGTGTTGTTCGTGAAAAAGAAGGATGGTACCTTTCGTTTGTGCATCGACTACCGAGAGTTGAACAAGGTCACCATCAAGAACAAGTATCCTCTTCCAAGGATTGATGACTTGTTGGATCAACTACGTGGTGCTAAGATATTTTCCAAGATGGATTTAAGGTCAGGTTATCACCAGTTAAGGATCCGCGATGAGGACATTATGAAGACGGCTTTCCGAACTCGCTATGGCCACTACGAGTTTGTAGTAATGCCATTCGGGTTGACGAATGCTCCTGCAGTCTTCATGGACCTGATGCATCGATGTTTTCATGAGTATCTCGATCAGTTCGTTGTTGTCTTCATCGACGACATCCTGATCTACTCAAAGAGTCAGGAAGATCATGAGAAGCACCTAAGGATCGTCTTGCAAATCTTGAGACAAAATCAGTTGTACGCCAAACTATCGAAGTGTGAGTTGTGGCTAAAGGAAGTTGCCTTCCTGGGAGACGTCATCAACAAAGATGGGGTGATGGTGGACCCCCAGAAAATTCAGGCAGTAGCTGAATGGGAACAACCTCGCAACGTCAAGGAAGTTCGAAGCTTCCTAGGATTGGCCGGGTACTACAGGAGGTTCGTGGAGGGATTCTCAAAGATTGCCCTGCCCATGACCAAGTTACTCCGCAAGGTTCATAAGAAGTTCGTTTGGGATGAGAAGTGTGAGGAAAGTTTTCAAGAGCTGAAGAAGCGCTTGACCAGCGCACCTGTGTTAACTCTACCGGATGGTCATGACGGTTATGTGGTATATAGTGACGCTTCTAAAATGGCTCTTGGTTGTGTGTTGATGCAAAACGGCAAGGTTATAGCCTATGCATCCCGCCAACTCAAGCCATACGAAGTCAACTACCCGACCCATGATCTTGAGTTAGCTGCTGTGGTCTTTGCTCTAAAGATATGGCGACATTATCTTTATGGCGTGAAGTGTCAGATCTTCACCGACCACAAGAGTTTGAAGTACGTCTTCACCCAAAAGGAACTCAATATGAGGCAAAGAAGATGGTTGGAGTTGATCAAGGACTACGACATTGAGCTGCAGTACCACCCGGGTAAAGCTAATATTGTCGCGGATGCCTTGAGTCGGAAGTCTCCGCCAGAGAAACTACTTGCAATGCTGACAGCTCAGCCGACTTTACAACAAGACTTGGTCCATGAAGGGATCGAAGTCTGGTTTGAAAGGCAACAGGGCGGTTTGTGTACCTTGGAAATCCATTCCGACCTGTTGGACCAAATAAAAGGAAAACAGCCAGATGATGTCATGCTGATCAAAATTACTGGAGAAGTTTTAATGGGAAGGGCACCGGGATTCATCATACAGGATGATGGATCGTTGTGGTTTAGGGACCGCATATGTGTGCCGACAGTGGATGAACTCCGAAGGACTATTTTGAGGGAAGCACATTCATCTGCTTATTCGGTCCATCCTGGATCAAGTAAGATGTATAAGGACTTGCGAAGGAACTTTTGGTGGCCAGGCATGAAGCAAGATGTAGCTGAGTTTGCCTCAAAGTGCTTGGTATGCCAGAAGGTCAAGATAGAGCATAGGCGACCTGGAGGAATGTTGCAGTCTCTGCCCGTGCCGGAATGGAAATGGGAAGACATCGCCATGGACTTCGTAACCGGTTTGCCTAAAACTCAAAGGCAGAAGGATACGATCTGGGTGGTCGTGGATCGACTCACCAAGAGTGCCCATTTCATTGCCATCAAAATGAATTGGGGAGTCCAAAAGTTGGCCGAGGTTTTCATCCATGAAATTGTCCGTTTGCATGGAACTCCAAAGTCTATCGTCTCTGACCGGGACGGCCGGTTCACGTCGAGGTTTTGGAAAGAATTGCACAACGCACTAGGGACAGAGTTAAGGTTCAGTACCGCTTTTCATCCTCAGACTGATGGGCAGTCCGGGAGGACAATCCAAACATTAGAGGACATGCTCCGAGCTTGCGTTCTAGATCGCACAACGAGTTAGGATATCAGCTTAAGTTTGATAGAATTCACATATAACAACAGTTGGCATGCTACTATCAAGATGGCTCCGTTTGAGGCTTTATACGGCCGTAAGTGTCGTTCGCCTATCTGTTGGGACGATAACGCGGATAAAATTCTTCTTGGACCAGAGTTGGTAGAACGAACCGCCGCCGACATCGCCCTCATTCGCCAAAGGATGTTGACTGCTCAGAGTCGACAAAAGTCCTACGCTGACTCGAAGAGACGGGACGTTGAGTTCACCGGTTGCAATAAGGTCTTCGTAAAGGTGTCACCATCTGAGGGGGTTTTTCGCTTTGGGAAGCGGGGAAAGCTCAATCCTCGATATGTGGGCCCTTTTGAGATTCTTGAAAAAGTAGGCAAACTCGCGTATCGGCTTGCTCTACCGCCATCGGCTCACCCTGTCCATAACGTCTTTCATGTGTCACTTCTTAGGCAGTATGTGCCGGATGAATCCCATATTCTCGATTTTGGAGACATCGAGATTCAATCAAATGGTACCTATGAAGAAAGACCAGTAAGGATTCTCGAACGCCGAGTAAAGAAATTACGCAACAAGGAAGTACCATTGGTCAGGGTACTTTGGTCTAGAAATGGTGGTGAAGAGACTACCTGGGAGACATGGGAAACCGAGCTAGATATGCAAAAGCGTTTTCCTGACTTGTTAGCAAATGACTAAAGAAAAGGGAATTTCTTTAAGGGGGTACTAGTGGAAGTATTCCTTAGTCATTTCCGGATATTCTAATGATGTACTCTTCCTTTTTAGTTTATAGAACCTCGGCTAGTTTCGGGGTCGAAACTATTTTTAAGGGGGTACTGTTGTAATATCCGCAAAGTTAATAAAACGGATCATGAAATACTCCTTAGTTTTATGACTCAATTTTGTCTTTGGAACGACAAGAGAAAGGGCAAAGGTCACCCGATTAACCGAATAGCGTTGGATAACGCTAAACGGACACCTTAACTTCAAAAATTCATAAAACCTTCATTAGAGCTCGGAATCGAGAAATTCCAAAGCCTAATGGTTGATAAAGGAGTCTAGTTTCATCCCTCAAAATTTGAGGCAATTCCGATAAGTATCGAAAAGGTTATGCCAATTTTACTGAAACGTTGCCCAGTCCCCAGAAGGCAGCGACCGCCGCCAAAATGGCAGCGACCACCGCCTTGCTGCAGATGCAAGTGGCCGACGGGACGTTTTTCTTGTGGGCGCCGGGGTTTTGGGAGCTGTTGTAGTATGGCTTGGGGACCAATCATAGCACCTTTGGGCAATGTCAACTATGGTTTGTCAACCCCTTTTGGCTTGTTAGGCTTGATGTCAACTCTCTTTCTTGGATTATTAGGAAGATAGAACACTATAAATAGGGGTTGAAGATGATGGATTAAGGCATCCAAATCTCTCCTCTCTCCCTTTGAAACCTCTTCCATTATAAAGTTCAAGTGTTCTTCTTGCTACTGTTGGCAAAAGCTCGTCGAAAGGTAGCCGGAGTTGATCGGAGGAAGCTTGCAAAGTCGCGCCGTCGTCACTGCAGTAGGCAGCGACCGCCGCCAACAGGGGCAGCGACCGCCGCCAGGGGCAGCGACCGCCGCCAAGGGGGCAGCGCCCGCCGCCAGTGTCCTAGCTTACGTTTCGTCCCGGGCCGTTGCCTAGCCGTTGCTCGGGCCGTGCCTTGCCTTTGCCTTGCCTCTTGCCTTGTCTTAGGCCTTGTCTAGGGCCTTGCTAGCCTCGACTTCACGCCTCAATTAACGCTTTTAAGAACGTCTTAAGGCAAGTGGATGGTTCTTCGTTTCCTTACTCGATAATTGTGAAATTGCTTTCCGTTATCACAATAATCGTTGGGAACAAACTTGTTTGCTAATAATTTGATTAGGATTATTATGCTTAGAGATAATGACCATTGTTTAGTATTATTATCGAATGCTAGACTTGGACTTATGTCTCCGATGATGTGTGGCCTTTGATTGTTTCAAGTCTCTTTTCGAGACTTTGCTCTAGATTAGCTTAAGATAGGGATTGTCGGTTTAGTGATCCGCTATCTCTTTATAACGTATTAGGAGGTATATTTAGCTATCGGCTCCTGATACTGGGTCATGACTCTGCCTTTCTCCGAATAGAGAGGCTAACACTCTTGCAAAGTGTTGAGGACTATGTTCCTTACTTTGGCTCGTTCCTCATTAGGACTTGCCTATCTCTAAAAGTCACTAAGTAAAGTGCTTTGATTTATAACTAATGAAAGATTAGTGCTTCGTGCATAGTAATCAATGAACGCGGGGTGATTAGTACAACTTGGAAAATCACTCCGGGTCCACATTATTGTCAATCGCCTATCTAATCTGAATGCATGACTCGAGTTGTTAAAACGCCTATAAAATGGCAAGATGGGTTCAGGTGTATAAGCGTCCTTGTGGCCACCTCCCTGTCGGCATCTTCGAGTTATAATGAGGTTGATACGATTCGATATATGTTGGATGCTTTTCAAAATCTTGAATGTTTAAGTTCCCAACGAATCGATAAACACATTTCCTTTCTTAGGCGTTATTTCCTGATAACGTCCTATTCCCGAGAGAGTTCTATCTTCTCTTCGTACACCGTGCCAAACACCTAAACCTCTCGCTCAAACTGCTGCTTTGCTATCGTCATGATGAACCTCGACTAACGTGCACCTACGAGTCATCATATGGCTAAGGATTGCCGTTATGTCTGACCTTTTTCAGAACCGAAGCATTACTCTCCCACTTGTTTAGTCTCATGTTAGACTAACATCCCTTCTTTCTTTCCCAACTCTGTTGGCTGGTATTCCTTGCTTTTATGGAGATATCAGATAGGAAAGGGAAGGCTATCCAGGAGTGACTGAAGACCTACGATGGAAGGAAGGATGGAAGGAAGGATGGAAGGAAGAAAAGAAGGAAGCAAGACGTCTTCAAATATTTTGTCTACTTTATGGTTTCCACTCGCTTCCGTCTCTATCCGAGACTTGTATATTCCGCTGCAAACTCCTTACTCTTGTATTACTAAACAACTTAAGGCGTATGAGCCTTTGTAACCGAATCCAGCTTTTGTTATAAAATATGATTTGGTTTTGATATTTATCGTGTTACGATACTTAAGCCTTAAACGGCTTCGGACCGTGAAATCCGAGGTCGTTGGCGGTAATACCCTTATGCTTGTGAAATCGGGGTGTTACATAGCTAATATGTTTGCCTTGCTTAATTCTCCATGATTTATGATCTTTTTGATGATGCCAAAAGGGGGAAATAGCTGAGGGTTGCATGCTTAATTGAGGTGATATGCTGAACTTCAAGTGAATGTTGAACTCAGGGGGAACTTTTGAAAAGTTAAGGGGGGAATCGTTTGATGATTATGATGATATGATTCTCTGATGCAATGCATTGCCTTGTGAGATGTTTGGACAGGTTGCATAAGACCCCTACCAGTGCAGATTAAAGATCGGTGTTTGTCACCATCAAAAAGGGGGAATTTGTTAGAAAATCTTTGTGTGTTTTGATGGTTCCAAACAGGTTGTGGACAGGAGTCGCCGACATCACCAAAATAAAATCAGAAGTCGCCGACCACCTCGACAACCTGGTTTCTCAGAAATCTGAAGCCGAGCAGAACTCTATATAAGGCAAAGCGCGTGGCAGGTTTGAGGAAAGCGCGGTAGAAGGATTCTGGAAGTTTTATTAAGGCAAGAAGAAGTGCGTACATGCCAAAAATCTTCATGGATTATTGGGAGATAATTAGGAAGATTTTATTGTGTCTTAAGGAGCTGATTAGGAAAGATTTTGTAAGGATTTTTTGTAATTTATTCCTTGGGCAAAAAAGATGAATTATAAAATCTCCCTAGCTTATATATCTTGTTCGGTGTTCTGGAGAGTTAAGGAACATAGGAGAGAACGGCGCAGAACTAAGGAAGACTGTTCTATGAGTACGGGTTTTTGAGAGGGTTTCCTGTACTGTGAGCGAGTGTTGCTGAGAGGGTAGAAGACAAGTTCATGTGACTCGATCCTATAGAAGGGAGGGTACGAGAGGAGTTGTATTGGGTAAGGGTTGAGTACATAGGCAAGAGTACTTGCAAGAGGGCGTGGGATTCGCCTAGCGTGGGATTCGCATCTTGGAGTAGGAGCACCTTTGTAAGCCCGAGAAATCAATATAACGAGTCGAAGTACTCTTCAAGTCCTACCAAGTGAGAAGCTTGGGAGGCAAGTGGTTTTTCCCGAGACAAACTAGTTGGTTTGTGGAGGGTTTCCACTCTAAATACCCATGTTCAAATCCGGTAACTTAAAGTCTTTCTTGTGTTTGAATTTCCGCTGCACAACCTAAGGTTGTTAACTCAGTCGACGACATCGTAGGTGTCGGCGACTTCTGGTACTAACACAGATCCTACAAAATGTTAGTTACCATTGGTAAAATAAAATCATTACTCTACTCAGCATTGATTACGCGGCCTTAATAACATTTTTTATTCAACGTTGATGAGGTGGTGCAAATTTCAACAAAAACATCGGTTCTTCTTTATATTGTATTATATATAGTAAAAAATACATTTAATATCTTTTTTTTTTGAAAACCTTAAATTGTTCTAAAAGAAAAGGGAAAAAAAATCATGATTTGTTATAGACATCCCCAAATAATTAGGAGATATCCCCAAATATAAGGAAGAGTCTCCATCTTTTTCATCCCTTCTCCATTTTAGTGAATGAGATGAAAAAATTCTTGGGGGGGAAATCTCCAAAATTTTCAATTTCCAAGAATATGGAACATCTTGCGGATAGAATTTGTGTTTTACTCTACTTGATTGAATCCAAATGCATGTGTATATATTCCATCAACCATTAATGGCTCTAAGGGCCCGTCTGGTATGTATCCAACATCGGAAACATAAACGAAATGAGAACGAACCTAGTCCAATTATGCGTCACTACACATTAATTAAAAAATATTTTAATTTCAAATTTTGAAATTTGTGTGTTTAGAGAAAGAAGGAAGGAAACGATTGAGGTGGTTTGTTACCCCACCCTTAGATTAGAGAAACAAGTTGAGTGCCCCAAAGAGACTTGCGGTAGTTTTTGCATAAAATTGAGGTGACTCATCATTTATCATGCTGCTTAATGTTTTTTGCGGTAGTTTTTACATGAAAATTGAGGTGACTTATCATTTATCATGTTGCTTAATGTGGACTCGTTTCCATTTCGTTTACGTTTGCACCGTTGCCAAACCGACCTAAATTTCTTGGAGTAAGCTAATTAATACTTGTGATGCATAGGAAACTCCACTTTCAAAAGAAAAATGCATGAATATTATGAATGATAATTACAAAATTTAGAGGCAAGTTGCCAAGTTGGTATTGGCAACAAGCATATATAAAAAGCTCTTGTCTTCATCTATGTATATATATAACTATATAAGTATTATTTGGATGTTGGATCCTTACCCCTAGCCTATCATTCTCGAGAGATAGATCGATCATAACGTACAAGTGGTTAGTTTTAAGAGAAGAATAGGGCAAATACATGAATGGTACCAATAAATGGAAGTTGAATCTCAATGGTCAATCATTGGACACATTTGTTGGTGAGTTGCACACCCAGAAGAACTATGATTCAGATTAGAATTAATAATATAGGTTGCCAACAAAAAAAAGATCTAAAGAAAAGCTAGAAAAGGGAGTGAAGTATAGCAATTATTATAAGGGGCATTAGGGATGTAGGCCCCTTTGGTGTTTCACTACATGGTCCATGACCAAACCCCCTATACATGTTGGCTGCCTGGATGACAATTTGACATTCCTAACTTGAGATGATGATATAAGCATGAAGTTTGATGATGTTGCCCTTCTTCAATTTAAGTTTCTTCTTAATTGATACTATTTGGGTTTCATATTATTAAAGTGAATACAAGTAGCTAGTGAAATAATAGGTTGATTTAATTCCAAAACTATGGGTTTAATCTATTCAACTGACCTATGGGGTATGGATCAGAAGATGGTTTGATGATGGGTTCTGTACTTGGCAGTTTGGAAACCTTCTACTTCAAGATTTTGTCCTCCAATAAAATAAACGAGTAGATCTATAATTTCGTATTTGCCAAATTTGGTTCCCATTAATTCACATATTTAACAGTAATCCTAGTGGTTTAGATGGCCACGAAAATGACATTATCTTGTACTATATGTCTATATCTAATGCGTTTTAATGTTTTTTTTTTGACGATCCAAACAGGTTTAATCATACTGATGCAAAAACTACTTTCTCAAGCGAAATTTAAAGAAGACATTGATTTGTACTTTTGAAAATTCAAATAGCTACCTGGACCGACGAGGGTGAAAAAACTGTCCTATAAAAAAACAAATACAAATAGTACAGTGTGTGAAGGGCGGGCATCATAAAAGTGTATACGAAGTATATGAAATGACCTGGAATTCAAAGAATAGGACTAAGTAATTAAAATAGTAAATTAAGACGCAAAAGATATGGATTATGGGGATAAAATAATTAGTAATAAGGAGATGGTATATGGGAGAAGTTTGGCGTAATTGGGGCCATGCCAGCACCAACGTCCAACGGATCCCGTTATAAGCTAAGAAAGGCAACAAAAACAGCACACTGATCGAGAATTGATGTTGAAACATAAAAAAATCGGGATTCAAAAGCCTCTCATCGATCCCAGCCCTGCCCAAAACCAAAAACGAAAACATTCAAAACAAAATCAACACTTGTGTTGCACGTCAATCCTCCCACGCCTGTTGTTACCTATACCTAGTGTACGTACGTTTTCTCTCTCCATCTCTATCTCTCCAATATAATTTTCTCTGCCCTCTCTATAAATATCGTCCCGCCCACTCTCTCTGTGTATATATCCACTTTCCATCTTCTCATCGATTTCGGCTTCACGACACACACACATATCAAACATATATACATACTACTTAGACCTAGCTTCCTAGCTAGCAAGTGTATACATACACACACACATAGATGGGAGACAGTAGCAGCTGCAACTTGCCCCCGGGATTCCGGTTCTACCCGAGCGACGAGGAGCTGGTGATGCACTTCCTCCAACGCCGGGCCACCCTCTTGCCCTGTCACCCCGACGTCATCCCCGATCTCGACCTCTTCCCCTACGATCCCTGGCAACTCCATGGTACTTATTTCTCCTTTTCCATGGATCTCGATTTAGTGTATATTTAATGGAGTTCGGTGGCATGGAAAACGTACCCACACACTTTCTCTAGTCGATTATGCTATTAAAACTAAGGCATGATTCATGTTCGCAATGATTACATAAAATTGTGTGATGGGTGGATCAGGAAAAGCATTGTCGGAGGGGCGAAAATGGTACTACTATAGCAGGAGGACCCAGAACCGGGCGACCGAGAGTGGGCATTGGAAGGCCATGGGCGTCGACGACGACCCCATCCTCGCCTCCTCCAATGGAAGGAAAGTCGGCATGAAGAAGTACTTCATGTTCTACCTGGGGGATCCGGCTGAGGGCGGCTCTTGGACCAATTGGATCATGCACGAGTATCGCCTTTCCGATGCCTCCTCCTCCAGCTCCACCAGCTCTTCTAGAAAGTCCCGCTCCAGATCAAATGTGAGTCCATCCGTCTAGTCTAGCTATGCTATATATTGGCATGTACACTTTATTAATTAGCTGCTAATTAAGAAAGCATGCAATGTACGTGATTGAACTTATTATTTGTTTATGTTTGTAGGATCATAGCAGATGGGTTATTTGCAAAGTGTTTGAACAGACGGAAGATGACGACGATGCCGACAATGAGAGCACGGAGTTGTCGTGTCTTGATGAAGTTTTCTTATCCATGGACGATTACGACGAGATTAGCTTTCCAAGTACTTGATCCCATTAGATATAGATATATAGATATCCATTAACGTGTGTACGTAGGTACAAGTACGTGTATCCACCTAGCTAGAAAAATCCTAGCTAGCTAGCCTTTGATATCATTATTATTATTATTACTAAGATCAAAAAAAAAAAAATTATTATTATTACCAAATATATATATATATATTGTGAAATTCAGGGATTTTTGTTGACATGCAATTACGATGTGAAATGTTATTTAGCGTAGCTAGTTCAGGGATTACATAATGGCTTAAGCTTTCTACCCAAAAAAAAAGGGATTACATAATGGGTACATTTGATTTATCCTGATCAGTGATCTGACCATAGATTAATTCAAGTGTGATGATTATGATTATGTACCATGTACTTTTTTTAAAAATTTTCCAAAAGTGTGTCCTCGTAAGCCCTACACACGTACCAGATCGATGGAACAACAGAATTGCTATTAAAGAAAGGACGAAATCCGAGTTCTACTCAAGTCATTTAATTAACTTATATGCTATATTTGAAACTAATGTATATATTGGGTTGCGCATGCAATTCATGCATGTGTACTGTGTAGGGTCTATATACATATCCTTGGATCACTTGCAACACAAGATTTGGTGCTCGCCTAAACTAACATTCCAAGGGATCCCATAAAATTAACTAAATTTGTACGGACGTTGATCACAAATAGAATCAATACAATTGTAGATATTAAAGATTGATTTCAAAGTAGTCGTATTATTTAAGTGTGGGCGGGTGAAAGCTAGCTAGTTTTCAACGGAATTCCCACTAGCCTGGGGTTTATAACATGAGAATTGAGAAGTACGTACAGTGGCGTACAAATACACGCACTCAATGTATACAAGGGCTAGCTGCCGACACGTCATCCCGATGAGCTAGATTCCAATTTCCAAATAGGTTGGTGATTGGGTTCCGCCAACCAAATCCATCGATTGATCGATAGCCCTAGCCTAGGGGCTGCTGGACCCCGCCTCTTTTTCTGACACGTCAGCATCCCTTAATCGGGCTGACTTCTTCAACCCGGCCTATATATATGTATCATTGTGTACGTACTCGATCCAAGGCCAAATGGTCCCTGAACTTGTACCAATTAGTTATTTAGGACCCTGTACTTTAAAGTTTGCCAATTTGACACTTTAACTTAACATTTGAGACCTATTATGTCCTTGATGGAGAATTTTCACTTGCTTTATACGGCTGTGTATGACACGCGCTTTAATTTAATAAAAATGTTGCCACGGTGGCGCCATGTATGTGCCAAGTGTACGCCATGTCATTTTTATTATTAAAAAAATTACCCAAAAAAATGAAAAAAGATTGTTTTTTATTTTTTTTCTATCTTTTTTTTTTTCCTGTCACCTTCCCTTCGTGTTCTTCTTGGCTCCATCTTGAAGAATCTGTGTTCATTTGAAGAATTTGTATTCATCTCCAACATTGCAACCAAGCTCAAAACAACCACAATTTCTCCTTCCCATTTTTGAGCCGCAAATCAACAAAAATGTTTTGCTCCAATTTTCAATTTCAGATCTGAAACGAATTAAGAAACCGCAAAAATTTCAGATCTGGGATGAGAAGATATGGTAGGCGGGTTCAAGCACGATATAGGGTTTAGATCTGGTCAAAATTGGTCAAAACGATGGTGGTGCCAAGGCGTTCAAGGCCGCCATAACCTCCATCCCCTCATGGTCATGCCTGGCCAGCAGGGACTTTGCAGCCGCCGACCCCTGCGCACCCACTTCCTCTGCGCGCGGCCTCGCCTGCGACCCCTCCGCCACCCGTGTCACCGCCGTCACCTCGACGTCGTGGGCTACTCCGGCAGCCTCTCCCCTCTAATCTCCGCCCTATCCCTCCCGGCCCGGACAACTCCATCCACTGCCCCATCCCCTTCCAATCTCTCGCCTCCCTCATTTCCTTATGGACCCTCTCCCTCCTTGGTTGGGGATTCGATCGGGAAGCCGACGGAGATGACGGTTAGGCCTTAGACGTCGAGGTCCATGGAGAGGACGGAGAGGCGGTGGCTGCGGTGGCTGGAGAGGACGGAGAGGCGGTGGCTGCGGTGACCTCTCTCATTCTCTAGTTGAATTTGTGGAACTTTGTTTATATTTATTACAAATTTTAATGTTTATTTGTATTGTATCATTGTTTAGTTGTATTTTTTTAGTGTATTATTTCCATATAAGCAAAAATTATTGCTAAAGTAACATTCTCACTCGCACATGAGAGAGCATGAGATACACGCGCCTTGCCAAATCATCAATTAGGGACCTAATAGGTCTCAAATGTTAAGTTAAGGTGTCAAATTGGCAAACTTTGAAGTACAGGGTCCTAAATGACTAATTGGTACAAGTTCAGGGACCTGCGTATGTATTTGGCCCTCGATCCAATATATCTCCATCATCATACACATTCATATACAGTAGTCCAATTTTATCTTCTTCAACTCATAATTCATTCCCTTCCCCTACAGGGGGAAAAAGTAATTTTCTCACAAAGTCATAGTAGATGGACGATAATATTAAGCTAAAAACAATATAATCTATGTATATATAGCAATTAGCAAAACGTGTCATTAGTGTTTTATCCGTTAGTTTCATGATATACAGGTGTATTAGTTCCAAATCTCATTTTATAAAATAAATCCATAGTAAACCTTGTAATTAATTAGGTATGTGCGCATATCCCTTTGTATGAACTTGTGGGTCTTAATTCAAAACGTACTTGTATATACGTCGTCGGAGTAGTTTAATTAGTATATTAAAGTATTAGTTGTATGTAAGGAGAGTTGAAGTTTAAGCCTAAAACAATTATGATTTCACATACATATACATACGATCGATAATTTTAAATGAAGTGAAGTAATGGAGCACTTGTACTATGCATGAATAATATAATGGGTTAGAAAAATAAGAAAACCATGCGTAAAATGGAGGCCTCCTCCTCCGCAGTCGTTTTACGACGTTCACGTGCCCATTTGTACAGGAGATTATTAGAGATGGGGTCATATATTGGATGTATGCATGGTGGACCCCCATCATATATAGTGTATATGAATCAATTCATGCTCCTCCTGCCGGTATTTGTAAAAAGGGCTTATATATATATGGGTAAATATGATCCACTTTTGATGGGTATTCGGTTGTTGTCTTTGTGCTTCTTTTTGGTGCCCACTAACCCCATGGTATGCGGTGCCTCCTTACGCCAGCCTGACGCCCTCTATGACGCCATATTTCTTCTCAATTCCTTCATTTGTTTTTATTGGTCGGATTAATTCCTTCATTTGTGTGTGTGTGAGAGAGAGAGAGTTATGTTCTTACGAGAGGTAAGCATTACACGAAAACTAAAACGGTAGTCTATGCCATCCCGATCGATGATCCATCGGTTCATTATATACGGCAAAATGTTAATTTAATTATATAATCAATCATAATGTTATATTTTCTAGGCATTTTGTTAATTTCAAGAGTCTCAACAAGGGATCTTCAACATTATCCAACCAAATTTATCTGAGTCCGGTAAACGTTAATTGATTAATGGATTGGATATGAAATGAATAGATTTTTTAACGGATATCGGTATATATTACTTATAAGGTATTGTTTGGAATATATTACATAATTTTCAAATAATTTAATTAATTTTAAAATATTTTTCTTTCCAATGATATTTAAGAGAGTTCGACTCTCATGTGCTACAACCCCATGTATTCTTCATTTTGTATGTATAATTGTAACTTGGGCCTTGTAAATTGGCATGCTCAATTTTAATTTGAAGTGTTTTATACATAAACGGATATCCGACCGGATTATGTGATCCGATCTGATCTATTCGGATTGGATATCTGATACAAACTAGAATAGCTTGTATCGCAACTAACCGGTATCGGATCCTGTAACCTGGAAGAATGGGGATGAGATGCGCAGAAGAGGAAAAAGGGGGTAGAGAGAGACCAAGGGAATTAGGGCAGAAGAGATCTATTTTCTGGATAAAATTTCAACCAGCTTACAAACGGAGTATTTATAAGCTATGCCCTACGGGTTCAATAAAAATACGACCCAGGGAAAAGAACCTGAAAGAAAACCTGGGAAGAGAGTAAAACTCTTGTCCAAAATTACATTAACTAAAATAAAACAAAACAAACAACTAAATCAACTAAAACAATGAAATCAGTCTCGGAACATGCTCGGGACGCGTCGCTCGCGGACCGATCTTCGCAATGGCCGGATCTCCTTCGTATCATTATCTCCTCTCATGAGATTCGGCTTGTCTTCAAGCCGTAAATCGGGAAAAGACAACTTGAGCTGCTCGGTCGGCTCCCAAGTGGCGTCCTCCTCCGAGCCATCCTCCCACACAATCTGCCACTCGGTCCGAGGTGCGCCGTCCGCCATGACCTGCTGCTTGGCAATCGCCCGAATAGGTTGAGAAAGCGGCCGGTCGTGTAAAAACTCCGTCGGGAACACCGGTTGGATAGGGGTTGCGAATGACGGCACAAACGGGCGGAGCAAGGACACGTGAAAGACGTCGTGATTCTTGGCTCCCGCCGGTAAGGCCAAACGATACGCCACCGGGCCGATTTTAGCCAAGACTCTGAATGGTCCATAAAACCGTCGGCCGAGCTTGTTAGACAGCGGGCGAGCCACCGAATGTTGACGATACGGCCTGAGTTTGAGCAAAACTTGGTCACTCACCTCGAATTGCACGTCGCGCCGATGAGAGTTTGCCTGGGCAGTCATACGCTGTTGAGCTTTGAGCAGACTAGCCCGGATAAGCTCGAGAACTTGCTCTCTGTCCTGTATAGTTGCAAGGGCGGTGGACGAAGAGCTAGTGGGTTGTGTGGGGCGACACAACGGAGGCGGCTCACGTCCATATAATGCACGAAAGGGGGACGTTTGCAAGCCTTCGTGGTATGAGCAGTTGAGGGCCAATTCGGCCCATGGTAAGAACTCGGACCAACTCTTCAATCTTCCCATGGTAAAGGCACGCAAATATTGTTCAAGGGTGCGATTCTTTACCTCCATTTGGCCATCCGTCTGCGGGTGATAGGCGGTGCTATGACGCAAGGTAGTGCCGCTGAGCCGGTGTAGCTCCTTCCAAAAGGCACTAGTAAAGATGACGTCCCGGTCCAAAAGAATAGAAGAGGGAATGCCGTGATGCTTAACCACAATATCGACAAATAGAGCTGCTACGGTGGAGGCATCGTAAGATGGACCTAACGTCCCAAAGTGGGCGTACTTGGACAACCGGTCGACGACGACCAAGAGGTGGTGTGGCCATGAGAGGGCGGCAGGCCTGTAATAAAGTCCAACGTCACTTCATCCCACACTTGTTGCGGGATTGGTAACGGCTGTAAGAGCCCTACAGGCTTCCGGGTACTATACTTTGTGGATTGACAAATAGAGCAAGCGTCCACAAAGGCCTGAACATCCTTGTGCATTCCGGGCCAATAGAAAACCTCGGCAACGCGTTGGAAAGTACGGTCAACCCCAGGATGACCGGCGCTCGGCGACGAATGGAACTCCTGGAGAACCGTGGACTTGAGGGCCGAGGACTTACTCAAAACAAGTCGATGGTTGTAATAGAGCACACCCTCATGAACATGGAAAGGGGCGGGCAGATTCGAAGCCGCAACTGATGCGTGTAATGCAATCAGATCGGGGAGTGTCTCGTTTTCCTAAAGAACCTAAGACAACAGCATGGGCACCGGCGACGACAAGGCCAGGAATTGCTGAAGGACCTGCTCATCGTCGGCCATACACCTAGAGAGAGCATCCGCGACTCTATTGCTGGCCCCGGCTTTGTAATCAATCCAAAACTTATAGCCCATAAGTTTCTGGATAAAGCACTGTTGGTCCGGAGTCTGTATCACCTGAGATAATAGTTCCTTGAGGCTCTTCTGATCAGTTCGAATAAGGAACTCACGGCCCAAAAGGTGTTGACGCCATTTCTGAACAGCCGAGACAATAGCAAAGAGTTCCCGGTGATAGGCCGAAGATCCACGGCGTCGAATACCCAGGACTTTGCTGAAGAAAGATACAAGGCGCTCATCCTGAAGTAATACCGCGCCAACCCCGATATTAGAAGCGTCGATTTCGACGATGAACTGTTATTCAAAATTGGGCAAGTGTAAGACAGGAGGTGTCCGCATTGCCGATTTCAGATCGGCGAAGGCCTTGTCAGCGGCGGGGTTCCACAAGAAGTTATCTTTCTGTAGAAAAGTTGTAAGGGGGGCGGCCAACATAACATAGTTACGAATGAATTTGCGGTAATAACCTATGAGACCCAAGAAACCACGTAACTGCTTTACAGTCTTCGGAACAGGCCAATCGGCCATGGCTGATAATTTGGCAGGGTCGGCAATGAGTGTGCCTGCGGTGACCAAATGACCAAGATATTTCACCTGTGACGTACAAAAACAGCACTTAGAGGCCTTGACATAGAATTGATTATCACCAAGAGTCTACCATACAATATCAAGATGTCGGGCGTGCTCCTCAATGGGCCGGCTGTAAACCTGAATATCATCAAAGAAAACAATGACAAAAGCTCGAAGATGTGGTGCGAATATCTGATTCACAGCTGTCTGAAAGGTGGATGGAGCATTTGTCAGCCCGAAGGGCATCACAAGAAACTCGAAATGCCCATCATGAGTCCTGAAAGCGGTCTTGTAAATGTCAGAAGTGGGCATCCGAATCTAATGATAGCCGGACCGAAGATCCAGCTTTGTAAAGACCACTACCCTACCGAGCTCATCAAAGAGTTCATCTGCCATCGGAATAGGGAATTTGTCAGCCACTGTAGCGGCATTCAGAGCCTTGTAATCAATGCAAAACCGGAAGCTGCCATCTTTCTTTTTAACGAGCAAAGCCGGCGAAGAGAATGGGCTAGTGCTGTGCCTGATGATGCCCTGCTGTAACATATCCTGCACCTGTCGTTCAATTTCAGACTTTTGAAAGTGCGGGTAACGATAAGGCCGGATGTTGATTGGGCGGGCATCGGGCAAGAGATGAATACGATGATCCCAAGCTCGGCGCGGTGGCACGCGAGAAACGCCCTCATGCCGTTGCAATACGGCGGTGATGGCGGGCGGTAGATCCGCCGGAAAGCCCACGGCTATGGCCGTATCCGAGGGTGGTGGCTCGTCGGTGGCGACGGAAATAATCTCAAAATATTCAGCTTTGCACCCCGAGCGACATAGTATGTGCAGAGCATGCAACGACATGGGTTTCGGTGTTTGACGGTCACCTTGAAGACAGACGGGCGTACCCTGCCATGTAAATTCCATGTTTAAATTTGCATAATCATGTGATACTTTCCCTAAAGTTTGCAACCATTGGACACCGAGAACAAGTTGAGGCCCATGAATTTGTAAAACAAATAAGTCAATAGGAAACACATGACCTTATAAACTGATGGGGACAGCGGGACATTGATTAGAGCATAAGAGATAGGCGCCATTCCCGACGAAAACGCGGAAAGGCGGTACTGACGAGACCGTATTGATTGGGTTGCCACCGGCGATTGCCGTATTGAGCGGAGACCGTGTCCTCATAAGTGGAGGCCAACTCCCGAGCCATATTGAAAGCTTGAGCTAGAGATAAGGGGTTCTGGAGATTCACCTCCCTTTGAATGGGTTGTTTGAGCCCGCCTTTAAAGATAGAGATCAACATCGGCTCGTCTAGACCTGTCACCCTGTTCAACAAGCCTTCAAACTCGGTTTGATATGCCAACACTATAGTTTTCTGCTGTAACCGAGATAATAGACTGACGTAGTCCGCATAGAATTGCGTATCAAAACGCTGACGAACATCGTACAAGAATTGAGACTAGGTCGCACCCATATTGTTTAGCTGATAATAACGGAACCAATCCGAAGCCGGATAATCGATCAACAACCCTACAAGATTCAAGCGGTCATAATCAGCGGTATGGTAATAATTATAATAAGCTTGAATTTTAAAAATCCATCCCTGAGGGTCGGTCCCATTGAACCGCGGAGCATCAATCCGGATACGAGGTAGGGTTTCGTGCCAAGGCGGGGCGCGAATTTCCACGCTCTGGCGCGTAGCTGGCGACGCGGGCGGGTTGTTCGGTGGGCCGGTGTAGGTGCTCAGTGAGGTGAATGATCCGGAGGCAAGAGCGGTGGCGTCGGCCACAGTCGGACCGAAGCCGGTAGGGACACCGCTAGGGCTCGCAGTGGCATGGTAGCCCGAAAACCCTAACGCTCGATCCGGCTGAATCGGAAGCAGACCGCCCTGGTGCTACTGCATAGTGGTGTGCGGCTGAGGCGGCGTCGCCGGTGGAAGAGCTCCGTTCGACCCCTGCTTGAAGGGCAGACCCGAGCCGAGCGGGACGCGGTTTGCCCCGGATGCCGGGTTCGCGCGGCTGGCGGAATTCGGATGGGCCGACGGCGGCGCTAATTGTCGCAGAGTGGATTGAATCCCCTCCATGAGGACCTGCATTGAGGACGTGAGGGTGGTGTTGAAGCGGGCCTGCGACTCGCGCATCATGGCGATGATGGTAGCGTTCGATTCCCGCAACAAGTTGTTGAGGGTAGTAGTTAGGGTTTCTGCCAAGTGTGTCTGCAATGCGGTATGGCGCTCGATGACGGTGGTCAGCGGTGCCGTCGCGTCTCCCTGGGACTCCATCACGAAGAGTTCGGAATGAAATCACCAGAATGACACAAACTAGAATAGCTTGTACCGCAAGTAACCGGTGTCGGTTCTTGTAACCTGGAAGAATGGGGATGAGAGGCGCAGAAGAGGAAAAAGGGGGTAGAGAGAGACCAAGGGAATTAGGGCAGAAGAGATCTATTTTTTGGATAAAATCTCAACCAACTTACAAACGGAGTATTTATAAGCTATGTCTTACGGGTTCAATAAAAATACGACTCAGGGAAAAGAACCCGAAAGAAAACATAGGAAGAGAGTAAAACTCTTGTCCAAAATTACATTAATTAAAATAAGACAAAACAAACAACTAAATACACTAAAACAATGAAATCAGTCTCGAAACTTGCTCGGGACGCGTCGCTCGCGGACCAATCTTCGCAATGGCCAGATCTCCTCCGTATCAATATCCGGGTTTATTCGAGTTGGATACGAACATCAATTTAAAGAATTTTTTACTGGTATCCAATCTGATTAGTTTAATCGGATTGAATATCCGGTTATGAACACCCCTACTCTCAATTGATTGTAATAAGGGGTGAATATCGACTCTAATCAATTCAATTTGTCAAGGACAACTCCAACTTTTTCGAATGACATTTATCACCCGTAAATTATCTCATTCTATAATGATTCTTGTCATATTCATGAAAACTACTGCTTGCCTATGTTGACAGAGTATTGTAATCCTTTCCCTAGTATCTATCCTAAATGCCTCGTTGTTTGGCATTCGGATAATATAACTCGTAGTTGCAATGTTATTTCCCTAGTATCTATCCTAAATGCCTCACTGGTGAATCAAATGCGGTATAAGTAAGTAGCAAACCGCTAGTACCAAGCACAAGGAGCCTATTTATGCTTAGGACCAACAGAATCCATAGAAACTTGATGGTTGAAACATGTAGACAGTCTCCTCAAGATAACCATGCAGATTGGCGTTCTCGACACCAAGTTGATGAATAGGTCATGAGCAGGAAAGTACAAGATACAAAATAGTGCGAATAGTAGCCGGCTTTACAATCGGACTACATGTCTCACTACAATCAATGCCATCCTCTTGTGAACGCCCATGCCATTAGCAACCAATCAGGTCTTATAATGCTCTAAGGCCCCGTCATAGTGAAATTTGTAACGAAAGAGCCATATAGGACGAACCACATTAGTCTTAAGGATGAGGCATCAACTCCCAATTGCCATTACTATTAAGTACTCAAAATTCATCAGTCATACCAGCATACCAATTGGGATCCAAGAGGTTTGTCATATGAGGGTTTGGTAAAGGAGATATGGAGAGTTGTTTGGTGGTTGAGGTATGAAGGTCAAGGATGATACGGGGTCGGGTTATGCCAACTTTGGCTTTTTGTGGTCATTTGGCTGGTGTTTTGTGGCGGAAGTGGAGGTGGGGGAGGGGTAGGAATACTCGGGCTAGGAGACGTTGAGTTCCCGACCGAGTAGTGGTGTGGGGTCACGAGTCAGTCCACAACTCGGTCGAGTTGTGGGTTGAGTTCGTGCTTGGAACCATGACACAAACCAGAACTCGGTCGAGTTCCTATCTATTGGGAGGGATACTTAGACGGCGAGCTCGGAAGTGGAAAAAGGTAAAGGGGAGACATGGAGTCGGTGTTGGATAGTGTGTTGGACAAGGATTTATTGGCGAAGGAAAACACGGTCTAATCAAAGGTGACATGACGAGAAAGGGTGGTTTTGTTAATTGGTTGAGAGATCAAGGCAAATGTACACTTGATGATTGTACGAATATCCCAAAAAGACACAAGGGAGAGACTGAGGTTGCAATTTATGAGCAAATTGAGAGGCGATGTTAGGAAAGCATAGACACGCAAAGACATGAAGGTGACCATATACCGAAATACAATTGTATAGGATATTGACTAAGATGTGTTTTCTTAATGCTAGAGAGGTAGAAGGTTAAGAAGGTTATACTCATTGCGTATGGCCAAAGAGTGGTTGGTACGGAACCATACATGAAAGAGGAGGGTACGAAGCATGTTGATGATAGTATGATTTATGCGTTCTTCCTTTCCATTTTGAGACGGGGTGTAGGGGTAAGAATTTTTTTGTGAAATTCATGGTTATTAAATTGTATTCTCATGTCAAATTTGAAGAGTTTATGATAACTATGAATTGGGATTTGTACGAAATCGTCGAACACTTGAGATTTGTATTTCAATGGGAAAGTTCACAAAAAATGAGAATAATCATGAAGAAACATGAGGTAGTATTTATGTCCAACCGAACCAGGTACAGGAGATGTTCAAAAAACACTATGAATTATATTAAAGGGATCATAACTTCTCGTAATATGTAGTCTTCTAAAAATCGGTCTAGGTAGCCGCTTGGGCGGCGCCCAGGCGCTAGGAAGTGGTCCACCGTCCCAAACAGCCCCTAGGCGGATGGCTAGGCGGCTAGGAGATCTAGGCGGGCATTTAGGTGGGTTAGGAGGGGGCCTAAGCGATTGGACTAGGTAAGCTGAACGGGCTAGGCAGGTACCTAGGCGGGTTGGGTGAGATAGGCGGCCTCCTAGACGTGTTGAGTTGGTTCAAAATGAGGCCAGTTGGGTTTTTAGGTGCCAATTATATGAAAACATTATAATGAGATTGTTCTTTTTTTTATATTCTCAGTAATTTAAAATAATAATCCTAAATTTCCAAAATCATACAACACCTAGGCTCCCACCTAGCCGTGTAGGCCTCTTCCCACCGCCTACCTCCCGCCTAACGTTTTTTATAACACCGGTAATATGCATGGATCATATTGCGATTCACCCGCATGCGCAGTATTAATGAAAAGATATGCATGTTAACGTCGTTGTTTGTACATAGTAGCTGATCAAAAAGATGTTATTCGATCAGTCTCCTTATTTGGTGCGTAGCTAGCTGATTTATTGGTTCAACTACAGATTAAACTATAGTCCCCTTACCAAGCAAGAAAGGGATATCCCACAAATCAAAAGGGTTTTCGTATCCGATTGGAGTTGGCTTAAAAGAGGAGTTTGGATTGAAAATGGAGGCCATGATAATTGCAAGTGCTTCATCTGCCCGCATGTCCCAAAGTCATGTCAACCCCCGTAGCCACTTTTCTAATTCATGAATGCTTTGTTCGGTTAAGTCTCCTTGAGTAAGACATGGAAAAAGGCATTTCAATTCTATACAACAAAAGCAAGGTGTGATTGAAAGCCACATATCCCCACCTCTCCTCTCTTTCCACTTAAACTACTATTATTATACTAATTCAAAGAGAGACGGACAAATAGTTAGTCTTTTCTTCTTCTTAATTATTCCGGCAAAACTGTGGAAAATACTTACATTGATCGATCGTCTATATTGTAGAAAATATCATAGCATGGGTAGTTTTCCTTAGATTTGTGTCGCCTAGGCCATTATAATATTAATTTCTTGATATTTATGAATTTGAAATATTTTGTGTAATATTTTCTTTCTCATTTTAATTGAGTAAAAACAAATAAGGATCTTCCCCTACATTTTGAATTTCTCGAAATAAATTTTAAAAATGCATTAATTTAAAGATGGTGTACATGACACTATCGCAATACTATTAAGTCATTTTTTTAGAAAATTTATAACATTTTAGAAAATATTATATATAAAAAGTAAAATAAGAAATATAAGATTGTTTAGATCGAGTTTTCAGTATATTGTTTTAGAAATTATTATGTTTGATTCTCGATATTAGAATAAACTATAAGAAATGTGTTAAAGATGTTCGGAAGACCTAGTGGCGGCTTTTGACTATGAGGCATAGTTTTTAAAAGTGAATTTAAATATAGTAAAAAGATCAGCATTAATAATATTTGTCTAACAAAAGATTATCTACTATGTAGACATATTTTGATCTTATGTGTCACTTTAATAAATAAATAAATTGAAAGACACTTTCAATAAAGATTGGCGAATATATTGTACGTGAATTGAGACGTGGATTATGAACGTTGAAGTAATGGAGCAATGAATTGAGGAGGAAATTCATGAACACAGAAACGGAAAAAGATGAATAATAATGATGGATGGGAAAGAGATGGCTTTAGGGTGAAGCAATGACATAGGAGCCACTAGCTAGCTATCTAGTATTATAAGCAAAAAGCCCATTAATGCAAATCTTTAAAATCCAGTCAACACAAGCCCAAAGGAGAGAAGGTAAAAGTTGCAAGTAGTGAACTCTCAACTCCAATTCCTTTTCATCGAAAAGGAAGTAGTGGAGTCGTGAAGATGCCACTTAATTAGGGTTTTGCATAATAATGAATAAGAGGAGTTTGTATTGTATGCATACTTATCTTAAGCTGATGTTGATTGGCCGCAAAAAAGCAGAGCAACTTGTATTACGTTCCTATTCCATACTACATGACGTCGGCGTGTTCACATCTGAGCTAAGGGTAGTCTCGGTATAAAATTTTAATGCCACTACGTATGTTAGGGCTGTCCAACGGGTCGACCCGACCCGACCTGTAACCCGGTTTACCCGCCGACCCGTAATACCGAGTTACGGGTATTAAAATTAGAGAGTGTTACGGGTTACGGGTTGACCCGCCGACCCGTAATATAAAAACTTTTGACCTGAGACCCGACCCGTAACCCGTAAAAACGGGTTACGGGTTTTACGGACCGGGTCACGGGTCAACCCGTTTGACCCATTTGACTTGGTCAAATGGGTCAAAACGGGTCAAACCCGTAAAAATAACCCATTTGGCCCGTTAACCTTCTCTCAATGTCGTACACTTTACAGCACAAATTCATTCCAAAATTTCCAAAACAGATAACACAAATAAATGATTCTACAAACCAATTAGAGAGTGGGGGAAAGATTCGATTAGATTTGGAGATCTTATTCGGTGCACCGCCGGTGACCTTAGCAACAGAAGGAGGATGTGGGCGAGCGAAGGCGGTAGGTCAGGCCGCCGAAGAAGGAGAGCGCAGGTAGATCCGGGCGACACTTGCCATCGCCGAAGAGCACAGAGATCCGGGCGAACACGTACTTGCCGCCACCGAAGAAGTAGTTCGCAGGTAGATCCGGGCGAACACTTACCGCCACCGAAGAAGGAGAGCACGCCGCCAGGGACGTCGACGTCGGCGAGCAGGGTTGTCGAGGAAGGAGAGCACACAGAGAGCACGCCGCCAGGGTCGTCGACCCCGGCGAGCAGGGTCGAAGAGGAAGGAGAGCGGCGCATGTCTTCGACTTAGGGTTGTTGTTCGGTGCATATTTGTCTTCACTTTTCCACTTCTTCCTTTTAATTAATGTTGTAGCAGACCTAAACTTAAAAATTAAAAAAAAACTATTACGGGTTTACGGGTCGATCCGTAACCCGGCGGGTCGACCCGTAACCCGCCCGTAACCCGTAATCCCAAAATTTTTGACCCGTGGCCCGACCCATTAATCTACGGGTCGGGCACCCGACCCGTAATCTACGGGTCGGGCACCCGAACCGTAATCTACGGGTCAGGTCGGTCCGGATTACGGGCGACTCGGACCGTTGGACAGCCCTAACGTATGTGTTGTCAGGTGTCTATCACGTGCCTATTCGTTTCACTTTTTTTCATATGGAAATGAATTAGCTAAGAGGAGATTGTATAGTTTTTTTTGTTGTATAATACATGGAAAATAATAGGCCTCCTACAGTCCTACACAAAGTAGGATCAGTCTAAATCATCCGAACGGATGATCTTTAGAAAGTCTCTAGTTTGTCGGATCCTTCCGTCACTCATCTTCAACCTTGTCCTCAACCAATGCTCCCAACTCTGAGTATCACAATTCACATGTATGCTTCGGAACAAGAATTCCGGATCAGCGTTTCGTGTTGCGAGGAAGTCTGCTACTCTATTACTTTCCCTGTAGTAATGAAAGATGCACACCTCTTGGAAACAACCTAAGACGCCTTTTATGTCAGTAATGATCATCTGAATTTCCCAAAGGCAATTCCATGCCCCCGTGATGCTATTAATTACACATAAGTTGTCTCCTTCAACAACTATTTCATCAATATTGAGGGTTTTAGCCCTCTTAATCCCATCCAAAGCCGTCAGGACTTCAGCCTGAAGGATGGACAGGGCGGCTATTGTCCGTCGATCCAAAGCAATCACTTTAGCTTCCTCATCTCTTAGGATGGGTAGAGGAGTTGGATCTATGGGAGCCATCAAAGTTTAGTTTTACCCATCCCTTGCTTGGTTTCTTCCAGTTCGGAACTTGAGGCCTTTGTCGTTTGGTTGCTTGCTTCTGCTCCATCTGTTCAGCAAGTTTCCATTGAGAATAGAGAGCGAGAGCCACATCCGATGGTTTCTCGTCTTTTACTACTCGATCTGGGTTGAAGAGTAAGTTGTTTCGATGCATCCAGATTCCCCACCATAGAAAAAATAGAATGATGTTCCCTTTGCTACCTTTGGCTACCTCCATAAGGTTCTGGCAAAGATTCCCATAATCATGTAGGACATATTTCATACCAGTCTTCACCTCAAGATGTGTAGTCATTGTTTTTGTGAATTGACACTCAAAAAAGAGGTGATAGGTTGATTCATATTGGCTCTCGCAAAGGGCACATGTACTCGGCACCCTTGAGTAATATCTATTCAGACGTTTAGTAATAGGGAGGCAATCCGCACACGCTTTCCAGACAAAATTTTGCACTTTCAGCGGAACCCGTAACTTCCAAATCCAGTCCATATTTTTCTCTGGGAGATTTCTAGTCGTTTCACACAGTTAGGCAGCCGTTTTGACAGAGAATTTTCCATCTGAAGATGGTGTCCACACCACTTTGTCCTCTTGGTATGTTATCGGGATACTCACTTGTAGAAGCCGGGTCACCATCTGATGGGGAAGGACAGCTTGTAATCTATGGATATCCCACATCTTGTTTTCAGTTATGAATTCTTAAACTTTTTGAGTAATATTATGATTATCACAATACGGTCTTAGTGTGGCATCATCTAACCAAGGATCCGTCCAGAAGTTTATTCTTCTCCCATTCCCTACTTGCCATCTGACACCCTTCATAAATACATCTCTGATGAGGGACCATCTAGGCTGCCACCCCTAGGAGCGCCTACACTCTTCGATGGGCCACTCACCCGAGCTCGAGCCAAGAAGCTACAACGCGAGATGCATGGCTTCATCGGATACACCGTGGCTAAGGAAGCTGCACACATCAAGGAAGCATCGCTAAAGACAATATGCCTTGTTTGTGTCACAAATGCCCCAACCGCGTCCATGTGCGTAGATTGCTAAGCAGCCTCTCCCGAGCAACATCTCCAAGTGTGGTTGTGCATTGCTTGGTTTGGGTTGTTGCTTATGTGGGCCGCAACCTATCTTTTGTTATTATTAATTGTGCTACTTTTCTGGGATTGTAAGGGCATATAAATAGCCCCTAGTTAGTTATTTCTCAAACTAGTGAACCCCCATTTTACAAGTGTGTAAAACTGATTTTCTCCATAGAGAGAGTTTGAGAGCCTTGAGCTTTCGAAAACTTTGGTGTTCTAATATTGCAGCTTGGTTTGCCTTGGATTGTGTCGACTTCATCGAAGGTTGGTGCTTTCCAGTATCCACAAGCCTCCTTCTCGTGCTTCAAGGATCCGTCCTTGATTGTGTGAGATTGTATGAAGAAGGGTCTCTAGGTGTCGTGTCAATCGGAGCTTGAGGCGAAATAATCCTCTTGTGCCGACCATAGCTTAGCGGCTCTACTTCCCTATCCATTTATGAAGGTCGGGTCTCTTGATCATTCTATTTGGTTCTTGGCTGAAATAATACCAAGGGTCTTCTAGTTGTTTCAAGTGGTTCTTCTTTTCTTCCTTTTATCCTTGTTCTTGAATCTGTTCTTGTTCTTTGTGTTCTTGTTCTTTGTGTCTTGTTTCCCATTTCCGACCATCCTTCCTTCTCTCCTTTGTTTGAGTTGTTGTTTGTCGAAGATCGGGCACCCAACGGCTTGACCCCGTATCAAAGTGGTATCAGAGCTGCGTTGTCGACATTCAGCTCGTCTTCCACCATAAAACGAAAAAACCCAAAAAGAAATCCCAAATCAGGTTTGATTAATCCAATCTTTTGATTAAACTTGATAGTACTAATCGGTTTGTTTACTTGTGCAAGTGGTTTGTTTGCCCAGCTAAAAACCACCTTCGCCAAAGTAAACCGCCACTATCCGACCACCACCCTCCACCATCTTCCATCCATGAACCAGCCAAAATGAAGGATGAATCCTTGAATTACAAGAGTTGAATTCAAATCCTTCACATTTCAGCCCATCCCACCACTTCTACCAACTTTCACCTACTCCTCATGCCATTCCCATCACTATTCCTACACTATTCTACCAACTCCCAATCATTCCCATCTCAGTCCCCTAAATTGTGGGAGACCTAGTAAAATTCAAGTCACCCATCAAAATCAAACCCATCCCCCCCCCCCCATATTAGAGAACCTTTTTTCCCTCCAAATCTATCAAGTCATAAGAGATGTCTTCTTTTATTTTATTGCACCATATACTATATATTTACTACATTTTGTAATTAGCTGAATGTAATTTTTGGAATTTAAACAAAAAAAAATCTCAGCAAAAAAAAAAGAGAAAAAGGAAAAGAGAATTCAAAATTCCGAATTGCACATGCTGCCTTTTAGGTGTGCAAAGTGTTGTGTTCTTGATTAAGTGCTTAAATTGTGTACTATTTCGATTAAGTGCAAAGTGTTGTCTTCTCTTCTCTTGTCTTGTTCTTGATTGATATTGGAGATATCCTTCCTTCACAAAAAGGTCAGCTCATCTCACCCTACAAAGCACTCCAAGTATTCATCTTGGTTTAGGAATTCAAAGCGAGAAAGGCTTAATCAAGGTTTGATCTCTTCTTATCCTTCAAACTTTGTCTTGTTCTCAATCATTCCAACTCAGTTCTTGTCCATATTTCTCATCCCTTTTCTTTCTTTAGCCGATCAAAAGTTTGTGTCGTGTTCTCACCTTTCACTAACCTTGGATTTGGGTGTTGATCCCTTGCAAGGCAGATTGAAACAATAAGCTCAATTGCACCACGAGAGAGAGTGCGAGTGTAAACACATTGTGAGGTTGTTTTGGATTATCACTAACTCTAATCCCTTGCTTGTAGTGTGTTGCTTTGATTGTGTCTCAAGAAGAAGAAAACTACAACAACTCGGAGCCTATCCAACCCGAGGTGTTCAATATGTTAAGATCACTCAGCAATAATATGGCCACTATTGATCGGTTTGGAATGCGAGGGTCAAAATTCAATTTATAACCAAACCTAGTTGTAGCACAAGGTAGGGTGTCAAACACTCGGGAGTTCGTGCGATGAGTGCACCAAAAAGACTTGCAAAAGGGAAAGAAAACCTAAAAACAAGGAAAATCAAGAGAAACCACTCGGGACCGACATTGTCACTTCGGGCCCGAGGTGGATCGACAGAGAAATGCACGGTACCGACACTAATGTAAGTCGGGCCCGATGTCTGGGGAAGTCGAACTTGTAAAAATAGATAGATAGATCTTGGGTTTTTGGGTTCCTCCTCTAGTAGATGTGGGTAATTCCACCCCAACTCAGCCAATAAGTGTTGATCCTCGTGAGATCGAGGTTGTCGCCTCGGTCCCGCCACTTCTACAGATCGACCCTAGGAACTTTTAGCTCCCTTTTGATGCAAGGTCAAGTGATAGGCAATCGATCACTTCCGCTCACTCTTGCCAATCACAAGCCCTTGATCCCTTGCTTCTACAAGAGATTGTAGCTCTATATAGAGTGGGTTCCTAGATCAAGCACTCAAGGCTATGGAATTGGGGGTTCAAACCCAATCCTAGCTAGAGGTTTCCCCCATAGCCCAAGATCAATGGAATCTACTCCATATGGCTAGAGTAACAAGCAATCAAATCACAAAGCAAACAAGTCTCGATCATCCAAATCAAAGCAAAGACAAATTGCATTCAAAGCAAAGGAAATCCACAAACTCTAATCCAAATCAACAAATTGCAAATCAAAACAAGAACAAACTCACAATTCCTCCCTAGATCTATTCTTCTCCACCAATTTTCTCTTCCTTCTCCTCTCTTCTCCTTCTCCTTGCTCTCCAAGTCTCCCTTGAGCCTTTGAGAGTGATTAGTTGTGTGTAATGATGGATAATGATTGTCTAATCTTCTCCTCCTTTAACTAGAAGTTAAGAATGCCTGTTAGAGCTAGAAATCAACCAAGCAAGATTGGTGACCCCTTAGTCTAGATCGGGCTTGAACTAAGCAATACGAACTCAAGAACCAAGTAAAAAGAATGCGAAAATTGTATTAAACTCGTATGTATTTGATTATGTATATCGTATATGAATGTAGATGTCCAATGCGTGACCCCCCTCTATGTATATATAGGGTTTCCTAAAGATAGAATGCTTTACAAGATAGATAGATAACTAGATAGATATAAATCGCTAAAGATATAATATCCCTAGACTTGATACGACTCTGACTATATAAGATAGAAAGAATCCTTATTCGACATAATTTAATCCTATCTTGTACTCGGGTGGTCAGATCGGTTTACTTCGTCAAGTAGTACTGGAACACCCTTCTAGAAACTCGCTGCTTGGCTCGACGGGCTTCTCGCAGGCTGCTCCGGTTTATTCCGTGGGCTTTTGATCATTAGGGGTCAACAATACCCCTTTCAATTTCAATCTTCAAATTTCAAATTTTGAAATTTGGAGTTGGAATTGAACTGAAATTTAAATTGCCGGTTCACTCGCCTTGAAAATCGTTTTGCCAGGCCATCATTACTTGTATTAATATACCCTTAGCCTCTTATTTGCCACAGAGGCGTCACTTCCATTGTTCAAATCAGGTACACACTCCTCTCTCTTATTCTTCGTCTTCATCTTCTTCCCTTCTTTTCCACTTCCTCTTTCCTTTACTCTCTTCATCAACTCTTTCTCTGTTCTTCCTTCAAACCCCGTCTCTTTCCAACCATGTCCGAGTCTCCCCTTTTCGCACCGTCCAATTCGTTAATGGCGCAAGATCAATTTCAATGCGATCTCACGGCGGACGATGTAGCCAGAATCCTCTCCGGGGGGGGGGGGGGTTCCGGCCAACACCGTGACATACTGCCCTCAGGACGAGCTAATCGACTGGATCCGACCAGGGTGGATCTGCTTCACCGAGTTCCCGTTCTCGTTAGGGCTAAAATTCCCGTTTTCCCCTTTTTATTAGGGACTTCCTTAAGGATTTAGGGGTCTCGCCTTCACAAATCATGCCCACAACCTGGCGTATACTCAGATGAGTTGGCCTCTAGGAAAGGAATAACCATGACGGTGAGCGAGTTCTTGGTGGCTTACAAAGTAGTACCCTCTAGGCCGGGTAGGATCTTTGTCCATTCTAGAAATACCGATGACGCCTTGATCCCCGGTGTCAAGAACCCTAATACGGGATGGCAATCATGCTATTTCTTCGTGGAAAGACGCTCTTTGGGCGAATTAGGGGAAATCCATAAGGACGTTTTCCTAGATGCTTGGAACACCACCCGTAAGAGCCTCGCTTTCTCTGTTTTTTGTGATCCTTTCCAGTGTGTATAACTAGATCTGTGATCCTGGGTAGTGTATCTTGCTAATGTTCATCTGGTGTAATCTTGTGCAGTGCCAAAGAATTTCAACTCGAGGTCTTCCAGCGGAAAGTTGATCAAGGTGCTACTGACCACTGAATCCAAGAATCGCGCTCCTAGTAAGGTGTTTAACGAGCCGGAGAAACCCAAAGAGGAGGATCAGTCCCAGAGCTCTAGCCGCGAGACTGCAGAGCCGCAAACCTCACCTCCTGCTGTCAAAATGTCAAGCTCCTCTAAGCCCACCAACTCTGGTAAGTCCTCGCAATTTCTCTCCCCGTGCGTACTAAATAAATCTTCCTGATAGAGGAATCTAATTTCTGGTGTGCCGCATGGTCAGGTCGTGAGAGAAACGTCTCTACTGATGCTATGCTGTAGCGCATGTTGAGGTCTCGCAGCTCGAACCCTCCTCTGGTGCCAAAGAAAGAAGTCCAACAAGAGCGACCCTCCCTAAAGCGTAAACTGGAGACTCCTCCTACCATTGATCTTTCCAAAGAAGACACCGCTGATTTTTGGGGCGTCGTACTAGAGTCTACTTCTGGTGAGGCTAGAGCCGCCTCCGTCAAGGGTGGAGTGGAACAGGCGCTGACGCGATCTAGGGCGGCCATGAAGAAGGTATGCTCGCGCGACCTCTCTTTATTTGTCAAACTAATCTCTTTACTGTTGTGGTTATTTACTTTAGCGTCCCTTGTAGGCGACCCAAGAATTTGCTCTGGCCATGGACGTGCATATAAGGGAGCTTAGTGTACTGAAGTCTAAGGAGAGACATGCCTCGGAGGCAGTGCTGGAAACCGGTCGCCAGAATCGCGTCCTGGAAGAGGCCTTAGCTTCCCACCGGGCTCAAGTCGCTAAATTGCAGGAAGAGGTATCCTCCCAGACTAGGAAGGTTGCCGAGCTTCAGGAGGCCGCAAATGAGTTTACGCAGCAGGTGGTTAGGATCGGTACTTATTATTCCACCAAGGCCAAGATCGAAGTTCTTGAGAGTGTCGCTAGTGGGGAGAGCGGTCGTTGGGACCTGGAAGAGCTAAAGGCCACCTTTGACGCTTTATTCCCCCTGGTTCCAGGGTTCCCGGAGAGGAGTTCCTGCCCAATGAGGATTTGGACGATGACGCCAACTCTCCAGCGCCGGTGGATGCTGTCCCAGCCGTAGGCTCTAGCAATGTTATCCAGCAAGAAGACAAGGACGAGCACCTTCCATCGCAGACCCCTTCTCCGGCTAAGTGATCTTTCTAAGTGAAGAACTTGTGTTTGCTTTTGATTATTTTTGGGTTTAAGTACTTACTCTGGCAATGTCTATTGCCAAAAAACTTGATGATGATTCTGGTATGGCTTGTGCGCCAAAACTTGATTTGACGGGGGAAAACGTTGTACCCCTGGTGTAAGAATCTTTATTCACAGGCCCTCTGTATGGCCTTGTTTTATCTAGCTATGCGTGTTTTTGCTTACAATAAGGTTCTACCTACTTTATCTAGAAACGAGATGTTTTACTCGGATAAGTCTTGCCGGGAAACCTAGTACTCCTTGTCTTTCTAGGGTTGTATTTGTAAATTGTACTCCGGAGAACGCACCCAGAGAAGTATGCTTGTGTCTTAAACAAGCGCCTGCCAATGTATAACTCTGGAGCCAAAGTCTAGATGTAATCTTGATAATCACGTGATTAGTAAGTTTGTCGTAGTATGGTGACGTGGTTGATGGCGAATTCACTACCCCTTGCATTATTTGGAAAAGGATCACCTTTGTCTAGAGATTGTGACTAAAAAAGCGCGTTTTGTCTTTGGTAGAAGTGGTGTAGGTACCTATTGCGTCTTAGCGTTTATTATTTGTAAGAAACAAGCTTGTTTGTACGAAGTGCTAACGTTAGCTTTGTGATGTCGAATGTCGATAGTATATCTGGGTTGTACAACCAGTTAGTATGTGTGGATTAATCCGTTGGATGTTAGCATATGTGTCAGGCGGATTGTGCCTTATTTGTGGATCCAAATGTATCGTGCGAGTTTTGCAATACTGGCGATACTTGCCTAGGTCTCTTATGGGCCTAATCATTACGTCCACGAGTTTTGTAGGATTTCTGGCGATAAATGCCTAGGTCACTTATGGGCCTAATCATTACGTCCACGAGTTTTGTGGGAATATTTGCCATTTCGTAGCTTGATCGGGGCTACTAGGCGTATACCCTAGTGTGGGTGTTTGTATCGTGCGAGATTTGCAAATTAAAGATATGCTTCTTCGAAGAGTATTTGTTTGCGTGTATAAACGGAGCGATTTGTAATAAATTTCATTCATAACTTAAAAGAATCATAAGAATATAAAATAGTGCTTTGACTAGTGCTCAATACTAGAACTATGATCTAGAAATAAAAGTGGGGTGATGGTGCAGGAACCCCCTTGCATCCCCCCAAAAAAAAAAGAAAATCCCAAACCTTCTAAAACACGAAATAAACTAAGTGACTAGAGATAGGGTTGTTAGAAATAGTACTTTCTTGAGGTGAGTGGCATTCCAGCTCCTAGGCACTGGTTCTCCTTCCTCGGATTCCAACTGGTAAGCTCCTTACCCTACGACCTTTGTAATCCTGTAGGGTCCTTCCCATCCAGGTGCCAATTTTCCCGCGTTTTGCTCTGCTGTGTTCTGGAATACCTTGCGAAGTACCCAGTCTCCAACTCGAAAGACCTTAACTCTTACGTTCTTGTTATAGTTTCTAGATACCTGCTGTTGGTATCGAGCTACTCTGAGGTGGGCCGATTCCCGTAACTCTTGTACCGTGTCTAGGTCTGCCTCGAGTTGTTCCTTGTTCTGGTCAAGCGTAGCTAGACCATATCGCGCGGTTGGGACCTAGATTTCAGCCGGGATGACTGCCTCGCATCCGTATACCAGAGAAAAGGGGGTTTGCCCCGTGGCTTTCTTGGGAGTGGTGCGATCAGCCCAAAGTACGTAGGGTAGCTCTTCTGCCCACTTGCCTTTGGATTTGGTTAGTCTTTTCTTCAGGTTGCTTATGATTACTTTGTTTGAGGACTTCGCTTGCCCATTCGCCTGGGGGTATCTAGGTGTTGATGTTACTAGATCAATGTTCCACCCCTGGCAGAATTCTCTCATTCTCTGGCTAATGAACTGAGAACCGTTGTCACAAACGATCGTTGCTGGGATTCCAAAACGGCAGAGGATGTTGCGCTCGATGAAGGAGATCACATGTTTGTCCTTGATCTCCCTATATGCTTCAGCCTCGATCCATTTGGAGAAGTAGTCGGTCATAGCCAAGAAGAACACTTTTTGCCCTGTAGAAGGAGGTAATTTCCCCACAATATCCATCCCCCACCTCATGAAGGGCCAAGGAGTAAGGGTTGGATGTAGGCTCTCGGAGGGTTGGCGAGAAGTTGGTGCATGTCGCTGGCAAGCTTTGCATTCCTGGGCATACTTGGTGGCGTCGCGTCGTAGCGTCGGCCAGTACCACCCATGTCTAAGTATCTTGTTTGCCAAGCTTCTGCCACCAGCGTGGTTCCCGCAGTATCCTTCATGGATCTCTTTCATAATACTCTCTATCTCTTCTCTTTCTGCGCATCTTTGCAAGACCCCAGACGAAGACTTGTGGTAGAGTACGCCTTGGTGGACGACGAATCGTGTGGCCTTGGCTCTTAAAGCCCTTGCCTCCGTCTTATCCTTGGGCGCCTTCTCGTGTACTAGCCAGTCCAGATACGGTCTGATCAGCTGCTAGGCCTAGTTCCAGAGTGTGTATCAAGACTGGCTATTGGGAGCGTGTGTATCATAGATGTTTCTTTGGGATGCTCGATTGAGGAGTAAAGAAGGTGCACTAGCGGGATCTGAGAGTATTCACTTGGGTTGAGTACTGAGCCTAAACCTGCCAAGGCGTCGGCCGACGTGTTGTTCTCTTTGGGTACCTGTTCAAAGGTAACCGCTGGAATTCTCCCGCTAATGCTCTCGCCTTTTCCAGGTAAAGAGCCATCCTTTCGTCTTTTGCGTCGAAAAGGCCTAGTATCTGGTCAATCACCAAGAGAGAGTCGCACCTTACTTACAGATTCTGGATTGCTAGGTCTCGTGCTAGTCCTAATCCGAAAATCAAAGCTTCATACTCTGCCTCGTTGTTTGTGGCGTCGAAATCGCATCTTACAGCCTAAGCTAGCCTGTCTCCCTTGCTTGATTCCAGGACCACTCCTAGCCCTATCCCTCTGGCGTTGGAAGCCCCATCTGTGTTGAGCGTCCATGTTTCGTGTGTCTCGTTTGGGACAGGAGCGGGTGTGCTTGTGTTTGTTGCCTCCTCTAGATCAGGTGTGAAGTCAGCTAGGACCTGCGATTTTATGGCTTTGCGAGTGTTGAGACGCTATCAAGGACGCTTGCGTACTTGTTAGTGTACCACACAACCGTCCCTTAGTTTTGATATGACAAACTCACTTTGATTCTAATGAAATTGTCCAAGTGTTCAGGAACGCTAGTGACAAAAGGACAACAAGTGTGTATGGGCGTCCCCTAGGCTTAGGGACGCTAGCTAACAGGAAGTAAGGACCAGCTAGAAACTACTTGAGCAAGGACGGAGTCCCAAGCAAGTAGGAACGCAAGAAAGGAGTCCTTACTCACTAGCCGACAGGATGACATCACTCGACAATATTTGATCATCCAAGGACACGTGGAGACCGACCCTGTAGTGGAGTCCAACACTACGTGGCGGACGATCCTGTTGCAGAGTCCATCAACACGTGGCGGCCGATCCTGTAGCGGAGTTCATCATACACAGCTGGATACAGGAAGCTTCCTCATCACCGCCCTACTACGTGGAGGAAGATCCTGTAGCCACGTCCACGAAGGGCATGATCGTCTCAAAGAAATGACGCCCTTCCCCAAGTCCTATAAATACCCCAAGGCATTTATTGTGACGTTAACGCTTTCAGAGAATATTCAGAGAGAATCAGAGGAAAGCGACTCACTCAAGAATACGAAGAACTAACTCAAGAACTCAAGAACAGTGTTTAGACTTGTGTTAGATCGAGTGAGATTTTGTACCCAAACCACAAAACAGTTTGTAATCAGAAAAACCAAAAAGAGAGTTCTGCGAAGTACTGCAGAACGTAGAAATAGAGTCCTTTAGTAGATTGAACTAGCTTAAGTTGTAGGCTTAAAGCAGTTCTTTTCAAGTGAACATAGGGAAAAGCTAAGTGTCAGAGAACTGTAAAGACTCGCCAGTACAACTGTAAGAACGTTCATTATAAAGGAAAGAACTATTCAAAAATCCTCCAAGGAGGTAGAGGTTTACACTCAAAGACTACTTGGTCTTGAGTGGTTCCTCTATAATTCACTGCGTTCATTACTTACCTGTTTAGTACTTTATTCCGCTGCATTTCTCAAGGACGCCCCTACTCCTCGTAGGGACGCCTGACCAAAGGACTCCTTTACTAAAGTAAAGGACGTCCCTCAGTACTAATGATCCAACAATTGGTATCAGAGCAGGCGCTCTAGATTCTTACTGAGTTGCAGGTAAAAATGGACATGGAACCTATTGGAATCTCTTTTGTGAAGCCTCCGCGTCTGACGGACGGCAACTTCAACCGCTGGAAAACTAGGTTTGAGAACTTCTGTAGAAGCACAAATTATCAATGCTGGAACGTGATCAGAAAAGGTGACCTCAAGGTTCCCGAAGACAAGAAAGACAAAGAGGACGAGTGGGGTCCTGATGAATTCAAGCTGATGGAAACAAATGCTAAAGCAGTATGCTTTCTCCAAGCGTCCCTCTGCGAAAGGGATGCCACAAGAGTTAGCAATCTCCCCACAGCAAAACAACAGTGGGAAGCTCTTGAGAAATTTCATGTGGGAAACGCTAAAATGAAGGAGGACATCCAGCTGAAAATCAAAAAGGAGTTCTATGCTTTTAGTATGCTGCCAAATGAAACGGTCAATGACTACTCGTACCGTTTTGAGGGTCTTGTCACCAAGATGAGAAACTTGGGCATCCCAGAAACAGAGATCTCCATGAGAAACAGAGTTCAAGTAGTTATTAATGGGTTGACTGGAGTCTGGAACTTTGATAGGACAACTTTCAAAGAAAACACAGCCAACAAAACTCTAGATATGGAAGAAATCTATGGGAAGCTCAGGCAGTACGAAGAAAGAAGGATCTCTGACATGGCTCAGCTAGGAAAGAATCCTCAAATAGATCTTGCTTTGGCGTCCATAACACCAGAGTACGCTGAGTACCTACGTGGCCAAAGAGATCTAGCATTGATTATGCATGGTAAAACAAAAGAAAAGCTTGAGAACTTGCGTCCCAAAGAGAAAGAAAGCAAGTCAAAGGAAGAGATTGACTCAGATGAAGAACTATCTCTTATTCACAAAGCTCTCAAGTACTATAACAAGAAGAACAAGTATAGTAACAAGAACAAGACTTCTTACAAAAAGGAGAGTCCCAAGTACACAGAGGTTGAAATGAAGGAACTCACATGTTACAAATGCAACAAGAAAGGACATTTTGCTAAAAAGTGTACTGTGGGAACGTCCTCCAAGGACAAGAAGAAAGCTCTCATTGGAGCATGCACAACTGCATGGGATGATCTCAGTTCAAGTGATGATGAACGAGAAGATCAAGTTGCATACATGGCAATGGAGGACGCCCCAATTGTTGAAGAGAACGCCTCCGACAATGAACAAGAGGTAACTCACGATTCCATGATGCGTTCCTTAGAAAAATGTTCAAAACCAAAACTCCTTGAACTCATTGGTAAAATCATGGAGGAAAGTCTTGCTATGAAAAGAAGAATGGATGAACTTGAAGATGAAACTATTGTGGTTGAATGTGAAAACTGTAGTTCCATGACCATTCAACTAGAGTCTTCATGTGAAGAAACTAAGTCCCTAAAAACTGAACCTATGTGTCTCAAACTTGAGAACGCCAAGCTTAGGGAAGAAATGAAAGTGTTGGAAAAGAGTCCCATAGTTGAGGAAGTAAAACCTATAGTTTTTGTCCCAGCCAAAAGAGGACTAGGCTATGAGTCTGACACTAGGAACTCTCTCCCTAGCGATTTTGAGGCTAGCAAAACTTCAGAACTTGAACTTGAAAGGGAGAAAACCAAGAATCTTCTTGAAAGAATTAGAGTTCTAGAGAGTGGAGAGAAAGGTCAAGAGGACTACTATACTAACTCCACTAGTCATAAAATTTACAAGAAAATTGTAAAAGGGGACGGTTCAAAAGTGTGTAATCCCCAAAAGATGAAGCAAAACAAAATCCAACGTCCCAACAAGAAGTACTACCTTGGTACTTACTATAGGACGTGTTGGTACTGTGGACAAGGAGACCACTTCAAATATGACTGTGTGAAACTAAAAGAAGATATTGCAAGTGGCAAAGTTGCTAGGACTAAAAATGAAAATGCTGAGTCCATTCCCAAAGCTAATCCTAGGCGTCCTAGACGTTCTAGGAGTTCTTTCTGAAAACATGCCATTTCTAATGATGTTAATATTAATGACTATATGCTAGAACCAGAGTTCTATTATTGTAATGAGGCAGGTAAGGAACACCTTGCCTGGGTCGCCAAAAACTAACTTTGTTTTGGCAGGTGAAAGTGAGGGGATGCCCATGGATCATTGATAGTGGCGCCTCAAATCATATGACAGGAAGCCACATCCATCTCACTTCTATCCAGAGTAGTGCCACGGGAGGAACTGTCTCGTTTGGCAACAAGGGCAAGGGAAAGATCAAAGGAACGGGAACTGCTATTCTAAACCCGTCCATCAAAGCAACAAATGTAAGTCTTGTTGAAGGACTTGGCTTCAATCTCCTTAGCGTTTCCCAAATGTGTGATCAAGGTGAAAACCTAGTCACATTTGACTCAAAGGAGTGCCTAGTCATCAACAAGAAGTCCAACAAAGTTGTTCTCAAAGGAGTTCGCAAGAACAATATCTATATCTTCAATCAAGAGTTCAAGCCTAAATCAGAATTGTGCCTATCTGCTTCAAAGGAGGATGCTGATCTCTGGCATCGCCGACTTGGCCATGCTGGACCAAGCACAATCCTCAAGCTACACCAAAGAAATCTTGTGAAGGGACTTCCCCGAATTGATCCTGAGAAAGTTGAACAGTGCGAAGCCTGTATCAAAGGGAAGCAAACAAGAACGTCTTTCAAATCTAAAAAGGAAGTTAGCACGAAGAAGCCTTTGGAACTTCTCCACATGGATCTTTGTGGACCAATGAAGACGTTGAGCTACGGTGGAAAGAGGTACATTTACGTTCTCGTAGATGATTTTTCTCGATTCACTTGGGTTCTTTTCTTAGTGTCAAAAGCAGATTGTTTCAATGCATTCAAAGTCTTCATCAAACAAGTGGAAGTTGCCCTTGAGACGCCTCTCAAAGCCATAAGATCAGACCATGGGACAGAGTTCCAGAATTCAGAGTTCCTGGCCTACTGTGATCAACATGGTGTCTCGCACAACTTCTCCGCTCCAAGGACTCCTCAACAAAATGGAGTTGTGGAAAGAAAGAACAGGACGTTGGAGGATATGGCAAGAACTATGCTCTTGGCAAATAGCGTTCCCAAGTTCTTTTGGGCGGAAGCTATTGCTACAGCATGCTACATCATCAATCGTGCCATGATCCGTCCCTTGCTGAAAAAGACGTCCTATGAGTTGTTGAATGGAAGGAAGCCTCGCATTGATTATCTCAGAGTCTTTGGTTGCAAGTGCTTCGTTCACAACAATGATAAAGAAAAACTTGGAAAGTTTGATGCAAGGAGTGATGAAGCTATATTTCTTGGGTACTCTCTTACCAGCAAAGCATATAGAGTTTTCAACAAAAGGACTCTAAAGCTTGAGAAGAGTATTCATGTTGTGTTCAAGGAGAGTTCTTCTCACAAAGAAAAACCAAGTAAGAAAGAACGCTCCTCTTCACAACAACAGGACGACTCTGAAGACGAAGGTGAAGATTGGTCCTCTGGAAAATACTATGTTCCTAAGGACGGTACCCCATATCCTGAAGAAGTCTCAGTGGACGTTCCTAGTGTTTTTCAGGGCGTTCCCTCTCGTAGTGAATCCCCAGTTCAACAAGATATGGGTGAATCAAGTCAACAAGGCGAGCAACGCCAAGGTGTGAACGCTCTCTTTGAGGGGGAACACACTGAGGACGATGCTCAAGTTAATAGTGATGATTCTGATGAAGAGATTGATCCAAGGTTTGCTCAATTATTTCAAAGGGAGTCCCGTTTCTCTAAGGACCACCCAACTTCTCAGATTGTCTCAGATCCTTCTCAAGGAGTTCAAACAAGGTCAGCAGCAAGCAAGTCCCAGAGTGCTAATTTAGCTTTCTGTGCTTTCAGTGCCTTTGTTTCTATGGTGGAACCAAAGAACATCAAGGAAGCACTCCAGGACGCTGACTGGATTCAAGCGATGCAAGAAGAACTCAACCAGTTTGAAAGGAACAAAGTTTGGACCCTCGTTCCTCGTCCCAAAGGCAAAAACATCATAGGGACGCGCTGGGTGTTTAGAAATAAGCTTGATGAAAGTGGACGTGTGTCAAGGAACAAGGCAAGACTGGTGGCTCAAGGATTCAAGCAAGAGGAAGGCATAGACTACGATGAGACCTTTGCTCCTGTTGCTAGAATTGAAGCCGTCCGTCTCCTCATTGCCTTTGCCGCGCACAAAGGATGCAAGTTATTTCAGATGGACGTCAAGACTGCCTTCCTCAATGGAAAATTGAAGGAGGAAGTGTACGTTGCTCAACCTCCTGGTTTCGAGGACGCCTCTCACCCAGATCATGTGTACTACTTGGACAAAGCGCTTTATAGACTCAAGCAAGCCCCTCGTGCATGGTACGACAGGTTTGCGTCCTTTCTTTTGTCTCATGGGTACACTAGAGGTTCAATTGATAAAACTTTGTTCATAAAGAAAGTTCACAAGGACATTTTAATTGCCCAAGTCTATATTGATGATATAGTCTTTGGTAGTACTAACATGAAACTTGTAGATGAGTTCAAGTCCTTAATGAGTAGTGAGTTTGAAATGTCCCTCATTAGAGAACTCAATTTCTTCTTAGGACTTCAAATCAACCAACTCAAGGAAGGGACGCGCATTCACCAACAAAAATATGTCCGTGAAATGCTTGAGAAGTACGGGATGAACACGTCCAAGCCTGTTGCAACCCCTTGTTCTCCAAATTCACGTCTCTACGCAGATGAACAAGGAAAGGACGTTGATCAAAAGCTTTACAGAGGAATGATTGGTTCTTTGCTCTATTTGACCGTAAGCCGTCCCGACATCATGTTTGCCGTTTGCTTGTGTGCACGCTTCCAGGCAAATCCAAAGGAGTCCCACATGCAAGAAGTCAAGAGGATCTTTCGCTACCTCAAAGGACGCGACGATCTTTGTCTTTGGTACCCTAGGAAGACGTCCTTCAAGCTTGTTGGCTACTCGGACGCTGATTATGCTGGTCATGTGATTGATAGAAAAAGCACTTCAGGAATGGCACATTTCCTTGGTTCATGCTTAGTCTCCTGGGGATCTAAGAAACAGAACTCTGTGGCGCTTTCAACTGCGGAAGCTGAGTACGTTGATGCTGCCTCGTGCTGTTCACAAGTTATCTAGATCAAATATCAACTGGAGGACTACGGTATCAATCTTGAAACTATTCCCATTCGCTGTGATAACACAAGTGCTACTGAAATTTCTAAGAATCCTGTTTTTCATTCACGCACAAAGCATATTCATATAAGACATCATTTCTTGCGTGATAATGTTGAACTAGGACTCATTAGTATGGAGCATGTAAGGACTGAAGACCAAATAGCTGATATTTTCACTAAGGCGCTTGATAGACGTCCCTTTGAGCATCTCAGGTTGCTCTTAGGGATGATAACTTTTAAGTAGCAAGTCCCGTTCTACTATTCCCTCAATGATTGGCTATGTTTAGTAGATTCTAAGTGTTTAAGGACTGTTATGCATTGAATTCATATTTGCAAGGACGCTAGTCTAAAACTTCATATGTTTGCTACTTTGGAACGCCATTCAAATTTTCTCTATTTTGTCTTGAAAAGAGTATCCCTGATCACCCAACCCTCATTATAAGCCGAAATGATGGGAACTCTAAGCTTACCCTAGCCGAGAACTTTGCAAAAGCGTCCTATGAGCTTCATATTTTCTTTTACGGGACGTACTTACTTTGTTCTCAAATGGTTCGCAAGGTAATCACAAGGACGGTTGAATTGATCTTGATTTGCTTGAAGAGGTAAATTTTTGCTAAGTATGAGAGAACGCTCAGTGTTTGTAAGAGAGGACGTCAGTTCAATTTTGAGAAGAAGTTGAAAAGTCAGAAATTTGAACTTTTGAAAGTGTAAACAGTGACCGTTGCTTTTGCTCAAATCTTAAGGGGGAAGTTTTGACACGTGTCGCACAGTAAATCAGTGTTAATTACAGTTTGTGCCACCGCTTCCTCTATATAAGGCCAGAACAGTCGCTCTCAGAATTTACTGCGCTCAAATACTTCCTTGCTCTCACATTTGCTCTGACCTCTCTCTAGCATTCCGGCAACTTTCTCTCACTAAAACTCATCTGAATATGTCTCAAAGACTGATGAACGTGGCCGGATCTTCTACCGGCGGGAAGAGAAGAAGACTAGTGAAGTCCCACCACATTGAGAAACCCAAACCCATAGTCCTAAATGAATCTCTAGTGGACTTCATCAACAGGAAGCCCAAAACCCTGTACAACTTGATAAGGGAACGCATGGACAGACCTGACGTGAAAGAGGACGCAGTTAAGACAAGGAACTATGAGAAGTTCATTGAACGGTTCGTAATCCGAGGCCTCCACAACACGAACTACAAGGACTTACCGGGGAGGATGGACGACGTTCTTTTATTTTCGCAGTTTGGTGGTGAGAATCTTGGTCCTTTACTTGATTTAATACCAGACTTGCACAACGCCGTCCTCCCAGAATTTCCAATGTACCCTAGGGACTCCTTGGCTTACAAAATGCTTAAAACCCGCGTGCCAAGTCCCTCTCCCCCACCTCCTCAAGTCCCCACAGTCACAACAAAAAATTTGCTAAAGCGTCCAGCCCCATCTTCTCCTCTCTCCAAATCATCTCAACCATTCTCCTCTTCCAAACCTACTGAAATAGTGGACAAGTTTCCACCCCACATCAAGGAGGGACGCTCCAAGAAAACTCATGACCCACGGCCCCTCAAAAAGGCCAAGCCTTCAAGCGTCCCCCCCTCTAAAAGCTCCACACAAAGGCCTAGCTCCACAAAAAGGCCTTCCAACCTCTCCAAGGAATCCTCTCCCCCTCCTCAACCCATAACAATAGTTCAACTCCCTACTCCTCCTCCGTCCCCTCAACCCTCAAAGAAAAATGCCCTCATTCCTTTTCCTCCTAAACCTTATTCTCCTCTTAACCTTGCCAACTTCCCTTCTGCCCCGGCCCACATATCTCCACCTAAGGACCCCGATACCCCCAGGTCCCGCCGTCCCTCCTCAGAAAGTGGCCCGGAAGAGGTAGAGCAGCGTTCAACTCTTGAGCACACCTTTCGCCGACGCAAAGCTGGTGAAAAGCCTAAGGTGTTGCTAGCCAAGAACGCTCTAGAGCCCGAGCACATCTCCTCCTCCTCCTCTAGCTCATCTGAGAGCCAAAGAGGAACGCCTGCTGGTCAATCCTCCCCATTCATTGATGTCGTTGGGGACTCTAATGACGAGGCGGAAGGAGTCGAGAATGCTCCTGCTGAAAAACAAGCTGAGGACGCTGGTGAGCACCAGGTCGCTCTAGAGGACGCCGAGCCTACTTTATCTGACGAGCTTGAGCGTGATGCTCATGAAGGCCCTCCCTACAACCAATCCCTCCCTCTCCTAAATCCCCTTCCAACCCCTCAAGAAAACCCCTCCCCCTCAATGCAAACAGAATCCCACCAAGTCCCTGCGAATGCTGAGCCACAAACAGAAAATCAATCAGAGGCTCAGAACGCTGAGGGCACGTCCCAAGGTCAAGCTCCTTCTGATGCCGATCAAGCCACAGCTGGTGGCAATAATGAAAATGAACAAGGCACAGAGAACGCTACTGGCCAGGACGCTGATGCAAATGAGTCAGAGCGCTCTGCTGATGAAAGTTCTTCTGATGATGAGGACTCTGAGTCCCCCAAGGGCAAAAGAAAACGCAAGCATGATGGCGCACCTGTGAAAGTCCTCAGCCCCTTGATCTACTCCGAAGAATGGCTCTCATCCTTCGAAGATGACAAAGTTCAGGAGTTCCTTGAGCTTCTGAGGTTTCAAGGCTGGTTGAACGTTGGGCCTGCGCTGGCTGAAGTTGACAAAGAGCAGGTGAAAGCGTTCTACAGGGATCTGCGCTACAAGTCTAAAGATGGCTCTCTCCACTTCAAGATAGATGGTGAGAAAGCCTCAGTTAATGAACGCCAGGTTCGTGCCTCATGGGTCTCAACCCTCAAAAGCCCCCGTCCAACGCTCTAAGCTCCCTCCCGGAAAGTGGATTTGAGACAACTGATGAGGAACTGCCCTTGGTTGAAAAAGTGTTTCAGGGCAAAAGGCCATTTGGATTGGACAGGGTCGCTCATGTGTTGAGCAAGGTAGGCGCCATTACACATTATTTCATCTGTCGCGCCGTCCTTCCCAGGCAAGAGAAGCGTTCAATCGTTCAAACACATGACATCATTATGATTGACGCTCTTCTAGAACGCCGCCCCATAAATCTTGCCAGAATTGCTATGCAACATATGGCTAAGTGTGGGAGGAAGCGACACGCCTTGCCGTACCCAGGTCTGGTGAAGCTGGTTCTTAAGTCCCAAAATGCTTACGATGAAAGCGCTCCTTCTGAAGAGCTTGGACTAAAATGGAATGCTAAGAAGGGACTGGTAGAGATAAGGCACAATGAAGAGTTGGCTTCCGTGCTAAAACAGGTAGAAGCTGAGGCTGAGAAATCCAGAAAAAAGGCTGAGCAAGAACGCCTGGCAGCTGAAGCTGAAGAAGAACGTCTCGCTTCTATGTCTCAAGAGTTCGCTCAGGAAGAAGAGCCAGCCGTCAACTTTGCAGTCCTTGATCAAGTGCTAATGGCTCCTTCTCCTCCTCCAGAACCTCCTATGGACGCTCCCTCTTCAAGTTCAGGTCCAGTTCCTTGTTCTGCCCCTGCTAATCTTGCCCAACATCCTCCTGCAGAACTCATGGGTGCTATTATGGACAACCAGTGCCTAATCTTCTCCGCCCTCAAAGACTTGTCCTCTGCATTCTCTAAGTCGGCTGAACTTCATAAAAAACTTCTAAAGTTTTATCAAGACCAGAGCCGTCCTCAGTGATTGCCGTCCTCCATCTTCAATCCATCATTATTTTGCTTTTGCTTCTTTTATTTCAAACACTAAGTTCTTGGTTTGTAATAACCGTACTCTAACTTTTGTTTGAATGGCAATTCAATGTTTGTGTGCATGTGTTTGTTTAAGCGTTCCACTGCTTTTAGTTGTGTGTTTGTGCTACCGTCCTTATCACTTGTTATCCTTTTTGATGATGCCAAAAGGGAGAAGTGTAGTTTTGTAGAGATGCGCTACAAATTAGTTTTCTAGAATAAGCAAGTGTTAAGGGGGAACTATTAAGTGAAAAGTCTAAGGAACGCCATGCTAGAATAAACTAGAGGACGTCTAGAAAACTCTAGGACGCTTTTCTCTCCTTAAAATCCAAAAGCCAGAGAATCAAAGATTGAAAACTTGCGCTTACTGAAATTTCTCTAAGTGTTAGAGGACGCTTCTAAGTTTTCATGCATGCTAAGTTCCAATGTCAAAACTATTTTGCTGAAGAGTTTGTCATCATCAAAAAGGGGGAAATTGTTGAGACACTATCAAGGACGCTTGCGTACTTGTTAGTGTACCACACAACCGTCCCTTAGTTTTGATATGACAAACTCACTTTGATTCTAATGAAATTGTCCAAGTGTTCAGGAACGCCAGTGACAAAAGGACAACAAGTGTGTATGGGCGTCCCCTAGGCTTAGGGATGCTAGCTAACAGGAAGTAAGGACCAGCTAGAAACTACTTGAGCAAGGACGGAGTCCCAAGCAAGTAGGAACGCAAGAAAGGAGTCCTTACTCACTAGCCGACAGGATGACATCACTCGGCAATATTTGATCATCCAAGGACACGTGGAGACCGATCCTGTAGCGGAGTCTAACACTACGTGGCGGACGATCCTGTTGCAGAGTCCATCAACACGTGGCGGCCGATCCTGTAGCGGAGTTCATCATACACAGCTGGATACAGGAAGCTTCCTCATCACCGCCCTACTACGTAGAGGAAGATCCTGTAGCCACGTCCACGAAGGGCATGATCGTCCCAGAGAAATGACGCCCTTCCCCAAACCCTATAAATACCCCAAGGCATTTATTGTGACGTTAATGCTTTCAGAGAATATTCAGAGAGAATCAGAGGAAAGCGACTCACTCAAGAACACGAAGAACTAACTCAAGAACTCAAGAACAGTGTTTAGACTTGTGTTAGATCGAGTGAGATTTTGTACCCAAACCACAAAACAGTTTGTAATCAGAAAAACCAAAAAGAGAGTTCTGCGAAGTACTGCAGAACGTAGGAATAGAGTCCTTTAGTAGATTGAACTAGCTTAAGTTGTAGGCTTAAAGGAGTTCTTTACAAGTGAACTTAGGGAAAAGCTAAGTGTCAGAGAACTGTAAAGACTCGCCAGTACAACTGTAAGAACGTTCAATATAAAGGAAAGAACTATTCAAAAATCCTCCAAGGAGGTAGAGGTTTACACTCAAAGACTACTTGGTCTTGAGTGGTTCCTCTATAATTCACTACGTTCATTACTTACCTGTTTAGTACTTTATTCCGCTGCATTTCTCAAGGACGCCCCTACTCCTCGTAGGGACGCCTTACCAAAGGACTCCTTTACTAAAGTAAAGGACGTCCCTCAATACTAACGATCCAACAACGAGGTTCGTATTTGATGTCGTAGCCGCTGAGTTGCACCGCCCACTTGGTCATTCGTCCAGAGAACTCCAGCTTCTGCATCACCTGTCGCAGAGGGTAGCTGGTTTGCACCGCGATCGTACGCGACTCGAAGTATGGGCGAAGCTTATTCGAACTCATGACGACGGCGAGGACCAGTTTTTCGAGGGGGGTGTATCTAGTCTCTGCTGAAGTCATGGTCTTGCTTACGAAGTAAACAGGCATTTGTTGTCCGTCAACTTCCCTGACTAGAACCCCGCTCAGAGTGCTCCCTGATTTTTCTAGATATAGTTGCAAGATTTCTCCTGGCATCGGCTTGGCTAACAACAATGGATTGGAGAAATAGTCATTGAGCCCCTGGAAAGCCTTCTCGTGTCATTCGTCCCACTGGAAGCTTTTGTTTTTCTCGAGTATATCGTAGAATAAACGACACTTGTCGGCTGACTTGGATATGAACCTGTTAAGGGCGGCTACTTTCCCTGCGAGCTTCTGTACTTCCTTGATGTTCTTGGGCGATCTTAGGGAGGCTATTGCTTTCACTTGGTCAGGACTGGCCTCAATCCCCCTTTTAGTCACGATGTAACCTTGGAATTTTCCAGACTGAGCTCCGAATGTGCACTTTTTAGGATTAAGCTTCATATTGATTTTTTCGAGAATGTTAAAAGCTTCTTCGAGATGTTGTTGGTGTTGCACCGCCATCGTGTTCTTGACCACCATATCATCAATATACACTTCCATGGTCTTCCCGATTTGATTCTGGAAAATATGGTTAACGAGGCGCTGGTAAGTTGCACCAGCATTTCTTAAGCCGAAAAGCATAACTCGGTAACAATACATCCCTTGTCCTGTTATGAAGGACGTCTTCTCTTGATCTTCGGGGTGCATCTGGATCTGGTGGTAGCCGCTAAAGGCGTCCATGAACGTTAGGAGTTCATGGCCAGCAGTGGCGTCGACCATCGTGTCTATGTGTGGGAGTGGGAAAGAGTCTTTAGGACAAGCCTTGTCCAGGTCGGTAAAGTCCACACAAACCCTCCACTTCCCATTCTTTTTTGGTACGACCACCACGTTAGCTAGCCATTCTGGATATTTTACCTCTCGGATCTTGCCTGTGTCTAGTAGCTTCCTCACTTCTTCGTCAACTGCCTGGATTCGTTCCGGGGCAAATCTTCTTCTCTTTTGCTTCACGGGGGGAAAACTGGGATCGGTGTTGAGTTTGTGCGTGAGCACCCCTGGGTCGATTCCAGTCATTTCTTCGTGGCTCCATGCGAAGCACTTCTGGTGCTTCTCCAGAAAGGACACGAGCTCTGTCTTGATGGACGTCTCTAGTCCGATGCCCAGCCGAACTATCCGTCCTTCCCCTATTGCTACCTCCTCCACTTCTTCTTCGTCCTCTCGGGTCTGGGTAGGAGGGGTAGCGCTCTGTAATTGCTATGCCTGCGGCCCAGCGGACGTAGGCTTTAGGGTAGTCTTGTAGCATTCTCTAGCTAGCCTCTGATCCCCCCGAATTTCCTCTATTCCCCTTGGTGTAGGGAACTTCACCGTCTGGTGATAGGTGGAAGCCACCGCCTTCATGTCATGTAACCAAGGGCGACCCAAGATTACGTTGTAGCTGGATGGGCAATCTATCACCATGAATTCCACTTGCAAGTTCACTCCTTTGGCGAAGGTTTGAGGAGTTATGTTTCCTGTGGTGTGCTTCACCTCTCCACTGAATCCTACAAGGGGGACTGGCTGCTTGTGGATGTCGTTTTCAGACAAACCCATCTCTTTGAGGGCGGTGAGCATTATGAGGTTGGTAGAGTTACCTGTGTCGACCAGTATCCTCCTCATGAGGACGTTTCCTATGTGTAAGGAGATTACCAAACCGTTGTGATGAGGCCCAACCTGGTTTTTAATGTCGGAGTCGTCAAAGACTATAGCCAACCCGGTGGGTTGTCTAGGTCGCCTCTCTAGATGGATAGGTTTTCCTAGGTACCCCTCTCGTGCGTGCCTCTTGGCTGCTGAGTAAGTAAGGCCACACACGCTTGATCCTCCGGTGACTACGTTCACCACCCTTTCTGGAGTAGGGGGTGTTCTCTTGTTTGTCTTGTTCTGATAGGGATTATCTAGAAGGTCACGAGGAACTCTGGCGTCTGGAGCCGCTTCCCGGATCTTGCCTTTAGAGATTAAGTGTGCCACCTCCCTCCTTAGCATGATGCAATCCTTGGTCCAATGGCCGTGGTTATCGTGGAACTCACACCACTTGTTCTCGTCGGCCTTGCTTTGGGTGCTTTATCTTTCCTGGGCCACCTGACTAGATCTCCCATCTTGGAGAGGTTCTTCACTAGTTGTGATGGCGAGATTTTGAGGTTGTAGTCCTCCAGAGGTGGTGGCAATGGATCGCGTTCCTTCTCCATTGACCGCTTGTTGCGCGCTACGTTAACCCGTTTGGCTGGGTGTCTATCGTAGGATCGATCACGCCTGCCCCTTCTCTGGTCGAAGGGTGATCGCCTTCGCTCTGGATATTCTCTCTTGCGATCATTGCCGCTTTTCCTGTCGGAGCTTCTAGGTTCAGCCGACCTCCTTCGGAGAGATCTATCTTCCTCCAATCGCACGTGTGCTAGTGCCTTTGACTGGACCTCCTCGAAAGTAGCACATGGGTACTTGGTTAGCTCCTGGTACAACCCTCCATCCGGTATGATTCCTTGTTGGAAAGCCTCGATTGCGGTGGTGGTGTTGCAATTTTGGATGGGTACTTTCTCCTTGTTGAAGCGATCTAGGAAAGCTCTTGTGGTTTCATGATTTTTCTGCTTGACCCGGTAAAGGTCGCTAGACTGCTTCTCAAACTTGCGACTGCTCGCGAACTGGCTCCGGAAGGTGTCCGATAGGTCGGCGAAAGACTTGATACTCCCTCTGGGTAGACCGATGAACCAGGTGAGGGCTGGTCCAGTCGAGGTCGTTCCAAACCCCTTGCACATCACGGATTTCTTTGAGTGACTGGGAACCGAGCTAGTCATCATCTTTTGTTTGTAGATAGCTATGTGCTCGTTAGGGTCCGTGGTGCCATTGTAGGGGTTCATAGAGGAAATAGTGACTTTTCTAGGAATCTCGGCCCGAGCAATCCTGGGGACGAATGGGGATTCGTCGTATCCATCTTGGGCCTCTGGTTGCACCGGCTGGTATCCGGTGTGGCTTCTGACAACCTTGTCGGAGATGGCCCCGATCTGCTCTATAACTTTTTTCCTGATGACAGCGTCTAGGTCCATCTCCTGGTGCCGTTCAGTGTAAGCGTTCTCAGCTATCCATACGTTTCCGGATCGGGTTCTGTAGGTGTTGCCCGGAGGGGTGACCTGGATTCCGGGGACTTCCCTGTTCGCAGCCTGCTCGCGATTATTCTCGGGGGCGGGTGTTTGTTGAGTGTTCAAGACTCCACCTTGGGTGTCGTTCCCGTTGTTACCCCCCGAAGTCCCCTCCCCGGAATCAAAATTCAGCCGCGTCGCCAGACCCTCGGTGTTTCTAGTGACGTTGGCAGGCTGTCTGGCCGTAGTCAATAACTGGTTCTGGCTCCTAAGCTGGTTGTTTTCGTTAGTCAAACGTTCCATGTTGGCTTCAAAGAAGCCTTTTTGCTGCTCGAGTTCTTTCTGGAGAAGCTCCATGCGACGCCGAACGTCCGCCATCTCGTCTTCTCGCTGTTTGGACAAGATTTCTTATTATTGGGTGGCGTCGTTCTTTCCTGGCACAAATTCTCCGGATTCTGACATTGTCTAAGATGGGAAACTTGGACAACAAGCGATTCTTCGTTCGTAATTTGCCAAATTCTGTGCCCCACGGTGGGCGCCAAATTGTTAGAGCTAGAAATCAACCAAGCAAGATTGGTGACCCCTTAGCCTAGATCGGGCTTGAACTAAGCAATATGAACTCAAGAACCAAGTAAAAAGAATGCGAAAATTGTATTAAACTTGTATGTATTTGATTATGTATATCGTATATGAATGTAGATGTCCAATGCGTGACCCCCCTCTATGTATATATAGGGGTTCCTAAAGATAGAATGCTTTACAAGATAGATAGATAACTAGATAGATATAAATCGCTAAAGATATAATATCCCTAGACTTGATACGACTCTGACTATATAAGATAGAAAGAATCCTTATTCGACATAATTTAATCCTATCTTGTACTCGGTTGGTCAGATTGGTTTACTTCGTCAAGTAGTACTCGAACACCCTTCTAGAAACTCGCTGCTTTGCTCGACGGGCTTCTCGCAGGCTGCTCCGGTTTATTACGTGGGCTTTTGATCATTAAGGCCCAACAATACCCAAAATGGAAGAGGGGCAAAAGTGGTAGATCACATTTGTGTGCCTTGGTGCCCAATCCACACTTCCGTCGACTTGGACCGACACGGGTGTTGTTGGACCCAAGGCTTGAGGCCCATAATCCTTACTAAACCCGCACGCGTATCTAGATAGGCCCACGAGAAACGACGAGATCCGAAGAATCCGAGGTTGTTACATGGGACATTCCACCATATTAAAGAAAATCTTATCTTATCTAGAGAAGTGTTGGGCCCTATCATTAAAAGCCCATAGAGCTCTCTAGCGCAGCCCATGAGAAGCCCGTAGAGCTGAGTAACGAGGTTCTAGAAGGCAGTCCGAGTAATGAGCTACGAAATCAGTATATTTGCCCGCCAAGATATAAGATAGATGACAATTCTATCTTATAAGGGTTCCTTTTATCTTGTATAGGCGGAATTATATCATATATAGGAAATTCTATCTAGTAGATGCATATCTATCTAGTTAGTATTCTATCTTGTAAACACTCTATCTTCTAGACATCCCCTATATATACAAGGGGGAGGGTCATGCATTGTACACATTATGACACACAATATCACCACTTGTACACGATCATACACGATCAATCAATACAAAATACATACGTCTTTCACAAATTCTTTCGTTCTTTGCTTTGTTCAGGCCCGATCTAGGCTAAGGGGTCACCAATCTCACTTGGTTGATTTCTAGCTCTAACAGGTGTACCTCGGGCCCGATGTGCTGGCACCTCGGTCCGACGTCCTAGAGTCGATCTCAGGCCCTAGTTGCCGGGCAACTCGGTCCTAGCCTCGGTCCACTCTTCTTCTTGGCCTTTCTTGTGCTTCTCTTCATTGATTGCTCGGCTCTTCCGCTCCTTTACGCTCATGCTTTGCTCCTCCTTGGGATCTCCTTCCAAAACATCCTCGAATCATGCCAAATCACCTACAAAATGCACCAAATTCGCATAGTCTCCGAATCTCATAGAAAATCGGAATCTAAGCTAAAAGGGACAAAACTTATAAGAAAAGGAACAATAGACACATATTTACAAGGGAAAATAACCTCTAAAACACCACCAAATTGAGAGACATCAGAATACCCCATAGTTAAACTTGCTTGTCCTCAAGCAATAACAATGAAAGCAAGACCGAAGCATAATCTTCAAGTAAAGCCTCGTATGAAAAACTCATTTAAGTACAAGTGATAGATATTCAAGCAAGATTATATCATCACACATGATCAAGTGTTCATAGGAATAAAGTCTATGCAACCAAGCCTCACTTTAGGGATATGAAAATGTGTATCACTCATCATGTGTTTAGGTATAGCAATGAACACTCAAGCTCAAAAATCATGCAAGTAAAGACTTTACTATTGAAGCTAATATCACCAATTCCTCCACCTAGAGATGCCTATTACAATGTACACAAAGAATATGAACTTGGCTCAATGGAGGTCCTCCAAGAGGTTCCATTCGGCCGGGTTGTAATGGGGCTTTTGGTGTTTCTCAAGGTAGGAATCATTTTGATCTTGTGGTGCTTATAATGGGGATTGAACTTCCTAATCTCTCACCAACTGCACAAAATTCCACAATCAATTTTCACTCATCCAAAAGACTTTGAATTTTCTTCTCTCAACCCAAACTTTCACTTAACATTCCACTTCATCTTTGCACTTAGACTTTTTGTTGGATTTTTCACACTTTTCCACTTTGGATCGACTTTGGACATATGTCGGGCCCGATATGGCTTGTAACTCGGTCGGGACCCTTTCTTTCACTTAAGCTTATCAACTTCAATCCACTTCCTTTTCCAACATTTTCTTTCTTTTCTCTTCACTTATGCACAACAAAGATGCACTACCCACATGATTTATAACACCATTCTTTGCCCTTAAACCAAAGAGAATCTCAACCCTTCAAATACACTCCAAACCTCTCTCTAAATTCCAATCCCATAAGGGTCAAGTCATATAAGGCTAGGAATCATATTTTTGAGGAGTTTCAAGTAAAGGTCTAGGCTAAAACGGGGCTACAAACATAGGATTAATTTCAAGGTAGGATATGGAACATTTTTGTGACTAAAAACATAAAGTTCAAAATCAATGTGACAATGCTTAGACAAATCTCATGACGGTCTTGGAAAATAGATAAACACCGCAATAGAAAGTTTTACTAAGCATGCATGAGCTAATCACACAAGAAACATGAGGGATATGCAAATATGATCAAGCATCCCTAAAATGGCCAAAAATCAATCTCACAAGGGTCACTCATACTTAGTTGCATAAGAACTCATCCTAGAACTCATGTGCTCAATAAAAACAAGCAAGATATCAAAATCACATCAAACGCAACATTGTTTAAGAGGCTAAACCATCCGAAAATATACAAAGGAATTTACATGCTCACATTATCATTAGCCTTCAATTGGACATCTAAGATGGGGATTCCTAGTCCAAAAACAAAATCTTTTTGTTATTTTCAACACAATTTTTCAAATTTTTATGGATTTTTGCAAAAAATTTCTCAAAAATAAAACAAACTCATCCATTCAAACCAAATCAAACTCAATCATTCAAGTCTTTCATCAATCAAACCATACCACAATCCAAAATTAAACATCCCAAAACAAACTAGGAAACAAACACAAGAAATTAACACATGAAACAAACACATGAAACTATGAGCAACTAACCCCTACCCCATACTTAAAATTTTGATGTCTCCATTAAACAAGGAAACCAAAACTAAAAGCAAGAGAGACGAGTTTGAAAAGCTCACAATTTCTTATTCTTGAATGGCATGTCTAGATTTAGTCAAAAGGATGCTCCCGACGATATCCTCGTTGGAGCCTTGCTTGCCTTTCCCTCTCATACACTTATGCTTGGTAAAGATCTTGTGTTGGTGGTTGGAGTTGAGGCGCCGGGCGTGCCCATGGATCCTCTCGGGAAGGATAATTCTCGCTCATCCAATTGTTGAAACTCTCTTGGACGCGCCACCGTTCATCTTCCACCGTCCTTAGTTCCTCCACCTCGTGCCTAGTGTAGCCGAGGTTCTGGTTCATCACCACTTGTTGAGCTTGGAAGACTTCTTGTTGTTGAAAGAGTTGTTGTTGTTGTTGAAACATTTGATGTTGTTGAAGGTTGAGTTGATGGGCCTCTTGAAGCATGCTTGATTGTTGGAGTTGAAGGTGAGCCATTTGGTTAGCTAGAAACGTCATGTCCACCGGTTGTTGAGGCTCGGGAAAGACTATGCCGGGGCCATACCATTGGGCGTAGGCTTCGTATCCACCAAAGTGAGGTTGCTCTTGCCTAGCTCCGCTCCCTTCACCTTGCTCAAAACGGCTCGGGATCGACTCGGGAGGAAAGGCATCGGACCGACGTTGTTGGAAGTCGGGCCTGAGGTCCCCTACATCTCGGTCCAGTAAGGTGGGAGCTTGATTTCTTGCTTGGAGGTTGGCTAGCAAACCTTGGAAACCTTCATCTTCTTTCGGAGGCGTGTCAACATCCATAACCTCTCTTCTTGCAAACTCAAAGTTGCTAGGCTCTTCGTCGGAATCCGGAGAGGATCGGGGAGTGGAAAAGCGAATGTGTTGAGCTCGTCGCCGACACTTTCTTGTCCCTTCCGGTTCACCGAATGAATTCTCTTTCCCGGCCCATACTTGAAACCAATTGTAGTAGCTTGAAAGATCATAGAGCTTGGGCCCCGAAGGAATAGCCACTTTGTCAAAGTTCGAGTGAGGCGCTAGAGCGGTGATGTGGACTCTCTCCTTGATGATGTTCGCCTTTTTGAAGTACTTGAGATTCATGTACTCCACTTCGTTAGGTGCCGGTGTGTATTTGTAGAGATCGACCTCGAGACGCATAGCTAGACGAGCTATCATCCCACCGAAGTAGATCCAAAAGGTGCTTTGGAAGTCTCGCACCATCTTGACCCTCTCCCAAGTGAGGTTCAAGGGCTTGTCGGTTTGGAATAACATCTCGTGGAGCAACATAACTTCTTCCTTCATAGGCTTGCTTAACTCATGTCGGGCAAGGATAGCACACCCCAAGACACGAATCATCACCCGGAAGAGAGGGCTAGCTATCTCGGTCGTGGGAGCTCCCTTCCTCATCTCACTCTTCCCCGCTACATGCTTCCATAGGTAGTTCACCTTCTCATTGTCCACTCCGGCCTCCTCTCTTGGAAAAGGAAACCCGAGATAGGTCGCCAAGTTCCTTAGAGTTAGCTCTTGTGTCTCATTGCCCAATTGAAAGGTGATTATGCCTTCATCGTCCTCCACGCCTTCGTAAGTGCAATTGAACGTGGCCATGAACTCCGATATCAAGGCGGGGTAGTGTGGATTGTTCCACCTCAACATCACTTCGAGGCCAATGTAAGAGTAGCAACGGGGGAGAGCTACTTCCATCCCCATCTTCCTTATGGACTCCTAATCTAGCCACCTTGTGTGGTGAGCTAGCTCCATGTACCGCGCATAGCTCTCGGCTACATCATCATCATCAAATCTCACATCATCCATCTTCGGTGCTTTCTTTGACTTCTTCAACTTCTTAGAGGGCCTTGCCATGTGAGAAGAAGATGCACGGGTTTCCATAGTACCTACACACACTCAAATAAAAAGGCTACAAGATAAGATCCATACAACCTTAACATCTTCACACATATATGCAACTCACAACTCAACACACAAGAACTACCCCATACTTAGCCTCTAAACATCAATCTCACAAAATCTAACATGCATGATCATAGAATTCCTAAGCAATGGCTAAGCTAATGGATGAATCACATCATAATCAAGCTATAACCAACAATCAAACACATGAATTCTCATGACATCACAAGAAAAAGCCGAATCGGAACTGGATCGGTACACTCTGGATGTCGGGCCCGATACACCCTCAAACTCGGTCCAAGGTGGTGGACCGACTTCCACAAGTAGGGCCCGAGGTACCTGGGTATCTCGGTCCTATTCTAGGTTCGTCTTCTCCAATCAATCATCTCAAAATCAATCTATCATGTACCTAAAATCCAAATCCAATCATCTACCATCCCTAATCGAAGTTCTAAGGAGGTTCAATCATGCACAATCAACAATTAAGAACAAATTCTCCTATTCATGCAAAACACCATTGTTGCTCAAGCTCCAATCTCATTCAAACATGGAAAAACTCAATTCAAGCAATGAAAGCATGAAATTCACAAGGAAATAGATAGGAATCGAATTTCACATACCAAAATTGAGGAGATTAAGACCTTTTGACAACAAATCTACTTAGAACCCAAATTTCTCCACTTAGGTCAAGAGGAGGGATGAAGAACAATGAAGATTTTGAGATTTTCTCTTTGGATTTGATGTTTGGGAAGTGTTTGTCGTGTTGGATCGATATGATTGAGGGCAAGAAGAGGTGGATCGAGTGTGGTGGAGGAGGGGGCCGATTTTGGTGTTTTGGTGAAGGGGATGAGTATTTTTGGTGTGGTTGTTATGAGGGAGATGGTAGGTAGGTAAGGGAATTGGGATTTTCCACAACTCTTGACCAAAGTTGACTGAGTGAATGGACCGAGTTAACCATGTCGGGCCCGAGTTGCTGGGCACCTCGACCGGGTTGGTTCGATCACCAAAAATTACCTCCATCCATTGCTAACTCTTTTCCCATGAATCCATTTATTTTTCACCATTACCTCTACTGAATCATTAAGCACTATAGCACCACTAATCCACAAAAATACATGCTATGGAAAGATTACAGAACGTCTGAGCTAAGCTAGGAAAATCAAACCAAAATTACGAAAAAGAAACCTACTAGGCTCGGGTTGCCTCCCGAGAAGTGATGTCTCTCATTTTGGTGGTGTTTTAGTGGTTAATTTCCCTTGTAAATATGTGTCTTTTGTTCCTTTTCTTATGAGTTTTTGTTCCTTTTTAGCCTAGATTCCGATTTTCTATAAGATTCAGAGACTATGTGAATTTGGTGCATTTTGTAGGTAATTTGGCATGATTTGAGGAAGTTTTGGAAGGAGTCCCCAAGGAGGAGCAAGGCACGAGTACAAAGGAGCGGAAGAGCCGAGCGATCAACGAAGAGGAGCTCAAGAAAAGCTAAGAAGAAGAGTGGACCGACGCCGAAACCGAGTTGCCCAACAACTCGGGCCCGAGATCGACTCCAGGACATCGGACCGAGGTGCCAGCACATCATGTCCGAGGTACACGCATGTCGGTCCAAGTCAGCGGAATTGTGGATTGGGCACCAAGGCATACAAATGTGATCTACCACTTTTGCCCCTCTTCTATTTTGGGTATTCTTGGCCCCTAATTAAAAGGAGAGAAGACAATTACAGGATTATCCAAGTTTTAAACACATCTAGTCACTCTCAAAGGCTCAAGGAAGACTTGGAGAGCAAGGAGAGGAAGGAAGAGGAGAAGAAGAGGAAATTCGGTGGAGAAGGAGTAGATTTAGGGAAGAAATTGTGAGTTTGAACTTGTTTTGATTTGCAATTTGTGGATTTGGATTTGGATCTTGTGATTTCCCTTTGATTTGAATGAGATTCGGCTTTGCTTTGATTTGGATGATTGAGACTTGTTTGCCTTGTGATATGATTGCTTGTTAATCTAGCCCTATGGAGTAGATTCCATTGGTCTTGGGCTATGGGGGAAACCTCTAACTAGGTTTGGGTTTGAACCCCCAATTCCATAGCCTTAAATGCTTGATTTAGGAACCCACTCTACATTGAGCTACAATCTTTTGGGGAAGCAAGGGATCAAGGGCTTGTGATTGGCAAGAGTGAACGGAAGCGATCGATTTCCATCACTTGACCTTGCATCGAAAGGGAGGTAAAATTCCCTAGGGTCGATGTGTAGAAGTGGCGGGACCGAGGCGGACAACCTCGATCTCACGAGGATTGACACTTAGTGGCTGAATTGGGGTGGAATTACCCATATCTATTAGAGAAGGAACCCAAAAACCCAAGACCGATCTCTCCTATTTTGCTCAGTTCGACTTACCCAGACGTCGGGCCCGACTTACATCTGTGTCGGTCCTGGCCATTTCTTCGTCGATCCATCTCGGGCCGAAGTGACTATGTCGGTCCCGAGTGGTTTCCTTTGATTTTCCTTGTTTTTAGCCTTTCTTTCCCCTTTTTAAGTCTTTTTGGTGCACTCAACGAACGAACTCCCGAGTGTTCGACACCCTACCTTGTGCTACAACTAGGTTCGGTTATACATTAAAATTTTGAGGCCCTCCGATCCGGACCGATCAGAATTTTGGCGCCGTTGCCGGGGAGTTCTACTTGCTTGAGGTACCTCTTTTGTTGAGTCTATGATTTTGTAGTGATTTGGGTGAGGGATTAGCCCGAACCCCTTGTTTCTTTTGATTTGATTTTGTAGTGATTAGGAGATTTTTTCGAAAATTTTCTCAAGCAAAAACGAAGCAAACTCATCCATACATGACATAAAATCAATCATCATTCTCATACATCTCATGCCACAATCCAAAATGAAACATCCCTTAAACAAGAAACAAACAACCTACACATGGAACTAATGAGCAACTAACCCACCCCATACTTAAAATTTTGATGTCCTCATCAAAAGAAATCAAAACTCAAAAGTAAAGAGAAGAGTAGAGAAAGCTCACAATTCCTTATTCTTGCATGGCATGATTGAGGCTTAGTTCGGAGGGTGGCCACGGCGTTGTCTCCTTTGGAGCCGGGCGTGCCGCTCTCGCTCGTACACTCGGTCGTTGAAGGGATCTTGGCTTGGCGGTTGTAGTGGTGGCGCGGGAGGTGTCCATTGATCTTCACGGGATGAGAAATTCCTGGACATCCACTCGTTGAAACTTGCTTGCATGGTCCACCTTTGATCCTCGGCCGCCCTCAAGTCCTCCACTTCACGTCTTGTGTAGGCGAGGTTGCGGTTCACCTCATCAAATCGCACTTGGAAGTTCTCTTGGTGTTGGAAAAGTTGTTGTTGTTGGAAGTTGAGTTGGTACGCTTCTTGGAGCATTGATTGTTGTTGAAGTTGGAGATGCGACAATTGGTTCGCCAAGAAATTCATGTCCACCGATTGGTTAGGCTCGGGGAACACCATTTCGGGCCCAAACCATTGGGCATACCCCTCATATCCTCCGTAGCTAGGTGGTGCTTGATGTGCTCCACTTCCCTCACCCCTCTCGAAGTGGCTAGGGACCGGATCGGGCAAGAACACGTCGGACCGACGTTGATGGACATCGGGCCCGACTTGTGTAGCACCTCGGTCCAAGAGAGTTGGGGCTTGGTCGGTGAGCAAATGTTGGTATCCACCTTCTTCTTCTTCTTCTTCACCTCCCGGCGCGTCCACATCCATGTCATCCCTCCTCACAAACTCATAACGGTTGGGCTCCTCCTCTTCGGTGTCCGGGGATGCTTGAGGTGTAGTGAAGCGGATGTGTTGTGGTTGCCTCCTAACCTCAAGTGTCCCCTCCGGCTCTCCAAAAGGGTTCACCTTGCCCGTCCACACTTGGAACCAATTGTAGTAGTTGGTGAGGTTGAAGAGTCGAGGCTCCAAGGGAACGTGCACATTGTTGAAGTTGGAGTGCGGAGCTAGGTAAGTAGAGGCGCCGGTCACTAGCTTCTCCTTGATAATGTTTGCCTTCTTGAAGTACTTCAAGTCCATGAACTCCACGCCATTTGGGGCCGGTGTGTAGGTAGACAAGTCCACCTCAAGACGGTGAGCTAGCCGGGCAATCATGCCTCCGAAATAGATCCATGAAGAACTTTGAAAGTCCCTCACCATCTTCACCCATTCCCATGTGAGGTTCATCGGCTTCTCATTCTCAAACAACATCTCATAGAGAATCATGGCCTCCTCCTTCATTGGCTTGCTCAATTCATGCCTTGCAAAGATAGAACAACCCAAGGCTCGGATCATGACTCGGAAGAGTGGGTTGACTATCTCATTAGTCGATGCTCCTTTCCTCATCTCGCTCTTCCCGGCCAAAAACTTCCAAAGGTAATCGACCTTTTCATTGTCAACATAAGCCTCCTCTCTCGGAAATGGGAACCCGAAGTAGGTAGCCAAGTTCCGGAGAGAGAGTTCTTGCAATTCGTTGCCCATTTGGAAGGAAATCATGCCTTCACTCTCGGGTCCCTCATACGTGCACTTGAACGTCGCCATGAACTCGGACGTCAAGGCGGGGTAGTGAGTGTTGTTCCACCTTAGCAAGACATTGAGCCCAATGTGATTATAGCACCGAGCAAGAGCCTCATCCATGTTCATCTTTCTTATGGACTCCCAATCCAACCACCGGGTGTGGTGAGATAGTCCCATAAGACGCTCATACTCTCTAGCATCATCCTCATCCTCAATACGTACATCATCCATGCTTTGGACTCTCTTGGAAGACTTCTTGGACTTCTTGGTGGCTTTCTCCATCCTTGAAGAAGATGCTCGGGTAGACATGGTACCTACACACAATCAAAACCAAAGAACTCCAAGATAAAATTTATACAACCACAACAAAATCGCAAGCTTCCATCACAAACAACTCATCATGCAAAGAGATGACCCCATACTTGCACTTGACACACTCAATCCACAAAAATTCAATCATGCATGAACTAAGATTCTCATATCAATGGTCAAGCCTCAAATCAAATCATGAATAGCATGCTACAACCAACATTCAAGAGCAAGAAATCTTAAATCCACACAAAAGAAGCTCGAAAAGCGTCGGACCGACATGCAAAAGACAACGGGCCCGAGGTTGGGAACCTCGGTCCGAATCACTGGACCGACTTCGAACATCGGTCCCGAGGTACTGGGTACGTCGGACCGAGTCCATTCTTCTTCATCCTAGATCTATCCACAAAACACATAATCATGCCCCTAAAATCCAAATTCTACCATCAATCAACATCAATCGAAGTTCTAAGTGGGATTTAGCAACAATTAAGCACAAATTTCACAATGCATGCAAATCACCATGAATGCTCAAGGTTCAAGCTCACTCAATCATGGCATATCTCAAATATAGCAATGAAAGCATGAAATCCATAAAGAATCAAGTAGAGATTGAGATTTACATACCAAATATGAAGAAAACAAGAACTTCTAGCAAGCAACTCTTAAAACTCAAATTTTCCTCTTCTAGATCTAAAAGAAGAATGTAGATCTATGGGATTTGGGTGGGATTTTTTTGGCTTTGGGTTCAAAGTTTGGGTATGCTAGGGGATGGATCAAGATCTTGTGGAAAAGGCTCTTAAATGGGGAAGAAGACAAAGGTGGGTCAAGAGGGTATAGTAGGAATTTCCACAAAGTCAAGGTCCAACATGGGTCGGCTTACTTGGACCGACGTCGGGCACCTCGGGCCCGAGGTACTGGGTACCTCGGTCCTACCCGATTTTGGTTCCTAAAAATCCCGCACCTTGGTTACTTCTATCCACAAGTGTTTGCATCATTTCCACAAATACCACACATGCTAATGAAGCTCACACAACACATATTTCCACAAAATACAAGCTAGAGAAGAGATTAGGACTAATCTAAGCTAAGGCAAAAAGAAACAAGCTAGAAACTACGAAAATGAATCTACCAAACCCGGGTTGCCTCCCGAGGAGCGCTTCTTTAACGTCATTAGCTTGATGTCTAACCTCTACCCTTCAAGGAGGGTGAAAAACGGTGAATTGGTCCTCCTTGCCATGCACATCTCCACAATCCTCATAGCCAAAGTGCCACCATTTGTGTTTGATGAAAGTATGGCATCCAAAATCTCCATTATCCGCCAAAGTATAGCTTGGCACCTCTTGCATCAACTCATCTTGCATCTTATCACCTACACCACAAAAGTCTAAAGAATTTCTAGGAGACTCTATGACATCATAACTCAACTCATCTTGCAAATCATCTAAGCAAAGATAATCATCTCCTAAATCTTCTTTCAAATCATCTAAGCAAATGAAAGAATCTCCCACATCAAAAGGATATAGATTAGGATACTCTTCATGATTTGGTGGGTTATCTCCATCTCTTGTCTCATCATGGATTTGAGCATCGATCATATCATGGTCTCTCAATGGTGCTTCCTCTCTTGTGGACTCCAACTTCTCCCTATTGCATTTGGCATTTTCCTCTAACTTCAAAATCGCCAATGCGTCCGGTTCATTAAGGGCCTTGTTGAAATGGAACTCCACTTTCTCCTCTCCAATTTCAAAGGTGACTTTCCCATTCCTCACGTCAAACTTGGCACCCGCCGTAGCTAGAAACGGCCTTCCGAGAATAATGGGCACCATCGGATCTTCTTTCATGTCTAAGATCACAAAATCATCGGGCACAAAATATCTTCCCACTCTAACCGGGACGTCATCAAGAATTCCGGTGGCCTTTGTTGAAGAACCATCGGCCATGGTAAGACTCATATCAACCGGCTCCATATCTCCGAGGTTAGCCCTTCTCCATATGCTCATGGGCATAACCGAAATACTTGCTCCTAGATCACAAAGAGCTTTGAAGTTTTGGGATCCAATCCCTATGGTGATGACAAATCTTCCGGGATCACCTAGCTTTTGAGGTAGCTCCAATATCTTCACCTCGTCTTGCATCTCAACGATTGACCTCTTCTTGCTCAAGATTTCCTTTAAGAACTTTGCATAAGATGGCATCTCACTTAGAGCATCGGTGAAAGGAATGGTAATGTTCAAGCCTTGCAAAAGCTTCAAGAACCGCTTGAACTTGCCCTCAACAATCTCCTTGGGCTTCTTCATAGGATATGGAAGGGTAGTGCCACTTTGCTTCCTGCTTGGATCAACCTCCTTGGATCGATCTTTCTCAACAAATTCACCCTGTACCGACGTTGGAAATACCTCGGGACCGACTTCAGGGACATCGGTCCTAGGGCAAAGATCATCTGGGCACGTCGGGCCGACTTCAGGGCAAGTCGGGCCCGAGTTGGGTTCAACCTCGGTGCACTCCAGGGGACTTCCTCCGTCTACAGGATCGACTTCTGGTAACGTCGGGCCCGAGTTGCTGGGAACCTCGGTCCGACTCTCTTCTCTCGGTTTTGGAACTTGTGGCTCGGGCAAACTCCGTCCACTCCTTAATGCTATGGCTCGAACTTCGTTTTGTTGTTGTGGGGCACGGGGATTCTCCTCGGGTCGGCCCGGGAGTCTCCCTTCCTCCCTTGGAAGTTGATTCGCCATGTGAACAATTTGGTTGTCCACTTGCCTTCTCCACACACCAAACTCCTTGAATTGGGAAGCCAATTCCTTGAACTCGCCTCTCATCTCTTGTGCCCATTGTGGAGTTTGCTCATAGAACCCCGGAGGTCGGTATGGTGGTTGTTGGGCTCTTGGCTCGTTGTTGTTGAAGTTGTTGTTGTAGCCACTAGCTTGCCCTTGGTTCCACCTTCCTCCATTGTTGAAATTGGATCTTCCTCCGAAATTTCTTTGGACATAATGAGCCTCCTCAATTTGTTCCGCCAACCGAACTTGGCGCTCATTTGGACACTCTTGTGCTCCATGCTTCAAGGAACCACACTCTTCACATGCTCTTGTGGTTTGTTGGGCATAACTCATCTTCCTCCTCATCTTGTTCAATTCATCCTCCAAGAATTGGATCTTCACATCTTTGTCCACCTCTTCACTTTTGGGATCGTAAAGCTTCTTCGGACCTTCTCCATGGACTCTAGCTTCCTTGCTCACATTGCTCGCACCATACATCGCCTCATAATCCGAGAGTTTGTCCAACAACTCCCATGCTTGTTCCGGAGGCAAGTCAATGAACCCACAATCGGTATGGAGGTTCAATTTATCCTTTGTGGCGGTGTTGATCCCTTGGAAGAAGATGTCTTGAAGGACATAGGGTTGTTGACCATGTGTCGGACACGCCCTCAACATCTCTTTGAATCTATCCCACGCCTCGAAAAGTGGCTCATGAGCTCCTTGTTGGAAACTAGCAATCTTCCTTCTAAGCTCCGTCGTCTTGGTGGGCGGGAAGAACTTCATCAAGAATGCTTCATTTAGGGCCCTCCATGATGTGATGGATCGAGGTGCTTGACTCTCCAACCAATGCAAAGCCTTGCCTCCCAAAGACCACTTGAAGGCTTTGAGTAGCACATACTCAAGCGTCTCATCGTCCGTGGAAATGGTCTCACAAAGGTCCTTGAATTGCTTCACATGCTCGATCGGACACTCATTCGGCCTCCCTTGGAACTGCTCTCTCTTGATAAGGGAGATAAATTGAGTTTTTATCTGAAAATTCCTCTACACCTCCGGCAAGACGATGGCCGGCTCCGGGACCTTCAACTCCGGATGCATGTATAGTCTAGCATTCCGGGGTTGAGTGTTGATTTGGGCCTCCAACCTTATCCTTTGTTCCCTCTCTCTACGGGCCTCGGCATCTCGATTTGCCATCTCAATTTGCATTCGAGCCATGTCGGCTCTCTTCCTTTCGAACTCCTCATCTCGGGCTTGGTCCGCCATCCTCTTCTTCTTGCGGGCTTGCCTTAGAATACTCTCCGGGTCACACACAAAGTCGAGCTCAAGGGTTCCTCGGAAGGGATATAAATGTGGAAGATTGCTAGTCATCACATATGTATTACACATTGTGTTATTACATAACGTCATCACATATGTATAAGTCTCAAGCTAGGCAATCATAATCCAACCTCACAAGGGATATAAATGTGTTTCTCTCAACTCTCATGTGTTTAGGGTATCCAATCAACTCTCATTTCAATCTTTATGCAACATCTACTTCATCATTGAGACTTATATCACCAATCTCTCTACCTAGAGAAGTCAAAACACATCAATCTTCATAAGAACTTAGGCTCAATGAAATCTTCATAGAAGACTCATTCGGCCGGGTTGTAATGGGGCTCGGTAATAACAATAAGTAGGGAGTTCTTTGGCCATGTGGTGCTAAATCCGGAAATCAAACTCCTAAATACAACACTCCAAACCAAAACAACTCACTTCTTCTCTTTTCAACTCATAACCAAACACTTCATCAATGACACTCATACCCATCAATTTCTAACCCAAACTTCCATACTACAACTTATAAACACTAGGAATTCTTGGCTTTGCACTTATACATTTTTCCTTCTTTTTTTTTTTCAGCTTCGAGCCTATTGGGGGTCGAGATCGACCCTACATGGGGTCGATCCTGAGACTTTGTCCTCGAGTTCTTCTTGCTTTACTCCCTTTTTTTTCTTATCATTTTTTTTCAACAAGGCACCTTCCAAGCCAAGAATCCTTTTACATTAAACTTCAACAAGTTGTTTTCTACCCTTTAACAATGTCACCACTTTCAAACCCAACACAAATGTTACTCAACAAAAATCATTCCCAACACTCATCATCTAAGTTCAATTCCCGGAATAGGGTCAAGCTAATATGCTAGGGATAATTTTTGTGGAGCTTCAAACAAAAGGCTAAGGCTAGAACGGGGTTTCAAGCAAAGACAATTCAAAGTAGGCATGAAAGAATATGGGCTAAAAATATAAGTTCTTAATCACAATCAACATGCATGAACAATCTCATAGCGGTTTCAAGAAATAGATAACCATATCAATGACAAGAGACATATGCATAAAGAGAGCAAAATCACACATATAAAGAAGAGGGAATCAATGATGTTCTCCCTTTAAGGCCAAAATTCTCACTAGGTAAAAATTTGATGGATTGCAACTACTTTCACTCAAGACACATATGCTCAATTTCATCACAAGCCAATTTCACAATCAAAAGCAATTTCTCATAAACATGGGCTACACTATCCAACTATGCCAAAGGAATTACATGACAAATATGAAAATTAATTTTCATCATAGGACATCTGTTGGACCCTGGCCTAAAAGCCCACGGAGCACACTAGCGCGGCCCACACGAAGCCCGGCAGAAACGAGGTTCTAGAAGGCAGTCCGAGTAACGAGTTACGAAATCGACATATTTGCCCGCCAAGATATAAGATAGACGACAATTCTATCTTATAAGGGTTCCTTTTATCTTATGTAAACGGAATTATATCATATCTAGGGAAATTCTATCTAGTAGATGCGTATCTATCTAGTTAGTATTCTATCTTGTACACACTCTATCTTCTAGGCATCCCCTATATATACAAGGGGAGGGTCATGCATTGTAGACATTATCATTCACGATACACACATTGACGTTTGCACACGTCCACACACGTTAATATACACGACTTCACAGATTCAATACAATTTACACGTTTATTCTCTTCGTTTCTTTCGTTCTTGTTGCTTAGTTCAAGCCCGATCTAGGCCAAGGGGTCACCAATCTTGCTTGGTAGATTTCTGGCTCTAACAATTTGGCGCCCACCGTGGGGCACAGAATTTGGCAAATCACGAACGAAAGCAAACAACTTTCGATACAATCGACATCGTATACTCGTTTCTATACGATCCAACGACTCTACAACCAGAGAGCGATCCCAGGTTGCGCCGCCAGACCTACCGGAATGGCGAACTGCCCAGATCGCACGACGCCTGGATAACAGACGAAGAAGTATTCCTAACGAAAGCATACAACTTTCGATCCAATTAACATCCATGTCGGGAGCAAGAAGACAACATCAAGAATCAAAACAATGCTGGAAACACCCAGCACAAAGAACAATAGGAGAAAGCTCGGGGCGTACAAGGTGGCTAGTCATCGACGCTATCCAGAGATTCTCCAGTAGAAATCAAAGCTACATCAAACGCTTCCACACCGGAGACAACCAGTCAGAGATCCTAGACACAATCACAGTTTTTACACACGATCGGAGTTTCTACACGCGATCGGAGTTTCTAAGACGGAGTATCTAGACACAATCGCAGTTTTTACACGCAATCGGTGTTTCTCGACGAGAGAACTAGCTACGACACCCGTCTAACTGTCTTACTTGGAGAGCAAGTCAATCCAGTTGATTGCTGGATTGCTTCCAGATACTTCTAGAAAAATCACAGAGGTTATACCTTGATGATCGCCAAAGAAACATCTAGAGGGGTAGGGGCTCCGACGCCATACCTTGGAGAAATACAACGCGAAACCAGCATGGACACAACCATGACGAATCGACCTAGACGACACTTCTAGAGTCAGGATCACGTTCCAGTCCTTCATATACTGGTTTCCTCGTTCCTTTATCTCACAACTCATTCTATACTTTTATTTTGCTGAAAGATCATCTCTCTTTCTTACAAGCATCGATCTTTTACGCTCAAACATATTTACTGCTCACTAGTTTCAATTGCTAGACACCTTGAGATATCATATTAACCTAGACTCCTCCTAGACTAATGATTTACATTCACTCTTATGCCCGAGAGACAGGAACCCCACATACGGGATTTCACGACCTTTTGTGACAGCAAAAGATCCGTGCCCTCAGGTTATGCGACACCTAGATGACCTAGCAGGATTTCCACATCTTCAATGCTCAGGTGGAATACTTACACATCGACTACGCAAGAAAGGCTCGTGCCAACACCAGACACTGGTTATCCACAAAACTTCAAAGTTCACAAGAAAATGGTACACTATTCACCCAACTTTGCATTCTAGATAACAGTTTTTGCATTTAGCATTAGTTGAAACACTATTGTTCTTTCCTTTCTTTGCAATTCCTTCGGCATATTACATACTTGAAGATTGCTCGCAAACTTAGCATGGACAGTGTCGTGCAAAGCCAGCACGACACAAAGTCTTCCCCCCTAGGGTACCTACCCAGTAGTCCTGATCAGACTAATTACGGGTCACAACGTTATTGCGCAAACACAGCCTACCAGGCAGTCCCCCTGGAACGGTTACAAAACGTAGCCTACCAGGCAGTCCCCCTGGAACGGTTACAAAACATAGCCTACCAGGCAGTCCCCCTGGAACGGTTACAAAACACATCCTACCAGGCAGTCTCCCTGGTATGATTACAAACGCATGTTCCCGCAAATCACGCGGAAGATATCCCGCAAATCTCGCGAGAAAGGATATAATAGGCCCATAAGTTGACGTAGGCGTTTATCGCCAGATTATCCCACAAATCTCGTGGACGTAACGATTAGGCCCATAAGTTGACCTAGGCATTTATCGCCAGTGGTGCAAATCTCGCACGGCAAAATTCGCACGGAACAATGGATCCATAAAACATATCCTACCAGGCAGTACCCTGGGACGGTTACAATATTGTCCTACCAGGCAGGTCCCCCTGGAACGGTTGCAAAACATATATTACCAGGCAGTTCCCCCTGGTACACTTACAAGAACTTCCTACCAGGCAGTTCCCCCTGGTATGGTTACAAACACATATTACCAGACAGTTCCCTCTGGTATAAGTACAAAAACGTCCTACCAGGCAGTCCCCTTGGAACGGCGACATACATATCCTACCAGGCAGTTCCCCCTGGAACGGTCAAGAATTATCCTACCAGGCAGTTCCCCCTGGAACGGTTATAAAACACACACAACGTACACGGATTAATCCACAGGAAAGCTACACAACAAATCCTACCAGGCAGTCCCCCTGGGACGGTTACAAATCATCCTACCAGGCAGCTCCCTTGGAACGGTTACAAGACACACCCTACCAGGCAGTCCCCCTAGTACGATTACAGAACAAAATATCAAACCAGGCAGTTCCCCCTGGTATGATTGCGAGAACAAAACGGTTGTACAACCTAGATAACCTATCAAACGGTTGACATCTTGAGCTAACATTAGCACATCGTACAAACAAGCTTGTTTAGTGATATCACAACAACGACCGCTGAGACGCACTAAAGGACTCCGTCACAAACACATGCATCGCTCGAGCAAATACACACGTAAGTCTCTACCAGGCACGATCACGTAAGTCGGGTACGAAGACTCGCTACCAGGTAACCCCCCTGGGACGGTTATAAACACATCCTACCAGGTAACCCCCCTGGGACGGTTATAAACACATCCTACCAGGTAACCCCCTTGGGATGGTTATAAACACATCCTACCAGGTAACCCCCCTGGGACGGTTATAAACACATACTACCAGGCAGTTCCCCCTGGTATGATTACAAAGAATATCTTACCAGACAGTTCCCTCTGGTATGATCACAAAACATATCCTACCAGACAGTCCCCCTGGGACGGTTACAAGTTTATCTTACCAGGCAGTCCCCCTGGTACGATTTACAAAACGCATCCTACCAGGCAGTCCCCCTGGAACGGTTACCAACACATATTACCAGACAGTTCCCTCTGGTATGAACTCAAATACATATTACCAGACAGTTCCCTCTGGTACGAGTACAAATAGTACCTTGCCAGGCAGTTCCCCCTGGTATGGCCGCAAGAACATCTAACCAGGCAGTTCCCCCTGGTACGATTTACATGCTGACAAAGCTCTATAGCATACTCACAATGAGTAACCACTATTGCGGGACGCCGCATCACATCTACGTCCGGGGTACAATCCTGGACCAAACTTACAAAAATACTTTCGAAACATGCATCGACCCACACCTTGCCATCGAAGAACGAGTGTACCGTTCAGCGAAAGACAAAAGCGCATCAATTATTTCTGGATACAGACTCTAGAAATACATCTCTCTGCTTCGGTGTAGTAGCCATTAGACATGGCCTACCTATATTATTGAAAGGTGATCATGACACTGATTAACCTTCTCATTACTAAGACATCGACTCACTCCGTACAACTAGAAGACGATACAGTAGAACAAGACCGGACGGTCTCTTCTAGATACAGTATCTAGAACACACCTTTCCCGAGTCGCTGGACTCAGTGTGCTTACTTATCCGAAAGATGAATTTTGACATCTATCAGGTTTCCGGATATCTAGACAAGCGCCATGAAGACGCCCTCGGCGACACATCGATGGTCACCTCTAGTCTAAGCCTTTACGCTATGACTCTAAGACCATAAAGTACTTATTGAGTGTTACAAAACACACATACGCATCGAAGCATAACTGGCCATACAAAGGGCCGACATGGTTAGACATGGAATTCAAGATACATGGGGTATGGAGCATCACCATTCACCCCACAACACGAGGTATGGTACTAGTACCACACACCAGACAGTGCCTCATCAGCATCAATAAGACGAAGTTATTAACGGAAAGAAGCAAGTGCTAGCTAAGGAGAGCATAAACATAGTTACGCAAAAGAGTTTCCTCAAGCAGAAGGATTACACTTTTGGATCTCATATCAAGAACGCGAACCCAAACAGGGGTACGCGAAAACTCTTACAAGGTGGAGACGTTACGCCACCGCAACAACAAAAGTTCTTGGCTTGAAGATGCAACACATCACGGGGTCGATTCAAGACCAGTGTTCTAACACACGAGACGATGACAACACAGGGATACTTGAATTCAGAGAACTACGATTGCTAGCTCGTTCTTCTGGATCAGTAAACTGGAATTCAGTGAAGCACGCCCATCATGATCACTATCTGGCCGATCATCTCTGACCTAAGACAGGGGTTCGAGTACATTTTGGAAGGCCTCAAACGACACTATATTCGCTATTTTGTCTGGGGTGCGTTTACGAGGTACAAGGTTTTACGAAAGATCCTGGTACTGGGGAACTGGACTAGAGATACCTAACAGAGTTTCTCTAATGACAAGTTACGTCCTCGTAGTCATACTTCTCATCAGCAGAATCTCAAGATATCTCAAGGCAAGCACGCTAACCACCACGCTGACCGGACACCAGGTCACCTTCACAGCTTCTCACAATTTTCAAGACATAAGCTTTCACGCTGAGACATATTCTTTAGTTTCTTAAACGTCTACCAAGAATGTTCAAACTCTAGGATCCTCTTTGACGATGGTTCTAGACGAGTCAACAAGGCTTTAAGACAACAAAGACTTCGACGACACATTACGAATCGGATTCCAACTCCATAGCGGGTCTGGATTTACAACCCGATCCGGGGGTATTGTTGGACCCTGGCCTAAAAGCCCACGGAGCACACTAGCGCGGCCCACACGAAGCCCAGCGGAAACGAGGTTCTAGAAGGCAGTCCGAGTAACGAGTTACGAAATCGACATATTTGCCCGCCAAGATATAAGATAGACGACAATTCTATCTTATAAGGGTTCCTTTTATCTTATGTAAACGGAATTATATCATATCTAGGGAAATTCAATCTAGTAGATGCGTATCTATCTAGTTAGTATTCTATCTTATACACACTCTATCTTCTAGGCATCTGATTCGGGCTATTTTGTATAGGTTAACTCTTGTATTTTAGGGCTATATTGAGTGTGTTTAGGTTAGAGTTGTGCGTAATTGTAATATCTAGGCCGAAGACACAAGAATTCAAGAATCAAGAGTTTTAAGGCATTTTGAGCTGTATGCGCGACACCACTTGCTTGAAAAGGCCATATCTTGATCTACAGAGGTCGGATTGACTTGATTCTGGTGTCATTGGAAAGCTAACTTCAAGGGCTGAAATTCATGTTTTTACACCGAAGTCAGAGTCCAAGCGTAAGATTGTCAAAACAGCCTCCGAAGTGACACCAGCGATTCTGTCGAGATTCCGCGACCGCGGATTGGCCACCGCGACCGCGGTGGCCGCCGAGACCGACTTGTTCTTCTCTGTTGCGATAGCGCGGGCGCGGTGGGAGCGACGCGACCGCGGTGATGCCGAATCCGAAGCGGGCCGAAATCTTTCTATCTTGTTTCCTTTTCTATCTTTTGCCTCTTTCCTTATCTACCTCGTGGAGCTTGTTCCTTGGGCTATATAAGGAGGAGTCCTCCCTAGGTTTTATTCACATTGACATTCTACATTCTACCTTCTTCTACAAGTTAGGTTTTTAGTTTAGTTATGGAGAGCTAGTCTCCTTGGGTTTGTTCAAGGGAGAAGCTCTGATGTATGAACTCGTGAGGTTTTGGTAATTGATTTCTATCCTTTGTTTAATATTGATTCTCTTGTGCTTCATCTTATGAATATTTATTCTTTCTCTAGGAGTAGCTAACCTATTGAATTGATTGATGTTCTACTGTTTGATTAGGTTTGGACCGTGGACAAAACTAATCTGTGAAAACAACTTAACCTAGACCTGTTGTCTATGCAACTAGGATTAAGAAGAGAATTGATTGTTTTATCTTACAATTGACTCGTAGCTTGATTGTTTGATATTATATCCTGTATATCCTTGTTCTCTATGCTAATTCTAGGTTAAGCGTCCTTGCCTAGGGTTATAGAATTGCTTGGACCGTGGACTTGCGATTGTTAATGATCAGGATAGGAATTAACCATAGGTGTGAATGAAATCAATGGATGAATCTATGATCGAGGGATTATATCATGAGTGGATCTTTTGAATGAACTTGTTTCGTTATCAATTGTTTCCCCCTATTTGCATGTTTGTTTATTTGTTTGTTTGATTTGTTTTGCTTTCTAGTTTAGATTAGTTTAGATCTCTTCTCTAAATCACCTTTCTTTGGTTGATAATTATATTAATACTAGAAGCCTTAAGTTCTCTTGGGTTCGACCCCTTACTTGCTTGCTATACTTAGTTTGTAGTTTGGGTTATTTATCTTTGATCTTGGCACGACGACTTTAGCCGAGTCAAATTTTGGCGCCGTTGCCAGGGGACTTTGGTTTCTTTCTAGTGTTAATGTTTTTATTGACTATGTAAAAAAAAAAAATCGGGCTAACATGCAGGTACTAGGTTCGAAAGAACGTTCTGTGCTTGAACCGCGCCCGCGGGTGCGCAACCGCGGTCGCGTTTCGAATACAGAAACTCCCGACGTACAGGTACTAGACACCACGGTCGCGGTCCACAAACCGCGCCCGCGGTGGTGATGCAGTTGGTCTCGAAAAAAAAAAAGAAAAAAAAAAGAAAAAAAAAGAGAAAAAAAAAAGAAAAAAAAAGAGGACTACTTGGTCCCATTCTATCTTCTACCTTCCATATATCTTTACCATCCATCTATCTTTCCATCCTTCTATCTTTCCATCTTTCTATCTCTACCATTCCATATATCTTTCCACCCCTTCTATATTTTCTTTCCATCCATCTTTAGATTTCTATTCTTTTGGCTATGTGTAAAAGCCTAAGTATGGGGGATCTTTGTTCCCCCGAGAGTTCTCTTCTCCACGGCTCGAGTTCAAGTATTGATCCATCTTTCTAGAGACGAGCCAAGATACGATGGTTGTTTACACATCACGCTTTTCGAGACGAAGTCAAGACATTACGCATGCACATGAGTCGCGCCTGCGCTTCATCAGCCGCGCCCGCGGTGCACATCTGAGGTCGACTTCGCTCTCTGCATTGATTCCGCGCCCGCGCCCCTAGTGCCGCGCCCGCGGTTAGCCACTAGACTTGGATCACGGAGTTGCTTTCATTCTACCACCTTTGAAGAGTTCTTCCACTCCACCCCTCTTCATCGTTTGTGAGTCTTCTGTTATACCTTTCTCCTTGCTTCTATCCTTTCTCGTTGCTTCATTGAGGACAATGAAGGATTTAAGTATGGGGGAAGGAGTACTCGCATTCGCTTATCCTAGATAGCTTAGTTAGAGATTTGCTTCAGATTTTTGATTTTCTTCTTTTCATGGAGCACTTGCACCATATTTTTTGCATAATAAAGAAAGAAAGAAAAAGAAAAAGATAGAAAGAGCCATAAAAATTGAAAAAAGGCATATAAATCTTGGGATGAGTCGAAAACCCGAAAGGGCGGCTCAGGTAATAAGCAGGTAACCCGGACCAGCATTAGGCTGGGGTAATATGAGGTTCATGAGTGATTGTGAGTATTTGTGAGCACACCTATAGAAAAATGAAAAGAGTGGTTAGGTGAAAACCCGAAAGGACGCCTAAGCAGAATTGAGCGGTAAAATTCGATTGTTTTAGGATCATTCTTGCTTGGGGACTTTGGGGCTTACATGTTAGATTTGGGTAGATCCTAGGTTGCTCTATTTCATGTTTTTAGAGCTTGAGTGTTATATCTTGTTATAAGGTGTGTGTTTGAGCTTCATTGTTTTATGCTCATGATTGCTCTATATTTTGGGTTCGGGTTGTGAGCTGAGTGTTTTTATCTTCCCTTGTATTTCCTGAGATCTTAGATGTGCTGCCTTGTTATATTTGTTTTGAGCTTACTCGAGGACGAGCAAGATCTAAGTATGGGGGAATTTGATTCGGGCTATTTTGTATAGGTTAACTCTTGTATTTTAGGGCTATATTGAGTGTGTTTAGGTTAGAGTTGTGCGTAATTGTAATATCTAGGCCGAAGACACAAGAATTCAAGAATCAAGAGTTTTAAGGCATTTTGAGCTGTCTGCGCGACACCACTTGCTTGCAAAGGCCATAGCTTGATCTACAGAGGTCGGATTGACTTGATTCTAGTGTCATTTGAAAGCTAACTTCCAGGGCTTCAATTCATGTTTTTACACCGAAGTCAGATTCCAAGCGTAAGATGGTCAAAACAGCCTCCGAAGTGACACCAGCGATTCTGTCGAGATTCCGCGACCGCGGATTGTCCACCGCGACCGCGGTGGCCGCCGAGACCGACTTGTTCTTCTCTGTTGCGATAGCGCGGGCGCGGTGGGAGCGACGCGACCGCTGTGATGCCGAATCCGAAGCGGGCCGAAATCTTTCTATCTTGTTTCCTTTTCTATCTTTTGCCTCTTTCCTTATCTACCTCGTGGAGCTTGTTCCTTGGGCTATATAAGGAGGAGTCCTCCCTCGGTTTTATTCACATTCACATTCTACATTCTACCTTCTTCTACAAGTTAGGTTTTTAGTTTAGTTATGGAGAGCTAGTCTCCTTGGGTTTGTTCAAGGGAGAAGCTCTGATGTATGAACTCGTGAGGTTTTGGTAATTGATTTCTATCCTTTGGTTAATATTGATTCTCTTGTGCTTCATCTTATGTATGTTTATTCTTTCTCTAGGAGTAGCTAACCTATTAAATTGATTGATGTTCTACTGTTTGATTAGGTTTGGACCGTGGACAAAACTAATCTGTGAAAACAACTTAACCTAGACCTGTTGTCTATGCAACTAGGATTAAGAAGAGAATTGATTGTTTTATCTTACAATTGACTCGTAGCTTGATTGTTTGATGTTATATCCTGCATATCCTTGTTCTCTATGCTAATTCTAGGTTAAGCGTCCTTGCCTAGGGTTATAGAATTGCTTGGACCGTGGACTTGCGATTGTTAATGATCAGGATAGGAATTAACCATAGGTGTGAATGAAATCAATGGATGAATCTATGATCGAGGGATTATATCATGAGTGGATCTTTTGAATGAACTTGTTTCCTTATCAATTGTTTCCCCCTATTTGCATGTTTGTTTATTTGTTTGTTTGATTTGTTTTGCTTTCTAGTTTAGATTAGTTTAGATCTCTTCTCTAAATCCCCTTTCTTTGGTTGATAATTATATTAATACTAGAAGCCTTAAGTTCTCTTGGGTTCGACCCTTTACTTGCTTGCTATACTTAGTTTGTAGTTTGGGTTATTTATCTTTGATCTTGGCACGACGACTTTAGCCGAGTCAGCATCCCTTATATATACAAGGGGAGGGTCATGCATTGTAGACATTATCATTCACGATACACACATTGACGTTTGCACACGTCCACACACGTTAATATACACGACTTCACACATTCGATACAATTTACACGTTTATTCTCTTCGTTTCTTTCGTTCTTGTTGCTTAGTTCAAGCCCGATCTAGGCCAAGGGGTCACCAATCTTGCTTGGTAGATTTCTGGCTCTAACAACATCTAAGATGGAATGCTCTTCTATCCTAAAACAAACAAAGAAGCAAATATTTTTTTTGTTTTCGACATTTTCTCAATTTTTTTTGAAGGTTTGACATTTTTTCTCAATTTTTTTTTTTGAATTTTTCAAGATTTTCTTAACAAGCAAACTAACAATCAAACAAAGCAAGCAAAGACTCAATTATATACAACATGTGAGATTTCTTCTTCCCCACCCCATACTTAAATCATGCAATGTCCCCATTCATGAAAACACATGAAAAAGTAAAGAGAAAAGAAGAAGAAAACTCACAATGGACTTATGGAAGCTTGGATTGGAGGTGGAGAATAGAAGGCATAATGTGCTGGCGCGACCCTCTTAGGGTCGAGCACGACCCTCTTAGGGTCCATCCTGAGAGGTGAGGGGAGGCAGAGCAAGGAGGAGGTCGAGACCGACCCTCATAGGGTCGGTCCTGAGGGCTCATGTACCTCGTGTGAAGTCGTCTTTTCCCGTCCTTTTTGAGCCCGCATTTGAAGCTTAGCACCCTGCAAAAATCCAACAAAGATCCTATCCCAAACAAATGTATATCCTATTCTAATCTAAGGAAGGTTAGAAAAAATCAAATCTAAAAACAAAAAACAAAATAAAAACAAAGAATCTAATCTAATGACCGGGTTGCCTCCCGTAAGCGCTTGTTTAACGTCATTAGCTTGACGAGAAGTTCCTTAGCTCAATCCCTATGATCGGACATCGTCAAGGCTCTAAGTAACCTGTCAAAGTCTTGTGAAGACACCTCATGAAAGCATATGTAGCATATTGATAAATTGAAAAATAATGATATAGCACTCAAAGATCGTTTCAACTTATCAAAAGCGCAAGAATAACTTTCGTGAGAAGGGTTAGGATAAAACCAATTTGGTGGGTGTGCTGGCGCCTCACAATACTCGGAAAAGGGGTCCTTGTAGGTCCATAGCTCCTTGCGTCCTAGCTTGAAGGGAAAATGATAGAATTTGTAGGCACCATCAAGCCTAGGGACCATGATTGACTTAGGAAAGTCGAACAGAACCACGGTGACGATCTTCTTCTCTTCATGCTTGGCCCACTCTTTGCTAGCATCCGGGGTCAATGAATGTCCAAACCCGACCACATTTTCTTCACACTCCTCCATAAGTGGGTTTGGTTTCAACATTGGTAGTAAATACCCCGTCCATACTTCATCCTCTTAGGCATTAACCTCCTCCATTTCGCCTTCTCCTAGCAAGAAACTCTCATTCTCCACTTGGGTCTCGACTTTGTTTTTCTCGGCCTCATCTAGCAAGAAATTTACTTCCGGATCATCCTCCAAATTCTCCTCTTCATGGTCCTCTTCCAAAGCATTGTCGAAGCGGATCTCTACTTTCTCTTCACCACTATCATATGATACGAGTCCCTTCTTAACATCTATGATAGCTCCGGTCGTGATGAGGAATGATTGGCTTAGAATGAGAGGAGGACTTGACTCGGATAAAGGCTTAATATGCTCAATTGAAGGTTCCTTAGCCGTCTTGGATGGTAAAGGAAGCACCTTTGTTGTCAAAGAAGAGGAAACGGATGTAAGAATACCGAGAAGAGGGTCGGTCACGACCTGGGGATGGTCGGGGACGACCTCCTCTGTAGTATGGGGAGGGTCGGTGTCGACCATATGGGGGTCGGACACGACCACCCCTAGGTTGGGTTGGTACTCTTCATCCGTCGTCTTCTTGCTCGTATCTTGCTCCGACAACTTCTTCCCCCTCCATGGGTCAATGACATCAATGTGACCCCTCGGGTTCTCATCGTGTTGGCCCAGTAATTGCCCTTGAGGTCGTGGGTTTTGAGCCACTAGATCACCATGTTGGGAATTGTCATTCCATGATTCGAAGTCTCCCAATTTGTTTTGAACTTCATCAAGCTTATCGATGAGTCCACCAAAGAGACTTTGTGCCCAAGCCGGTGGTTGCTCTTCATAGCTAGGAGGTTCATAATAACCCCAGTTGGGATAATCATCACTCCTCCAATAAGGATCCCAAGCGTAAGGTGCGGCCAACGGCTCTTGAAATTGATGTTGAGGTGGAGCGTCCTCTTGGAAGCCGTATGGTTGTGCGTGGAGGTAGGTTCGGGCTTCCCTTTCTCTTTGACTTGCATAAGCCTCGGCTTCTCTTTTTCTTTGGAGGTTTAGCACTTGAAGTTCAAGATCGGCCAACTTTCTTTCAAGGTCCTCAAAGGTCTCCATGGCTACATCTAACCTAAAAACAAAAACAAAAACAAAAACAAATCAAAAACATACAAAGGGTTTGGGCTAGTCCCTCACCCAAATATCAACTAAACTAGGCACTATTGCACACTCCCCGGCAACGACGCCAATTTGTTGAAGGGTTTCTTGAACAAATGAATTTGTAGTTAAGACCCCGCTGCGTATAGCGAAGTCAGGATCGTCCACGGGAGTGAGAGCAGTGCTAAGTTTAATCGATAAACTACGAAAAGAGCTAAAGAAACAAGAACAAATCGACTTAGGCACGACCTGAAGAGGGTCGATCTCGACCCTAGGTGGGTCCATCCTGAGAGCAAAGAGGCACGAACGCACACTAAACGCACACAATCACAAACAAGAACTCGAACACGACGGAGGGAGTCGGGATTAAGGCAAAAACACGAATTTCAATCAATATAAAAGGCAAATCCTAGGGCTAGGGCTACCACAACAACAACCATACATGCTTTTCGACAAGAATTCACAACTATCATGCAATCTAGATCATAGAAAAGTTAACTTTCGCAAACTATTCAAGCTATTCAGTCAACTTTCGCAAATCAAACAACTTTCTACCTATCCTTCAACCTAGGAATATCAACTTTCGCAAATAATCCTATTAGATGTAATCAAGTAACTAACTTTCACTTTCGCTATAGTCAATCACAAGACATGCCTCAATTTTCACCAAGGATTAAGCACAAGATAGGTTAGATATGATCCTTAAGCATTCAAGTCATGAATTTAAGTTTTAAACATGCATGATTGTGTTGGGTTTTTGCCCAACCCTAGAACTTAAGAAGACTACTCACACATAGCAAGAAGAGAAGAGGAAGAAGAAGAGGAAGACATCATCAAAACCAAAGTAGAATTCAAATTAAACAAAAGATCAATCTTACAAATTCTCAAACTTGCTCTCCAAGTCTTCTTCCTAGCTCTCCTAATGTTGAATGATTAATTGATTCCCCCCCACAAGGGATGAATTATTGATATTAAAAACTAAAGGTTCAACCTCCTTTTATAGAAGAAAAGGAGTCCTAATCTAACTAGGAAACACAAAGAAACAACCTTCCTTAAATACAAATTAGGAAACTCTACAATATATCCGGATAAAGGAGAGTCGGTGCCTAGGATCGACCCCCTAGGGGTCGATCTCGACCCCCCTCAGGGTCGATCCTGAGAGTTGATTTTCAGACGTTTCATCATACTTCTTGACTTGGCTCGTGCTCGACCCTTACTAGCTCGATCCCGGGGTCGATTTCTTCACTTTTCCTCTTGATTTAGCTCCTCTTTAGCTCTTCTCCTTAGCTTATCTACTCGAAATCTTCCTCCTAGCTTGTCCATCCTCTCCTAGCCTTGCTCCAAACCCGTCTTCAAGCTTCAAAACACCTACAAAACGACACAAATATGCGTAGTTTCCGAATCTTAAGGAAATACGAAAACACATGCACAAAGACTCAAAAACACATGACTCAAGCACAAAACACCACTAAATCTAACCTATCTAGACCCTAAAAATCTACCTAAAATGCGGACATCAGTGAGTAAGCAAGTTAAGGTAGCCATTAAGCTAGGACATTATGAAGATGATGTGCTATGTGATGTTGTGCCTATGCAAGGTTGTCACTTACTTTTGGGTCGTCCTTGGCAGTTTGATAGGAAAGTTGTTCATGATGGATTCACTAACCGACATTCTTTTGTGTTTAAAGGAAAGAACATCGTCCTCAAACCTATGACTCCAACTCAGGTTTCGGATGAGTATGAGAAGAAAAGGTTACGTGAATGCAAGGAGGAAAAAGGGAAGGGAAAGGCTGAATTGAGTGAGCCTACAAGCCCACATCCCTCTAATGTTTTTCTAGCATCCAAGGGGGAGCTTGAGAATGAGTGTTTAGATGGGGAGACCACACTCATGCTCTTGTGCAAGGAGCTCAGTTTGATGAGTAATGAGCTTAAGGCTAGATTACCCCCAAGAATACAAGGGTTGATCGAGGAGTATAGTGATGTATTCCGCGATGACATACCACCTGGCCTACCCCCAATTAGAGGAATCGAGCATTAAATTGATCTCATTTCCGGGGCTACATTGCCTAATCAGCCAGCGTATCGTATGAACCCAAAGAGGCCCAAGAAGTCCAAACCCAAGTCCAAGAGCTATTGGACAAGGGTTACATTAATGAGAGCTTAAGTCCTTGTGTCGTACCTGTTTTGTTAGTGCCCAAGAAAGATGGAACTTGGAGAATGTGTGTAGATTGTAGGGCCATTAATAACATTACGGTCAAGTATAGGCACCTCATCCCTCGCCTAGATGACATGTTAGATGAACTTCATGGAGCCACCATCTTTTCTAAGATAGATTTAAAAAGTGGCTATCATCATATTAGGATGAAGGAAGAGGATGAATGGAAAACAACTTTTAAGACCAAATGTGGTCTACATGAATGGCTTGTCATGCCATTTGGGCTTACAAATGCACCAAGCACTTTTATGAGATTGATGAATCTTGTTCTTACACATTACATTGGAAATTTGTTGTCGTATACTTTGATGATATTCTTGTGTACAGCAAGTCCCTAGAAGTTCATGAGTCGCACTTAAGGGAAGTCCTTTCTACCCTTCGAGTAGAGCACTTGTTTGCAAATCTGAAGAAGTGTGAACTTTGAACTAATAGTGTTACATTCCTTGGTTTTGTAGTGAGCTCACAAGGGTTACAAGTGGACGAGGCCAAGATCAAGGCAATTCAAGATTGACCCACACCCACAACAATTGGGCAAGTGCGAAGCTTTTCCACGGACTGGCGAGTTTTTAGCGCTTTGTCAAAGATTTTAGCACCATTGCTGCCCCCTTGACTGAGATCACCAAGAAAAGAAGTGAGTTTAAGTGGGAACGTGCCCAAGAGAAGGCCTTTAACACCTCGAAGCTCAAATTGACGCAAGCCCCATTGCTATCCTTGCCGGATTTCACCAGGCCATTTGAGGTCGAATGTGATGCAAGTGGAATCAGTATTGGCGGCGTCCTCATGCAAGAAGGTCAGCCTATTGCCTTCTTTTCTGAAACGTTCAAAGGTGCATGTCTCAATTACTCTACATATGATAAAGAACTATATGCCTTGTTTAGAGTTCTTAAGACTTGGTCACACTACCTATGGCCTAGAGAATTTGTCTTGAAAACCGATCATTAATCTTTGAAGCATTTTAAAAGTCAGGACAAATTAGATAGGAGACATGGTAGATGGATGGAATTCAAAGAAACATTTCCTTATGTTATCAAATACAAAAAGGGAAAAGATAATGTTGTGGCCGACGCACTTTCTAGGTGTCATTCCTTGATGCGGGGTTAAGCCGCTGGGTGTCCGATCCTCGACCAACAACAACTCAAACAAAGGAGAGAAGGAAGGATGGTCAGAAATGGGAAACAAGACATAAAGAAGAAGAACACAAAGAACAAGAACAGATTCAAGAACAAGGATAAAAGGAATAAAAGAAGAACCACTTGAAACAACTAGAAGACCCTTGGTATTATTTCAGCCAAGAACCAATAGAATGATCAAGAGACCCGACCTTCATAAACGGATAGCGAAGTAGAACCACTAAGTTGTGCTCGACACAAGAGGATTATTTCGCCTCAAGCACCGATTGACACGACACCTAGAGACCCTTCTTCATACAATCTCACACAATCAAGGACGGATCCTTGAAGCACGAGAAGGAGGCTAGTGGATACTGGAAAGAACCAACCTTCGATGAAGTCGACACAATCCAAGGCAAACTAAGCTACAATTTAGAACACCAAAGGTTCCAAAAGCTCAAGGCTCTCAAACTCTCTTTAAGGAGAAAATCAGTTTTACACACTGATGAACTCTCACTTCCAGGATCGGTCGAATTCGGGTTCGACTGAGCTTTTGTGGAGGCGTTCTTGAGTTGAATGCGTAAGAAACACAATCTTGATTTTTGTATTGAAAAAGGTGGCGAATTGTTGATGTTACAAACTAAAGTATAGGCGTTTTGTGGGATGAAAGGAATGGAACTTGAAAACAGGAAATCAAACTAGGAAAACGAGAGCTTGAAGCCACGAGGTGTGGGTTCCCTCGGCCCGTTCTCCCTTGAGGAGAAGAGACCGAAAGAGTAAGGGCTAAAAGCTCTCTTTACTCAATTTCAATCTGAGAAAATATGAGGCCTTCCTTGTGTTTATATAGGGATGAGAGGAGGGGAGAGGCGGCCAGCTTTGTGTGGACGCCAAGCTTCAAGAGGAGGTGGCGAGGATTGGCGGCCAAGGCACACATCTTAGACTGGGCGCCAAGTCTTGTGAAGAGGTGAAGAAGAGTGGCGTCCAAGGCAAGGAAATTCAGCCGTCTTCAATTTTGTTCCTTGGTGGCCAAGCTAATGCTTTTAATGCGTTGTAGAGACAAACTTGGCAGCCAAGGAAGGAGGTTAGTGTGGTAGCCAAGCCTCCTTCAAGATGGGCTTGGATCGTCCCTTGTGATGGGCTTTGGGCTTCGCGGAGGTCTTGCTTGGGCCGAGTATGTGGAGACTCAAAAACGCATCTCCGGGCCGGATTTGTGAAGTGTAGGACATGGCCAAGTGAGCCCGGAGTTGCTCTTGTAAGACCTTAGCCCGTCGCCTCGTTATAGGCCCGGGAATGTGATTTGCCTCCTTGGAAGAAACCGACCTTGTTACGGGTCGTGTTCGGCCCTTGGGCGGGTGCCCCAGAGAGGCGTCGGGCCACGCCTCGGCATCGTTTACACCGAGAGGCACCGGGGCGTCGGTGCCTTGCGATGACCCGAGAGGCGTGGCTAGAGGCACCATGGCGTCGGTGCCTTGATGCGGCACCGGGGCGTCGGGCACCGTGGCGTCGGTGCCTTGATGTGGCACCGGGGCGTCGGTGCCTTGATGTGGCCTTGGCGCGGTCACATCATCCTCCCCTAGTTTAGAAGGATTCGTCCTCGAATCTTCTTGGTCAGACTCTGTTTGAGGCAAAATTTACCAAAGGAAACTTTGACCTAAATCGGGCCTAGATCGAAATAAATCAAAGAGAAGGACAAAAATTGTGTTTGTATTGATGAGAAAAGCGTATGAATGTGTAAAAACATGGTACCCCGTTCTAGGGTTTACAATGGATGTATGATGGTATGACCCCCCTTCTAGGGTTTACAGTGTATGCCTCTGGCGAGGGTTATGGAGTCTTATCTGATGTGATATGCTATGATCCTCTCTCTCCCTTCTCCAATTTCATGGGTTACATGAGTATATATAGACAAAAAGTATGAATTCTATCTTATACAAGATATAAATCTATCTTAACCAACAAGTCTTCTAGAAAATCTATCTTATATCTTGGATATTCTTTATCATGTCTGGCAGCGAATATATCATATATCAGATGATATCTTGGAAAGATTCTATCTTGTAACAACCATATCTCGGATAAAATCTATCTTATATCTCTGGCTCTATCTTGTTCGATCGACCTTCCTTCTCGCCGTCCTCCTCGCTGCACTCTTAAGAGGTAGGAAAGAAGTACTAATCGGGTCTTGATACTTCTTTGACTATGTATCGATACTTCTTCGCCTAAAACCTGGGTCGAACAGTACCTTGTAGCTGTAAGGCATTGGGACTTCTCTGGTAATCGGTTGCTTCCTGCTTGGATAATTCCTGGGTGCAACAATACCCCAAATTCATCTTGGTTGTTGAGGCGACGAAATGGGCAAGATGGATTTCACGCCTTTGATACGAATCTTCGTTATTTGCAAGATCTGTTCGTTGATATAAGCGATTGAGTTTCTGGACAGTAGACGTCTTCGTCACAAAAGTGTTTACTAGAGGCGCAGACTCTATCAAAGTCGTCAGCTATAGGCACGAACCTGAACGAAGCTTCTTGCCGCCAGCGTTGGTGTGATCGAAGTTGTGTAGCCTTAGGCATGTTAACTTGACAATAACTGTGAGCATCGGGTGTTAGCCTGATCGAAGTCGCTAGCCCATAGCATAGACTCGACTGAAGTCATTAACCAAGAGCTTACACTCGTTGTCGCGTGAAGGCCATGATTGAGAAACTGAAGGTATATGCCTTGAATGGAGAGCCTATGTCTTGGAAGTTATGTCCCGAAGTTACTCTTAAGGTAGTACACTTGACTGGTTTTAAAGTCTCCATCGGAGATTCTCCGCGTAAGATAGCGAATACTCGATGAGTTATACTATGCTCGGGAAGTGAAGCTGTGAGAAGCTGTGTAGGCGACCCAGTGCTTGGTCAACGTGGAGGTTTTCATGGTTTTTTAGTATTCGATGAAGCTTCGCCTAGAGATTCTTCAAGACTTTTCTGATGCAGAGAACGACCGATGGGACTTAATGTCGTAGTAAGATACCTTTGTCGAGTATTTCCTACTCGGTACCCCAGCATAGGATCTTCTTTTGAGGTGGTGGTGGAACTTCTAGATGACGTCGGAACGATCAATCATGAGGATAGGGTGATTGACGTACCTGATGCTTAGGCGGTAATAGACCCTAGCCTCCTTCATCATGAAAGGTCTGATTCATAAGGTTGAGTTAACCCCATGATGATAGAATGATTCTTTGAACGCTGGATCTATGTGCAATCTTCGTACGTTGATCGATTATTAACTAGGCATGGCTTAGATAAAACTGTCATTTAACCAGAGAATGGCCAGAGAAGTACTGACGCGTGATTAGCGAGTTCATTTGAGTCATTTCTGGTCAATCTTCACGTATGTTTAACCAGCGATGATGCCGGCGCAACTAAGGAAGTCGATGGCGAGGAGCCTTCGGACGAGGCGACTTCTCAGACCCCAGCCACTGAAGAGTGGCTCTACTTGTTGCTCATTTGACTTAACTCCGTTGAGTGAACGAATGCGAACCCCTGATTGGGTATATGTTCGTTCTTCGGAAACTTGATTACTTTGCTTTGTTGCTCTTGTATAGCGTGAACTTACGACCTCCTAATTTTAAACTGCACTTAATCAAACAACTTTGCCATAACGTTAGTTTAATGAAATATCTAGAGAATTTCCAGAGAAATGTCACCCATTGGTACGGGGTGTTCCCTTTTTGTATTTTGTTTTGTTTCAGCACCCTTGTATGGCATGCTTCTACGTCTTTCAGTATCGTCCCTGCATTAAAATAAAATAACTTTGCAACAATGTTAGTATAACTACATATCTGGAGAATATCCAGAGAAACATCGCCCGTTGGTAAGGGATGTGTTGTTTACTCGTATTGAGCTTCGATGCCACGGTATGGTGCTTATATATATGTTGTTGTGTTAGTACCTTTTTATTTGCTTCAGTTGGCAAACTTTAGTGTAGGGCAGTGATCCAGAGATTCTCCAAGGATGTATTTGCCCATATGTACGTGTATGAATGCGTTAGTAGATCAACATCCGAGAGGAAGTGTAATGTGGCTTCCTCCCATAGCGCATTAGTTCGACCATGAATAGATTTTCAGGTCTTTGCGCTTTGTGTACTGCAAAGGTCCGTGCATAATTGCTTATGATTAGGCGCCGTTTGGATCCTTAAGTTTAGTCCTTAGGATATATTGTCCTCGCGGCATCCCGCGAATGTGGCCTCGTGTTATCGTTGCTATAGCTTTCCCCTTCCCGTACTAATCCAATGTTTCTACATTGATTGGACTTAGATGGGGGGTAACCAACTTATGGGTTACTTCACCACGTTGTACGGGTTATTTCACCCACGTGACGACATCGCCATTTCTAGACGGTATAACCATGTATTTATACAGTGGTTTTTTTGTGTGTGTTTTTGTCGCGTATTTGTTTAGTCCGTGAGACGTAAAATAGCGCATAGGGTGCGTTTGAAGTGGTAGTTGAGTTGTGGGAGAGTTGTTTTCTCGCAAAACATCACAAATAGAACTGAAAAACTACTAAGCTATGGATTAAAGAAAACACATCGACAATGGGAGCTAGCGCCCCGGAGTCGCTTATTGAAGAAAAATCAAAGAGGTCTTAAAGAAGTATTAAATTAAAGCTAAGTGATGATCAGAAAATTAATGAGACGAAACCGATTCAGAAGTAATACTTCTTCAGGTGGGTTGCATTTTAACGCGTGTGAGTCGTGATCGACTGTCGTTAGCGTTGGCTCATGAATGAGCGGGAAGACATTATAGAATGCAGGAAGAATGAGAACGAGTAATAAAGTATAGATAGTAAAAGTAAGTACCTTAGTCTTGTAGCCAATGTTGGCGTATAGCGCCTCGGGACTGTATTCGGGCCATGGCTGGCCATTGACGTTTCGCGTGGTTGGATAATGCATGATCAAGAAGTCAAAAATAGGTGATCACGGGTTTCCCCAATGATCCTCCAATGCTTAAGTTAGTAATGTCTTTGTAAGAAACCGCAAAGGGAAAGTAAAATGTAAAACAATAGTTTTGGGGAGTGACATGGATGAAACCTGTGTTTTTCCAGCGATTGGATCATGTTCGTGACAATGGTTATTAGCATCATCGTCTTCTCACCTGATGTTCCTGGATACCGACTAACTGGATGGTGATTCTCTAACTGCGGCCTGGCAGCTATCAACGATCAATCAGCGAGTGATCAGCTTGGATTGTTCCCAAGGAAAGGGGGTTTAAGGAGTGTCGTGGTTAGATCAGATGACCCCTGTTGTCTTCTCTCAACCATCAAGGTCCGGCCTTGAAGTTGTCTTCGCAACTTCTTTGGATATTTTCTAGCGACTGCATAGCCGTTGTCTAGAAAATAACAATGAGTGATTGGCCTGGCTTGTTGCCCAAGCAAGGATGTTGGAGGGGTTTTGTAGCTTGATCTGGTGTCGAGGTCGCTACACCCCAGTCGTCTTTTTGAAGCCGAAAATGTTTGGCCTTGGAGCCATCTTCTAAACTTCCTTGGAGATTTTCCAGCGACAGCCTGGAGAATGCCCAGAGATTGTCTAAGGATATGCCGACTTGTGTGATCATCTCTGTAGAAAGCTGCTCGAACCTAATTTTTCTGAACTAGGGGAGTGAACCATGGACAGTTAAGCCAATCTCTTGTTGCTTCTTGGTTCAAGTAACCCCAGCTCGTGGTGAATTGGTACTTTGTGAACCGAGCATGGGCCGCTTCCTTGAGTTCTTGGACGGTGTCCGAATCTGACTTAAGTTTACATTCGTTGCTTTCCGTAGTGGTGAGCTAGTGTCTGGCTGTGGGAATTCTAATCTCTGCCGGAATGAGGACCTTACATCCGTGCGCTAGGGAGAATGGTGTTTGAACCGTTGCTCCCTTCGGGTGGTGTGATTAGTGTTTGATTCTTTTGATGATTCGGCCATTGCAGATTGCAGTAGGCGAACGAGAAGTATCTTGTTGTACTCCCTAGGGTTTAGGATTGCTCGGTCGAGGATTTGACCGTTTTTAGATAGCTTGCGATCCTGTCGTCTTTGGCATCGAAGATGCCTAATATTTAGTTAATGACCAGTAAAGAGTCGACTCGTACCTTAAGTCTTTTGATGGATAGAGCCTTGGCTAACTCTAGTCCGAAGATAAGAGTTTCGTACTCCGCCTCGTTGTTAGTAGTGTCAAAATTACGTCTGACCGCTTGAGCTGTTCTTGCCACCCTTGCCGATTTTAGCACGACTCCGGGACCTGCCCCCTTGCGTTCGAGTCTCCTTTGGTGTTTAGTAACCATTCGTGCTCTCCTCGAGGGTTGGGGTAAAGTCGGCAACGAAGTCAGCGAGCACCTGTGACTTGATACTTCTTTAGTACTTCATAAAATAGTCGATACTTATCTGAGGATTTGGAGATGAACCGGCTAAGCGCGGCTATCTTGTTGATCAGCTTTTGCACATCCTTTACGCTTCGAGGGGTTTTCAAGGGAGCAATCGCCCGAACTTGGTCAGGGCTAGAATTAACCCCTCGCTTGGTCACCACGTGCTCCAGAAAAGTACCAGACGGTACCCCGAAGATGCACTTTTGGGGATTTAGCTTCATGTTGTATTCTTCAAGGGTTCTGGATGCTTCTTCCAAGTGCCCCCTGTGTAAGGAAGCACTTGTGCTCTTTGCCACCATATCGTCGATATACACCTCCGTTGTCTTTCCAATGTGATTATGGAACATCCGATTAACTAATCGTTGGAAAGTAGCCCCGGCGTTTTGTAAGCCGAAGGGCATTACGTGATAGCAATAAGTGCCCAGCCCGGTTATGAGGGAGGTTTTCTACATCGGTGTCGTCGAACACGATGGCTTGTCTTGAAGATTTCCTGACAGCGTGCCCCGATGGCTGGGGTCAGCCACAAATCGCTTTCTTTGGCATTGAGATTTGCTGCTGAGTATGCCAACCACATATGTTTGATCCCCAGATATCATGTTGACCACTCTGTCTAGTGTTGGAGGATCTCGCCTTTCTTAGCGCTCGGCCTGGAGATTCTTCAGTACTTCTTTGGGCACTTGGGCGTCCGGCGCCATGTCCTTGATCCGCCCAGTTGTTGCTTAGAGGCTCTTTAGCGACCAACAATGAATGATTGGCTTGCCTTGCTTCCCTTGACAAACCACCAGATTGTACTCAATTATTAGCATGAGGTTTTCATAATTAAAATATAGAAACGTAATATAACGAATTGAATAGGAAGAAGAATTCTCCCTCTCTAGAAATTCGACGAGGAGATAACGAAGCACATGGCTTTGATGTTTGCAAATCAAACCCTAGTATTGCATCATCCCCTGCTTTGGTTTGATGATCATCGATGTCGCTCTGATGATCGCCCCACTCCTGGCTTCGCTGATCGCTCGAAACTTCTTCGGAACTTCTTTGGGACTTTTTCGGAGTTCTGTCATCTCCTCGTCTCCCGATCTGGTGCTTTGATTTTTGTGATTTCTGTTGTTCCCGTAGCGAAAGGGTCAAGATGGTTTTTTTCCAGTCCTGATATTGTGTCTTTCGATCAAGAAAGGTGGAGACTTTTGTCCTTTGATGATTGTATCGATCTTCGGCCCCACGGTGGGCGCCAAATTGTTTGAGCCAAAATTTACCAAAGGAAACTTTGACCTAAATCGGGCCTAGATCGAAATAAATCAAAGAGAAGGACGAAAATTGTGTTTGTATTGATGAAAAAAGCGTATGAATGTGTAAAAACATGGTACCCCATTCTAGGGTTTACAATGGATGTATGAAGGTATGACCCCCCTTCTAGGGTTTACAGTGTATGCCTCTGGCGAGGGTTATGGAGTCTTATCTGATGTGATATGCTATGATCCTCTCTCTCCCTTCTCCAATTTCATGAGTTACATGAGTATATATAGACAAAAAGTATGAATTCTATCTTATACAAGATATAAATCTATCTTAACCAACAAGTCTTCTAGAAAATCTATCTTATATCTTGGATATTCTTTATCATGTCTGGCAGCGAATATATCATATATCAGATGATATCTTGGAAAGATTCTATCTTGTAACAACCATATCTCGGATAAAATCTATCTTATATCTCTGGCTCTATCTTGTTCGACCGACCTTCCTTCTCGCCGTCCTCCTCGCTGCACTCTTAAGAGGTAGCAAAGAAGTACTAATCGGGTCTTGATACTTCTTTGACTATGTATCGATACTTCTTCGCCTAAAACCTGGGTCGAACAGTACCTTGTAGCTGTAAGGCATTGGGACTTCTCTGGTAATTGGTTGCTTCCTGCTTGGATAATTTCTGGGTCCATCGTTTGAAATAAGTACACGAAGGTCTGCACATTGAACACATCGTGGACTCCATAGCCCTCGGGTAGCTCTATCCGGTAAGCATTGTCGTTGATTCTCTCGAGCACCTGAAAGGGCCCGTCTCCCCTGGGTTTTAGCTTGGAGTTACGTAGGTCGGGAAACCGATTCTTTCGAAGATGCACCCATACGAGATTGCCGGGCTCGAGATCCAACTCCTTGCGACCCTTATTAGCGTGCTTGGTGTATTGTGCCGTACTTTTCTCAAGGCGCTCCCGGGTGGAGTCATGAAGAGCTTTAATTTGCTCGGCGTGGTCGACGCCTTTTTGACTCTCGTGGTCCTTAATCGCCAGCGGCACCATGTCGAGCGGAGTCGCGGGAATTTTGCCATAAACCACCTCAAACGACGTCTTCTTGGTGGCTCGGTGGACCGACCGGTTATAGGCAAATTCTATAAAAGCGAGGCACTTCTCCCACCTGTGCAGGTTAGTACGCAACAAAGAACGAAGTAGAGCACCCAAGGTTCTATTTACAACCTCGGTTTGCCCGTCCGTTTGTGGATGACATGATGTAGAAAATAGAAGTTTAGTGCCCATTTTGGCCCATAAGGTTTTCCATAAGTAGCTCAAAAATTTGGCATCCCGGTCAGACACAATTGTCTTAGGGACGCCATGAAGCAGCACAATTTCATGGAAAAATAAGTCAGCAATGTGCGAAGCGTTGTCCGTCTTGCGGCACGCAATAAAGTGTACCATTTTAGAAAATCGGTCTACTACCACAAAAATGGAGTCGTGCCCCCTCTTGGAACGGGGTAGACCTAAGACAAAATCGATGGATATGTCATCCCATGGCGCGTGCGGAATGGGAAGAGGGGTATATAATCCATGAGGGTTTAATTAGACTTAGCACATAAGCAGTTGAGACACGAAGCACAAAATTTCTCTACGTCCCTAAACATGCGGGGCCAGTAAAATGTTCTTTAAGGATAGCTAGGGTTTATGCTACCCTAAAGTGCCCCATCAACCCTCCCCCATGAGCTTCATGCACGAGAAGCCTTCGGGTTGAAGAGGTAGGGATACAGAGTTTGTCCCCCTTAAAAAGATAACCCTCATGGAGGTAAAAGCTATTCCTACTTCCAGTTTTAATGCATGCATTATATATGTCCCCGAAGTCGGGGTCTTCGGCATACGTATTTGTAATAAAGGAAAACCCAAGCATGCGGGCATCCAAAGTAGTGAGTAGGACGTACCTCCTAGAGAGTGCGTCCGCCACTACGTTGTCCTTTCCCTTCTTATGCTTGATAACATAAGGAAAGGACTCGATGAATTCCACCCATTGCGCATGCCTCTTGTTAAGCTCGGCTTGCCCCTGGAGGTACTTGAGGGCCTCGTGATCAGAATGAATCACGAACTCCTTAGGGCGTAAGTAATGTTCCCACGTTTTGAGCACGCGGACCAAAGCAAGTAGCTCTTGGTCATACGTGGGGTAGTGTAGCTCAGCTCCGTTGAGTTTTTCGCTGTAGTAAGCGATGGGACGCCCCTCTTGCATAAGCACCCCGCCTAAACCTACGCCCGACGCCTCACATTCGACTTCGAATGTTTTGGCGAAGTCGGGTAGGACTAAGAGCGGTGCATTGGTGAGCCTCTCTTTGAGAATTTTAAAGGCCGTCTCTTCCGGAGCTCCCCATTGGAACGGAACGTTCTTTTTGGTGAGCTCGGTGAGTGGAGCGGAAAGGGTACTAAAACCCCTCACGAAGCGCCGGTAGAATCCAGCGAGGCCTAGAAAGCTCCGAATTTGAGTCATTGTGTTCGGAGTGGGCCATTCGCGAATGGCATTCACCTTAGCTTCATCCACTTCTACTCCGTCCTTGCTCACGACAAACCCCAAGAAGATCACGTGGTCGGAGCAAAAATGGCATTTTCCAAAGTTAGCGTAGAGCTTCTCGTGCCTTAGGACGTTAAGCACATCTCGCATGTGCCCCATGTGTTCTTCGAAGCTTTGGTTGTAGATTAGAATGTCGTCGAAGTACACCACGACGAAGTGTCCAATGAAAGCCCTTAGGATGTGGTTCATCAACCGCATAAAGGTACTTGGGGCATTGGTCAATCCGAAGGGCATGACCAGCCACTCGTACAACCCTTGTTTGGTCTTAAAGGCGGTTTTCCACTCGTCGCCTTGTTTCATGCGGATCTGATGATAGCCGCTCTTTAGATCGATTTTGGAGAAAAGTTTTGACCCGTGAAGTTCGTCGAGCATATCATCCAGCCGCGGGATAGGGTGCCGATACTTGATAGTGATGTTATTAATGGCGCGACAGTCGACACACATGCGCCAGCTCCCATCTTTCTTGGGAACTAAGATTACCGGCATGGCACATGGGCTTAGACTCTCTCGGACGTATCCTTTGTCCAAGAGATCTTGATTTTGCTTCTAGAGCTCTTTGGTCTCAGCCGGGTTGGTACGATATGCGGCCCGGTTTGGTAAACTAGCGTCGGGAATGAAATCGATCTGATGTTCGATTCCGCGCAAGGGCGGTAGCCCGTTGGGAGTCTCCTCGGGGAATACATCATCAAATTCTTGCAATAGCGCCGATATGCCTGGTGGAAGCTCGGAGAGCTCGGAGTCGGAATGCAGTGACTCCTTGTAGACGAGAATAAGGCACATTTGCCTATCTAAGATAGCTCGGCTCACTTCTTTCCCCCGGGCGATCAATAGGTGTTTGGAGCTGCCTTCATAGGCCTTAAGCTCCATCTTCTTCTTAGCACTCTGCTTTCGAAGCTCCTTTGCCTCTTGATCGGCAATAACTTCATGCGGTGCTAAGGGATGCAAGGTGAAATTTTTGCCGTCTCGATGGAATATATAATCGTTAGAGACCCCTTGGTGAATGACGGCTCGGTCATATTGCCAGGGTCGGCCCAACAGAAGATGGCAAGTAGTCATGGTCACGACGTCGCAAAGGACCTCATCTTCATAAGGTCCAATTGCGAATTTGATCAAGGCTTGTTCCTTGACCATCACTGGGGCTTCGGAATAAAGCCAATGGAGTGAATAAGGGACCTTGCGGGGTGTCGTCTCGAGGTTGAAACGAGAGACCACCTCGGTGTCTATTAGGTTACTACAAGATCCCCCATCGATGATGACGCTACACACTTTGGCTTGGATAAAGCATCGTGTGTGGAAAATATTTTCCCGTTGAGATGGAGCAGCGGGCGCCTCATTAGTAAATAGTGCTCGTTGTACAACGAAGCATTCCCCGCCGACGGCGGATACGTAGACCTCCGCCTCGTCCTCACCATTGTCAAACTCTTCGTCGGATTCATAGTCTCCGGTTTGAGTGAGGAGGACTTGCCTTCGGTTAGGGCAATCACAAGCGTAATGACCCCGCCCTAAACATTTAAAGCACTGGAGGTCGCGCGTACGAGGGTTAGCGCCATCCTTAGGCGCGGCGGGGGCAGGCGTGGTGTCCCGCCTAACCGGAGGAGTACTAGCTTCGGGTTTCGGCTCCTTGGCCTCACTCCTCTTAGGTGGTGGATTAGAGCTCGAAGAACCCGAGCTCCATGTACGGCCACTCCCACCACTACGCCGCCTTTGTAAGTTTTGGTACACTTGATTAGTGTAGTGGAGGACGTCCGCGATGGAGGCTTCCGGGCCGAAACGTTGCATCTCCACATATGTGGCCACTTCGGAATTTAGGCCCCTGATGAATTTGGAGATAATATATCTCTTTGGGAATCGCACTGGGGACCGGAAAACAAGTTACCGTAGCTCCTTGTAGTATTCGACGGGACTTCGGGCGCCTTGCTTGATCCGCTCCAATTTAACTTGGATGCTGTCAAGATAATCCTCGGGCACGAACCGATCACGCATGGCCCGCTTAAGCTGGCCCCATGTGCGAATGGGGTCCTCGCCTTGGTACGCCCGATCTTCCTTCTCCTCTTGCCACCAAGAATAGGCAAGATCGGTGAAGCGAATGGTGGCGATCGCCACGCGTTGGTGATCCGGGTAATCATAGTATTCAAAGACCGCCTCGGTCTTGGCCTCCCAGTCAAGATAAGCCTCGATGTCAGAGGTTCCAGTGAAGGGTTCCACCGTGAGTTTGATCCCATGAGGGTGGTTCTATGGCTGATCCACCGGGTGGGCATGACCGTGGTCATGTACCCGATCTCGGATGCGAATTTCATCCCGAGGCGCAAAAGGGTCCGTAAGATTTTGCCGGGGTCCTAGGGGAGCCGCGAGCGGCCCTCGGTGTTGTCGGTGCCGAGGTTGCCGTTCCTCTTTGTTTGTAGGATCGGTGGGCGGCCTCCGAGGTGGAGAGAGAATGGCCTCCAAACGCAGCGGTTCTTCCTTGTGAAGGATAGGCTCCTTTTGCTCAAGGACATCATGTTGAGACGCCGAATGTTGCCCTTCCTCGAAACGAGGGCTAGGCGAGCGCTCATGATGAGGAGACACGTTGAGGCGTTGCTTGATCTTATCGTCCATGAGCCGGAGCAACTCGTCGCGCGTTTTTTCGTATGTTTCCCGAGCGTCCGCTCGGGCGTCATCTCGGACTTCTCGAAGGAGGCCGCGGAGCACCTTCCAAGAGATGGTGTCGTCGGCTTCCTCTTTATCGGTGGGGAGGTTCTTGTCCTTGGGTGGGTCCTGAGACATCATAAAATAAACAAACACAGAATTGGGTGAGGGTTAGATAAATCCAATGACTCGACTTGTGTTTGACTCGAAGTGTTTGAATTGTTTTTTTTTTGTTCTTTTCTTTCTCGTGGAAAGCAATCAAATGGGGAGGACTGACTCGTGTTTGGATTTGATATTATGTGGCTCTCGAACTCACACACTGGACTTAAGGTTATTCGCTTTGCCACCGAGGATCCTTAACACGACTTTTTCCTCCACTCGCTCAAGAGAGAGCGACACCAAATGGTAATTAGAACAAGCGGTCGGAGCTTGTGGGCGAGTGTTTACTAGCCCCACAAGTCGGGAATCCAGTTGCTCGGGGTCAGGGATAAAGCAAAGCAAGGCAAGGTTGGTAAGAAACGTTTCTTGGCTGAACCTCTTCGAGGTTGGTTCGTTCGACCTTCTTCGCAATATTTTTTTTTTTCGAGCAATGAGAGATACTATCTCTCTTTTGTTTTCTTCACTCGAAAGGGGAAGTACTACTTCCCTTCATTCATCTTTTTTTTTTTGGCAAATAAGAGATACTATCTCTTTTCTTTTTGTTTTGCCAAGAGAAGTACTACTTCTCCTTGATTTTTTTTTTGAACAAGACGAGCACACTTACAATTTGTGCTTCTCAAACCCTTGCTCCCAAAGGTCGAAGAAAGGGGTCGGCCAAGACAATAGGCTCGACAATAGGATGGCAACAAAGGGGTTAGGCTCGTTTTGTTTTTTTGAAGAGATTGAAATCGGACAAGGTGAGGGGAAGGGGGGAAATGAGGCTAGCTTGGGGTAAGACAAGAAAAGGGTTTCGAGCAAATGAAAACCTGACTCGTAGGGTAGTAATTCGTACCCCCACAACTTGAGAAACTCAAGCCGACAGGCTCTGATACCAGATGATGAACTCTCACTTCCAGGATCGGTCGAATTCGGGTTCGACTAAGCTTTTGTGGAGGCGTTCTTGAGTTGAATGCGTAAGAAACACAATCTTGATTTTTGTATTGAAAAAGGTGGCGAATTGTTGATGTTACAAACTGAAGTATAGGCGTTTTGTGGGACGAAAGGAATGGAATTTGAAAACAGAAAATCAAACTAGGAAAACGACAGCTTGAAGCCACGAGGTGTGGGTTCCCTCGGCCCGTTCTCCCTTGAGGAGAAGAGACCGAAAGAGTAAGGGCTAAAAGCTCTCTTTACTCAATTTCAATCTAAGAAAATATGAGGCCTTCCTTGTGTTTATATAGGGACGAGAGGAGGGGAGAGGCGGCCAGCTTTGTGTGGACGCCAAGCTTCAAGAGGAGGTGGCGAGGATTGGCGGCCAAGGCACACATCTTGGAGTGGGCACCAAGTCTTGTGAGGAGGTGAAGAAGAGTGGCGTCCAAGGCAAGGAAATTCAGCCGTCTTCAATGTTGTTCCTTGGCGGCCAAGCTAATGCTTTTAATGCGTTATAGAGACAAACTTGGCGGCCAAGGAAGGAGGTTAGTGTGGTAGCCAAGCCTCCTTGAAGATGGGCTTGGATCGTCCCTCTTCGTGATGGGCTTCGCGGAGCTCTTGCTTGGGCCGAGTATGTGGAGACTCAAAAATGCATCTTCGGGCCGGATTTGTGAAGTGTAGGACATGGCCAAGTGAGCCCGGATTTGCTCTTGTAAGACCTTAGCCCGTCGCCTCGTTATAGGCCCGGGAATGTGATTTGCCTCCTTGGAAGAAACCGACCTTGTTACGGGTCGCGTTCGGCCTTTGGGCGGGTGCCCCAGAGAGGCGTCGGGCTGTGCCTCGGCATTGTTTGCACCGAGAGGTGTGGCTAGAGGCACCGTGGCGTCGGTGCCTTGATGCGGCACCGGGGCGTCGGGCACCGTGGCGCCGGGCACCATGGTGTCGGTGCCTTGATGTGGCACCGGGGCGTGGGCACCGTGGCGTCGGTGCCTTGATGTGGCACCGGGGCGTCGGGCACCGTGGCGTCGGTGCCTTGATGTGGCCTTTGGCGCGGTCACATCACACACTAGTAAAATGGGGGTTCACTAGTTTGAGAAATAACTAACTAGAGGCATTTATATGCCCTTGCAATCCCAAAAAAGTAGCACAATTAATAATAACAAAAGATAGGTTGCGGCCCACATAAGCAACAACCCAAACCAAGCAATGCACAACCACACTTGGAGATGTTGCTCGGGAGAGGCCGCTTAGCAATCTACGCACATGGACGCGGCTGGGGCATTTGTGACACAAACAAGGCATATTGTCTTTGGCGATGCTTCCTTGATGTGTGCAACTTCCTTAGCCACGGTGTACCCAATGAAGCCATGCATCTCGCGTTGTAGCTTCTTGGCTCGAGCTCGGGTGAGTGGCCCTTCGAAGAGTGTAGGCGCTCCTGGGGGTGGAAACCTAGATGGTCCCTCATCAGTCTCTAATGTTCAGAAGTCGGCCAAATTTCCAAGAGTGTGTCTTTTTCTGAAAGGTCATAATGTACCCTTCATAAATACGTCTCTATTGTTCAGAGGAGTTTGTATTGTTGAAAGTAGGAGCTCATGGTAAATCCATAAGTGATCAACTAATGAGTTGATGCATCAAGCGTGTCTATTCTTTTCATTGTTTTTTATATGACGTGGAGTCAAGGACGGAAACCCACTCCCTTTATTTTTTTGGTTGTCCATTGATTCACTAGATCTTCGTCATGACTACGTCTAGTTTGATCTGGATCGTGCAGCTCACTATTGGCGGGCGAGTCTCCCTAAAAGATGTTTTTTACATCCACTTAAGTTAAATTCCAAAATTCATAGATGGGGAACATGTCGTTTACCACCTATGACAACTTAATTTTTGATCAAGAAACAGGGGGCATCGCCTGCAAAATTAAGATTCAAAACTCAAACATGTTGAAAATGAGCTACACGGTCCTTATGGAGGAGTCTTTTAATGGGTTCAAGAGGAATGGGAAATTCCATAAAATTTGAATTAAGGTCTAAAACTAAATTAGCTAGCAGTAACTCTATTTACAAGTCTCTTGGTGTAAGTGCACAAAAATTCTCCTTTAATGCACTTAGGTAGCTATAGTCCACTTCCGATGCCTAATTTAATAAAGTATCCTTCGAGTAGAGCGCGTAGGTAAAAGAGAAGAAATTGTGAAAAACTGGAAGGTACATGATAACTCTCTATACATGGCGAGTACATGTATTTAATTGTAACGGAAGAGAGAGGGCCAAGCGATTTCTTGGAGCCCAATCGTTTTCGACAAGATAATTCTATCTTTTCGACAAGATAAAACCTTCCATTATAATGCTTAACGGCCACCGTTTTATTTAATAGATAATAGGGAAAAGATAGAAAACTTAATAAATAAGTAAAAATACCTTTATGGCTGGATAATTGTGAAAATAATTATGACAGTTAATTTACCCGCTCTCACCTGGTGTGGCTAATTTGTAGTTGGCTTCGTCTATCTTGGAGCATGGTGAGACATTGGCAGATCACATGTTGGTCTCGTTGTGGCTTCAGATAAGGATATTTCAAGAGGTTGCAAGCCACGAGCGAATCCGTGCAAATAGAAAACCGGGTATCGGGCTGCTGAAGTGCGAAACAAAGAGCATGATGGATTGCCAATAATTCAGCCCGGAGGGCATCGTAGTCACCACATTTAAAAGTAAAAGCCTGCAAGATGACCCCTACTCATCACGAATGGCTCCGACATCCCTAGAGCCCCGGGGTTTCCGTCGGACACGACATCAACAACCGATTGTAACCAACCAGATGTAGGAGGTCTCCATAGAGAATCGGTTGAGCCACTTTCAATAGTAACAATGGGTGCTTCAAAGGATTTGTTGAACTTGTTTGTGGATTCCTTATAAGCATTGACCACCGAGCCAACCAAGTGTGAAAGACATTGATGATCATCTCTCTTGTCGAAAACCAAAGTGTTTCTAATCTTCCAAGTGTACCACAACATTGTGTTGAAGGGTTAATTCTTGAACAAATAAATTTGTCAAGACCCCGCCGAGTATAGCGAAGTCAGGATCGTCCACGGGAGTTAGTAGATCTTAAGTCTAGCAATCAAACCTAGAAAAACAAAGCAAAACAAAGCAAACAAACACAAAATACAAAAATATAGGAAAAATACATAGGGACAAGGTTTCACCACAACATAATCATGCATGCTTCCAACAAGAATTCATAACTTATCATGCTATGTAGATCATTGTAGAGTCAACTCTCGCAAAGAATTCAAGTCATTCAATCAACTTTCGCAAATTAAACAACTTCCTATCTATCCTTCAACCTAGGAATATCAACGTTCGCAAATAATCCTATTAGATCTAATTAAGTAACCAACTTTTCACTTTCTCTAAGGCTAAGCACAAGACATGCCTCAACTTTCGCAAGGGATTAAGCACAAGATAGATAGATATGATCTTCAAGCATTCAAGTTAAGAATTCAACTTTTAGACATGCATTCTTATGTTGGGTTTCACCCCAACCCTAAAAAAGGAGACTACTCACACTTCATCATGCAAACAATCATAGAAGAAGAGGGAGAAGACATGATTAAAAGAAAACAACTTGAATTAAAAAAAGAATCCAACTTACAACTTAAGAAATCCACAAACTTCTCCTAACTTGTCTTGCAAATTCCCTCTCAAACCTCTCCCAATCCATCTCCTTCCCCTCTAATGTGTGATGAATCAATGAAAAGGCTCCCTAAGGTCCTTTATATAGGGGTACAAGACATTTAAAAAGGAAACAAGCCCTTTCCATATCTGAAACACCCAAAAATACAATTACTTGGGCGGCAAGGTTTCGTCCGCGCTTGGATTCGGTAGGGTCGGGGCCGACCATGCAGGGGTCGCGGCCGATCATCCCTTTCCATGTATGGGTAGGTCGCAGCCGACCTAAGGTGGGTTGGAGCCGACCTCCCTCTGAAACTCTTGTTTTCTTCTTGTTTTTGCTCGAACTTGCTCCATTGCTTGGCCTTCTTTCAGGGTTTCTTCCTTGATGTTTCTTGCGTTCTTTTTAGACTTCTTGTAGCTCCTGTTAAGAAACTTTTTGGCTTGAAGATCCATCCTTGAAATCCTTGAAAAGCTCCACTTGACTTGACTACGAACACCGCAACACCGTCATCTCCTAGAATGCTCCAAATAGCTCGAAAACTCCTCTAAAACGCTCCAAACACCTACAAAACACAAAAGCAACACACAAACGATTCCAACCCTCGAAATAGAGTTGAAATCTCATGCAAAACACACAAACACATAGGAAAATATGCAAAACAACCTAGAAAACAACATATGAAATCCAACTAAAAAGCATGACATCACATTGTGGTGAAGAGTGAGCTCCAATCATCAAGGTGTCGAATGTTGGAATAAATCCAGTCTTTGATGCACATACCAAAGAAGAAGGATGAAGGTAACTGGCTTCCCGCAAGAGCTATCCAAACTAGATCGACGTTGTTGTAATCTCTTAGAAAATGCATAAAATTCTGGTTGGTTACACCGAGAACACGTATTCAAAACAACAACATGCCTTTGGACCCGAACTACATTGTAGAAAAAATTAAGACCAAACAAGGTGATGTTCATTTGAGTCCGGGTTACAGCAACTTCATAGCAGGGTTGGTAGTAAAACAACCCGAGACAATTCTCTTTGGTGTAGACCTGATCTTATAATCTAGCAATGAGGACCACATACTAATTAGTTAATAAGTTGTTATTCACCTTATATAATAAACTGATAACTCTTATTGTGAGGCGAAAAAAAAATTATAGTGCAGATTTGGTGTAAAACCTGAATTGTTCATTATAATTTTATTATGCGCACACCTTTAAATATCAATGTATCGGCACTAACACACATGTAATACATACGGGTAGCTCACCAATCTAAATATATATATATATATGTAGGAATTAGATGGGGTCCCTTACGGAGACCGGTCTAGAGCATCCAGGCGGATGAGAACGTGAAGTTCTGGATAGTTGGTGATGTGAGAGATAGGGTATATGTGGCCCATTTTGGCTATTTTGTCGGCCACAACATTACAATCCCTAGTCACATGTGGGATGCTAATCGTCTCAAGATTGCGGAATAGCATCCAAATATCCGTAATGAACATGTCGATTTCCGGTGGACTTGTCCATATTCCATAGGTTGCATTAATAACTGTGAGATTATCTCCCTCAATTTCTAGTTTTCGTAGTCCCCTCTTTATTGCTTCTTTAATTCCTTGTCTTAGTGCGCGAGCTTCAATCTCTACTATAGACTCATATTCATTTTGTATTGATCTCATACTTAGTACATTTCCTGAGTCATCTCTTATTACAAAACCAGTCGATGTAGATCCAATGTCTAATTTTGATCCATCGATGTGGTTTTCCGAAGTTTTTGGTCTAATTCTTCTTGTTCTTATTCCAACATTTGTAATTCTCCGAACTTTTTCTTCATCTTCTTCCCATTCTTTGGCTCTTTTCCATTGAAGAATTTGGGATGATCTGATATATTTATCGAGATCTTGTATGAAATCATTTAGTTCTTTTTGAAATACAAGTTTGTTTCTTTGTTACCTTATACACCACCATATTGTTGCTAATTCGATAAAGTCTCGTGTTCCTAATGTATTTTGCAGTTTAGTTATGATGTTGGAAGGTGTTTTATTAGTTATGGTCATGGTTCGTAATACACATCTGATTTTGGGGTTGATTTTGTTCGTTATCCTAATGGTGTGTGGGCATTCAATCATTAGGTGAGTAGAGTCTTCATTGAAACAGTTGCACATTAAACATCCAGGAGGGGTTGGTACATGTTTTTCGTTTAGTGTAGCTTTTGTTGGCAGGCCGTTCATATCTATTTTCCATAAGAAGTTTTTCACCTTTGGGAATGTGTCAAGTTTCCAAAATCAACTTTTGGGCCTTGGGTTATGGTGTTGTGTTTTCGTAATTAGTTCTATAACCGAAGTCGTTGAGAACCATCCATTTTTACTAGGTGATCAATAGAGCCTATCTCGGATACCATTTGACGGTAATGGAATGTTTCCAATTCGTTCAACAATCTCTGGCAGGAGGACTTTCGTCAATTCATTCATGTTCCATTCGTTTTTATGGGTTATAAATTCCTTCACTTTTAGGTTTACAGCAAATGTTGTGTCCAAGGCATACTTCTTTAATGGTTCTTGAAAAGCCCATCTATCAGTCCAAAATTTTATTGTTTCACCATCTCCTACTTGCCAGATTAATCCTTCTTCAAACTCGGTGTGCAGGCTCATGAGCTTTGTCCATTACCACGACGTGTTTCTCTGTCTTTTGTACGAGAGAACAAATTCATTTTTCATGTACTTCTCATTCATTAAACTTACCCATATGTTGTTTGGCTCGGCTATTAGTTTCCATAGTAATTTCATTTGAAGTGTTTTATTCATTTGTTCAGATTCTTTTTATTACCAAGCCTCCATGAGATTTTGGCTTACATATGTTGGGACGCTATCAAGGACGCCCTCGTACTTGGTAGCGCGCCCACAACCGTCCCTTAGTTTTGATATGACAAACTCAATTTGATTCTAATAAAGATTGTCCAAGTGTTCAGGAACGCTAGTGACAAAAGGACAACAAGTGTGTATGGGCGTCCCATAGACCTTGGGACGCTAGCTAACAGGAAGTAAGGACCGACCAGAGACTACTTAAACAAGGACGCAGTCCCAAACAAGTAGGAACGCAAGCAGAGCGTCCTTATTCTATAGCCGACAGGATGACATCACTCGACAATACTTGATCATCCAAGGACACGTGGAGACCGATCCTGTAGCGGAGTCCAACACTACGTGGCGGACGATCCTGTTGCAGAGTCCATCAACACGTGGCGGCCGATCCTGTAGCGGAGTGCATCATACACAGCTGGATACAGGAAGCTTCCTCATCACCGCCCTACTACATGGAGGAAGATCCTGTAGCCATGTCCTCGAAGGGCATGATCGTCCCAGGAGAAAGACGCCCTTCCCCAAGTCCTATAAATAGCCCCAAGGCATTTATTGTGATGTTAACGCTTACAGGAATATTCAGAGAGAATCAGAAGAAAGCGGCTCACTCAAGAACACGAAGAACTAGCGCAAGAACTCAAGAACAGTAACTAGAACTTGTGTTAGATCGAGTGAGAGTTGTAACCAAAAACCAAAAACTGTTTGTAACCAGAAAACACAAAAGAGAGAAAGAGAGTCCTACTAAAAACTGTAGGACGTAGGGATAGGAGTTCTTTATAAGATTGGACAAGCTTGAGTTGTAGGCTTAGAGGAGTTCCTTACTAGTGGACTTAGGGAAAAGCTAAGTACCAGAGAACTGTAAAGGCTCGCCAGTACAACTGTAAGAACGTTCAATATAAAGAAAAAGCTATTCAAAAATCCTCCAAGGAGGTAGAGGTTTACACTCAAGGACTACTTGGTCTTGAGTGGTTCCTCTATAAATCCCAGCGTTCACTTTAACTTGTTTAGTATTTCATTCCGCTGCATTTCTTAAGGACGCCCCTACACCTCGTAGGGACGCCAGACCAAAGGACGCCTTTACCCCAGTAAAGGACGTCCCTCAGTACTAACGATCCAACAATTGGTATCAGAGCAGGCGCTCTAGATTCTTACTGAGTTGCAGGTTAAAGATGGACATGGAACCAATTGGAATCTCTTTTGTGAAGCCTCCGCGCCTAACGGACGGCAACTTCAACCGCTGGAAAATCAGATTTGAGAACTTTGTAAGGAGTCAGAACTATCAGTGCTGGAAAGTAATCATGAAAGGCGACCTTGCCGTTCCTACTGATAAGAAGGACAAAGAGGACGAGTGGGGTCCTGATGAATTCAAATTGATGGAAACAAATGCAAAGGCTATGTGCTTCCTTCAAGCGTCCCTTTGCGAGAGGGACGCCACCAGAGTTAGCAATTTGGCAACTGCCAAACTACAGTGGGAAGCTCTTGAAAAATTCCACGTAGGAACTGCTGAGATGAGGGAAGACGTTCAACTTGAAATCAAGAGAGAGTTCTATGCTTTTAGAATGCTCCCCAATGAAACTGTGAATGACTATTCATACCGCTTTGAGCAACTTGTTACCAAGATGAGGAACCTGGGCGTTCCTGAAGCTGAAGTTTCAATGAGGAACAGAGTTCAAGTGGTCATTGATGGTTTAACAGGAAAGTGGAACTTTGATAGAACCACGTTCAAGGAGAATACAGCTAACAAGACTCTTGACATGGAAGAGATCTACGGGAAGCTAAGAGGATACGAAGCAAGGAGGAACTCCGATTTGGCTGAACTAACAAGGAATCCTCAAACAGATCTAGCATTGATGATATCAACACCAGAGTACGCTGAGTATCTTCGTCGTCAACAAGAACTCGCTATGATGGTGGAAGCTAATAAGAATGAGAACCGTGAAAGGATACGCGTTCAAGCTTTGAAAGAAAAAGAAAGCAAGACTAAGGAACAGCTTGAGGAAGAGGAAGGACTTGTTCTCTTTAACAAAGTTCTGCGTTCTTTTGGCAAAAGAAACAAATATATCAACAAGCATAAGATGCCCTACAAGAAGGAGAGTCCCAAGTATACTGAGGAAGAGATGAAAGAACTTACTTGTTATAAATGTAACAAGAAAGGACACATTGCCAAAAAGTGTACAACGGGAATGTCCGCAAAAGATATGAAGACAAAAGCACTCCTCGGAGCGTTCGCATCTGCATGGGATAATGGTAGCTCTTCTGATGATGATGATGAAGAACCTGATGAGCAAGTGGCGTACATGGCCATGGAGGACGCCACAGTTCTTGAGGAGGACGCTCCGAAATCTGAAAATGAGGTAACCCGTGAGTCTATGATGAGTTCCTTAGAAAATTGTTCTAAATCCAAGCTCATTAAACTTATTGGAAGAATCATGGAAGAAAGTGTTATCATGCAACATAGAATGGATGAACTTGAACTTGAAAATGAGAATATTGTGGTTGAATGTGAAAACTGTAGTTCTATGACCATTCAATTGGAGTCCTCATGTGAAGAGACTAAGTCCCTAAAAACTAAAATCATGTGTCTCAAACTTGAGAACGCTAAGCTTAGGGAAGAAGTGAAAATGATGGGGAAGAGTCCCATAGCTGAAGAGGTTAGACCGATGGTCTTCGTCCCAGCTAAGAGAGGTCTAGGTTATGAATCTGACACTAAGAACTCTCTTCCTAGCGATTTTGAGGCTAGCAAAACTTCTGAACTTGAACTTGAAAGAGAGAAAACTAAGAATCTCCTTGAAAGAATTAGAGTCCTAGAGAGTGGAGAGATAGGAAAAGAGGACTACTACACTAACTCCACTAGTCATAGGATTTAAAAGAAAATTGCTAAGGGGAAGGTTCTAAAGTCTATGATCCTCAAAAGATGAAAGAAAACAAAATCCAACGTCCCAACAAGAAGTACTACCTCGGTACGTACTATAGGACGTGTTGGTACTGTGGACAAGGAGATCACTTCAAATTTGAGTGTGAAAAACTGAAAGAAGATATTGCCAGTGGAAAAGCTGCTAGGACTAACATTGAAAATGATAAGTCCGTCCCTAAGGTTAATTCTAGGCGTTCTAGACGCTCTAGGAATTCTTTCCGCAAGCATGCTACTTCAAATGATGTTAATTTAAATGACTACATGCCAGAACCAGAGTTTTACTTCTGTAACGAACCAGGTAAGGAACACCTTGCCTGGGTCGCCAAACACTAACTTTATTTTAGCAGGTGGAAGTGAGGGGACGCCCATGGATCATTGATAGTGGCGCCTCAAATCATATGACAGGAAGCCAGATCCATCTCACTTCTATCCAAAGTAGTGCCACGGGAGGAACTGTCTCGTTTGGCAACAAGGGCAAGGGAAAGATCAAAGGGACGGGAACTGCCATTCTCAATTCGTCCATCAAAGCTATGAACGTAAGCCTTGTTGAAGGACTAGGTTTCAACCTCCTCAGCGTCTCTCAGATGTGTGATCAAGGTGAAAACTTAGTCACTTTTGACTCAAAGGAGTGCCTCGTTATCAACAAGAAAACAAACAAAATTGTTCTCAAAGGCGTTCGTAAGAACAACGTCTACATCTTCAATCAAGAGTTCAAGCCCAAATCTGAACTATGCCTAGCTGTTTCAAAGGAGGACGCTGATCTCTGGCATCGCCGCCTTGGCCATGCTGGACCAAGCACAATCCTTAAGCTACATCAAAGAAAACTTGTGAAAGGACTCCCCCAAATTGATCCTGAGAAAATTGAACAGTGTGAAGCCTGTATCAAAGGGAAGCAAACAAGAACGTCTTTCAAGTCCAAAAACGAAGTAAGCACGAAGAAGCCGTTGGAACTTCTCCATATGGATCTTTGTGGACCAATGAAGACGCTAAGCCATGGTGGAAAGAGGTACATTTACGTTCTTGTAGATGATTTTTCTCGATTCACTTGGGTTCTTTTCTTGGCAACCAAAGCAGATTGTTTCAATGCGTTCAAAGTCTTCATCAAACAAGTGGAAGTTGCCCTGGAGACGCCTCTCAAAGCCATAAGATCAGACCATGGAACGGAGTTTCAAAATTCAGAGTTCCTGGCCTACTGTGATCAACATGGTGTCTCGCACAACTTCTCAGCTCCAAGGACTCCTCAACAAAATGGAGTTGTGGAAAGAAAGAATAGGACGCTGGAGGATATGGCAAGGACTATGCTCTTGGCTAATGGCGTTCCCACGTACTTTTGGGCAGAAGCTATTGCTACAACGTGTTATATTATCAATCGTGCCATGATCTGTCCTTTGTTGAAGAAGACGTCCTATGAGTTGTTGAATGGAAGGAAGCCTCGCATTGACTATCTCAGAGTTTTTGGATGCAAGTGCTTTGTTCACAACAACGACAAAGAACGCCTTGGAAAGTTTGATGCAAGGAGTGATGAAGCTATATTTCTTGGGTACTCTCTTACCAGCAAAGCATATAGAGTTTTCAACAAAAGGACTCTAAAGCTTGAGGAGAGTATTCATGTTGTGTTCAAGGAGAGCGTTTCTCACAAAGAAAAACCAAGTAAGAAAGAACGCTCCTCCTCACAACAGCAGGACGACTCTGAAGACGAAGCTGATGTGTGGTCCTCTGGAAAATACTTTGTTCCCAAGGACGCTACTCCAAATCCTGAAGAAGTTTCAGTAGACGTTCCTAGCATTGTTGAAGGAGTTCCCTCTCGTAGTGAGTCTCCAGTTCAACAAGATATGGCTGAATCAAGTTTACAGGGTGAGCAAGGTCAAGGTATGGACGCTCTCTCTGAGGGGGAACACACTGAGGACGTTTCTCAAGAAAACAATGATGATTCAGATGATGAAATTGATCCAAGGTTTGCTTAATTGTTTCAAAGAGAGTCCCGCTTCACAAAAGATCACCCAACTTCTCAGATAGTCTCAGATCCTTCTCAAGGTGTTCAGACAAGGTCAGCTGCTAGCAAGTCCCAAAGTGCAAATTTAGCGTTCTGTGCGTTCAATGCCTTTGTCTCTATGGTCGAGCCAAAGAATATCAAGGAAGCACTTCAGGACGCTGACTGGATTCAAGCAATGCAAGAAGAACTCAATCAGTTTGAAAGGAACAAAGTTTGGACTCTCGTCCCACGTCCCAAAGGCAAAAATATCATAGGGACGCGATGGGTGTTCAGAAATAAGCTTGATGAGAGTGGACGCGTGTCAAGGAACAAGGCAAGACTGGTCGCTCAAGGATTCAAGCAAGAGGAAGGCATAGACTATGATGAGACATTTGCTCCTGTTGCTAGAATTGAGGCCGTTCGTCTCCTTATTGCCTTCACCGCTCACAAAGGATTCAAGTTATTTCAGATGGACGTCAAGACTGCCTTTCTCAATGGAAAGCTACAGGAGGAAGTCTATGTTGCTCAGCCGCCTGGCTTCGAGGACGCCTCTCACCCAGATCATGTGTACTACTTGGACAAAGCGCTTTATGGACTCAAGCAAGCCCCTCGTGCATGGTATGACAGGTTTGCGTCCTTTCTTTTGTCTCATGGGTACACTAGAGGTTCAATTGATAAAACTTTGTTCATAAAGAAAGTTCACAAGGACATTTTAATTGCCCAAGTCTATGTTGATGATATAGTCTTTGGTAGCACTAACATGAAACTTGTAGATGAGTTCAAGTCCTTAATGAGTAGTGAGTTTGAGATGTCCCTCATTGGAGAACTCAATTTCTTCTTGGGACTTCAAATCAATCAACTCAAAGACGGGACGCGGATTCACCAACAAAAATATGTCCGTGAAATGCTTGAGAAGTACGGGATGAATACGTCCAAGCCCATGGCAACACCTTGTTCTCCCAACTCGCGTCTTTACGCAGATCAACAAGGGAAGGACGTTGATCAAAAGCTTTACAGAGGAATGATTGGCTCTTTGCTCTACTTGACCGCAAGCCGTCCCGACATCATGTTTGCCGTTTGCTTGTGTGCACGCTTCCAGGCGAATCTAAAGGAGTCCCACATGCAAGAAGTAAAGAGGATCTTTCGCTACCTCAAAGGACGTGATGATCTTTGCCTTTGGTACCCCAGGAAGACGTCCTTCAAGCTCGTTGGCTACTCGGACGCTGATTATGCGGGTCATGTAATTGATAGGAAAAGCACCTCAGGAATGGCACAGTTCCTTGGTTCATGCCTAGTCTCTTGGGGATCTAAGAAACAAAACTCTGTGGCGCTTTCAACCGCGGAAGCCGAGTACGTTGCTGCTGCTTCGTGCTGTTCACAAGTTATCTGGATCAAATATCAACTAGAGGACTATGGTATTAATCTTGAAACTATTCCCATTCGTTGTGATAACACAAGTGCTATTGAAATTTCTAAGAATCCTGTTTTTCATTCTCGCACAAAGCATATTCATATAAGGCATCATTTCTTGCGTGATAATGTTGAACTAGGACTCATTAGTATGGAGCATGTGAGGACTGAAGACCAAATAGCTGATATTTTCACTAAGGCGCTTGATAGACGTCCCTATGAGCATCTAAGGTTGCTCTTGGGGATGATAACTTTTAAGTAGCAAGTCCCGTTCTACTATTCCCTCAATGATTGGCTATGTTTGGTAGATTCTAAGTGTTTAAGGACTGTTTTGCATTGAATTCATATTTGCAAGGACGCTAGTCTAAAACTTCATATGTTTGCTACTTTGGAACGCCATTCAAATTTCTCTATTTGTCTTGAAAAGAGTATCCCTGATCACCCATCCCTCATCATAAGCTGAAATGATGGGAACTCTAAGCTTACCCTAGCCGAGAACTCTGCAAAAGCGTCCTATGAGCTTCAATTTTTCTTTTACGGGACGTACTTGCTCTGTTCTCAAATGGTTCGCAAGGTGATCACATGGACGGTTATCAAAGGATTGATTCTGCTTGAAGAGGTAAAATTTTGCTAAGTATGAGAGGACGCTCAGTGTTTGTTAGAAAGGACGTCAGTTCAGTAATTGAGGAGAAGTTGAAGAGTCAGAAATTTGAACTTTCGAAAGTGTGAACAGTGACCGTTGCTTTTGCTCAAATCTTAAGGGGGAAGTTTTGCCACGTGTCGCACAGTGAAACAGTGATAATTACAGTTGTGCCACCGCTTCCTCTATATAAGGCCAGAACAGTCGCTATCAAATTTATTATTCTCAACCACTTCCTCGCTCTCATTTGTGCTCTGACTTCTCTCTAAAACTCCGGCGACTTTCTGTCACTAAAGCTGATCTGAAAAAATGTCTCAAAGGCAGTTGAACGTGGCCGGATCTTCTACCGGCAGGAAGCGGAGAAAGTTGGTGAAGTCCCACTACATCGGAAAGCCCAAGCCTATAGTTCTAAATGAATCGCTGGTGGACTTCATCAATAGGAAACCAAGGACGTTGTACAATCTAATCAGGGAACGTATGGACTTGCCAGAGGTCAAGAACGATCCCACAAAAACAAAGAACTATGAGAGGTTCATTGAACGCTTCGTCATGCCAAGTCTTCACAACACCAACTACAAGGACTTGTCAGGACGGATGGACGACGTTCTCTTCTTCTCACAATTTGGAGGTGAGAATCCGGGTCCCTTACTTGAACTTATACCTGACCTCCACAACGCTGTCCTTCCCGACTTTCCCATGTATCCTAGGGACTCGTTGGCCTACAAAATGTTAAAAAACCGCGTGCCAAGTCCCTCTCCCCCTCCTCCTCCAGTCCCCACAGTCACAACAAAAAATCTCCTTAAACGTCCAGCTCCCCCTTCCCCTCTCTCAAAATCAACCACACCCTTCTCCTCCTCAAACCCAACAGAAATTGTGGACAAGTTTCCACCTCAAATCAAGGAGGGACGCTCCAAGAGAGTCCATGACCCAAGGCCCCTCAAAAAGGCCAAAACCTCGAGCGTCCCATCCTCCAAAACCTCCTTAAAAAGGCCTAGCACCACAAAAAGGCCCTCCAACCTCTCCAAAGAATCCACTTCTCCCCCTAAACCCATCTCCATCGTCCAACTACCAACTCCTCCTCCGTCCCCTAAACCTTCACGAACAAATGCCCTGATCCCTTTTCCTCCCAGAACCCACTCTCCCCTAAACTTGGCCAACTTCCCGTCTGCCCCGGCCCACATTTCCCCACCAAAGGACCCCGAGACCCCAAAGTCCCGCCGTCCATCATCAGAAAGTGGCCCGGAGGAGGCAGAACGCACACTTGAGCACACTTTTCGCCGAAGGAAGGCCGGTGAAAAGCCCAGGGTTTTGTTCGCTAGGGACGTTCCTGCTGAAATTGAGCACGTTCCCTCCTCTTCATCCTCCTCTAGCTCTTCTGAGAGCCAAAGAGGAACGCCTCAACAAGTTGCTGGTCAAGTCTCACCATATATAGACGTCGTTTGGGACTCTAATGACGAGGCTGAAGGAGTCGAGAACGCTCCAGCTGGGGACCAAGTAACTGAGGACGCTGGTGAGCACCAGGTTGTTCAAAAGGACGCCGAGCCCTCATTATCTGAGGAACTCGAGCGTGATGCAAATGAGGTACCTCCCTACAACCAATCCCTTCCTATCCTTAACCCTCTCCCAACCCCTCATGCAAATCCCCCACAAGAAAACCCCTCTCCCACAATCCAAACAGATTCCACCCAAGTCCCCGAGGACGCTGAGCCAGAAACCACACATCTGTTAGAGGCTCAGGACGCTGAAAGCGCGTCCCAAGGGCAGACTTCTTCTGGTGCCGTTCAAGCCACAACTGGTGGTAATGCTGAAAATGATCAAGGCACAGAGGACGTTGCTGAACAGGACGCTGAGAAAGATGAGTCAGGCGACTCCGCTGATGAGAACAGTTCCTCTGATGAAGAGGACTCTGAGTCCCCCAAGGGCAAGCGCAAGAGAAAGCCTGATGGCGCACCGGTCAAAGTTCTCAGCCCCTTGATCTACTCGGAAGAATGGCTCGCCTCCTTCCAAGATGAGGACGTCCAAGAATTCCTCGAGCTGCTAAGATTCCAAGGCTGGCTGAACGTTGGGCCTGTGCCAGCTACTGTTGACAAGGAACAGGTCAAGGCGTTCTACAGAGATTTGCGTTACAAAGTTAAAGATGGCTCTCTCCATTTCAAAATTGATGGTGAGAAAGCCATAGTCAATGAACGCCAGGTCAGAGCTTTCATGGGCCTTAGTTCTCAAAAGCCTCCGTCCGACGCGCTGAGCAGTCTTCCAGAGGATGGATTTGAAACAACTGATGAAGAACTGCCTCTGGTTGAACACATCTTTCAGGGCAAAAGGCCGATAGGACTGGACAGGGTTGCTCATGTCTTGAGCAAGGTCGGCGCCATAGCTCATTACTTCATTTGTCGCGCCGTCCTACCCCGGCAAGAGAAGCGCTCCATCGTTCAGACGCATGACATTATACTTCTTGATGCACTGCTTGAACGCCGCCCCATAAACCTTGCCAGGATTGCTATGCAACATATGGCTAAGTGTGGGAGGAAGCGCCACGCCTTGCCGTACCCTAGTCTTGTCAAGCTCATTCTTCTGTCTCAGAACGCCTACGACGAAAGCGCACCTTCAGAAGAACTCGGTCTGAAGTGGAACGCCAAGAAAGGGCTTGTCGAGATACGGCACAATGAAGAGCTACCTTCAGTGATCAAACAGTTAGAAGCTGAGGCAGAGGAGGCAAGACAGAAAGCTGAAGAAGAACGCTTGGCTGCTAAGGCTGAAGCAGAACGCCTAACGTCTATGACTCAAGACGGTACTCAGGAAGAAGAGCCTGCTGTGGACTTTTCTGCTCTTGACCAAGTATTGATGGCTCCTTCTCCCGCTGGAGAACCTCCCTTGAACGCTCCTTCTTCGAGTTCTGGTCCAGTGCCCCGTTCGGCTCCTGCAAACATTGCCGAGCATCCTTCAGTAGAACTTTTGGGCGCAATAATGGATAACCAGTGTCTTATCCTCTCTGCTCTAAAGGACTTGTCCTCTGCTTTCGTCAAGTCGGCTGAACTTCAGGAACAACTTCTTAAGTTTTATCAAGACAAGAGCCGTCCTCAGTGATCACCGTTCCCCCCCCCCCCTTAATCCCTTAATTACTTTTGCTTATGCTTCTTTTCCATTTTCAAACACTTGACTCTTGGTCTGTAATATTCTATTTTTGCTTGAATGGAAGTTCCGTTGTTTGCTTGCATTATGATTGTTTAAGCGTTCCAATGCCTTTAGTTATGTTTTTGTGCTTAACGTTCTTATCACTTGTTATCCTTTTCGATGATGCCAAAAGGGGGAAGTGTAGTTTTGCAGAGATGCGCTATAAATTAGTTATCTAGAATAAGCAAGTGTTAAGGGGGACATATTAAGTGAAAGGTCTAAGGAACGCCATGCTAGAATAAACTAGAGGACATCTAGAAAATTCTAGGACGCTTTTCTCTCCTTAAAATCCAAAAGTTAGAGAATCAAAGAATGAAAACTTGGGCCAAATGAAATTTCCTTAAGTGTTAGAGGACGCTTTTAAGTTTTCATGCATGCTAAGCTCAAACGCCAAAACTATTTTGCTGAAGAGTTTGTCATCATCAAAAAGGGGGAAATTGTTGGGACGCTATAAAGGACGCCCTCGTACTTGGTAGCGCTCCCACAACCGTCCCTTAGTTTTGATATGACAAACTCAATTTGATTCTAATAAAGATTGTCCAAGTGTTCAGGAACGCTAGTGACAAAAGGACAACAAGTGTGTATGGGCGTCCCATAGACCTTGGGACGCTAGCTAACAAGAAGTAAGGACCGACCAGAGACTACTTGAACAAGGACGCAGTCCCAAACAAGTAGGAACGCTGATGGATCGTAAGTCAGTTAATGAGGGCGTCCTTAACTGGGTTAAGGGCGTCCTTTAGTGCAGCGGAAAATAGACTTAACAGAATACAAGATAAGTGGACACGAGTATTTATAGAGGAACCCCACTAAGACCAACTAGTCTTATGGGTAAACCTCTACCTCCGTTGGAGGATTTTCAATAGCCGTCCCTTATCTTATTAAGAGCGAGTCCTTACAACTTAGGCGAGTCGTTACACTTCTCTGAGCTAAGCGTCCGTCCTTAGCCTCACTAGTAACACTCCTTTCAACCTAACAAGTAACCTAACACTCTTAGCTATAAGGAAGCTATCACTCACGTCTCTCACGGTTCGTTGTGAGAGACAAACTACAACTCTAATTGATTTGTGGTTTGTTTTGGATTTGATGTGGTTGGACTTTCTTTCTCTTGCTTCAAGCTCACTTGATCTTCTTGATCTTCGTTCGTGTTCTTGAATGCTTCGGGAGAGCTTGAGAGAAAGTCTTCAAAGTCCACTCTTGCACACACGTGCCGCTATGCATACTCCTTGGAGAGTATTTATAGCGGAAGTGATTCTTGTCCTCTAGCGTCCTCTGAGACTTGGCAGGATCCTCGATCTTTGATCAACGGTGCGATGAGCGTCTTGAGGAGGTCAACTCTGTTGACGCTTGGGAAGCCTCCGCGTGGGTAGGGGACCATTGCTGGGAAAGCGACGTCTTTTGCATTGTCTACACGTGCCCAGACAAAGGAAGCTTCCTTCTGAGGACTAAGGCCGGACGATGATGTAATCATGTTGGGGCGGCCTTGATTTGAATTTGAACTTCGTCCGTATTTTGGCGCGCGTCCCTTCTTGATGAGGACTCCGTCCTATCTTGCGCAGGGACTCCGCCAATTACGTTTAGCTTTGGAAGTTCTGGTAACATGCGTCCCTACAGCATAGGGACTGCTGTTCACTTGTTGTCCTTTTCGCTCATGTGCGTCCACTGGACTTACCTGAGATCAAAACTTGGACAACTTATCAAATACATTTGAGTTTGTCATTATCAAAACAAGGGACGATTATTATTGGTTTAGATATTAACGACTGACGTCCTTAATATCGTCCCAACAATTTCCCCCTTTTTGATGATGACAAACTCTTTCAAATAATGCACACAGAAGTAAAGCTTTTAGCATGAGGAACTACACTTTGATTTTCTTTTCAGCTTAGATTGGCATGCAACACATTCTTTTAAGTGCGTTCTATTTTATTCCTAACTAACGACCTTTTGACTTGACCGAAATTCCCCCTAAACACATGCTTTCTATGATAACTTTAAGGACAATCGCATCTCTGCAAAACTATACTTCCCCCTTTTGGCATCATCGAAAAGGAGAACAAGTCGAAAAGCATGCAAGCACAAAGTCATAACTAAAGAAAGTTACGCTTAGACAAAATGAAGCACAAATGTAGTGAATGGCATTCAGAATGAGAAACGAGAACGTTCATTACAGACATTCACAACAAGTGTTCAAAACGGGGACAGCGTCCCATTGTCTTAACAAAAACTCAAGAAATGATAAATTGTTTCAGGGTTAGAGAAGGGGGAGGTGATCATTTTCTGGGACGCTTGCCAAGGGCTTTGAGGTGTTGCTCCTGAAGATGGTTGTTCTGGGCAAGGAGCTCGTTGTTGCGCTCAAGAAGGTCTGTGTGGACGTGAAGTGTGTCGTGAACCTGCTGAATTAGATCAATCATTATGCACTGGTTCTCGATCATCATGCCCATCAGATACTTCGTAGAGTGCCTCTCAGCCTCATCAGGGACGCTCATACCATCGAGCTCGTCCTCGTCATCAGCAGCGTCCTCAGCTGGCGTCCCAACTACTTGGACATTTTCAGCTTCGTGATCTCCTTCTCCAGGTTCAGCAGCAGCAGCTTGAGCTCTCCTCTCAGCTTTGGCTTTCCTTTCAGCCTCTTTCCGTTCCTTTTCCAGTTGGCGCTTGACGGACGGAAGGGGCTCATCACACCTGAGTTTCCCAACTGGAGGGAGTGTAATTTGCCTGACGTCCCAATGAATGCCAAAGGAACGCTCTTGTTTAGGAGCATAGAGTCCCTGCTGCTTCAGAATTTGCTTGACCAAGCCGGGGAAAGGAAGAGAGTGCCTGCCTCCTGTGCACTTGCCCATGTGTTCCAAGATTACTCGGGGCAAGTTTATCGGCTTGCGTTCCAAGAAAGCGTCCAAGAGAATACTATCAGTGATCTGAACAATGGACTTCTTCTCTTGGCGGGGGACGACCATGCGCACAATGAAGTGATGCGCAAGGACGCCCGTCTTGGTGAGGCAATGAGCAACTCTGTCCTTAGCAGCTGGCTGTCTCCCATTGAATATTCTGTTGAGGATTTCATCTTGGGAGAAACGGCCAAAGTTCTTGCACGGCAGATCGTGCAGAGCATCTTGCGGAGAAGGACGCAGGCCTAGCATTTTGCGGACGGTGCCCTCAGCAACTGAGTACTCGTCCCCATCGATTTCAAAAGTCCCCTGAGGCTTCCCGTTTACTTCTGTGATTTCAAACTTTGAGTAGAAACGGAGAACCTCATCAGGGTCAACATCAGCGGCCTCAGCGCCCAAGTGCGTCCAACCCTGGAACTCAAGAAGATCCAAGAACTCTTGGCGCTGGTTCTCTGCCAGAAACTCAGCGGTGAAGAGGAGCGGCGATAGGATTTTCTTGAAGCGTTTCTGCTTGGAGCCATTGCTCACGATCACTTCATCACCAGCATGTTCTTCATCTCCATCTCCCTCCTCTTCCTCAGGTTCCTCATCCTGGGGAGGGGCGTCCTCGTCATCGGAGGCTTCGTTCCGTTGTTCTTGGAACTCAACCATTGCAGTGTCCTTAGCTGTGGACGCCTGTTCTGTGGGAGGCGCGTCCACCGCTGGAGTCCTTGCCAAGGACTCTGTGGGAACGGATGGAGGAGACGTCCCTTGAACTTGAGCAGCTTCTTCGACGGCCGGAGCAGGCGGAGGAGGAGGAGGAGGAGGAGGAGGGAGTTGACGAAGGTCCTGCATACTTGCTTGGATCGCCTTCTCAACGGCTGCTTTCTCTGCTTGCTCTTGCTCTTGGTGCGCCTTCTCCTCTTTTGCCAGTTGAATTTCGGAGAGGCGAATGGCGGCCATTTCTTCATCCGTGACGCCCTCAAGCTGAGCAGAGGTCTTGAGGCGTCGTTTTGGGGCAGGAGGAGGGGAGGAAGGGATTGGCTTTGGTGGGGAGGAGGAAGGGCCTTTAATTTGGAGCGATTTGGACGGAGGGGGAGAGGAAGGCCTTTTCCTTTTTTTGAGAAGGGACGGAGCCCGTAGGAGCCACAACAAACTCCATTATATCAGGAAGTAGTTTGGCGAGCTCGTCCACGGTTCCACCAAATGAGTCAGAAATGATTCCTGGCCCCATAAACGGTGGGTTGGTGTGATTGGTTTCTTGAAGGCGGGGCTTGACATATGTGATCATGAAGTAGTGGAGGAGGCGTTGGATTTTAGGAGGATGTTCGTGAGTGGACGCCCTAAGACAAATGTTGGCGAGCGTCCTAGGCTCCTTTTCAAGCCAGTCCTCAATGAAAGGGTCAAGGGGAGGACGGCGTTTGGGTTGAGAGGGGAGCCGGCCAATTGAGCCATTGTAAACAGAGGCTTTGGTGATATTTTCTTGCTCAGGCTCGGGTTTGAAGGGCTTCTCCAGAAATGAGAACCTCTTCGGCTGGGTTTTGGATTGAGAGCGGGATGGTTGTTTTTGTTGAGGAGGTTGGGAGCGAAGGGGTTGAGGAGGGGTGTTGGAGTGGCGGCGCTGGGTGCTTTGAGAGGAGGAATGGTGGCGAGGGGGTTCTTGTCGGCCGGAAGGTCTGCCTCTCGACTCCATTAATGACCGGCCTTTCACCGGAGGAGATCTCGAAGAGCTAGTGTTTTTCGCTGCCGACGAGGGTGAGGGATTCTTTGAGGCTCTTGTGTTGGCCATTTTTGAGATGGTTTAAATAGGGGAGGATTAGGGTTTGGAGAGAGATTTCGGGATTCGGTTGAAGATTTGGAAGATCTTTGAGATTTCTAAAAGTGTGCAAACAGCAGATGAGCGAAGAAAGGTTTTCGGAGTGCACAGGTGGGTATATATAGGAAGAAGACGAAGTTGGACGGTCAGGGGTAACAGGGTCTTTACACACAGCTTCCTCCACCCGCCTTCCCACACGTGGCTTTCTTCTTTGCTAAGGAATACAGCTGTTGAGCACTGTTTGCGCATATCCCGAGATTTTCGCTGACGATTCGCTAAAACGGTTTACCTTCCCAATTTCAACCATTCAAACTTCTCACAACTGCAAAGGACTCTGACCTGACGTCCTTTCAACACACAACACTACACAACACAGAACTAAACCACGGCGTCCCATTCACTGATCTCAACCTCTGTAATTAGAACTCTGTACAGACAACTCTCAGCTCTTAGCACGCGTCCCTTTGATCACTTAGAACCATTTTTGAAAATCAAGCAAGTACGTCCCGTAAAGGTGAAACAAGGAATGCTCATAGGACGCGTTTGCAAGATTCTCGGCTTGGGTAAGCTTAGAGTTCCCATCATTTCGGCTTATGATGAGGGTAGGGTGATCAGGGATACTCTTGAGATGAAAAGCGAAATGAATACCATTCAAGGACACAAGCGAATACACATATCTTAGACTAGCGTCCTTTAAAGATGGCTTTAATGCATGACACACCTTAAGACAAGTTCTTAACAAGACATAGCCAATCATGGAGGGAATAATAGAACGGGACTTGATCATTTAAAAGTTATCATCCCCAAGAGCAACCGGAGGTGCTCGTAGGGACGTCTATCAAGTGCTTTTGTGAAAATATCGGCCACTTGGTCCTCAGTCCTAACATGATCCACTCTAATTAATCCAAGTTCAACATTATCACGAAGAAAGTGATGCCTTATGTGAATATGCTTCGTCCTAGAATGATGAACGGGATTTTTGGCGATACTTATAGCACTGGTGTTGTCACACAAGATAGGGACTGTGTTGAGGGACGTACCATAATTTTCAAGTTGGTACTTGATCCATAGGACTTATGAGCAGCACGAAGCAGCAGCAACGTACTCAGCTTCCGTGGTTGATAGTGCCACGGAGTTTTGCTTTTTGGATCCCCAAGATACAAGGCATGAGCCAAGGAATTGTGCCATTCCTGAGGTGCTCTTCCTATCCACCACATGGCCAGCGTAATCTGCGTCAGAGTAAGCTACCAGGTTCAGGGACGTCCTTCTGGGATACCATAGACATAGGTCATCCCGTCCCTTGAGATATCTGAAGATTCTTTTGACCTCTTGTATATGGGACTCCTTTGGATTTGCTTGGAATCGAGCGCACAAGCATACAGCGAACATGATGTCGGGACGACTTGCCGTAAGATATAGCAAGGACCCTATCATTCCTCTGTAGAGCTTTTGATCTACACTCTTGCCTTCTTCATCAGCATAGAGGCGAGTGTTTGGGGAGATGGGAGTATCAATGGGTTTTGAAGAGTTCATCCCATACTTCTCAAGCATTTCACGGATGTAATTTTGTTGATGAATCCGCGTCCCATTGAGCTGAGTGATTTGGAGTCCCAAGAAGAAGTTGAGTTCTCCTATGAGGGACATCTCAAACTCACTACTCATCAAGTTCTTGAATTCCTCTACAAATTTCATGTTAGTGCTTCCAAAGACTATGTCATCGACATAGACTTGGACAATTAAGACATCTTTAAGAACTTTCTTTAAGAACAGGGTTTTATCAATGTTACCTCGTGTGTACCCGTTGGACAAGAGGAAGGACGCAAACCTATCGTACCATGCACGAGGGGCTTGCTTGAGTCCATAGAGTGCCTTGTCCAAGAAGTACACATGATCTGGGTGATCAGCGTCCTCAAATCCTGGAGGTTGAGCGACGTACACTTCTTCTTTGAGCTTGCCGTTGAGAAAGGCTGTCTTGACGTCCATTTGAAAAAGCTTGAACCCTTTGTGAGCGGCAAAGGCGATGAGGAGGCGAATGGCTTCAATCCTGGCGACAGGAGCGAAGGTTTCATCATAATCAATCCCTTCCTCTTGCCTATAGCCTTGAGCCACAAGCCTTGCTTTGTTTCTTGACACGCGACCATTCTCATCAAGCTTGTTCCTGTAGACCCATCTCGTCCCTATTATGTTTTTGTTTATCGGACGAGGGACGAGGGTCCAAACCTTATTTCTTTCGAATTGATTAAGTTCCTCTTGCATGGCCTGAATCCAATCAGCGTCCTGAAGTGCTTCCTTTATGTTCTTAGGTTCAACCAAGGACACAAAGGCGTTGAAGGCACAGAACGCTATGTTAGCATTAAGGGACTGATTCACGGCTGATCTTGTTTGAACTCCTTTTGACATATCTGAGATGATTTGATCCGTTGAATGAAGTCTCGAAAGATGGGATCCCTTATGAGTATCGTCCCTTACAGGAGTACATCTAGGGTCCGTCCAATCAGATTCATCTGAGTCAAACCCGTCGTCTTCATTGAGAGTTTCATAGAGTTCCCCCTCAGGTTGAGCGTCCTTTTCTTGACGCTGTTCTCCTTGTAGGCTTGATTCAGCGACCTCATGTTGAGCTTGAGATTCACTTTGAGATGGAACTTCCTGAACAACACTGGGAACTTCTACTGAGACTTCTTCAGGATTTTGAGTAGCGTCCTTAGGAACATAGTATTTTCCAGAGGACCCGAAATCAACTTCATCATCGGAGTCATCCTGCTGCAGAGGAGATGAGCGTTCTTTCTTACTTGGTTTATCTTTGTGAGAAGAACTTTCTTTGAACACAACATGAATGCTCTCCTCAAGCTTTAGAGTTCGTTTATTGAAAACTTTATACGCTTTACTGGTGAGGGAGTATCCAAGGAATATGGCTTCGTCACTTCTTGCGTCAAACTTTCCAAGTCTTTCTTTATCATTGTTGTGAACAAAGCACTTGCATCCAAAGACTCTGAGATAGTCGATGCGAGGCTTTCTTCCATTCAGCAACTCATAGGACGTCTTCTTCAGCAAAGGACGGATCATGGCTCGATTGATAATGTAGCACGCTGTAGCAATAGCTTCAGCCCAGAAGTACTTGGGGACGCTATTGGCTAAGAGCATAGTCCTTGCCATATCCTCCAGCGTCCTATTCTTTCTTTCCACCACTCCATTTTGTTGAGGAGTCCTTGGAGCTGAGAAGTTGTGAGAGACTCCATGTTGATCACAGTAGGCCACGAACTCTGAGTTTTGAAACTCCGTCCCATGGTCTGATCTTATGGATTTGAGAGGCGTCTCAAGCGCAACTTCCACTTGTTTGATGAAGACTTTGAATGCGTTGAAGCAATCTGTTTTTGAAGCTAAGAAAAGAACCCAGGTGAATCGAGAAAAGTCATCTACAAGGACATAGATATACCTCTTTCCACCATAGCTTAACGTCTTCATTGGTCCACAAAGATCCATATGGAGAAGTTCCAAAGGTTTCTTTGTGCTGACATCGTTCTTTGACTTAAAGGACGTTCTTGTCTGCTTCCCTTTGATACATGCTTCACACTGTTCAATTTTCTCAGGATCAATTTGGGGAAGACCTTTCACAAGATTTCTTTGATGAAGCTTGAGGATTGTGCTTGGTCCAGCATGGCCAAGTCGGCGATGCCAGAGGTCAGCGTCCTCCTTTGACACAGATAAGCACAACTCAGATTTTGGCTTGAACTCCTGATTGAAGATGTAGACATTGTTCTTTCGGACTCCTTTGAGGACGACTTTGTTGGATTTCTTGTTGATGACGAGGCACTCCTTTGAGTCAAATGTGACTAAGTTTTCACCTTGATCACACATTTGAGAGACGCTTAGGAGGTTGAAGCCAAGTCCTTCAACAAGGCTAACATTTGTCGCTTTGATAGACGGATTGAGAATAGCAATTCCCGTCCCTTTGATCTTTCCTTTGCCCTTGTTGCCAAACGAGACAGTTCCTCCCGTGGCGCTACTTTGGATAGAAGTGAGATGGATCTGGCTTCCTGTCATATGGTTTGAGGCGCCACTATCAATGATCCATGGGCGTCCCCTCACTTCCACCTGCCAAAACAAGGTTAGTGTATGGCGACCCAGGCAAGGTGTTCCTTACCTGGTTCGTTACAGAAATAGAACTCTGGTTCTGGCATGTAGTCACTTATATTCACATCATTTGAAATAGCATGCTTTCTGAAAGAACTCTTAGATCGTCTAGGACGTCTAGGGTTAGCCTTAGGGACGGACTTATCATTTTCAATGTTATTCCTAGCAGCTTTGCCACTTTCAATGTCGTTCTTCAGTTTCAGGCAATCATATTTGAAGTGATCTCCTTTTCCACAGTACCAACACGTCCTATAGTAAGTACCAAGGTAGTACTTCTTGTTGGGACGTTGGATTTTGTTCTTTTTCATCTTTTGAGGGTCACAAACTTTTGAACCTTCCCCCTTAGCAATCTTCTTATAGATCCTATGACTAGTGGAGTTAGTGTAATAGTCCCTTTGACCTTTCTCTCCACTCTCTAGGACTCGAATTCTTTCAAGAAGGTTCTTGGTCTTTTCCCTTTCTAATTCAAGTTCTGAGGTTTTGCTAGCCTCAAAGTCACTAGGGAGAGAGTTCCTAGTGTCAGACTCGTATCCTAGTCCTCTTTTGGCTGGGACAAACACCATTGGTTGAACTACCTCAGTTACCGGGCTCTTCCCTAATACTTTCACCTCTTCCCTAAGCTTAGCGTTCTCTAGCTTAAGGCACATCACTTCAGTTTTCAGGGATTTAACTTCGACATACGAGGACTCTAGTTGTAACGAAACTGTAGCACAGTTCTCACATTCAACTAGCCTATTTTCACTTTCAAGTTCAAGTTCATCCATTCTATGTTGCATAACAACGATTTCTTCCATGATTCTTTTAATGAGCTTAATAAGTTTGGTTTTGGAACAATTCTCTAAGGAGTTCATCATGGATTCACGAGTTACCTCTTGTTCTTTTTCAGAAGCGTCCTCTTCAAGGACTGGGGCGTCCTCCACAGCCATGTACGCCACTTGCTCATCATCTGAGGCGTCCTCTACGGCTATGTACGCCACTGGTCCTTCTGGTTCTTCATCATCAGAACTCACATTATCCCATGCGGCTTCGCACGCTCCCAAGAGAGCTTTCATCTTCATTTCTTTTGAGTTTAGTCCCGTAGTACACCTTTTAGCAAAGTGTCCTTTCTTGTTACATTTGTAGCAAGTAAGTTCCTTCATCTCTGCCTCTGTATACTTGGGACTCTCCTTTTTGTAAGACATCTTGTGTTTCTTGGAATCTCTGGCCTTTTTACCCCATAAGCGAGCAACTTTGTGTAGAAGGGCAATCTCTTCCTCTTCTTCCAGCTGTTCTTTAGTCTTGCTTTCCTTTTCTTTCAAAGCTTGAGCACGCATCCTTTCACGATTCTCATTTTTATTTGCTTCCACCATTAGGGCAATATCTCTTTGGTGGCGCAGATACTCAGCGTACTCTGGAGTTGACGTCATTAAAGCAAGATCTGTCTGGGGGTTTCTAGCCAATTCAGCCATATCAGCTTCCCTTCTCGCTTCATAGCCTCTCAGCTTCCCATAGATCTCTTCCATATCCAGGGTTTTGTTGGCTGTGTTCTCCTTGAACGTAGTGCTATCAAAATTCCATTTTCCTGTAAGCCCATCAATGACTACTCCGACTCTGTTTCTCATTGAGACTTCAGCTTCTGGGATGCCTAAATTTCGCATCTTGGTCACAAGAGCTTCAAAGCGGTATGAGTAGTCCTTGACAGATTCGTTAGGAAGCATTCTGAAGGCATAGAACTCTCGTTTGATTTCAAGCTTGACGTCTTCCTTCATCTCTGCCGTACCCACATGGTACTTCTCAAGAGCTTCCCATCGTAGTTTGGCTGTTGCCAAATTGCTAACTCGGGTGGCGTCCCTTTCGCAGAGGGACGCTTGAAGGAAGCATATAGCCTTAGCGTTTGTTTCCAAAAGCTTGAATTCGTCAGGACCCCACTCGTCCTCTTTGTCTTTCTTGTCATCAGGGATGGTAAGGTCACCCTTCATGATCACTCTCCAGCATTGATAATTCTGACTTTTGCAAAAGTTCTCGAAGCGGATCTTCCAGCGGTTGAAGTTGCCGTCCGTCAGACGAGGAGGCTTTACAAAAGAGATTCCAATAGGTTCCATGTCCATCTTGTACCTGCAACTCAAAAAAAATCTAGAGCGCCTGCTCTGATACCAATTGATGGATCGTAAGTCAGTTAATGAGGGCGTCCTTAACTGGGTTAAGGGCGTCCTTTAGTGCAGCGGAAAATAGACTTAACAGAATACAAGATAAGTGGACACGAGTATTTATAGAGGAACCCCACTAAGACCAACTAGTCTTATGGGTAAACCTCTACCTCCGTTGGAGGATTTTCAATAGCCGTCCCTTATCTTATTAAGAGCGAGTCCTTACAACTTAGGCGAGTCGTTACACTTCTCTGAGCTAAGCGTCCGTCCTTAGCCTCACTAGTAACACTCCTTTCAACCTAACAAGTAACCTAACACTCTTAGCTATAAGGAAGCTATCACTCACGTCTCTCACGGTTCGTTGTGAGAGACAAACTACAACTCTAATTGATTTGTGGTTTGTTTTGGATTTGATGTGGTTGGACTTTCTTTCTCTTGCTTCAAGCTCACTTGATCTTCTTGATCTTCGTTCGTGTTCTTGAATGCTTCGGGAGAGCTTGAGAGAAAGTCTTCAAAGTCCACTCTTGCACACACGTGCCGCTATGCATACTCCTTGGAGAGTATTTATAGCGGAAGTGATTCTTGTCCTCTAGCGTCCTCTGAGACTTGGCAGGATCCTCGATCTTTGATCAACGGTGCGATGAGCGTCTTGAGGAGGTCAACTCTGTTGACGCTTGGGAAGCCTCCGCGTGGGTAGGGGACCATTGTTGGGAAAGCGACGTCTTTGGCATTGTCTACACGTGCCCAGACAAAGGAAGCTTCCTTCTGAGGACTAAGGCCGGACGATGATGTAATCATGTTGGGGCGGCCTTGATTTGAATTTGAACTTCGTCCGTATTTTGGCGCGCGTCCCTTCTTGATGAGGACTCCGTCCTATCTTGCGCAGGGACTCCGCCAATTACGTTTAGCTTTGGAAGTTCTGGTAACATGCGTCCCTACAACATAGGGACTGTTGTTCACTTGTTGTCCTTTTCGCTCATGTGCGTCCACTGGACTTACCTGAGATCAAAACTTGGACAACTTATCAAATACATTTGAGTTTGTCATTATCAAAACAAGGGACGATTATTATTGGTTTAGATATTAACGACTGACGTCCTTAATATCGTCCCAACAAACGCAAGCAGAGCGTCCTTATTCTATAGCCGACAGGATGACATCACTCGACAATACTTGATCATCCAAGGACACGTGGAGACCGATCCTGTAGCGGAGTCCAACACTACCTGGCGGACGATCCTGTTGCAGAGTCCATCAACACGTGGCGGCCGATCCTGTAGCGGAGTCCATCATACACAGCTGGATACAGGAAGCTTCCTCATCACCGTCCTACTACGTGGAGGAAGATCCTGTAGCCACGTCCTCGAAGGGCATGATCGTCCCAGGAGAAAGACGCCCTTCCCCAAGTCCTATAAATAGCCCCAAGGCATTTATTGTGATGTTAACGCTTTCAGGAATATTCAGAGAGAATCAGAAAAAAGCGGCTCACTCAAGAACACGAAGAACTAGCGCAAGAACTCAAGAACAGTAACTAGAACTTGTGTTAGATCGAGTGAGAGTTGTAACCAATAACCAAAAACTGTTTGTAACCAGAAAACACAAAAGAGAGAAAGAGAATCCTACTAAAAACTGTAGGACGTAGGGATAGGAGTTCTTTATAAGATTGGACAAGCTTGAGTTGTAGGCTTAGAGGAGTTCCTTACTAGTGGACTTAGGGAAAAGCTAAGTACCAGAGAACTGTAAAGGCTCGCCAGTACAACTGTAAGAACGTTCAATATAAAGAAAAAGCTATTCAAAAATCCTCCAAGGAGGTAGAGGTTTACACTCAAGGACTACTTGGTCTTGAGTGGTTCCTCTATAAATCCCAGCGTTCACTTTAACTTGTTTAGTATTTCATTCCGCTGCATTTCTTAAGGACGCCTCTACACCTCGTAGGGATGCCAGACCAAAGGACGCCTTTACCCCAGTAAAGGACGTCCCTCAGTACTAACGATCCAACAACATATTTTGTCCCAGTTAACAAGTGGGTTATAGTGACAATCATTATTCCATAAAAAACATCTCTGTAGTTGATCTAGTTCATTATGTATATATGTTGGGAGCTTACAACTTTGCATTGTATAATAAGGTTTTGTGGCAAGATTTGATCGTATTAGAGTGCTTCTTCCTTCTGATGAGAGGTTGTTGGATTTCCATTTTGTTAGTTGGACTTTTGATTTTCCTACTGTTTCTACAAATGTGTCTTTGCTCACCTTTCCATGAATTATTGGGCAGCCCAGGTATATTTCTAGGTTAGTCATTGTTGTGATGCTCAAAAATTGTTGGATTCTTTGTTTTTGTTGATTATCCATATTTTTTCATGTTTGAAAAGCTGATTTGTGATAATTAACTTTTTGTCATAAAATCGCACAATATTCTTCAATGACTTATTTCACTATTGTGCATGCATTATGGGATACTTTTGTAAAAATCATAATGTCATCTGTGAAAGCTAGGAAAGGGATCTTACTACCTGCTTTGGCAATTGGGAAACCAATAGAGTTTCGGGATGTATTACTAATTAGTTGTAGTTTTCTTGCAAAAATTTCTGTTCCTAGGACGAAAAGGAGCGGAGATAAAGGGTCTCCTTGTCTTAGGCCTTTTTCTGGGTGAAATGGCTCAATTGGTGCATTATTGACTAATACTGACATTGAAACTATTGTAACACACTCTTTAATCCATCCTATAAGCTTACTACAAAATCCAAATTTTTCCATGATTGCAAAAATGAAGTTCCAGTTGACTCTATCATAAGCTTTTTCCATATCCAATTAGATGGCCACCCAACCTTCTTTTCCTTTCTTCCCTCGGAAAGAGTGAAAAATTTCATGTGCAATAAGAACATTGTCTTGTATTGCTCTTGTGGGCACAAAGGCTCCTTGAAGTGGATGTATTATTTTGTATATAATTCCTTTTAGCCTTTCAGTTATGATTTTTTATATAACTTTGTAGATCGTGGAGCATAAGCTAATTAATAGGCCTATAGTGGTTTGTTGATTCAAGGTTGTCTTTTTTTGGTAAAAGTGTGATGAAAGTATTGTTTATTTGTTTCAACAACTTACCAGAGTGAAAAAACTTTTTACTGCCTTGGTTACTATTGGTCCAACAATGTCCCAATATTTTTTAAAGAAACTAGACGACATTCCGTCTAGTCCTGGCGATTTATCAGAGCCAATTTGCATAACGGCAGTCTTGATCTCCACATTTGTTATTGGTTTTGTCAAGGTTTCATTGACCAATCTAAATATATTTGAAAGTAACGCAATGCACTCGTCGAGTCAGAAATGAACTCTTTGTAAGAGGGATTACAAATAAAATAATACTCCATATTAATTTTTATAATCAAAGTAGTTACAAAAAAGGTTCCTTAAAATAAAATACAAGCAATCACGAAGTCATTTTGGAAGTTTCCTTTACAATAAAAAAATTAGTATAATTTCATTATATTAATATAGCAAATCAACATATTGATCAATATCAATTATCAAAGTAAATTAACTTGTCAAGTTTAAATTGTGTAATCTCTATAGTATAATACATAAACAAGTGGAACTACTCCAAAAAATATAAAGTAAAAAGCCCATGAAATTACATAATTTAATGTTAATGTTCAAAACCTAACCAATCAACTCTAAAAATTAAGCAAAAAAACTATTAATTTAGAAAGTATGTCTACCGATTGGACATGGAAGGCCATGATGAGCAGCGAAGCCGCAGAGGAGAAGAGAAAAGACGGCGATGGGGCCTGGCAAGTGATGCCGTGGCAATTTCCGATTAGGCGACAATTTTGAAAAGCGAAGTGGACCATTCTTCCAATTCTTTGTTCAAGAAATCTTGTGTTTTGGAGTTTGATTTTTATTTTTTTATTATTCAAAACGATGTAGTTTTGGAATTTTCTTTAAAAGAAAGTAAAAACTGATCTTATTCAACCTGTGCTTCACCTAGCCTCAACGCGAACGCTACCAACCCTAGTTTCTTCAACTCCGGCGACCGGTGCTTTGCTCCTCTGGTACAATACTCAATTCTCCGGCGGATTGAGGGGTCATCGGACCCTTTAGGATCCCTCCCCACTCCGCCGCTGAGGCCGTGTATTACATAAAGTCCATGGCGAAAACAACTACTTGGTTGAAACTTGGAAGGGATGAACTTTTCCATGTTTCAAGTGTGCAATGAATCCTAGAATAAATATTACTCCCTCCGTTCACTTCTAAAGGAGGAGCAAAACTTAAACGAAAATTTTAATAGATTGAAAATAACCGACAAATTTAACTGCTCAATACTATTAAATAGAAAAAAAAATAACATTTATTTAGAAATAAATGTAATTTTATGTATCACATTTAATTTATGTGAAAATGATTGTTTTATAAATTTTTATTTGAGATGATTAAAATAAATGGGAGTAAAAACAAAAAATGATGTCATGGAGAATTGAAACTTGGTTGAATTAATGCAAAATTGAACAACAAACCATCTAGTACTACTCTTGTCCTAGCATGCTTAATCTCATGGTTCTTTGACCTCTCGAATTATGAAAAGAAAAAACTCTTGTTATCATGAGAAACACCTCAATCCTTTATAGACTAGGTGAAAGCCCCGTACGCTGTACAGGGGCAGGCGTGGATTGGTGTGGCACGTCATTAATCAACTCCTGTTTATATATACTTGTGTTTACATCATAGTTGATGGGATTTCGGTTTTTGGTTCAATACAGGATATCCATTTCATGGAGAGATTTCACCGGCGCATTAGTAAGAAGTATCCAATGCTGATTTAGTGATTTGTGTACTCGAAATTACCATAAGCGCATAACAATTTTCAAGTAACATTCTGGCAAGCTAGAATCCCAGGATGCTTGCAAAGGTATTGAGAAGCAAGCTTCTCCAATCCAAGTGCATGTTGATGCGAAATAAAACATGTAAAAAGAGAAATCAATTTCCTTTGCAATTCCTCAAATCTGTATATTGAAAACAATTAGCATTTTCTGACATAATCAATCACATTCACTGAGAAGGCATTTTTTAATTGATTTTATGTTTAGAGCATGACAATAGAAGCCAGCCTCAAAAAGTAAATGCGGTCAGATTATGGAGTGTCCATCAAATTCCAAAGTTGAGATAGGGATGAAATTACAGCTTTCTGCCGACACGATAGAATCTCTAAACCAAAGGAAATGCCCACCTTTGTGGGATCCAAAAGCCCTCTTTCGTGTAATATGCTAACATCAAGATTCAGAAGACCACATATTGCTCTCATCAGTCCCCAAAATCAGTTAGAAATTATCAACAGGTTGTTAAAGTACTTACCTTTGTTCTTCTTGGGCGTCTGATGTTCCAACACAACATATTGCAGCCACCTCCACTTGTTCCTGATTCATATCCCCTGACAAAAAAAAACAAAAAACAAAAAACAAAATAAACACAAAAACATTCATAATCTTGCATGGTAAAACAAAATACATTAAAAACAATATATATCCAGGAAGTATGTAAGGCCCGAGGCCTTGAAAGCGCTATCCCATGCCAACCCGAGAGCCTTCCCAGGAGGTCACCCATCTTGAGACTACTTTCTTCCTAGCACGCTTAACTTTATAGTTCTTTTGACCTCTCGAACCATGAAAAGGAAGAGCTCTTGTTAGCATGAGGAGCATCTCAATCCCCTATAAACTATCGGTGTGTTACAAAGTAGTTATCAAACATAGTTACAAGATTCAAATGTACGCTCTAAACGCATTTTATCGTTACACAAGAACTTCATACCTAGTGCAAAATCACCTTATCACTTCAATCTTATAGTAGAGCAGAAGAGTCATTTGATGCAAGATTCAAAGTTTGAACATGATCCTTGTCATGAGTACGTACTTTTCGAGTTGTGAGTTGTGAGTATACCTGAAGTATCATGAGTACGTACTTTTCGAGTTGTGTGTTGTGAGTATACCAGAAGTATCATGAGTATGTACTAGGTCAGATCATATTCGAATAGAGAAACATAACAGATGTACCTACACAATTACGCATTTGCATCTGGTCTTCACCTAAACTGGAAACCTCTTCATAGAAGTCTGACAACCTTTTAACCTATAACATATAGACAACTTCATCAAGACAAAATAGTTAAGGACAACAGGGGAAAAAACAATGGCTTTAAAAATAAAACAAAAGGAATAGCCTAAAAACAAACCTGTTGTCCAACCCTCCGGTATATGAAAAGGTTGTCAAAAATAATCTACAGGCTGAAACAAACCGAAAACCCCTCCTCCACAATGAATCACTCAAATTTCATAAATCAAGAGGTGAGCATCAAATTTCATAAATCACAAGAAAGAGAGTCTGCTCAATTCCACAAGAACATCTAACTCGTCAAATCAGCATAATTATTTTTTTGCAAGAATGAATGATTTCTTTTAAATTTAATCACATAAAAGAGCCATTTAGAGCAACAGCTAATTCCCAATGCATTAACAACCACTTACTTTATAAACAAGAGTGTTCACAAAAATTACCACATAATGCTCACGAAATTAACTTTGAATAAAACAATTTTGCCCTCACAATCAAACACTTTCTCAAACCCTAACCCAAACTAATACAATCATCATAATCAACTTATCGTTTTCCTTATGTGAGAGATCATAGAGAATCTGCTTTATCTGGAGGTAAAGTTCTCTTAGATAAGCAATAGCATTATCCAGCATCGAGGCCTTGTCTAGTCTACCATTGAAACACATCTTCAACAACGACATGTACAAGAATTGGGGAAAATGGCAACACTTATTTACAGTTTCATATGGATTTAGCATAAGTACTTCAAACTACATACCTTATTAGAAATCAGAATAAATTGCTGCAAAGCTTTCAATTTGTGCTTAATCCTTTGTCACCTTTTCTATCACTCTATCACCACAATCAAACACTTTCTCTAAATTGTTTAATCTAAAAAACCAAATTTCATAGAAAAACTCCCAAAAGAAGGCAAACCTTTGTGGACAAAATGAAACTCGACCACTCTTCCCCTCTATGACGAGCTCCTAGTCGGTGCCAAATCTCATGAAACCTCATAAGCAACTTGATCCCTCTACCTTCGAGAACAAACTAACTTAGAAGTCAGAGTACCGCAATAAAATGAAAATCAAATTTTCAAATTTCAAACAAGTAATCGAAAAAGCATCTCGCTTTTGGAATCGCCGATCCCGTCAATAGAAGAAGCAATCAAACCCAAAAATTAGATTGCAGAAGGCAAAAATTGAGGATGAACTACAATATAACTGTTTGAGCGCATGAAACTAAGGCGCACGCAGTGATGTCAACCTTCTTCTCACTGAGCAATTCCGTCGAACACCTAGGGTGCGCACAAAAGGGTAGATGTGAGAGGTAGGGAAAAGTCGGAATGCAACCACAAACCGTGGGAACCTAAATACCCATTCAAAATTCAACAATTACCATGGCGGGATTGAGAGGCAAGAGGTCCGATTGGAAGCAAGGTGGCAACTCGGTAAGGGTCGACGGCTCAATCAAACACAAATCTAAAGGAGGAGCTTACCGAGTTTTGATTGGGTAGATAAAGATCAAACAAAAAACCAGGACATGGAGGAAGAGATGCATGCAACCTACAATCAAAAGGCGGAACAGGATGAAGAATGAGCTGGGAAGACCTGCAGCAAACAGAGAAAACGGCGAGGAGGTGGAGCAGGTGGAAGGCATGCATAACGGACGGATGAGATTAACAAATTCACTATTGTTAGTAAATTGAGAATCAAGATGCTCTAGACTCGTACGTTTTTATATAATAGATAAAGATTATCGGAGTGAGATTATTCGAGTGCCTTCCTTATATCCATAATCTAAGAGTCTTAATGGCATCACCGACAACAATGTTGAAAACATGGTGACTCACCAATGCATTGCTACTTTTAACATTGGTTTTTAATATGATAAAGGTATTTGTGAATGTCCCTAAAATGATCAATAGCCATATTCTGTTAGGTTTCCCATGACTATTAAACAAATTATTACTTTTAACGTAGGCTTTCTCTTAACGATGTCTTAATTAGCAAAATAGTTTGATAAGAAGCAATAACATGTCTGTAAGGAGGCCTAAGCAAAGAATACTATTGAGGCTGAAGAGAGTTAAAGAGGAGGAAGAAGATGTAAACGTATTACTTGTATATTACTTGATCAGAATGGGAATACATACATGTTTATAAGCAAGTTCATCCAACGTCTATGCTAAACAATAGGGATATGCAAGTTATCTTCCTAAAACAAGAAAAAGCAATTGAGATTTACCTAGAAGGAAATTAGGGAAATAATTAGGAAAGAACAAATAATGGGGATGTGATTTTATTCCTTAATATGCCCCCTCAAGTTTGAGTGTATGTTAGAGACGCCCAACTTGGATAAAAGGGTTAGAAATTGTAAAGAACTCACTCGTTTGGTGAATAAGTCAGCCAGCTACTCGGAAGTGGTTATGTGAAGTGTTCGAACCTCGCCTTGTTGGATTTTCTCCTGTATGACTTGATAATCGATTTCGATGTGTTTCGTTCATTCATGGAAGACGGGGTTTGATGCAATATGACTGGCGGCTTTATTGTCGCAGTAAAGAGTGGCCGGTTGTGGGTGATCACCTTTGAGGTCTTTGAGGAGAGTCCATTGCCACGTCAATTCACAACATGTACTTGCCGTGGAACGATATTCGGCATCGGCGCTTGAACGGGATACGGTGCTTTGCTTCTTAGACCGCCATGAGATGAGGGCACCACCGAGAAAGATGCAATAACCTGTAATGGAGAGACGAGTGTCTCGACAACGGGCCCAATCGGCATCACAGTAAGCCGTAAGATGCGTACGTGCATGCGTGGGAAAGAAAAGGCCTTGGCTGGGCGTGCCTTTAATGTACCGTAGGACTTGGTGCGCCACGTCAAGGTGTGGTCGTCGTGGCTGACTCATGAATTCGATAAGGATATAAACGGCATATACCAAGTCCGGCCGGGTGATTGTTAGGTAGATAAGTCGGCCTAACAACCTTCGGTATTGTAAGGCATCAGGTCACCTTATTGGCTTGACAAAGCAACATTGGGAATAAGTGGAGTCTTGGCCGGTTTAGCTCCAAGAAAACCAGTGTCTTCTAAGATGTCAATGGCATATTTGCGCTGCGAAAGAGCAAGCCAGGACTTGGATCGAGCCACTTGAAGCCCTAGAAAGAAGCGAAGATCTCTGAGGTCCTTGAGTTTGAATCGGCTAGCCAAGAAGTGTTTGGTGTCTTCGATCTCCTGCAAGTTAGTCCCGACAATAATAACATCATCAACATAAATCAATAAGACAAGTATATTACCTTGAGAGTGTCGAGTGAATAGTGAATAATCAGCCCATGATTGATGAAACCCAACAGACTTTAGGGCCCCAGAGAGTTTGATAAACCATTGACGAGATGCTTGTTTGAGACCGTAAAGAGACTTGTGCAACTTGCAAACTCTAGACTCTCCTTTATGACCAAAACCAGGAGGTAGCTTCATGTAGACGTCATCAAGGAGGTCACCATGTAGGAATGCATTGTTTACGTCTAGTTGATGTAGATGCCACCCTCGAATGGTAGCCAAGCTTAAAAGAACCCGGACATTTGTGAGTTTAGCAACAGGAGCAAATGTCTCACGATAATCGATTCCTTCCACTTGATTATAGCCTTTGGAGACGAGTTGTGCTTTGTATCGCTCGACGGTGCCATTAGAGTTGTACTTGATTTGATAAGCCCATTTGCATCCTATGGGTTTCTTGTGTGGTGGGAGAGGTACTAAGCTCCATGTATGGCTGTCCTACAGAGCTTGAATTTCTGTTGCCATGGCTTAGAGCCATTTCGGATCTTTGGAGGCCTGCGAGAAACAAGTGGGCTCTTTCTCGAGAGAAATGTTTTTTTTTGGTCGGAATTCTCGTGAGAAATGTTAGAAACAAAGTGCTTATATGAAATAGAAAGCCTATCATTTGATAAAACAGAATTGATAGGATAAAAATACCGGAGGAAATTTCGTTAGAAGAAGACGATTGAGCTGAACGAGACGGGAGAGTGGCTTCAACATGAAAGTTGTTCAAGGCAGAGGGCGTTTTTGTGGATCGGGTGGATCGACGTGGGTTCTCTGGAGGTGCTTGTTCAACGGGAAGAGATGGTGAAATGGTGGGTGTAGTGACCGTAGGTGGGTCAGCGGAAGGTAATGGGGATGTGATGTCAATATGTCATCATCATCAATGTACGTAGAGTTGGTGGGAATGAGTAATGAGATAGTTTGGGCTTTTGGTGTATGGGGTTGTACGGCATGGTTTTTTGAATGGGAAGTCGGTTTCATGAAAGGTGACGTCTCGGGAAATAAAAACTCGTTTGTCGTGAATAGAGAATAATCTATAACCTTTGGTCCCCGTAGGGTAGCCAATAAAAACACATTGGATTGCACGGGGATCAAATTTTCGGGGACGAAGATGATGGCTTGATACGAAGCATCGACAACCAAAACTTGAAGATGCGAATAGTTAGGGGTTTTAGAAAAAAGTTTTTCAAAAGGGGATTTGTTTTGTATTATGGGGCTCGACATTCGATTGATTAAATAACACGAGGTAAGTATGGCATCACCCCAAAAAGCTTTTGATAAGTTTGATTGAAAAAGAAAAGCACGGGCCACATTGAGCAGATGTCGGTGTTTGCGTTTGGCTACCCCCATTTTGTTAGGGTGTATTAACACAACTCGTTTAATGTAAAATTCCTTTTGAAGAAAAAAAATCTACACATTTAAATTCAAGACCGTTATCACTCCGAACAATTTTGACTCGTTTACCAAATTGGTTTTTAAGAAGATTTAGAATTGAATCACAAAATTATGAGTTTCAGATTTGTTTTTCTTGACAAAAATCCAAGTAAAACGAGAATAGTCATCCACAATGGCTAAAAAATACCGAGCTCCAAAAATTGATGGGACGTGATATCCACCCCAAATATCCATATGGACGAGATCAAAACAAGATATAGTGTTTGTAACATGCAAAGGAAAAACATTCAATGTTTGTTTGGCTAAAGGACAAATCAAGCAATCATACATATGATTAGAATTATTTTTAAAACAAGGAAGTAAACTTGAAACTTTTAAGGATGGATGTCCAAGACGTTGGTGAAGTAATTGATGAGTGGGCTGGGAAATGGCATGGCATGAGCTTTCTTGTGGCATGTCAAGGTAATATAGGCCTTCTCGTTCAATTCCCGTCGCAATCGTCTCCCCCGAACAAAGGTCCTGTATCAAGCAATTATTCTTTGAGAAGACAGTAGCATGAAAAGAGTCAACAGTAAGCTTATTGATGGATATCAAGCTAGTTAATAGAAAATTTTGGCACACAACACATTAATTAATTGAAAATTTGGTGAGATATGCACATGCCCTATGGACTAACTAACATGGTATTACCATAGGGAAACGTACCAACCTATTTTGGATGGGCTCAAAATCAGTAAGAAAATTTATATTGCAAACTATATGATCACTGGCGCCGCTATCTAGTAACCATGGTATATAAGAAATATTTTTCGAAGTGATCTTACCCGAGAATTGACTATGGGTAGAAACATTACCGATGTGGTGTACCGAGGGTTGTCCGCTCGTATTCATGGTGTCCACGAGGCGTTGGGGTTCACCGGTGTTGGCTCCCATGGACTGTAGAAGATTCATCATTCTTTGGCAGTCTTCTTGGGTGAAGGGTAAACTGCTAGCATTGTTTCCGGCATAATGGATGCTAGAACTGACTTGGCCGCCCTCTATGGCTCTCTTTTTCTTACGACAGTAGTCATGAGTGTGTCCTTTCCCATTGCAAAAGGTGTACTTGAGGTGATCTCGTTATTGCTTGGTATTGTGATTACGCATATGGAATTTTTCACAATATTTTGCTTCATTCGACCGATGTTCACGCCCGACAACTTCCCTTTTGATGAAAAATGTTGCAGTTTCTGTGGACATGACTTGTGTCTTTGAGTTGGACATGGCTGTTTGCTTTTTACTATCTTAGAACCATAGCAAAGGCTTTGTTCAAATCAGGCAAGGGCTCAATGGCAACAATATTGCTACGGGTTTGTGCATGAGTATCATTTAGCCCCATCAAAAATTTCATAGTCCTTTGTGCTTCCATGAAATTTTTGATATCACTGGCTGCCGCACATTTACAAAGGGGAAAGGCACAAAGCACATCCTTTTCGTCCCAAAGAGCCTTGAGTTTGTTGTAGAAGGTCGTGACGGAATCCGTTCCTTGTTCACAATCGTGTATAGCGTTTTCGATGTGAAACAAAGAGACGGTGTGTGTGTGCGAGAAGCGCTCCTTGAGTTCGAGCCACATATCTCTCGCGGTTTCACAATGAATCACACTACCTGAGATCTCCTTTGATATGGATCCAAGTAGCCATGTTTTGACCAGTACGTTGCATCTCTCCCACTGCGACGCCTCCGTCGGTTTGCCATGGGGTTTCTTCAAGGTTCCATCTACGAAGCACTTCTTGTTCTTGATGGTGAGCGCCATAAGCATTGAATGTTGCCATGTCAAGTAGTTATCTTCCATCAAGGCTGCGAAACCAAGATGGCTCGGGATTGATCCGAATGATGAATTGATAAAGGGTGAGAAGACTTCTCCCATGGATCTTGTGGAAAAATTTGCCCTGTTTGAAGGTTGGTTTGATTGCCGGTTTGCACCATGGGGCAATATATGTGTTCGAATGAGAAAGATTAAGGATCGTAGAGGCTTCGCTTTGATATCATGAAGAGAGTTAAAGAGGAGGAAGAAGATGTAAACGTATTGCTCGTATATTACTTGATCAAAATGGGAATACATACATGTATATAAGCAAGTTCATTCCAACATCTATGCTAAACAATAGGGATATGCAAGATATCTTCCTAAAACAGTAAAGGCAATGGGGATTTACCTAGAAGGAAATTAGGGAAATAATTAGGAAAGAACAAATAATGGGGAGTATAAGAGGCCAATCGAGTGTGCCACAATAAAGGGCACTATCTTCTGGCCACAATACCCCCATAGTACCCAATGCTAAGCTACCTACAACAGCTGCGCCCATGAAGCCTATGAAATTTTCTAGGCCCCTGTCTTTACCTCCAACATTAATGAAACTATGGAGAGGTGACCTAGTTTTCTCATTCAAGGAGCTTTAAGGTTAATAAACAAGAAAAAATTTATTATGGAAAGGTGTCCATTAAATGTGCAAGATATTTCGAGTATGCCTTCCCTTGTTTCCTCTCTTTCATACGAGTTCTCGGTTGTGTTGTAATACCCCGATAATCTATAAGGGTTTGAGGTGTTCCCATGTCAACAAGAGCTCTTCTTTTTTATGGTTCGAGAGGTCAGAAGTACTATGAAGTTAGCGTGCTAGAGCGAGAGTAGTTACAAGATCGGTGGTCACTTGGAAAGTCCTCGGGTTAGTATGAGATAGCTTTTCTAGGGTCTCGGTCTCGGACCTTACAAATGGTATCAGAGCCGACTTTGGGTTACGGGTTGGCTTGCTCCAGAGAACGGTCACTCGACCTTGGGGGCCGCGGTCTTTGCGCCCTATTATGACCCATGACGTGCGCCGAAGATGTTTTATAGATTTTCGCTAGATTTATTCAAATTGCCTTTTATTTAAAACTTGTTTTAATTTAGAATAACTCGAGCCCTTTTTAGTGACAATAAGTCCACATGTCTTTGTCGAGCCTTTCTAGTTTGCGTTAGCTTCATTCAGCTTGTGACGCCTCGGTTGGGATCTTTGGTTTTCTTGGACCAAATTTGTATGTTTCTTTGTTTATGTTGCATCCTCCCTTTTATTTTTATTGTTCATGAAAATTTATCTGATTATTGATTTTACCTATCACTCAGATCTAACTAAATCGAAAATTTTACGATGAATAATTCAACTACGAAGTTGGTACTCAAAATTTGCTTAATCTTGGTTTAAAAAAATTGCCCAATCTAAATATCATACTTATTCAAACTTTCAACCTCTTTGCACGTACTCCCGGAAGGGGCAGGGAAGAAAAGCATCCCAACAAGAGAAAATGACCTCGTTCAGGGGCTCCCGGTCTTTCCTCAAAAGACAGCAAGGGGATTTGATAAAGAGCTAGAACAGAAATGTGGAAATCGATTCTCCGGTGAAATTTGAACTAGATTCAATAGCCTAGAATCACAAACTTTTTCTCATAATTTGAATAACATAGGTTTGAACAACATAAAAACTTATGTTTTATATAACAGGTCATTACTAGTTGATGACCCGTACCTTGTACGGGAGTGTTATTTATTTATTTATGGCTTTGTGTATGAATTTTCTATAATAATTACAAATATTCATATGTATACTTTGTTGTAAAACGACGCTTATTTTTTGGATTATAAAATGACATAATTCATGCATATCATCATATATATAAATAAATTTTATTTATTTATTTACTTTTTATACATACATAAACATATATTTAAATAATTGAGGAAGAATGAAATAAGATAAGATGCATTATCACATTTTATTAACAATTGATAGAAATCTTTTGCCATTTAAATTATATTACGTAAACTAACTTATATAATAAAATCAATAAGTTTAAACAAAATTCAGATTAATATATTATAATATTAAGTATATAGATAATATTTAATAAGTTAAATAGAAAACCAAATTATCTCGTATATATGTTATTGTTTTCTGAAAAAATAATTAAATAATAAATATAAAAATGTAATGAAAATGTGAACAAATTATTATCTTAATTAAGAAATCTATCTTTTTTTTTTCTAAAGTGTAATCAATATGAAATATTAGCGCCACATCACCCCTTTTTTCTAAAGTGTAATCAATATGAAATATTAGTGATATATATATATATGTTGAATATAGTATATACTTTTTTATTGATATTTTAATATGATATGATAGTAAAAATGTATTTGATATATTATTTTAATAGAATGAATATTTGTCTTAAATATAGTGGTAGAATTTGTTACCATTGATGATTTAAACAAACACCATAATAAAATTACGAAAAATAATTTAAATTTAATATGATATTTAATTAAATGGGTAAAATATTATGGTTATGATTTATAGATTGTGACAAAAAAAACTACTTTTTTAAATAAAAGGTTTATGATAGATTTATGTATTAACTAAATGTGTATAATGATAAGATAAAGATTTATATATTTGGATAGAATTATTAATTAAACAACACAAATTCTAAAATATAACTAATATTTTAATTAAGTATCTATAAGATTATGATAAAAATCAAAGATTTAATAAGATAGATTTTTAAAAAAGGGGTGATGTGGCGCAATATGGTGACAGAATTTGCTTTCGCTTTACTATATAGTAATAGATTGGTCAAATTAAAGAAATAATATATTTTTTTTGGAATTGAACTAATGACGATTTTTTCCCTCAAATTATAGCCATTTGTTTAACAGGTCATTTGTTCTATGCCAAAGTAAAGTTATAGCGATCTCAAAAAAAAAAAAAAAAACCTTATAGAGGTTTGTGACTTTGCACCAAAAAGAAGGAAGAGAGAATCAGCGCTCCATTCGTTTCCAAATTGCTGTCTTGTTCTTCAGAAATCGCCATCAGGTACTCTTTCGTTCGGGCTCTTCAGAAATTCTCTATTTTTAGATCGTACGATGTCCATTTCTTGATCAGCTGAGCTGCTTGTGTTCTAGGTTTCGTGCTCAATATTCAATCCCTAAATATTTTGCTTTCAAAAGAACCCTAGCTGGGCGAAGCTAATTTTGCTCGGAATGCGGTCTATTGGACTGAAAATCAAGGGCCTGGTACTGATTGTTTTTGTATTATTGAGAAAATATGTGACGATTGAGTTTTAAAAGAAGATTCAGTAGCTTATTTTGACAATTTGCTTACCTTGGGATGGTGTTGCTGATGTGAATTTTGAGCTCTACTCAATTCGACACTTTCTTTGCTTACTTCTCACTTGATTCTCGCATTGGAATCTGTATTAGGGTATTTTTGGAGGGGCTGGTGGATGATAATTGAACATTTTATTGCCAATAATGGAACTCTAGGTTGTTCTGATTGATAATTGGGGAAACTGAGGTGGTCATTTTGACATTATTGTGAGTTGGAGGTCCTTGGGCCATCTGCAACCACTCTTTCCTGTAGAAGTGTGCACCCGTTTCTGTAATGAGTATTTCTCTGTGTGCTATGATACTCCTCTATTTGATTTAATTTCCTGTTGATTTTCACCCAGGAACTCAGCACTGTGAAACGCCCGTTTCATGTGTTTGTCTCTCTTTCGAGATGAAAGGCCAAAGAAGCTATGTGCCACCTGCCTATGTTCCAATTGGTCAATCCGATGAGGAGCCACAAGACGTGATGGTTAGTGGTAGTCAAGTTTCTAATGAGAACACGGCCGAGGAACAGTGGTCGTCTGGCATTTGCGCTTGCTGTGATGATATGCAGAGCTGTATGCTACTACCTGCTTTGTTACCCTTGATTTTATCAGAAGGATTATTTAGGAAAAGGTGCAATTTGAATGATCTTGGACTATGTATGACCTTGGCCTAGTTTGCCTGCTAAAAAGATGTGGAACTTATTAGCTTCTTCAACCTCTAGGAACTAGCAGAAGGTTTCTGATTTCTGGCTAAACAACTACAGTTGGTATGATTTTTCCATTCCCAAGTGTTGTAGATGACCCTAGTAATCCTGCTTGATATCACGTCTGTTGGAAAATGCTAAAAAATTCTACACCGGTTTACTTTCATCAAATGCTTAATTGATTTATTGTTGTTAAAATTTTATTCAAGGGTGTATAAGGGACGAGGATAAATGGCCTGGAAGAGGAGAATAAAACTGAGATTGGTGATGTACAAAGATAGCCCCTTTGAGTAAACCGTATTATGTAGTACAAGAATATTTAGAGTCCTCTCCAAATTTTGGAAAAAGAAACTTCTTGATTTGTGCATCACGTTCACCCTATAGGCTTTCACCGTAATATTGTCATAGTTTGCACATCTTTGTTCACAATTGTTTCCTTAACTTGTTTATGTTTATTGCCATGATCTTGATCTCATAGATGCAATTATTGGATGCGTAATCTATTAGTGGATTTTTAAAATTAGAAAATATATCTTGCTCTGCCTCAACTATCTAGCTGGTACTGAAGCTAAACATTCAATCTGATTCCACTATGCTTTTGTGTACGTTTGCAGGCTGCATTGGTCTATTGTGTCCTTGCTACCTTTTTGCCCAAAATGCAGAATTTCTAGGATCGGGAACTTTTATGGGATCTTGCTTGACTCATTTCACTCTCTGGGGTCTTGTGAATACAGTTTGCTGTTTGATGACAGATGGGATATTTCTAGGTTTGCCTGGCTGCTTCATTGCATGCTATGCATGTAATTATCGAAGGGCTTTGAGGTTGAAATATAACCTACCTGTATGTCTTCAATCTCTTTGATTCTTGGTTTACCATTGAATCCTCTTCTTACAGTTAAAAAGCATCATGCCACCAAGTCATAATGATTCTCTCAGTAATTAATTTTGCCGTTCTGTTTAGCACTCCTTGAATGTCGCTAATGATCTTTTGGTGTCATTTCAGGAAGCACCATGTGGAGATTTTACTACTCATTTCTTTTGCCACTTATGTGCGGTTTGTCAAGAATACAGGGAAATATGTGAGCGTACGGGTGACCCAAAGTTCTCAGATGCCAACCTATCAATAGCCACAGCCCCACAAACGCAGACAATGGAACCATCTTCTGGAGAGTAATCTGCCTTTTAAGGTATTTTTTCGTTTCCACGTTGAAATATTCTGTTAATATTAGCTATGGTACTAAGCTGGTGCCTGTATTTTGTTGGCCCTCAATTTAGATTATTGCTCAATTCTTTAGGTTTGGCATGGACATACACCCAATGTAGAATATAGGTCTAGAATGGATGTTGATTTAGGTTGTGCATGGTAGACTCACAGGGCAGAGGGTACTGACATTGTTTGTAATATTTACACTATTAAGATTAATATGTCATTCAAGCTCATCTGAAACCTTTTAAATGTTGCACTGAGTTATTGTTGTTTATTTCCCTTACAGTGAAACTGTGGGCCTGGATATTTTTTCTATGTACCTTTGACTTTGGTCTAGAGTTACTGAAATGTTGATTTAGGCTTTAAGGCTAAGGTTTTCAGTTTGACCCATTTGCTGGATGAGGTTCAGTTGGTTTTTGTTTTTTTGTATATGTGAATAGATGCTTACTCTATTTGGTTTAAAAATAAATAATATCAAAACAGGAGAAGTAAAGATGCAGCTATTATTTTCTAGCAAGTTTGAACTTACTGGGATGTCCTAACAATGCTCAGAATGCGCAAGAGAATTGAAAGCATTTAATGTGGTATTGATGGAGGGTACAGAGAAAGGAGATGTTGATGTAACCCTCTCTCTCTCTCTTTAACTGTTTATTTCAAGGATCCATGCAAACACTTTGCTGCCCAAATTAACCATTTTCTCCTCTGCAGTTGGTTGGCACCCAGAAATTCCTCTTGTCCTTCTCCCATTCCTTATATCTCTTGTTCACTTGTCCACTTCCAGAGTTATTATATCTTCTTCTTCTTCCATATCACTCTCTTCTCCTCTATCCAACTCTTTTTTTTTGTTGCTTCTTTTTCCACCAAGAGAAACAGAAGATGATGAAGATGAGAGTTTTGTGGCTCATCTTGGTGGTTTTGGTTGTTGGAAACATTTCCTCTGCAAGAAATCTGATTGTGCCCCATTCTCAACCTTCTCCAGACACCTTCCATGAGAGATATGAAGCCGGAGACGAGTTTCGTGTCTGGAATTTTTATGCTTTCAAGTGCAAGAGCAAGAAAGGTAATGCGGTTTCGGATTACAAGAGAGTTGTTCCTAATGGCCCAAATCCTCTTCACAACAAGTAGCACACCACACCCTTTGTGTTTCTTGCTTATTTCTTAAGACATTTTGTAGTGTTTTTCTGTGTCATTTGTGTTTTGCCCTTGTATGTATCTCGTATATTTATCAATAGACCATAATAATTTCTAGAAACCTTTCTTTTTCCTCCCTCTTCTCTTTCTTTTGGTTGTTGATAACTCACATTTGTATGATACTTGTGTGCTTGTGAATTGACAAGTGTCCTTGCTTTCAACTTTCAAGTATAAAAGACACTTTTATGCTTTTTCAAGCCAGCAACTCATATTAGTTGAGGTCCCCCAAAGTCCATGGTTCGAGATTGCAATGAGTGAGAAATCTAACTAAGAAGATTGTAGTGGATTCAATCTACGGAGATAATTTAACAAATTTTAAAGAAGACTACGATCATGTTACCTTTTCGCTAGCCCATAAGTTGGGATTATATTTTGCAATGAATCCTAATTTGGCCGGGAAAAATTGATGACCCATATGCAACATGATGCTCAAAACAATATGTGGGCATTGCATGATAACTTGAGGTGTTGAGTACGTTGCTCAGCACATAAGTGTAAAAAGACAGCCAAACGCTCATCATTGCATGGTCTAAGCTCAAGATCATTTTAGATTAGTTTACACATGTGAGTAGATTGCAAGTAGGTGATGGCAAGATGATCAAGTTTTGGAAAGATCGGTGGACGTTTAAATAAGACCACTTGGTGTATTTGCAAGAATTCCGACAATAAAAACTTGGCATATCAACAAGTTAAAAGAAAACCTTGGCTAAACATACGTGGATCACATCTACAAAAACATGGGTGATTCTCCCATCGTTCTACAATTGCTATGATCGTCAGAGGGCCGAAGTAAATTTGGAGAGGATGCTACTTGGCAGACTAGGATCACTAAATGGATGCTTAGTGTGTTCTTATGGATCTTATATACTTCCCAAGTTGTGCATCTCCCATGAGTTTCCAGACATCTTCAAAGTGGCAGACTACTTGTCACATCTGGATCATTGCATTCTTTTTCTATGTTGTTTTGATTGATGCAAGTTTTCACGACCTCATCCATACAAATGCCCTAGAGCGGGTGACTTCTTAGTGTAAATTTCTTGTTTAATGCAAATCGAGGTGACAAGTATTTTTTGTAGCCAATTTTTGCACACCCCAACGGTTTACAGATTTTAAAAAGTGGAGATATGTATGTAGTAGGACACATATGTAATGTATCAACCTTAGAGTGACACAACATCAATTAAATTGCTTAGCAAAGCCATGGATAATGATTCAGCATTCGACACGTAAAATATACTGTATACAGTAGTTATGCACTAGTTGCACACATAATGAGATAACAACGTTTGAGATATACAAGAAAAAGATGGCATACAAATGTGGGACACATCATTGCACAATCTATACGAAAAGAAAAGAACACAAAATCAAGAGTAGGACCCAGAAAGATAAAAAGGATGAAAATGGCATGCATGGAATTAAATTCCCTGTCTAATGCATATATAGGCTTCTGTTTTCTCTACAGCCACAGAGCTGAAATTGCAGCCAGATAGATGAGTCTGTTCTACTCATCCATCCATGGCGAAGAAAACTGGAATAAATATGGAGTCAGAATAATTGAGACACACAAACAGCAAATTGCATGACTTAATATACTGTGCAATTGTATACATTGTAGACAGAGACTTGAATGCTGCTTCCATTTTTATGGCCTCTTGACTCTTGTGTGCGACTGACCTTATTCCTGTTGCTTTTTTGTATGCTCAAACAGTTGTTCATCCTAAACAACACCTCTTTATCATCTAATTGATTTGCATATATAAGAAAAAAAATACATTAACACATAGCTAAAAGATAGAGTCTAACAATACTTTTCTTATAAATTAAACTGAGTAGCAACATCTTGCAAGCAACAATATTGCTTCTTGGCTAATAATATTGTTATCACAATTGCAGGCATTTTGAGGCAAAAAAAAGGGAGACAGAAGGGTATGTGGAGCACTGCAAATTTTGCATTGCCATTGCATTTAATGAATTGAAAACAGAGGAGTTGTAGCTTAGGGTGGAGTGATGAGATAGCGACAATGGAATGAGAAGTCAGAGGAGTTAATTTTCTTGGGGGTGGTGGCCAACCAACTTGAATATGATTTCACTATGATTACAAAAGGGCTTGTAGCTCTCTCTACCTTCTCTACTACTTTACACAGGTGCAAGTTTCCTTGTTCATGTTTAGTGTTTGTTTCCCCTGTGATGATCCACATGATGTCAAAACTGTACTACTATTCGTAAGGGCTTTTGTCAACTCATCCATATGTTATTGTCATACTTGCTGCTCAATGTAGTCGGTTCTACTTGAGAGTCGAGACTAGTGTACCTCACATATACAACTGTTTCTATAGTCTTTTAAAAGGAATCCGTGTGATCGTACCGGACCATTTAATGCCCTTTTGAGAGGTGTGTGTAGGAAGGAATGTGAAAACAAGTCCAACAACCTACTGTTCATAACCTCATATTTCAATATAGGGTTGCTCTACATATAATGTGCAATGTAAACCTACACTAAACGATTGTACAACTCTGGAGCCAAAGAAGGAAATAAAATGGAACAAACAAAAAACATGTGGTTCCTTGGTACATTGGGGTGACCTTACCAAATTTCACAATGGATATTAGTGGGTTTTTGGTACATTGAAAATGGCATGGAGGTTACCAAATCATGCAACTTGTGATTGTGGATAAACATAAATGCAACTAACGAAAAACTAGAATTCCTCCAACCTTTTTCATTCAATCATAAACTACACGCTTTTTTCATTAACAAACAAAAAGGCCACAAGCTTTCCTTCTTTGGAAGTTATTGCTCTAATGCTTGGTTATATTCCATCTTAGGAAGTTGTTCACAAAATGCCTAGTTACCTGTTAGTTTTAAAATTTTGAAATGTCAGAACTTCATGGAATGAATATGAAGATCATCTCTTGTGAAAATTGACAATGCTATCGAAGTAAATATCAATAATACAGCAAACACAATCTCAGTTAAACAAGGGTTATCATCAGTGTACAAAAAATTAAACCATCCACTACATTGCCTATGTACTAATAAATCAAAGCGGATACACATTTTGAATTGCAAGATTACTATTAGTATTATCTAATTTTATCTTAAACCTATCCACAATAGATTCAAAACGTAGTTTTTCGCGTCTCTAGACCCGTGATTAGATCCTACAGTCGGGCACATAAAAGAAGGTCCTTGGATCAGGACAGTTGCCACTGAACTGAGCTTGTGAGAAGTCAAATCCTGGGCTCTGCATAAGATTTGTGTGCAATGTCGGTGGATATAACTTCATAACCAGCATATAGAAGCCGTTATAGTATCAAATGCTCAAACTTTCCACAAACACAAATGACTTTAGGATTGGGGTGAGATGCAGAGCAGCCGAGCAGGTAGAAGAGTCAACGCAAGATAACAGACATGTATCAAATCTGTCCACTATGAAACATATGACCACCCAGATCTCAGCAGCTACAGCTGACTTCTTGGAAGCTCATTTGTGGGTCAACAAAAGGTTTTGATAACAACAGTTTTGACAATGGTCTGTGCATTTAGATTCTCCAGCTTTACAAACAAGTGCATACATGGCATTTTAAGCGGCATTAGCATCATTTCTACGGGCTTACGTTTGATCTAATTAACAGAGCAGTTTTGGAAAATTACACCGAGAGAAGTTGGACCAAAATAGTCACCTCTTCCTGAAATTTCTGAAGCATCAAGCGCTTCTGCTCAAGATCAGCAGAATAAGGATCCAACTGACCTTGACCTACAATCGGACATGACCATGCTTGACCTTTGTCCCTCTTTTGCAGTGCAGAGTTATGTGCATTACATCGTCCTCTTTCGGTCAAATAGTTTATAAACATAGCTTAGGAGCAGGATCTCATGCTGAAAATCAAACAACCAAATAGTGAATAACACAGCCCATAATTCAGGAAGAAAACAATTCAACGAAATTTCAAATAATTTCCCCAATTACTAACGTTGAGACACGGACTACGGAGTATTACCGTCAGTAATGTATAATCGTTTACTAGAACTAATCATACATGTTTAACACCAATAATTTACACCAGAATATTACCGCCACTAAAACTAATCACAACGATTTGGACTAGTTTTAAAACGTACTATTACATGCTTGAGCTAAGAGATGGGGTCGAGTTTATAACATTGGACCATCGCAAACCAAACCAAACCAAATTCAACGTGGATCAGAAGACTATGTTGTGCCTAATTCATGGAAATTCCTGAAGTTGGGTGCTAACCTGCCGGTAGCGTGTGTTGGGCCTAAGCCCATGATCCAGCCCAAAACCCAAAATTGCATCTGAGGCAATTAGGGTGGAGCTCCCTCACGTGCCACATATATATACAATGTATATGTGTGGTGTGTGGGGTGTGAGAAGTTAGCAGCCGGTCAAAACTCCAAAGTGAGAGAGAGAAAGCACAAGAGAAGAAAGACGGAGAAGGAACAAGATAGAGGAGAATTGGGTGAAGGAGTGATCTTCCTTTGTGAAGCTCGGGAATATTCACCTCGTCTCTGGATTCGACAGCGGATGTCTGTTGATAGGTATTTCTCCGTCTAGGAAACCCAATCTCATTTGTTACAAGTGTTTGAGTTCATTGAGGAGTTCCAGAGTAGTTTCTCCTTGTATTGATAATCTCCGGTGTGAGATCCGAAAACACTTGTACTTGACTTGTTGATTAGTGGATTTGTGCTCGATCGGGCAAGTGGTTTTTTCCCTCGTTTTGAGAGGGTTTTTCCACTATAAAAATCTTGGTGTCCCTTGCTTATTATTTGCTCTGCTTGATTCCTGAATTGTCGTTGATTGATTTCGTCGTCTTGGTTGTATCCGGAAAATCCTACAGATTGTTTTTTTGCTTCCGCTGTGATTGTCTGTGGGATTAGGAGCTAGTGTACGATCCCCAACAAGTGGTATCAGAGCTTTGGTTTAAGCTCCGTCTGTGTTTGGGTGATATATGGCGACTAAGACAGATGAGTTTGCGGGGACAATGATCAAGCTGACGTCTTCGAACTATTCTCTTTGGAATTCGAAGATGGAAGATATTCTGTACTGCAAAGATTTGTATGATCCGGTTGAGTTGGGATCAAAGAAGCCAGACAGTGTTCAGGATAGTGACTGGAAAAAGACGCACAGAAAAGCAGTCCGAACTATAAGGCAATGGGTAGACAACAGTGTCTATCATCATGTGAGCAATGAGACAGATGCACAGGTCTTGTGGAAGAAGCTTCAGTCTATGTACGAGAGGAAGTCAGCTCAGAGTAAAGCTTTTGTGATCAGAAAGCTAGTTAATCTGAAGTACAAAGACGGAAAGTCTATTGCCGAGCATTTGAGTGAGTTTCAGGAGCTTGTAAATCAGTTGAGCACCATGAAGTTGCCTCTTGATGATGATTTGCAAGCATTGATGCTCTTGAGTTCTTTGCCGGATACTTGGGAGACGTTGGTGGTTTCCATCAACAATTCTGCTCCTAAGGGAATTGTGTCCTTCAGTACCGTGGTTGATAGTCTCTACAACGAGGAGGCTAGGAGGAAAGACATGGGTACTAACTCTTCGCAGACTCTGACGACTACAGAGAATAGGTCCAGAGGGAGAAGCAAAGAGAGGAAAGGACGCGGAAAGTCAAAAGGGAAGTCACAGAACAGAGGAACTTCTCAAGGTAAAGAAAAGTTCAAATGCTTTCATTGTGGCAAAGAAGGGCATATGAAAAGAAATTGTAATGCCTTGAAGAAGAGCAAGAATGAAGAGAAAAATCAGAATGAAGATGATAAAAACACCACAGCTGCAGTGTATGGTGAAGAAGAAGGGCTGGTTGTTCTGTCTTATGTGGATGATCACAACGACAAACTTGATTGTCGTGTAGAATGGGTAGTTGAGTCAGCTGCATCCTACCATGCTACACCGAAGAAAGAAATCTTCACTAGTTACAAAGCCGGAGACTTTGGGAAAGTGAAGATGGGGAACAACAGCTATGCAGAGATAGTCGGTATTGGAGACATTTGTGTTCTGACAAATGCAGGTTGCACGTTGACTCTGAAGAATGTGCGGCATGTACCGGATCTGCGGATGAATTTGATTTCTCTTCATGCTCTGGATATAGACGGCTACCACAGCTACTTTGCTAATAAGAGCTGGAAGCTGACGAAAGGTTCAATGGTGATTGCTAGAGGGAGTCTTAGCTACACTCTGTACAAGACTCAGATGAAGGTCACACGAGATGGCCTGAATGCAGTTGAGGATGAGACATCAATGAACCTATGGCATAGGCGCATGGCGCATATGAGTGAAAAAGGACTGCAAATTTTGGCGAAGAAGTCTCTCATCCCTTCGGCCAAAGGTATGACTCTAAGCCCTTGTGATGATTATGTTTTTGGAAAAGAAACTAGGGTGTCATTTAGCAAATCTTCTGAAAGAAAAAAAAATTTGCTTGAGTTGGTGTATTCTGATGTGTGTGGCCCCATTGATGTACCCACAAATGGTGGTCGTAGATATTTTCTGACTTTCATTGATGATGCTTCACGAAAGGTTTGGGTGTTTGTTTTGATGACAAAAGACCAGGTTCTTGATTGCTTCAAGAAATTCCATGCCATGGTGGAGAGAGAAAAGGGTTGTTCGCTGAAGTGTCTCCATAGTGATAATGGAGGCGAGTACACTTCTAAGGAGTTTCAGAAGTATTGTCTAGAGCATGGCATCAGACATGAAAAGACGACTCCGGGCACTCCACAACATAATGGCGTTGCGGAAAGAACAAACAGAACCATCCTAGAGAAAGTCAGATGTATGCTAAAAATGGCAAGGCTTGAAAAGCCATTTTGGGGTGAAGCGGTGATGACTGCGTGTTATCTGATGAACAGATCTCCATCAGCAGCTTTGGATTTTGATATTCCTGAGAGAGTTTGGTCTGGCAGAGACATTTCATACTCTCATTTGCGAGTCTTCGGGTGCAAGGCTTTTGTGCACGTGCCTAAAGAGCAGAGACAGAAGCTAGATGACAGGGCAGTGACTTGCATTTTTCTGGGTTATGGAGATGCTGACTTTGGGTACAAGTTGTGGGATCCAGAAAAGAAGAAAGTGATAAGGTCTAGAGATGTGACCTTTCATGAAGACAAGATTTTGTCAGATTCAGATACGCCTGAGGAACCTGAAGAGTTCTCACTTTATTTGCCTTCTCAGCCAGAAGGTAGTGGTACTAGTGATGATTCTTCTTCAGAGAATGGCTTTGATGAGATTCCTGAGTCAGATGATGACTTACCAGAAGCTGAAACTGGTGAGGGTTCTGAGCAGGGGGAGCCGGAAGAAATTGAAGAAGAGAATGAGCTCAGAAGATCAAGAAGAGAGCGTCGTCCATCCACCAGATATCCCTCGTCTGAGTATGTTGCAGTTACTGAAGAGGGGGAGCCTGAAAGTTTTCAAGAAGTGCAGAATCACAAAGAAAAAGCTCAGTGGGTAGAACCCATGAAAGAGGAGTTGAGTTCTTTGAAAAAGAACAACACATATGAGCTTGTGAAACTTCCTAAGGGAAGAAAGGCATTGAGAAACAAATGGGTGTTCAGGCTAAAGACGGATGGAGAGAAACTAGTCAAGTACAAAGCCCGACTAGTTGTAAAAGGCTTCAGTCAGAAGAAGGGAGTTGATTTTGATGAGATCTTCTCTCCGGTTGTCAAGATGAGTTCCATCAGGGTGATCCTTGGCTTAGCTGCAAGCATGGATTTGGAACTTGAGCAGTTGGATGTGAAAACTGCATTTCTCCACGGTGATTTAGACGAGGAGATATATATGGAGCAACCAGAAGGGTTTGAAGTAAAAGGAAAAGAGCTCTTGGTTTGCAAACTGAAGAAGAGCTTATATGGGCTGAAGCAAGCTCCCAAACAGTGGTACAAAAAGTTTGATAGCTTTATGGTGCATCATGGCTACACCAAGACAAGTGCAGATCATTGTGTTTACTTCAAGCGACGGACAAATGGTAAATTTGTCATTCTTCTTCTCTATGTTGATGACATGCTCATTGTGGGGCAAGATAAGTCTCAGATTGCAGAATTGAAGCGAGATCTGAGCAGTTCATTTGATATGAAAGATTTGGGACCGACACGCCAGATCTTGGGTATGCTGATTACTCGTGATCGGAAAGCCAGAAAGATTTGGGTGTCACAAGAAAAGTATATTGAGAAGGTCCTAAGTAGGTTTCAAATGGAAGGTGCTAAGTCGGTTAGTACTCCTCTTGCTAGCCACTTCAAACTTAGCAAGAAGTTTTGCCCATCTACAAGTGAAGAGAAGAAGAAGATGGCCACCATTCCTTACTCATCAGCGGTTGGTAGTTTGATGTATGCGATGGTGTGCACCCGGCCAGATATAGCTCAGGCGGTTGGTGTTGTGAGCAGGTTTCTTTCCAATCCGGGTAGAGTTCATTGGGAAGCTGTAAAATGGATCTTCAGGTACTTGAAAGGTACTTCTAAGATGAGATTGTGCTTTGGAGGAGCTGAGCCTATTCTTGAGGGTTTCACGGATTCAGACATGGCAGGAGATCTTGATGGTAGAAAGTCGACATCGGGATACTTGTTTACTTTTGCTGGGGGAGCTGTCTCGTGGCAGTCCAAGTTGCAAAAGTGTGTTGCTTTATCCACGACTGAGGCAGAGTATATTGCCATGACAGAAGCTGGAAAAGAAATGCTTTGGGTGAAAAGATTTCTTCAAGAGTTGGGTTTGAGACAAAGAGAGTATGTGGTGAATTGTGATAGTCAGAGCGCTCTAGATTTGAGCAAGAATGCTACATATCATTGTCGGACAAAGCATATTGATGTGAGGTACCATTGGATTCGAGATGCTGTGAGCAATCGTCAGATGTGTTTGAAGAAGATTCACACTGACAAGAATCCAGCTGACATGTTCACTAAGGTGGTGACTGTTGAGAAGCATCGGTTCTGCGCCAAGATGGCGGGACTGGTGCACAACTGAAATTCCCGAGCCGGTGTGGACGTCTTCCCCTTGGGCTGAAGGGGGAGATTGTTGGGCCTAAGCCCATGATCCAGCCCAAAACCCAAAATTGCATCTGAGACAATTAGGGTGGAGCTCCCTCACGTGCCACATATATATACAATGTATATGTGTGGTGTGTGGGGTGTGAGAAGTGAGCAGCCGGTCAAAACTCCAAAGTGAGAGAGAGAAAGCACAAGAGAAGAAAGAGGGAGAAGGAAGAAGATAGAGGAGAATTGGGTGAAGGAGTGATCTTCCTTTGTGAAGCCCGGGAATATTCGCCTCGTCTCTGGATTCGACAGCGGGTGTCTGTTGAAAGGTATTTCTCCGTCTAGGAAACCTAATCTCATTTGTTACAAGTGTTTGAGTTCATTGAGGAGTTCCAGAGTAGTTTCTCCTTGTATTGATAATCTCCGGTGTGAGATCCGAAAACACTTGTACTTGACTTGTTGATTAGTGGATTTATGCTCGATCAGGCAAGTGGTTTTTTCCCTCGTTTTGAGAGGGTTTTTCCACTATAAAAATCTTGGTGTCCCTTGCTTATTATTTGCTCTGCTTGATTCCTGAATTGTCGTTGATTGATTCCGGAAAATCCTACAGATTGTTTTTTTGCTTCCACTGTGATTGTCTGTGGGATTAGGAGCTAGTGTACGATCCCCAACAGCGTGGACAGACCATTTTTCATCAAGCACTAACATGTGAGAAGTTCGGTAGGTTAGCATCCAACTTCAGGAATTTCCATTAACTAAGCACAGCATAGTCTTCTGATCCGCGTAGAATTTGGTTTTGTTTGCGATGGTCCACTATCCAGCGAGCACGCAATTTTATATTCCGATCGACCACCTCCAACAACACTTAATTAAGCTATCAATTAGTTTTAGTCATAATTAAGAAAGTACTTAGTTTGTTAAAAGAAGGTGGGATACATAGAATATGTCAGAGATACTGAAGATAAGGGTGGACTTGAAATGTCCTATTTTTAGGATAGACAAACTAGTAAAGCTATTTTACCTATTTTTTTGTACTCAATCCAAATTGGCACTGAATGAAAGATAAGTTTTGCCGGCAAACTTTCCATGTAGAGTATGTAGATCGACGACGGCCTTCATCTATTCTCCAATTTGGGCAAGTTGCCAAAACCCCTCAATTCTCCGCCACAGTTTCATTTTACAACTAACATATTGCATTACTATATTCTTATTTCAATTTCTCCGGTGGGAATACTCCACATACCGCCAATTCTGTTATTGAAGACCAACGACTCTGTCAGTCCATTTCAACGGCTGCTGCTCTGTCTCTATCCCACATTTTCATTAGTTTTCTATTACACTATCGTCGTCTTGTGGACGGCTTGCCTGAATATAATAACTACCCTATACCATCAACTACTGATCCTCGTCTCAAACTAGTTAAGATCCATGTCAAACCTTCAAGATTTCATATTTTGCTTCATCTTGGCTCTTCTCCTGGGGGTTTCGACTTCCGAGCCCCGTAACCACCTCTCCAGAGGCGCCCACATCGCCGTGGAACGAGCCGACCAGGACTACATTACATCCCCTGACAACACCTTCACCTTCGGCTTCTACGGCGGCCACAATCTCTCCTCCAACGCCTACTGGCTAGCCGTCCGGTTCACCCGTTCCGCTGACCCGAAAGGCGTCGTCTGGGTGGCCAACCGCAACAGCCCCGTCAACGGCCACGGCTCCCGCCTAACCCTCCGCAGAGGCGGCGCCCTGGTGCTGACCGACATCGACGGCTCCGTGGCCTGGCAGAGCAACACCACTTCCACCGCCGTCGACAGCCTGGAGCTCCTCGACTCCGGCAACCTCGTCATCCGATCGCCGGCTCCTGCACGTAAGATCGTCTGGCAAAGCTTCGATTTCCCCACTGATACTTTGTTGCCCGGCCAGCTTCTTACCAAGAACACCGGCTTGGTTTCCGGGGTAGGCCAGGGGAATTTCGGGTCGGGTTACTACAGCTTGCTCTTTGATAATGACAATGTGTTGCGGTTAATATACAATGGGCCTCAAACGGCCGATATTTATTGGCCGTACCCTCTCGGTCGGCAGCCCACTGACCAGGGTAGAACCACCTACAATAGTAGCAGAGTTGCTGTTCTTGATGATCAGGGCCTGGTGTCCTCGAGCGATCAGTTCCATATAAGTGCTTCCAATGCGGGCACCCCTGGGATCAGGAGGATGCTGAAGATGGATTCCGACGGGAATTTGAGGATGTATAGCTTGGACAACTCATCGGGGGCTTGGGATGTGACTTATGAGGCTGTTGGCTCTCAGTGTCTGACCCATGGTCTATGTGGTCTCAATGGGATCTGCATTTACAAACCTGAGCCCGGGTGTTCTTGCCCGACGGGTTATGAGAAGGCGAACCCGACCGATTGGAGCCAAGGCTGCAAGCCCAGGTTCAAGATGACTTGCTCCGATTCGTTGTTCGTGGAGATGTTGAACACGGATTACTATGGCTATGATCTCAACTACACCACTGTAAACAACTTTGAGCAGTGCAAGCAGCTTTGCTTGGGGGATTGCCGGTGTCGGGCCTTCAGCTACAGGCGAACAGGGGAAGCCAAATGTTACACAAAGGGCACCTTGTTTAATGGCTACAGCTCTTCGGATGTCCTGGGTAGCATCTACATCAGGCTCCCAACGAACTCGAGCCTTGGGTCTTCGTCTGTACCGTTTGTGCTCAATCTGACCGATGACAATAAGTGCACCGCCAGTAATCAAGTGATGTTGGAATCACCTTCTCTTGCCACTCCTAGTCAGCACACCAAGTGGGTTTATCTCTATGCATTCGCTTTGGCTTTGGGAGTCATCGAAGTCCTTATAATAGCCGGTGGATGGTTCCTCCTGTTCGGGAAGCATGGGATACCGGCTTCCTTGGAGGCGGGGTATCGTGCCATTTCGAGCCAGTTTAGGAGCTTCAACTATGGGGAGCTCAAGAGAGCTACGAACCAATTCAAGGAGATGCTAGGAAGAGGAGGGTTCGGGACCGTCTACAAAGGCTGCTTGGAAGATGGAAGAGCTGTGGCTGTGAAGAGATTGGATAACGTGCTCGGAGAAGAGGAGTTTTGGGCGGAAGTGAGTACTATTGGCAAGATCAACCACATGAATTTAGTGAGGATGTGGGGCTTCTGCGCAGAAAAGAAGCACAGGCTGTTGGTCTACGAGTACGTTGAGAACGGGTCGTTAGACAAGCACTTGTTCTCCCCTGGCCGCGCCCTCGGTTGGAAGGTTAGGTTCAAGGTTGCAGCTGGGACGGCAAGAGGGCTAGCGTACCTTCATCACGAGTGCCTTGAGTGGATCATCCACTGCGATGTGAAGCCCGAGAACATACTCTTGGACGCAGATTTTGACCCAAAGATCGCTGACTTTGGCCTCGCAAAGCTGTCCCAGAGAAGCGGTCCAGCAGGAGCGTCGCCCCAAGTCACCAAAATCCGGGGGACCAAAGGGTATATGGCTCCGGAGTGGGCAAGCAACCTTCCCATTACGTCGAAAGTTGACGTGTACAGCTTCGGAGTTGTCATCTTGGAGCTGGTGAAAGGGATTAGGCTCTCCAATTTGGTGGAGGAGGATCAAGAACCAGAGCTCATGAGGCTCGAGAGGATAGCGAAAGTGCGAATGCAAATGGATGAGGAGGATTGGTCGACATGGGTAGAAGGCATTGTGGATCCAAGACTAGAGGGGAAATTTAGCAGGAAGGAAGCTGCTACTATGATCAGAGTTGGGCTGTCTTGCTTAGATGAAGATAGAAACAAGAGACCTACAATGGAATCGGCTGCACAACTCTTGCTGGAATGTGAAGACTCTGATTTTGGAAGCAGTTCACCACCCTCAGCCTAGAGCTCCTGTTTATTCTAGGTTTTGGTATGAAAAAATTGAGATCCTATTGTTCTTCTCTATGAAGGAAATGCTAGCTTCTTCTACGGATGCAATGCATCCTATTGAACGTTGTATGAAAACATTTTAAACTAACATTTCAATCATCGATGACGGAAAGGCTGACTTGAAAACTAACTGAATCGAATTTCATGTCAATTTTTCTGATTAACCAGTGAGTTAAATCATGTTATAGAATGATGAAACTTGCACAAGTAGCTTACAGTATGCATACTACATTTGATAAGGACTTGGTGGGGGTAGGGAGAGCATTCCACCATGAGAAGGTGAGTGTGACAACACAATACAATGGATGCTCCTATCATCTTTTTTTTTTTTTTGGTTGAGGGATGATCCTATCATCTTCCCCATTCAATGCGCATGCATTGTATATTTTTTTTTATTTTTTTTTATTTTTTTTTTGAAAAGGTAAAAATTCGGAGTACCAAATAAATTTGGTAGCCCGAGAGGCCGTAAGACGGCAGCCGTGAACGGCGAGGAAACTCAAAGGAGCCACAAATGGCAAGCAAGATGGACGAAATGAAGTACAGATTTTCAAAAAGAAAGAGCAGAGGGCGTTTGGAATCGGGGTGAGTAAAACACTAAAATAGTGCCGCCGGCATCAAGTCGACCCATCCTGGGGTGTGCGAATGGACAGTTGACGTTCCCTTCACCGAGATGAAGGATCTTCAGAAGTCTCTGAGCACCAAGCGGCTTGACCTAGACAAACTCGGTCCGAAAAATTCCAAACAAAACTCCGACTTTTCGAAAATATATACAGAGAGAGCACAAGCCATCCTACAAATCACTGCAGCTAGGCAAAAATCCAAACAACTGATGGACAGCTCGGCAAATGGACAACTGATGTTTTTCTTGATAAATTGATTGCCTTCATGAAATTCAAGTTCTTCCAAAACGAGTGAGTTATTTCTTCTTCTTCTTTTTTTTTTTACCGGTCATTATGGGGTGATTAGTTTTTGGACTTTGGGCAATTTCTCTTACTAACTACTCTTGTTCTAAAAGTCCTCCATTTCTCAAGGGTCATAGCCGCCTTCAAAACGAAACCAGATTTGTAAGTCAAAACAATGTACGTTAAGTGATTGCACAGGTTGTATGCAATCATACCAAATGCGTTTGCAGTAAGCTTAATTAAGCATCTCATGGAGTTCTTGATCGCATCAATTCCAGTGAACATCATAATAAAGATACACAATACAACATTCTGATTTATTCTAGATTCATCATCATAACCCCTTGGATCAAATTCAAAGTTTTGCCATACATCATATGTAATCAGGTATCTACCATTCCATTTATAACGCTTTTGCAGAATAAGTAGCAAAATCATGCACCCATCCAATTTCTTATAGACATACAACATAGCTAATCCAACAAGAGGGCTTTTCTCAAAGGAGCCAAAACTCCCCATTCCTAAGAAAATTGGACACATAACTTTCGGATTCAGGTTTAGGCTTATCATTGTTTTTCCCCTTTCTTGTTTCAACAGAACTATCACTAAACTGGTTCAGGTAAGCACCACCATTTCGGGTCTCCTCGACCAAGGGGTACTCTTGTTCAGATTGTTCAATTGAGAGTTGTTCAGAGGGATGTTCCATGAAGAGTTGTTCAAGATAACATTTTTCTCAAACACTCAAACAGTTGATCATAACCTTGAACATAGAACCAGTAAGAGGAAACGAGAGACCTGATTAGAATGGGGTTGATCGGGAAGACCACCCCCATCCCGGAGTTCGCGTTGGAGACACCCTTTGTGCCAACCTCGAGTCTGGCGAGCCCATCCTGATGCTCCCGGGCGACCTGATTTTTTGCTCCTGGAATTCCCCCAATTCTCTGGCTTCCACAGTAATTTACATACACGAACCATGATGTTGCCCACGAATTCGATCTTCCCTTGTACGAATCTTGACTTGGACTTTGATGCTCCCTCTTTTGTCTCTGTTTCGTTTTGATTTGAATCGTCGATTGAATTTTTTTTAAGGTTTTCGAAACTAGTCTCAACCCATGAAATTGGGGGGCCAATCAACCCTACTGGCCAAAGAATTTGTAGCAGAAGCATTTTATAGATGATTTGGAGAAGAAGGAAGTGTGTTTGAGGGATGTTTTTCTCACAAATTCGGGATCTAGGATCTAGGGTTCTTGTTTTGTTTGGGTTGTTCAGACTCCATTTTAGAGAGAGAAAGGGGCAAGGGGTCGTTGATCGAGACGCATGCATTGTATATTATATACTACATTTGATAATTTACTGGTTTTTATTTTTGGGAATAAAAATAGGTATAGCAATTCAAAATTCACCGAATGTGGTGGAAGATCACATCAGATAAAATTGTAGGTAGTTTTGTAATCTGATTCTAACACTTGATCAGTATAGGAAAAGCAACCATCTTGCAGACTTCTCCTCCCCAAGTATATATAAATATGACTATTTGTACAACTAATTTAGAAAAAGCAACCATTAATTGTTATTTTTGCATAAATACTACGTTTGCAAACGAAAATGCCAAATTAAATAAAAGGCCAAGAGTTTGTGTCATCCCAGCAAAAGTATGGAGAGACACAGGGTGTTCCACTCCATGTGAGAATGAAAACACCAAATGGGGTGTTCAGCATGATGGCCCAGATGCCTCTTCACTTCTCTCTTTCAGTCACAAAGCTGGTCAAAACCATCAAGCATGGGGTTCAAAGCTTCCAAATCCTCGCTTCTATTTATACGGGTGCGCTCTATCCTCCCTTCTTCCCATCCAAACCAAAATCCAAGAGCCATGAAGAAACATGTCATCTCCTTCTACTTCACTCTCTTCTTCGTTTTCCTTTCGGTTCCACTTTTGCATTGGATGTGCTGTTCTCGCTCCTCTTCTCCAGATGTCGTGCCCTTCCATGGAAGAAGGCTGTTAAGCACAATTCAAAGCATCCGGATTGACAAGTCTCAGGTAAGCTCACAATAAACACCATATCCGATGATTTCCGTTGTGCTCCAGATCTATACTCAGATCAACTTCTATGCTTTCTAACCTCGGGTGTTCATCTATTATATATAGGTTGTGGATGAAGAGAGCCAGAGTTTGTTGCAGCGAGAAGGATTTGCGGATATGGATGAATCGGTGTATCACCTTGATTATCATGGAGTCAAAACCCATCCTTCTCCTAGTCCAAAAAATCCGAGTCCATAAAGATTGTAATACGTACTGTTGCATTGCCATATACTGTAGCTAATTCCGCGAGTTATTCATAGCCGAAAGTTGCATCGCTGCCAAATTCCCCTGAGATAGTGTAGCCTGTGTATAGATTGCATTTCCTTTCAGTGTAATATCATAAAATTCAGTTAGCATTTAGCAAGTGGTTGCAATTTACAGTTGCAAAAGAGAGGAATCTATTGAGTTTGAAGTACTTACAACTATGCTGGTTAAAGGACCTTAAAAATAGGACATTTGCAAGTATACTTAAGGACTAGTGATCGCAATCAGATCCACAGCAAATTTTTTGGCATTACATAAAAATGAAAAATAATAGCTCAGAGAACAACGGAGCAATGCTGAACACTTGACACCCTAACAAAGTGGAAGCACACAAGAATGAGATAAAAAGGAGAAAGACCATACAAGAATCTTGGGGTTATAATGTATAGAAGACATCCCATTCTTGCACTGTTCTGACCTCATTAAAAACATGACCATGCCTTACAATCTCCAAGCATTTGTATAATGAACCCTGATCAGTTTACTTTATGCCAAGGATAGATCAGCTCCAGCCTTGTTTTAATGATGATATAAGACGATAATTCTCAACCCTCCAAGATTATCTTCATTGATCATCATATGTGCATAATCAGCTGACAAGCAGAAGCTTAGTTAAATTGTCCACGTCAACTGATGTAAACTGGAAATTTAATTCCAAACAATCCAGCATCAAAATATTCAGAGGCAAAAGAAACAGTAGCAATGCAGCAAGCTTTGTGTAAAACAGCTTCAGTTTCCACTTAAGTCATGACCCAAATTACAAATGAGGATTATGACTTATGAGGCCGAATCATTATGGCACTCCGTTGGAGCTTGCAACAAAGACAAATGAAATCCACAATCCACACATTCGCACATGGATTATTTAAAATACCAATTAGTGACAAAAGTGCCAATCTCATTCAAATGCATGCTATGTCTCGTTGTTTATCAGAATAGCTCCTGAATAATTCTAGACTCAGTCATACAGCGACAGTTGGTCCAAAACCACATGCTTTTGTCTCACAAAACACCTCAGAATGCTCCTCCACAATTCAGATACGAAGCATTACAAACAGAGTCTGTATCATCCAACGATATGACTATGGAAATAAAAGGTAATTTTGCTGACAAAATCAAAGATCTTCTTCATCACCATCCTGATCCTGATCCTGATCCTCTACATGAATTCCAAGAAGTTTAGCCAACTTCCCACTTTGGTATGCTTCGACAGTATCTAGTAACAGAAGAAACAACATGCTCTCATTAATCAGCATTTATATGAAGAGACAAAGGGCATTCATAAAATTTAATGACAGCAAAAAACAGAAACACACCATCTGATCCTCCGATGTGCTTTCCATCAATAAAGACTTGAGGTACAGTACGCCTACCAACAGTTTCCCCTAATGCTTCTTGTATGTCCCAGCCATCATCTGTGTATTCCGTAATGAACATCATATAGTTCCGAACAACCACAGCAGAACGAAAATACTAGTGGTGATCTGATGGAAAACGCAAACAGATATGTGCACTTGTATTTATGTTCCATCTCTAGGATGAAAAACAGAGCATGAAATGCAAGAACTTTGAGTGGGATGACAAACCCAAGACTCATGTGGAATTAAAAGCGAAGGTTGATATTGTCTATTGGATGGTTATAGTGTACATTACTCAGGTTTCAATATATCCAAAAATAAGCATCATCGATGCAGTATTATGAAAAAAAACCTTCTAGAAGAAAATGGCTCTATTAATACAAGTACATAGACATATTAAAATATAATGAATCACACAATCATGCATGAATAATGAAATTTTGAGATCCAGTCCTAAGCTTTCTTGTTTCTACATCATTCAATTCTTTCACTAATCACAAATTGTCAACTTTTACAAACCTCTTTCATCAAGCTCAACAACAAATGGCACCTGGTTCAACTCCTTAAACACACCCTTTGCTCTCCTGCAATACCTGCATATTGCAAGCAAAGAAATATAAGATATGAGGCTTCCCAAATTCAGTCCCAACAGTAGGAAGGGTAATAAATGACCAATTGCATAAATCCAAATGAAATTGAGAATTGGGAGAACCCTAAACGAAATTTATCACAGTTAGTGTTCAATCTTGGATTTCCAATTCCAATTTTCAATGCCTTTAATTTGAGGCTTCCCAATTCTCTATTGCCCTAGATGCCTAGTAAACACCAAAATGCAAGTTTATGCTATTGGGGACAAAGTGCAAACACTATGGAAGAGCTACTATAATTCACCACGATCCCGTGTGTCCGTATTGAGAGAAAGTCGTGATCGAAGTCCCGTGATTTGAAATTAGTCCAGATTCACAAATATCAGCACATAATTTTTCAATCTTCATCAAAAAACACACATACTAGGATACTAAACCGTGGAAATTGAATAAACCAGAGAGGGAAAAGGCGTGAGAGAGATACGGGCAGTAGGACTTGGAAAAGATGACGATTCTGTGAGAAGAGATGGTTTTCTTCACAAACGCGGTTTCGGAAGAAGATGAAACAGCGGACAGCCCAGCCGCGATGAAGATGCAGAGTAGGATCAGCGATACGCTGCAGATGGATCTTCCGGCCATGGCTTCTCCTTTTTCCCTTCTTCAAACGATTGGGGTGTTCAGTGCGACCGGATCTGCGCGAGACGATCAGAGGAGAGGTCGTTCAAGTCCAACACAAGCTAGAAGATATTTTATTGTGAGTAAATTACACAAAATCACCCGAAAATGTTTGCTATTGAAGTAAGGTGTGATTTTTGAACAACGTTATAAGGAGTGATTTTTGCAGACTCCTCAGTATTAGGGCTAATTTCGTGAATTTTTAGTTTTTGTGAAAAAAATTAATAAATTATTTCTATCAAAGAAAATAGAAATACTATTCACTAGACTGGATTAATATGAGTCATTTATTTTGAAAACTCAAAGATCTCACGCAGTAAAAACACATAAATGAATCAAATCAACCATGAAAGCCATGGAATATCATACTCTCATTCACACCAGAGAAATACAGAAATGGAAATCAAGTCTGTTACAAGTGGTTTGCTCAACAACCTCACACGCGAGTTTTATAACAGAAAACTCTATTTACAATTTAAACCCAAACTTTACACTTTATTACACAAACCACCCATATATCTCATATCCCCCCTCAAGTTGGATTTGGGGGAGATTCACACAAACCCAACTTGAATGAGAGGAACTTGTGCTGAACTTCACCCAAGGGCTTAGTCAAAACATCTGCTAACTGCAACTGGGACTTGACATAAGCTGTCTTGATGAAACCTTCAGTCACTCTCTCCCTCACATAGTTACAATCAATCCTTAAATGCTTTGTTCTCTCATGAAAAACAAGATTAGAAGCTATATACTGAGCAACCTTATTATCACAGTGCATTTTTTTTTTTTTTTTGATAAGGAAAGAGATTAGGCTAGGCCTATTACAAACGAAAAGGCACTATCCTAGAGCATCCTTACGGATGAGGTCTCGAAGACCCAAATCTGAACAAATAGGCAGCGTCGATACACATCGGTAGGAGTTGGCAATAAAGTCCGCAGCTGCATTCGCTTCACGCGGGACATGTGAGATCGTCCAACATTGAAGTTTCCTCAGCAATCCAAGAATGTCTGTCCTTAACATTTCCACTTCCCATGGACAGCTCCAACTACCTTGCACCGCATTGATGACCTGCAGATTGTCACCTTCAATAATCAAACGGGGAATGCCACGGGCGATGGCCTCCAAGATCCCCTGTCGGAGTGCGAACGCCTCCGAGAACACCACGGAACGCTGTCCAATGAAACCTCCGTCATGCAGAATGGGTGTTCCAGCTTCATCCCTGAGAATAAAACCAAAAGTAGCCACCCCAGCAGAGTTAACAGCACCATCAAAGTTAAGTTTAATGTAGTTTTGTGGGGGTTTGGTCCATTTTGTAATTTTCTTCCTCTTGTGTCCTTTAAAGGTTCCTTTTCGATCTGGTAGATTAGCTTGTTTCCACTCTGCTCTCTGTTTTTTACTAAATTCGAACACAACTGCTGGTGTGATGTTTGTCTGGGCATCAGAATCAAAGGTGATTTTATTTCTAAATAACCAAATACTCCACCAGATTCCCACAAGGTCTTCAAATTCCTCATTCGTTGTCTTGGCTTTAATTTCTTCTATTATCTCTTTTGGTTTTTTATTATCTGGATTAATTCTTCCAATAATACTGGATACTTTGTTATTTACGGATTTGTTAAGCACTTGAGTAGCCGTCTGACATCCTATAAAGAGATGGAAATAATCTTCATAGGTGTTATTGCAGAAAGCACACCCTTGTGGGACTCCTATGTGATTTGCGGCAAGTCTTGTTTTGGTAGGTAGGCCATTACGACATATTTTCCATAGAAAGTTTTTTTGTTTTGGTGGTATGTTGAGTTTCCAAATCCATTCTAAATCTAGTGGTGTGCCTCCTTTATTCTTATGAATCCAATCAACTGTTGCTTGTGTCGAGAACCATCCATTCTTGCTTGGTTTCCAATATACTCTGTCTTGGACTGGTGTTTGCGGGATGATTGTATGGGAAATCAGATCCACTATTTCCGGTTCAAGGTACCTATTTAGTAAGGTGATGTTCCAAGTCTTATCTTCTTTTATGTATTTGCTTACTGTGTCCTCCATGTCGGGAGGAGTGGGGAGGTTCTCTCTCGGGGTTAGTATGTTATTACCAGTCCAGCAGTCTTTCCAAAACTTGATGGTTTTGCTATCTCCCACCTGCCAGTAAAGTCCGGCGAGGAATTGTTTATGTAAGCTAATAAGCTTTGACCATTGCCAGGAGGTGTTTGATTGTTTTTTATACATGAAGAAGTTTTGTTTTTTTATATATTTTTCCTTAACTATTTTAACCCATATATTTGATGGCTCAGCGACTATTTTCCATAGTAGTTTTAGCTGTAATGCTTGATTCATCTCATCAGCTTTTGTAATGCCCAGTCCACCTAATCTGGATGGTCTGCATATTGAGTTCCAACTAATTAGTGGTTTGTATCCGCTTTCTTTGTTCCAAAAGAAATTTTTATTTGTTTTATCCAGCTCTTTATGGATTGATTTTGGTGGGTAGAACGATTGCATCAAATAGTTTGGTTGTGCTGACAAATTTGCTTTGATTAGTGTTTTCCGACCTTCTTGTGATAAGGTATTTGCTTTCCATTTTGTGAGCTGGTTTTTGGTTTTGTTAGTTACATCAATAAACGTGTTTTTAGTAACACGTTCATTGATAATGGGACATCCCAGATATTTGTCAAGAGCAGTGGTGTTTGTGATGTGTAATGTTTGTTTGATTTGCGTTTTTGTGCTATTATTTATGTTTTTGGTCACTTGGAAGGCAGATTTATGGTAATTGACTTTTTGTCCTGATATTTCACAGAAGTCATCTATAATTTGTTTAATTTGTTGGCATGTATGGTTTTTTGTGTTTGCAAAAATGATGATGTCGTCTGCATATGCTAGGAAAGGGATTTTGGTTCCTCCTCTAGAGATTTGAATACCTATACCACTTTTAGGTGTGACACTTGCAACCTGAAGTTGTCTGGCGAGAACTTCAGCTGCAAGTATAAACAGGTATGGAGATAAGGGGTCACCTTGGCGTAACCCTTTATATGGTTTAAATTGGTCTGTTGGTCCGTTATTAATTAGGACTGAAAATGATACTGTTTGTATACATTCTTTGATCCAATTGATGAATTTTTGGTCAAATCCAAACTTTTCAAGTACATGGATTATAAAATCCCAACATATTCTATCATACGCTTTTTCCATGTCTAGTTTTATGGCCATCCAACCCCCTTGGCCTTTTTTGTTTCTGAAGGAATGAAATATTTCATGAACAATTAATGTATTGTCATGGATACTTCTGTTTTCGACAAAAGCAGCTTGCATCGGGTGTATTAGTTTCCCCATAACCAGTTTAAGTCTAGATGTAATTATTTTTGAAATTATTTTGTATATTGTGTTGCATAAGCTTATTGGTCTGTAGTGGTTTGTAGTGTTTGGGTTATCGCATTTTGGTAATAGAGTGATGAATGTATGGTTTATCTGTTTAAGCATTTTTCCGGAATGAAAGAAGCTTTTAACCGCTTTGATGACGTCTGGGCCTATAATGTGCCAATAATACCAAAATCATGCAACAAACCATCAATCCAAATCACCTCACTAGCTGTTGATGACATACTGCGATATTCAGACTCTGCAGATGACTTAGAAACTGTCTTCTGCTTCTTTGTTTTCCAAGAGACCAAATTATCTCCAAGAAATACACAATATGCACTCAAAGATCTAGCTGAAAACTTGCACGCAGCCTAGTCAGCATCACTATAGCTAGTGACTGTCAAATCTGAACTAGCACTATAGAAGAGGACCAAATTTAAGGTATGTTTAAGATACCTAATCACATGAAAAGCAGCCTGAAGATGTGGCTCACGAGGAGAATGAACAAACTGACTAAGATGCTGGACTGCATAAGAGACATCAGGTCTTGTAATATTCAAATATAGCAACCTCCCTACTAACTTCTTATAGACTTCAGGATCATTCAACAAAACACCATCTTCAGTGGACAAATCCAGACCTCTTGGTAAAGGAAATATAGCTTCCTTAGCATCCAATAAACCAGCATCTTTGATTATATCTAAAATGTACTTTCTTTGAGTAAGAATTGTACCTTTAGATGAATGTGCCACTTCAATCCCCAAGAAAAACCTGATCATTCCTAAGTCCTTAATAGTAAAAACCTGATCCAAACCTTGCTTAGTTTTCTGAATAAACTTTGTGTCATCCCCTGTAAGCAACAAATCATCCACATATACTAAAGCAATAGCATCTGAAAAAGCACTGAGTAATCCTGCTTAGACTGCACATAACCCATTTTCAACAAGAAAGAGGTGAGTTCAACATTCCACTGTCGAGATGCCTGCTTAAGACCATAAAGAGACCTCTTTAATCTGCACACTTGACCAGGAGAAGCCTTAGAGTAACCTAATGGAGGTTGCATATATACTTCTTCTTCCAAAAAACCATGCAAAAAAGCATTATTTATATCCAATTGATGAACATCCCAGTGCTTGATAGTTGCTAAAGCAATAAGAACTCTAACAGAAGCCAACTTTGCAATAGGAGAAAAAGTATACTTATAGTCTTTATCTTTGACTTGAGTATAACCTTTTGCAACCAATCTAGCCTTATATCTTTCAACAGACCCATCAGGCTTGAATTTAATTTTATAAACCCACTTTGACCCAATTGCCTTCTTACCATGAGGAAGTATTGTCAAGTCCCATGTCTGATTTCTTTCAAGAGCTTCAATATCTTTAGCCATAGCATCTTCCCAACACGCTTGCCCTTTAGCTTGATTATAAGTGCTAGGTTTTGCTGTAGCACAAACATTGCAAAAAGCTTGTGCAAAGTTTTCAGAAAATCTTGTCAAATCAAAAATCTTAGTAGCCTGAAAGGAACACACATAATCGTTCAGCTTTGTAGGGAGAGTCCTCTGCCTATTAGATTGCCTAACAACAGGAACAACAACAGGAAGTTGAGGAACCTCATGAAGCTCTTCAACAACTGGAGAAACAACAACTTGTTGATCATTAGTATACTCAGCAATATCTGAACTAGCATGAACATGCTCATGAAAAGAACTAGCATTAGTAGATGAATAAGAATGCACACTAGATTGCTCAATATCATCTGAAAAAGCTGGATTTACAAGAGGCAAACTCTGATCCTGTTTAGCTGAAGAAACAGACTCTGAATCTCTGAAAGGAAACTCTGATTCTTGAAAAACAACATCCCTTGCAACAAAGAAATACTCAGCCTGTAAATCATACAAACAATAGCCTTTCTGTCCAGATGAATACCCCATGAACACACACCTTCTAGACTTAGCTTCAAGTTTATCCTTAGTATGAGTACTAGGCTTGCCATAGCAAAGACAATCAAACACCTTCAGCCTGTCATAATCAGGATCTTTCTTGAATATCAAACTGTAAGGAACTTGCCAATGCAAAACAGAACTAGGAAGCACAGTAATAAGATGAACAGCTGTCAACACACACTCTCCCCAAAACTTCTTTGGCAAACCTACATGTAACCTCAAAGAACGAGCAGTCTCCAAAATATGTCTATGCTTTCTTTCAACACGTCCATTTTGTTGAGGATTACCAGCCACACTTCTCTGATGCACAATACCTCTTGTAGCAAAGAAATCCTGACAACCTTTTTGCATAAATTCTGTACCATTATCACTTCTGAAAACCTTCACCATCTTATCAAACTGAGTTTGCACATATGCCACAAAAGACATGATAATATCCTTAACCTGAGTCTTGTACTGAAAAAGATAAACTCAAGTATACCTTGAGCAATCATCAAGAACTGTCAAAAAATAAGAAGCACCAGAAGTAGAAGACTCTCTATATGGTCCCCAAACATCTAAATGAACAAGATCAAAAGGCTGTAAAGCCAAAGAATCACTTCTATTAAAGGATTCTTTACATTGTTTAGCCAACACACAACTTTCACAAAAGAAAGTGTCACTAGGTAGAGACAAATGCTGCAACTTACTCTTACAGCAATGTCCTAACCAACTATGCAACAGCATACTATCAGCCTTAGAAGAAACTTACTTATTTGCTAAAGGTAATACAAAAGTACTATTGTCTTTTGAAATAACTCCATTATCTTGAGCAACTGAAGTCTTCAACACAAACAATCCTCCAACTCGATCTCCTTGAAGAACCTTCTCCTTAGTGGTAAGGTCCTGAAACCATATGCCACTAGAATTCATCCAACCACATAAACCATGATCATCCATCAACTTTGTAACTGCCAACAAATTGTGTTGAAAGCCATCAATAAGAAGCACATCATGAATAACCAATCCCTTAGTAAGTCTGACAGAACCAGAAAATTCAACATTTTTAATACTACCATCTGGCAAAGCAACTCTAACAGACTTTTCTAAGATCTGTTTACTAACAAACAAGCTTGAATCAAAGATCATGTGATCTGTAGCCCCTGTATCTATAATCCACAAACCACTATTGAGAGATGAGCAAGCTGTCATAGCAGAAACACTAGCAAAAGCTTCAAAAACAGTACCTGAATACTTAGAAGAACTTGATTCCTGTTCTTTATTCGCAAAATGAGCCGAGCTGGATGAACCCTTACCAGAGCCAGAACTGAACTCTTGCCTTTAAACATCTTAGCCATCTCTTGACACATAGCTGCAACCACTTTATAGGATCAAAATTGACATCCTGAGAATCCTCTAACCCATCAAAAGGTGTATCTGCACTAACTTCAACATTATTAGCCCTCCTATCTCTCCTATCATTGAACTTCCCGTTGTCAGGATACCCTATCAACTTGTAACATCTTTCTTTTGTATGCCCTCTCTCAAAACAATGATCACACTTCCTCTCAAACTTGCCATCATTCCTACCAAATCGATCTCTCCTTCTATAACCATCTTTCTGAACAAAACTGTCTTTCCCAGACAAACCCCTCTTCTGTAATTCTTCTTTGCTAAGAAAAAACTTGTCAAACTGTTGTTGATCTCTCCCAGACATACTATTAACAGATAAAGCAGTACCATCATGCCTCACATTCAAAGAATTAGACACAGACTTTTGTTTCTCAGCTTGCTGAACCAAGGCAAAAGCACGATGAATATTGGGCAAAGGATCCATAGCAATAATACTTCGTCTAATACTGTCAAATTCATCATTTAAACCCATCGGAAAATCCATCAACTTATCATTATCTTCTTGTTCCTGCTTTCTTGAACGATACTCACAAGCACATTTGGACCAAATTCCACAATCACAATCAATTACAGCCCTTACACTCTTCAATTCCTCCCACAACTTCTTAATTCGACTAAAATACTCTCCAACAGATAAAGATCCTTGCTTAAAAGTAGCTAAGGTTCTTTTCAACTGATACAACAAAGGACCATTGGTCTGTCTAAAACGCTCAACCAATTCCTCCCACAATTGAAAAGCTGAATCAACATAGATGAGTGTTTCAGAAGTCTTACCTTCCATTGAGTTCAAAAGCCAACAACGAACCATATGATCTGCACGCACCCACCGAGCACATTCTTGCGTTCCCAGAGGTGGTCGTCTACAAGATCCATCAATAAAACCTGTCTTGATCTTTGCTCCCAAGGCCAATTTCACATTCTGACTCCAGCTCAAGAAATTCGTTCCATCAAACTTCTGTGGAACCAACTATGCACCTGGCTGATCGGAATTCGAAAGTGCAAGAGGATCGTTAGAGGCCATGCCTTGATTACGATCTCTGCACTCTCGCTCCAACCTCAAAGAAATTCTCTCCGAACGAATTCTTACCTCCTCTGAAATTCGTTGCTCCTCATCATTCTCCACCGATACAGAATCACGATTGCGAACCCTAGATGGCGAAGTAGCCATTCTTGATGATAAAAAAAAGCAGAAATTGCGCAGAACACTCGCGAGAGAAACTTGAGCTTTTCGAATAGCTCTGATACCATGAAAACTCAAAGATCTCACGTAGTAAAAACACAGAAATGAATCAAATCAACCATAAAAGCCATGGAAGATCATACTCTCATTCACACCAGATAAATACAGAAATGGAAATCAAGTCTGTTACAAGTGGTTTGCTCAACAACCTCACATGCGAGTTTTATAACAGAAAACTCTATTTATAATTTAAACCCAAACTTTACACTTTATTACACAAACCACCCATATATCTCATAGATTTCGCCAAAAAAAAATATGAGTCATTCATTTGATCCATCCATAGGTTATAACAACTCTACATTTAATAGTTAACACCTTATGAATACTATTCACTAGAACTTTAGGAAAATAGTATCATTGTAAAAGTATCACCCCTGGTCCTTTTTGTATGGTCTCTCTTATGGTTCCTTCTTTTTTGATGGGTGGAACACAAATAAAAAATACAAAATAGACTACTATCTTCAAAAAAATATAAGAACAAAATCTACTTTAACCGATCAAAATGAATAGACCACAAATGGACCATACAAAAGGGACCAGAAGATCCTTTGTGATATAAAAGGGTCATTAAAAAGTCATAAAAGATATGAAATTTTATTTGCCAAAATATAGGGGTAAAGTTGTGTATTACTCCGTAAGATAGATTATAAATAAATAAACATTAACATGTGGACAACTACCTAATTATGGGCTTGTTCGCAGAGTCCGATATTATCTACAATGATTTGTTACACCATACACATAAATTATTTTTTATGATGAGTATACAAACAAGACACATAAATGACATGCAACAATGAGAGAACAAGTTGGCCCCTTTCAATCTACATACATTATTGGGTGATTGTCTTGAATCTACTTTTCAAAATGATATAGGTTGTAACGAGAGATCGAATGAGAACAATAAACAAGAAAGACAAACAGATTTACGTGATTCGGTAACGATGTGTGATTCAGATTCAAGGTACATTAACAAACTAGTATAAAGCCCGTACCGTGTACGGGTAATGTAAATATAAATCCGACTTAATTAATCAAATCATTGTTCGTGATTTTCAAACTTGAGATTATTTTTGATTGAGAGTTGATACTTGGAATTAGTCATTTTCCTAATAAAAATGATAGTAAATACTGTAGTATAATAGACTTTCGGATGTGTGACCTTAATTATATTAAAAGTTGATTGCATGCAAACAATGTGAAGTGTACAAAACATTTGCTTTACTTAGTTGAGTAAACCCTTGTTCGGATGCCTGACCTTGATTATGTTAAAATAGTGTGAGGCTAATATGGCACATCCAAAAGAAACAACCTAATATACTGGATCTTGATTCTACCTAAATATATATATGGGATTACTATTAAAAATTTACTTTATTTGATTTCGATTGGGATAATTCTTGGTAAGAGATAATTCATCATTTTTGGTAATTTTTAAGCATTGTTTTATGGGACAAGATTATATGAGATTCTAACTGCCTAATTTATAATTATAGAAACATTTTTGGGACAATTCATATTTTAAAAGTATTTTTTTATTCAGCCTAGGTTACATGACATTAATAGCATTTTTTTATTCAGTGTTGATGAGGTGGCGCAATTTTTTACACAGACATTGGTTCTGCTTTATACTGTATTATAGTAGATACTACTACCGAACAAGAAATGTATGTCCAAAAAAGTTACATAACAAATTTATACTACTACCCGAACAAGAAATGCATGTATGTCCAAAAAAGTTACATAAGAAATTTACTCCAACAGTCGGGTATATTATTCTTCCTTGCAATCTTCAATTGCGTGATCATCGACAATCTTCTCGCATTCTCAAACTTTCCCTTGTCCTGTCAACACAAGACCATTCACATTATTAGATCTATCATTGATAAGAATGCACAAACAGATTACAAGCCAAGTGCAACAGTCTAAGGCTCGAGCAATGCAAATGTTGTTTTATGAGCTTATTATTAGAAAAGACTCCTGTTTGGTTGATTGGGCCAAATTCAAAGCCCAGAATGATATACAAGATAGAGCATTGAGGTAAAATACATCTTATAAAAAAAAATACATCTTATAAAATGTAAAGATTTCTGCTTCAAAATTTAAGACATACAGTATCATATATTTCTAAACATAATTCATACATGTCATCTCTTAGAATATTCATAACCTTAAATGAAAACAAGCACTCCACAAAGCTCCTAATACTTGGTTTCAATTCATATATATATGATGATACACACACAACCAATGCAATTATGCAGGCACAACAAGTTGACAACCATTTCATCTAATCTCTATTGTAGATAGGTATCACTGCGCTGCTGACCATTTGACTGATTTCTTGAATCCAGACAAGATCTTCAACGCATCCTCCATTGATGGCCTGTCAAGTGGTCTGCTACGCGTACATAGCAAGGCGACTTCCAGTACAAGTTTCATCTCCGCTTCCGCGTTCTTATTGGTTCCATTAACATCTGTTGCCTGATTCTCTCTCTTAACTTCTTCAGCAACAACCTCCAATGGCTCATTCAGGATACTCTTTCCGCCTTTTGTTGTTCTTCCGTTCATCAGGATCTCTACGACGCATTCTCCAAAGTTGTACACATCCGCATATAATGCTTCTTTTATGACGACGTTCACTTCGTCTGTCACATGAGAGATTCATGCAAATTATGACAATAATTTTTTAAACCAAGAACATTTACAATGGTTTTTCTAGTCTGTAAGAGTCCAGATTTAGAAAAGACTCTCTGGATAGGGTTTATCTTTTCAAATAAAGTATATGGATTCTCATATATATCCTATGAAATCGAGTGCACAACATAATTCAAATGCAGGAATCAACTTTGGTCATACCTGTTTGACCAGTCTTTGACATTGATTTGAGCTGTGAGAGAAACTTGAAACCGAATTCGGACACTTGTGGCTCCATGCTTTCATCAAAAACTATGCTACTAGTCCTAAAATCCCCATGTGGGATTGCAGGGTAGCATTCGTGGTGAAGGAACCAGAGTCCCCTGGCAATACCAACAATGATCTTGTATTTAAACGGCCAGTCTCTCTTCACTGAGATCTTCTCAGTCAAATTCCCATTTGGAGAGTAGTCATAAAGAAGATACGCCAGGTGCTTATTATAGCAACAGCCTAGTAATCTTGTAAGATTCTTGTGCCTTGCATTACCCATTTGGGATATGAATCCCAACATCTCCTTTGTACTTCCCTGCACGTCCCACTCGACCTTCTTCACCAAGACTGTTATTCCTGTTGGTAGAACAGCTTTGTAAACTGGACCACACTCTGTGGAGTCAAAGCTTTTCAATATGTCAGCAGGTGTAAACTGTGGAAGACCATAGAATGAGACCATTTTCCACTGTCCGTTTCTCCTGCCTCTTTGGAAGTAGAATAGCCCAGAAACAGCAACAGCAATGAAAACTACAACCAATGCACACAGCATCAAAATCCATGTGAATTCAGTCTGGACTTCCTTTGAGTGAGAACAAGACTGCAATGGCAACCCACATAGGTTGGGATTTCCCACAAAAGCACTTGTTGGCATTGAGCTGAACATCTTGCCTTGAGGGATTGAGCCAGAGATATCATTGAATGAAACGTTTAGGAGCGCCAAAGTGGAAGATTGGCTCAGATTTCTTGGTATCACACCACTCAGATAGTTATGTGAAAGATCAATTCTCTCCAGGGACTGGCAGTTTGAGATACCATCTGGGATTACACCGGTTATACGGTTTGACTGCAGCTCAATGACTGAAACGGATTTGCAGGATTGGAAAGACGGAAGATCACCAGCAATGTTACAGCCAGAGGCAGAGAAATTATGAAGATTTGGCAGGGACCATGTTTCAAGGGGGACAAAGCCTCCAAGATTTGGATTATGAGACACATTGAAGTACTCTAGCTTGGAGGAATTGGATATATATGCAGGAATTCCACCTGTCAAGTTGTTCTTTGACAAGTCTACATATGATAGACCCGGGAGACTAGCAAATTCAAGTGGGATGTGTCCTGATAGCAAATTATCTTCCAAGCGAAGACGAACAAGAGAAGAGCATTTGGAGAGTGAAGGAGGAATCTCACCAGAGAAATTGTTGGAGAAGATGATGATCTTGGATAGCATTCCACCAGCACATATGTCAGGAGGAATGCTTCCATTGAAGTTGTTGGTTGAAACATCAATCAACTCGAGCTTTGAGCTTCTCCCTAGGCTCTGTGGTAAAGACCCACTGAAGAAGTTGTTCCAAAGAACAAGACTTTTCAACTTGGGCAGCTCAGCAATGGCCTGAGGGACAATTCCCTCCATGTCATTGTAAAAAAGGCTCAGCAAGCTGAGATTTTTCAGGTGTGAAAACCCATCTGGGATTGGCCCAGAAATATGGTTATCCGAAAGATCCAAACTTTCAAGGGAAACAAGGTTTTTGAACTCTTTCGGGATGGACCCCTCAAGCTGGTTTCTGAAGAGGAAAAGGGATTCTAGTTTTGTTAAATTCCCAAGTTGATGAGGAATTGGACCAAAGAGACCAGCACCAGCAATATCCAGATACTGAATTGCACTCATATTACCCAATTGCCATGGAATACCTCCAGTGTAGGAGTTGTAGCCAATTTCCATGTGGGTTAAGGTTTGAAGCCTTCCAAGCTCAGGTGGGATTTTACCACTGAGAGAATTACCAGCCAAATGGATGAACTCTAGGCTTTTGAAAGAGCCATACTCTGGAGGGATTGGCCCAGTGAAGTAACTTCCAGCCAAATTGAGGAATTTTAGGGTTTCAATCTGTGAAAGCTCAGGAGGCAGGGGACCAGAAAAGCTGTTGCTGAAGGCATCAAGAACAGCAAGTGAGTTAGACCCAGAAGAAGTCCCACTTGGGAAATGCCCAGAGAAGTTGTTCCTGCTTATGTCTAGGGTTTTTAGCTTTGTGAGGTTGAAGATCTCAACAGGAAGAGACCCAGAAAAGGAGTTAAAACTGAGGTTGAGGTTTACGAGGTCAACGAAGACATGAAAGTGGAGGGCAGAAATTGGACCTGAAAGTACTCTCCTTGAGAGGTCCAAGGCTACAACCATGGTGGAATTTGAGTTGCAAGACACTCCAGACCAAGAACAAGCTTCAATCTTGAAAGATGAAGAAGAAGCTTCTTCCCTTTTTGTGGGGGGCAATGACCAATCTTCTAAGCTGTTTGTACTGTCTTTAAGGCTAGACTTGAAGCTCATGAGAGCTTCTGAAAACACATCTGACCCGTTCACTAATGTGGAGGACAAGAGAGGAAGAAGAAGAAGGTTCAGCCAAATCCATAGAGGAATCTCCATTTCTCTGTTTGGGAGTGTGAGAGGAGGACGGAAGAAGAAGGTTTATTTAATTTGAAGTGGGTGGGAGCAGTAAAAAGAGAGAGAACTCCATTTTATCTACCTTTGTACTGTACAAACAAACTGTAGTCTTAAACTAGTAACAAAGCTGGGTAATTTGTACTTAAATGATTAACATGACTCATGATTGGCAAATAGGGTGGGCAAAAGATAAACCTTCAACGGGCGACTATGATGCTATAATGCTGTTCTAGCATAGTTTTCACTTGTAAGTGAATTACTATGCACAATCAAATCATATTACAGCTAGGGTTCAATGCAAACAGTAGTTTCTACACCTATTGTTAAGAAAGATTAGTGCTTTAGGAGAACACTAGTGTCATTTTTATTCTTTTAAGGTTGGATTGGACTGCAAATACATGCAGAAGAGATGAACCATAATTGTTGTTCTTGTTGATGATGGAGAATAGAATCAAAATTTAAGTACTTTTGAGAGCAGGCTGGGGACCATATCTGCATATTTTTCACTGAATAGTTGATTTTGGATTAATGGAGTCATGGAGTGTAGTGCCCAAGATGGTGAAAAGCAAAATATTAATGGAGGTGTGGAACAGAAAACCTTCTTTTTCTTTTTCCTATTATACAATTCTTGCATCGTGGGAATCCAATTAATCATGGTTTCTACTTTACTTTCCAATACGTATGAGACAATTGCAGCTGGAGTGCTGAAATCAAGTAAAAAACCATGATATTGGTTCCATGATTTTTTACTTTGAAGATTCGCTTACTGATTTTTTCTATGTTAAAACTGATCATGGTCAATGAGTTTTTATACGTGGAACTCGTTGATTTTGGTGAAAACCGCTTGACCTTATAAGCAATTCGTTAATTACGTATACTGTATAGGATTAGTATATGTAAAATATTACGAGTGTAATAATAGTGGTAGCAAATTAAGTTGAAGAATGGGGCCATTGTTATGGGATTGGGTTTGGAGATTGGGAATCAAATCATTCAAAAAAGTCTCTGTCCTCGGGAAAGTTGCATGGAGGATTACTTTGCTTTATACTCAATTTGTCTTTGTCTTCACTGAACTGGCCGCATAGAAGGGGAAGTTTGCATGAGAATTTGTATATTTTGATTTCTTTACTTTGCTGGGCCCATACGCTTTAAGGGCCCGTTTGGTATCCAACGCCGGAAATGGAAACGGAATGAAATGTAATGGAAATGAACCTAGTCCAATTATGAGTCACTATATATTAATTGAAAAAAATATTTTAATTTCAAACTTTGAAATTTGTGTATCTAGAGAAGGGGATGAAGGGAATGATTGAGGTGTTTTGTTACCCCACCCTTAGATTAGGGAATGATTGAGGTGCCACAAGGGTACCGCAAGACCTCATTGCGGTAGTTTTTGAATGAAAATTGAGGTGACTCATCATGTATCATGATGCTAATGTGGACTAGGTTCGTTTCCATTCCATTCCATTCCGTTTCCATTTTCGCCGTTGGATACCAAACGGGCCCTAAAAATGAATCAACAAGGGTTCCGGATTGACCGAAAAAATGCATTTAAATATCTATATATCTATACTGTCTATAGTATAAAGTGGGGACAAAGTCTTTACAAAACATTGCGCTATATGTCATATCTTTATTAAAATAATCAACCGGGCCCTTACTTATATAAAAAAACATTAATCACAATAGAAAAATAAATATATATGATTTGATAATTTTGAGAAACATATAGGAAGATATCTATAGAAAGATATAACACCTAGGAAGATCTATTATCTATAAGAAGATCTATCTAATATATACATATATGTATACTATTATTTAATAAAACATGATCTTTATTGTTAAAAAATATATATAGATATAGTCTAATTATTTATTTTTTAAAATTCGGACTTTTTTAAAATTATATAAAAAAAACTCATAATTGTATTTTTCGATTTTATCTTAATCTTTATTGAGTAATAATATTTACTAAATCATATTTATATTAAATTGAGTTTATAATCACATTACCCGTACATGGTACGGAGGTTAAACTAGTTAATATGATTAGAATTATGATATCTTTTTTTGATAAAAAAAATCATTATATTTTATTAATCTATAGACATATTAATTAAATAACAATTTAGTTATTTTTTTTTTTTTATAAAAATAGTAGATTTTTTTCAATGACACTTGCAAAAACGATATTCATACACTGAAATTCATGATTAATCGTTTCAAATATCGTAATAAATTGGTTGATAATAGCCTATTGGATTGTTCGGGTGAAAGTGGTACATGTTTGGAGATTAACGCTTAGACCATCTATGATGGTAATTTTTTAACCAAGTTTCTTATTCTACGGTTTACACACTCTTTTTCTTCCACTTAAAGCATAACATACACATTCATAACATTTGGTAGATTTCTTATTTACTTTTTAAATGGTCCCCACTATATTGTAGAATTATGTGAGAAAAAATATAAAAAAGAAAACATATGAAGAGAGTGGGGATATATTGTGACATTTTTTGGGAAATAGGCTAGAATAGTGAGTGACAATATTGAAGGGAAATGCTCCCTTTTCTAAACCCTAATTCCTTGTGCACCGCCTCCCTCTTTTGCTCCTCCTTGGTCCTCGGCCTACAAAGGCATGGCTCTCACAGTCCCTTTGTTGTTCTTCTTCCCTTACTACTCTACCTACCACGCGTGTGAGTTCTTCCTCCGGTCTCTCTGTTTGGCGCCCTTGCTGGCTCCCTGGATTGAGGTGCCGGGTTGTGATCTTGCCTAGCCCCCCCTTTGGATCCTCGCCGTCTCCGTCTTGGAGTTGCTGGGGTTCCATGAACCTTCAGCACTCTATCTCGCATCTGCTGCTCAAGGTAAGTCTCTCTTACTCTTGGTCCCTCTATGGACCCTTGGTTGTGCGTTGATGCAATGTGGTTGTGTGTTATCCCTGCTCTTTTCCTGGCTTCTGGGTCATTGTTGGTGTTCTTCCCTTCAGTCTCTCCTTTGCTCCCTTAATTTCTATTTCCTGTTGCGTTTGATGCTTGGTCCTCCTGTTGCTTTGCGGGATCTGCTCCCCTTTGTGTTGGATGTCTCTTTGCTTTATCCTTCTGATTTGACTAGCTCTCCTTCCTTGTTTGTGTGATTTTCCTTTTGCTGCGATGTGTGTTGTAGCTTAATTTCTTCCTTGGTTGTTGACTTGGTGGTGCTCTTGTGTGCTTTTGATATTCGCTTGTGCCTGATTTTTGGGCGTTTTAGGTTTTGCCCAGTTTCGTTGGGTTACTCCCCTTTTCTCCTTGCTCCTTGTGCTCCTTTTAGAGTTTACATTCTGCTTCGCTTTACTACTTGTTACACCTTTGGTTTCCTTTGCTCCTGGCTGTGCTCTTGGGTTTTTACTGTGTTGCAGGGTTGCTGGTGGTTGTCTTTGGTCTCTGGTCCAGGTCCTATCAGTTTCTGGTGGCTCTTGTGCTGGGACTTTTTTGGACTTTGCCCCTCTCTGAGGTGCCCTTCCCATGGTATTATCTCTATTCCTTGTACTAGTCACACTTTACCTTTTGCTCCAGATCCCATACTCAATCCTTGCTTGAGTGATTCCCCTCATTCTTGTAGGTTTGTACTGTGGGTCGTTTGGATCATAAGGATCTCCCCAACTTACTATGACCAATTTTTCGCCCAGACAATGAAATTTCCATCTACAACATCACCAGAACTATCTGCTCATCAATTTTCTCCATGTTATTCCAACATTATGCTGAGGTACTCAATCAAATTACTAGTTATATCTACTCCCATGGCTATCATTTTGTATACCACCCAAATTAATTTCACCTTCTGCCTTCAGAATCAGCTCATTAAGAAGCTTGGTTTCCATCTGCAGATTCCTACAATTATCTACAAACTGAACTGTACCTCTTGTAATGTGCAAAGCTTTTATTTCAGACAACATGAATTTCCATTAGCTTGGTATGATGATCTCAATCAACCCTTCTATTACTTTTTTAAGCAAAATCAATCACTCTCCTTTCATAATTATGGTCTTTTAGTGGAGTACTCCCTACTGTCCAATTTCTATTATTTATGGTTGCAGGTCTGGGTGTCTCTCCATCTGGGTTGTCAGTTCATTCTTTCTTGTTCAAACTCAGTGGGTAAGGAATATGCTTCTACTCTTCCTCCAAAACTTATCATCCTAGATTATCCCACTTTGGGGTTTTGCCTCTATAGGGTTGTGTTAGTACATCCTTGCAGTTTGGTGGAGCCTCAATTTGGGTTATCCAGGTTGATTGCAAATTGGTTTGAATCACCATCTGATATGAAACTTCCCCCTACCAACTATTATGAAACCTGGTATGACAACTACAATCACATTACCTCCATCTCCTTTGATAACAAGAATGAAATTTCTCATAGCAGAGTAAATCTAGTGCAAATCATTGTGAATCCACAACATACCTTAAAGTCACATAATGAAACATGGGTGTCCTTGGTTCTCCAAGGGTACTCTTTGAGACTTATTAATCAAATCTACCACCTTTCTATATCCATCACAGTGTATCTTCACCAATTTTTGCAACATCTATTTCTGGATAACTGCCAAACTCTGTATTATGAAACCACACTCCTCAATCCATTTCATCTTAGCATGTTTTACATTATATATAACAGATTCACCCTAAATCACACAGATATTCACAACCTATTTTCCATTTACTTCATTTTAATTTATATCACCATTTGATGTGATCGTGCCCGGGCTTCTCACCCACACGCCTCTCGGCGCCGGTGCCCCATCTTGGCACTCGGCCCCGCACGCCGACGCCTCATCTTGGCACCCAGCCTCGCGCTCCAGTGCCTCACCTAGGCACCCGGTTCTCCGCGCCGGTGCCCCATCCGGGCACCCATGTGGGCCGCACCCCAGGGCTCTTAAAGTGAAGACAAGCCCATTAGAGGTTTTTATTTGCCTTCAAGTGATCAGCCCGAGAGCAAGTCCCACTAGGCCCGCAGCCCGCTTGGAAGAAGGCCATTCAAAGCCCAATTGGGAGGTTGCTTGGCGCCCACTCTTCTCCACTTCCTTTTGAAGCTTGGCGCCCACTCTTCTCCACCTCCTCTTGAAGCTTTGCACCCACTCTTCTCCACCTCCTCAAGTTAGCTTGACCGCCAAGTATGAGCTTGCCTTCCACTCCAAGTAACAAGCCGCCATCAATTACTGCCTTGGAGGCCAAGTCAAGCGCCCCATTTTTGCCCTATATAAAGGGATGCATTTCTTCATTTTTAGATAGATTGAGATTAAGCTTGAACCTTGAATTGAGAGACTTTTTGTCCCATTCTAGGTTTTGAGCTTTCCCGGCTTGTGGGACACAAGCCGTCGGGCTCTCGTGAGACTCGAGGGCCGGATGGCGGGCTATGGTTCGTGAGACTCGAACCTTGGCCTAGCCATTCTTAATTTTCAAACACAACCATGGTTTTCGGGCGACTGAAGGCTCGGAGGGTGGCTTGGCTCGTGAGACTCGAGCCTCGCCTCCCCTCCTTAGGCGTCCTAGCTTGGATTATTCCGAGCAAGGCTCCTACCTATCCTTAGGGCCACTTGGGTTGTTAGGGTTCGGTTCCGCACCCCTTGTATCCCTTACTCGATCCCTCTCGGTGAGTGGACCGAAGTGAGGGCTCGACTACTTATCCCTTATCAATACAAAGATCCCACAAAAGATTTTGTTAGCCATAAAATCCCACATGTTCCAAAGTGTCCCATTGTTGTTCAAATTCGCAAGCTTGGCAAGAGATCTCATCGAAGCCGAATTCAAGAAGCAACAATGAACTCCCTCGAACCAGAATCGAGTCCGATCCTAAGGCGAATCACATCATCTGGTATCAGAGCCTTTCGAGGCGAGTTCTTTAAGTTTGGGTATATAAATTGCTTAATCATGATTGCTTTCATATATTGTTGGGACGCTATCAAGGACGCTTGCGTACTTGTTAGTGTACCACACAACTGTCCCTTAGTTTTGATATGACAAACTCACTTTGATTCTAATAAAATTGTCCAAGTGTTCAAGAACGCCAGTGACAAAAGGACAACAAGTGTGTATGGGCGTCCCCTAGGCTTAGGGACGCTAGCTAACAGGAAGTAAGGATCAGCTAGAGACTACTTGAGCAAGGACGGAGTCCCAAGCAAGTAGGAACGCAAGAAAGGAGTCCTTATTCTCTAGGCGACAGGATGACATCACTCGACAACATTTGATCATCTAAGGACACGTGGAAATCGATCCTGTAGCGGAGTCCAACACTACGTGGCGGACGATCCTGTTGCAGAGTTCATCAACACGTGGCGGCTGATCCTGTAGCGGAGTTCATCATACACAGCTGGATACAGGAAGCATCCTCATCACCGCTATCATACGTGGAGGAAGATCTTGTAGCCACGTCCACCAAGGGCATGATCGTCCTAGAGAAATGACGCCCTTCCCCAAGTCCTATAAATACCCCAAGGCATTTATTGTGACGTTAACGCTTTCAGAGAATATTCAGAGAGAATCAGGAGAAAGCGGCTCACTCAAGAACACGAAGAACTAGCTCAAGAACAGTGCTAAGACTTGTGCTAGATCGAGTGAGAATTGTAACCAAAACACAAAACTGTTTGTACTCAGAAAAACACAAAAAGAGAAAGAGAGTCCTACGAAGTACTGTAGGACGTAGTGATAGAGTCCTTTAATAGATTGAACTCGCTTAAGTTGTAGGCTTAGAGGAGTCCTTTACTAGTGGACTTAGGGAAAAGCTAAGTACCAGAGAACTGTAAAGACTCGCCAGTACAACTGTAAGGACGTTCAATATAAAGGAAAACCTATTCAAAAATCCTCCAAGGAGGTAGAGGTTTACACTCAAGGACTACTTGGTCTTGAGTGGTTCCTCTATAATTCACTGCGTTCATCTTTACTTGTTTAGTATTTTATTCCGCTTCATTACTCAAGGACGCCCCTACTCCTCGTAGGGACGCCTGACCAAAGGACGCCTTTACCAAAGTAAAGGACGTCCCTCAGTACTAACGATCCAACAATTGGTATCAGAGCAGGCGCTCTAGATTCTTACTGAGTTGCAGGTAAAAGATGGACATGGAACCTATTGGAATCTCTTTTGTGAAGCCTCCGCGCCTGACGGACGGAAACTTCAACCGCTGGAAGATTAGATTTGAAAACTTCGTTAGGAGTCAGAACTTTCAATGCTGGAGAGTGATCATGAAAGGTGACCTTACCGTTTTGAAGCTCTTGTCACCAAGATGAGGAACTTGGGTATTCCAGAAGCTGAAATTTCAATGAGGAACAGAGTTCAAGTGGTCATTGATGGACTAACAGGAAAGTGGAACTTTGATAGAACCACGTTCAAGGAATATACAGCTAACAAGACACTAGATATGGAAGAGATCTACGGGAAGCTGAGAGGATATGAAGCAAGGAGGGACTCCGATTTAGCTGAGCTAGCACGGAATCCACAGACAGATCTAGCCTTGATGACATCAACACCAGAGTACGCTGAGTATCTTCGTCGTCAACAAAAACTTGCTTTGATGGTGGAAGCCAACAAAAATGAGAACTGTGAGAAAATGCGCGTTCAAGCGTTAAGGGAGAAAGAAAGGAAGACTAAAGAACAGCTAGATGAAGAAGATGAAATTGCTCTTATTCACAGAGCTCTCCGTTCTTATGGCAAAAGGAACAAACATTTCAACAAACACAAGATGCCCAAGAAAGAAAGTCCCGAGTACACAGAGGCAGAGATGAAAGAACTTACTTGTTACAAATGTAACAAGAAAGACACTTTGCTAAAAAATGTACGACGGGAATGTCCTCAAAGGTAATAAAGACAAAGGCCCTCATTGGAGCGTTCGCATCTGCATGGGATAATGCTAGTTCTTCTGATGATGATGAAGAACCCGATGAACAAGCGGCATACATAGCTCTTGAGGACGCCTCTGATAATGAACAAGTAGCATACATGGCTATGGAGGACGTCACAATTGTTGAGGAGGACGCTCCGAAATCTGAAAATGAGGTAACCCGTGAGTCTATGATGAGGTCTTTAGAAAATTGTTCTAAGTCCAAGCTTATTAAACTCATTGGTAAAATCATGGAAGAAAGTGTGGTCATGCAACATAGAATGGATGAACTTGAACTTGAAAACGAAAATATTGTGGTTGAATGTAAAAACTGTAGTTCCATGACCATTCAACTAGAGTCCTCATGTGAAGAAACTAAGTCCCTAAAAACTGAAGTTATGTGTCTTAAACTTGAGAACGCTAAGCTTAGGGAAGAAGTAAAAGTGTTGGGCAAGAGTCCCATAGTTGAAGAAGTTAGACCAATGGTCTTTGTCCTAGCTAAGAGAGGTCTAGGTTGTGAATCTGACACTAAGAACTCTCTACCTAGCGACTTTGAGGCAAGCAAAACTTCAGAACTTGAACTTGAAAGGGAGAAAACCAAAAACCTTCTTGAAAGAATTAGAGTCCTAGAGAGTGGAGAGATAGGTAAAGAGGACTACTACACTAACTCCACCAGTCATAGGATCTACAAGAAAATTGCTAAAGGGGAAGGTTCTAAAGTTTGTAATCCTCAAAGGATGAAAGAGAACAAAATCCAACGTCCCAACAAGAAGTACTACCTTGGTACTTACTATAGGACGTGTTGGTACTGTGGACAAGGAGATCACTTCAAATATGATTGCTTAAAACTCAAGGATGACATTGAAAGTGGAAAAGCTGCTAGGACTAACATTGAAAATGATAAGTCCGTCCCTAAGGCTAATCCTAGGTGTTCTAGACGCTCTAGGAACTCTTTCCGAAAGCATGCTATTTCAAATGATGTGAATATAAATGACTACATGCCAGAACCAGAGTTCTATTTCTGTAACGAACCAGGTAAGGAACACCTTGCCTGGGTCACCAAACACTAACTTTGTTTAGGCAGGTGGAAGTGAGGGGACGCCCGTGGATCATTGATAGTGGCGCCTCAAATCATATGACAGGAAGCCAGATCCATCTCACTTCTATCCAAAGCAATGCCACGGGAGGAACTGTCTCGTTTGGCAACAAGGGCAAGGGGAAAGATCAAAGGGACGGAAACTACCATTCTCAATTCGTCCATCAAAGCAACAAATCTCAGTCTTGTTGAAGGACTTGGCTTCAATCTTCTTAGCGTCTCCCAAATGTGTGATCAAGGTGAAAATCTAGTCACATTTGACTCAAAGGAGTGCCTCGTCATCAACAAGAAATCAAACAAAGTTGTTCTCAAAGGAGTACGCCAGAACAATGTCAACATCTTCAACCAGAAGTTCAAGCCTAAGGCAGAACTGTGCCTATCCGCTTCAAAGGAGGAAGCTGACCTCTGGCATCGCCGCCTTGGCCATGCTGGACCAAGCACAATCCTCAAACTACACCAAAGAAATCTTGTGAAAGGATTTCCCCGAATTGATCCTGAGAAAGTTGATCAATGCGAAGCCTGTATCAAAGGGAAGCTAACACGAACGTCCTTCAAATCCAAGAACGAAGTCAGTACAAAGAAGCCTTTGGAACTCCTCTATATGGATCTTTGTGGACCAATGAGGACGTTGAGCTACGGTGGAAAGAGGTACATTTACATTCTTATAGATGATTTTTCTCGATTCACTTGGGTTCTTTTCTTAGTGTCAAAAGCAGATTGTTTCAATGCGTTCAAAGTCTTCATCAAACAAGTGGAAGTTGCCCTTGAGACGCCTCTCAAAGCCATAAGATCAGACCATGGGACGGAGTTCCAGAACTCAGAGTTCCTGACCTACTGTGATCAACATGGTGTCTCGCACAACTTCTCAGCTCCAAGGACTCCTCAACAAAATGGAGTTGTGGAAAGAAAGAACAGGACGTTGGAGGATATGGCAAGAACTATGCTCTTGGCAAATAGCGTCCCCAAGTACTTCTGGGCGGAAGCTATTGCTACAGCATGCTACATCATCAATCGTGCCATGATCCGTCCTTTGCTGAAGAAGACGTCCTATGAGTTGTTGAATGGAAGGAAGCCTCGCATTGATTATCTCAGAGTTTTTGGGTGCAAGTGTTTCGTCCACAACAATGATAAAGAAAAACTTGGAAAGTTTGATGCAAGAAGCGATGAAGCCATATTCCTTGGGTACTCTCTCACCAGCAAAGCATATAGAGTCTTCAACAAAAGGACTCTAAAGCTTGAGGAGAGTATTCATGTTGTGTTCAAGGAGAGTTCTTCTCACAAAGAAAAACCAAGTAAGAAAGAACGCTCTTCTTCACAACAGCAGGACGACTCTGAAGACGAAGTTGAAGATTGGTCCTCTGGAAAATACTATGTTTCTAAGGACGCTACTCCAAATCCTGAATAAGTCTCAGTGGACGCTCCTAGTGTTGTTCAGGGAGTTCCCTCTCGTAGTGAATCCCCAGTTCAACAAGATGTGGCTGAATCAAGTCAACAAAGCGAGCAACGACAAGGTGTGAACGCTCTCTCTAAGGGGGAACACACTAAAGACGATGCTCAAAGTGATAGTGATGATTCTGATGGAGACATTGATCCAAGATTTGCTCAATTGTTTCAAAGGGAGTCCCGCTTCTCTAGGGACCATCCAACTTCGCAAATTGTCTCAGATCCTTCTCAAGGAGTTCAAACAAGGTCAGCTGCAAGCAAGTCCCAGAGTGCAAAGTTAGCCTTCTGTGCGTTCAATGCCTTTGTCTCTATGGTGGAACCAAAGAATATCAAGGAAGAACTCCAGGACGCTGACTAGATTCAAGCGATGCAAGAAGAACTTAATCAGTTTGAAAGGAACAAAGTTTGGACCCTCGTCCCTCGTCCCAAAGGCAAAAATATCATAGGGACGCGCTGGGTGTTCAGAAACAAGCTTGATGAAAGTGGACGTGTGTCTAGAAACAAGGCAAGACTAGTGGCCCAAGGATTCAAGCAAGAGGAAGGCATAGACTATGATGAAACCTTTGCTCCTGTTGCTAGAATTGAGGCCGTTCGTCTTCTTATTGCTTTTGCCGCCCACAAAGGATTCAAGTTATTTCAGATGGACGTCAAGACTGCCTTTCTCAATGGAAAACTGAAGGAGGAAGTGTATGTTGCTCAGCCGCCTGGCTTCGAGGACGCCTCTCACCCAGATCATGTGTACTACTTAGACAAAGCTCTCTATGGACTCAAGCAAGCCCCTCGTGCATGGTACGACAAGTTTGCGTCCTTTCTTTTGTCTCATGGGTACACAAGAGGTTCAATTGATAAAACTTTATTCATTAAGAAAGTTCACAAGGATATTTTAATTTCCCAAGTCTATGTTGATGATATAGTCTTTGGTAGTACTAACATGAAACTTGTAGATGAGTTCAAGTCCTTAATGAGTAGTGAATTTGAGATGTCCCTCATTGGAGAACTCAATTTCTTCCTGGGGCTTCAAATCAACCAACTCAAGGAAGGGACGCGCATTCATCAACAAAAATATGTCCGTGAGATGCTTGAGAAGTACGGGATGAACACGTACAAGCCCGTTGCAACCCCTTGTTCTACCAACTCGCGTCTTAACGCTGATGAAAAGGGAAAGGACGAGCTTTACAGAGGAATGATTGGCTCTTTGCTCTACTTGACCGCAAGTCGTCCCGATATCATGTTTGCCGTTTGCTTGTGTGCACGCTTCCAGGCGAATCCAAAGGAGTCCCACATGCACGAAGTCAAGAGGATCTTTCGCTACCTCAAAGGACGCGACGATCTTTGTCTTTGGTACCCTAGGAAGACGTCCTTCAAACTTGTTGGCTACTCGGACGCTGATTATGCTGGTCATGTGATTGATAGAAAAAGCACTTCAGGAATGGCACAGTTCCTTGGTTCATGCCTAGTATCTTGGGGATCTAAGAAACAGAACTCTTTGGCGCTTTCAACTGCGGAAGCCGAGTACGTTGCTGCTGCCTCGTGCTGTTCACAAGTCATCTGGATCAAATATCAACTTGAGGACTACGGTATCAATCTTGAAACTATTCCCATTTGTTGTGATAACACTAGTGCTATTGAATTTTCTAAGAATCCTGTTTTTCATTCACGCACAAAGCATATTCATATAAGGCATCATTTCTTGCGTGATAATGTTGAACTAGGACTTATTAGTATGGAGCATGTAAGAACTGAAGACCAAATAGCTGATATTTTCACTAAGGCGCTTGATAGACGTCCCTATGAGCATCTAAGGTTGCTCTTGGGGATGATAACTTTTAAGTAGCAAGTCCCGTTCTACTATTCCCTCAATGATTGGCTATGTTTTGTAGATTCTAAGTGTTTAAGGACTGTTATGCATTGAATTCATATTTGCAAGGACGCTAGTCTAAAACTTCATGTGTTTGCTACTTTGGAACGCCATTCAAATTTTCTCTATTTGTCTTGAAAAGAGTATCCCTGATCACCCAACCCTCATTATAAGCCGAAATGATGGGAACTCTAAGCTTACCCTAGCCGAGAACTCTACAAAAGCATCCTATGAGCTTCATATTTTTCTTTTACGGGACGTACTTGCTTTGTTCTCAAATGGTTCGCAAGGTGATCATAAGGACGGTTGAATTGGTTAATGGTTTGCTTGAAGAGGTAAATTTTTGCTAAGTATGAAAGGACGCTCAGTGTTTGTAAGAGAGGACGCCAGTTCAGTTTTGAGAAGAAGTTGAAGAGTCAGAAATTTGAACTTTTGAAAGTGTGAACAGTGACCGTTGTAATTGCTCAAATCTTAAGGGGGAAGTTTTGCCACGTGTCGCACAGTAAATTAGTGTTAATTACAGTTTGTGCCACCACTTCCTCTATATAATGCTGCAACTGTCGCTCTCAGAATTTATTACTCTCAACCACTTCCCTGCTCTCAAATTTGCTCTGACCTCTATCTAGCATTCCGGCAACTTTCTCTCTCTAAAAGTTCATCTGAAAATGTCTCAAAGTCTAGTGAACGTGGCCGGATCTAAAAGTTCATTCCTTTTCCCCCTAAACCTCATTCTTCACCTCTTAACCTTGCCAACTTCCCATCCGCCCCGGCCCATATCTCACCGCCAAAGGACCCCGAGACTCCAAAGTCCCGTCGTCCCTCTTCAGAAAGCGGTCCAGAAGAAGCTGAGAGCGTTCAACTCTTGAGCACACCTTTCGCCGCCGCAAAGCTGGTGAAAAGCCTAAGGTGTTGCTAGCCAAGGACGCTCCAGAGCCCGAGCACATCTCCTCCTCCTCCTCTAGCTCATCTGAGAGCCAAAGAGGAACGCCTGCCGGTGAGTCCTCCCCATTCATTGACGTTGTTGGGGACTCCAATGACGAGGCGGAAGGAGTCGAGAATGCTCCTGCGGCAAAAGAGGCCGAAAGAGTTGAAGTACTTGAGGACGCTGGCGAGCACCAGGTCGCTCAAAAGAACGCCGAGCCTACTCTATCTGAAGAGCTCGAGCGTGATGCTTAAGAAGTCCCACCCTACAATCAATCCCTTCCCATTCTCAATCCCCTCCCAACTTCACAAGAAAACCCCTCCCCTCAAATCCAAACAGAAATCCAAGTCCCTGCGGACGCTGAGTCCTCAAATGTCAACCAAACAGAGGTTCATGACGCAGATGAGACGTCCCAAAGAAGAGCTCCTTCTGAATCAAAACACGCCACAACTGGTGGCAATGAAGCAAATGAACCAAGGCACAGAGGACGCTCCCTCCAAGGATGCTGCTGAGAGTGAGTCCGAGGATGCTGAGGATGAGTCTGATGATGATGATGATGAGGACTCAGAGTCACCAAAAGGCAAGAGAAAGCGCAAGCCTGATGGTGCGCCCGTCAAAGTTCTCAGCCCCTTGATCTACTCCGAAGAATGGCTCTCATCCTTCGAAGATGACAAAGTTCAGGAGTTCCTTGAGCTTCTAAGGTTTCAAGGTTGGTTGAACGTTGGGCCTGTGCCTACAGAAGTTGACAAAGAGCAGATCAAAGCGTTCTACAGGAACCTGCGCTACAAGTCTAAGGACGGCTCTCTACACTTCAAGATAGATGATGAGAAAGCATCTGTCACTGAACGCCAAGTCCGTGCCTTCATGGGACTGAACACACAAAAGCCGCCGTCCAACGCAATAAGCTCCCTCCCGGAAAGTGGCTTTGAGACAACTGATGAAGAACTGCCTGTGCTTAAAAGAGTGTTCCAGGGTAAAACTCCTTATGGACTTGACAGAGTGGCTCATGTGTTGAGCAAAGTTGGCGCCATTGCACATTACTTCATTTGTCGCGCCGTCCTTCCCAGGCAAGAGAAGCGTTCTATCGTTCAAACTCATGATCTCATTTTGATTGACGCTCTTCTCGACCGCCGTCCCATAAATCTTGCCAGAATTGCTATGCAACATATGGCTAAGTGTGGGAGGAAGCGACATGCTTTGCCATACCCCGGACTAGTCAAGTTAATCCTCAAGGCCCAGAACGCTTATGATGAAAGTACTCCCTCTGAGGAACTTGGTCTGAACTGGAACCCTAAGAAGGGACTTGTTGAAATAAGGCACAACGAGGAACTGCCCTCCATCAAGAAGTAGTTGGAAGCGGAAGCTGAGGAAGCTAGGAAACAGGATGAGCAAGAACGCCTAGCCGCTGAAGCTGAACAGGAACGTCTCTCCTCCATGCATCAAGAGACCGCTTTTGAGGACGAGCCCGCAGTTAATCTTGAAGCTCTTGATCAGTTCATGAGGGCGTCTTCTCCTCCTGCTTCTCTACCTTACATGGACGCTCCCTCCTCAAGTTCTGGACCAGTGCCTCGTTCTGCACCAGCTCATCTTGAACAGCATCCTCCTGCAGAACTCATGGGTGCTATCATGGACAATCAGTGTCTTATCTTCTCGGCTCTCAAGGACTTGTCCTCGGCATTCACTAAGTCGGCAGAACTTCATGAATAGCTTCTCAAGTTCTATCAAGACCAAAGCCGTCCTCAGTGATCGCCGTCCTCAACCCCTTTAATCCCTCAATTATCTTGCTCTTGCTTCTTTTTGTTGAAAAACTCTTGATCCTTTATGATCGTTGCTTTGTAATGACTCTATTCTACTTCCGTTTGAATGGCTATTACATTGTTTTGCTTGCATTATGTCTGTTTAAGCGTTCCACTACATATAGTTATGTTTTTATGCTAACGTACTTATCACTTGTTATCCTTTTCGATGATGCCAAAAGGGGGAAGTGTAGTTTTGCAGAGATGCGCTACAAAATTAGTTATCTAGAATAAGCAAGTGTTAAGGGGGAACTATTAAGTGAAAGGTCTAAGGAACGCTATGCTAGAATAAACTAGAGGACGTCTAGAAAATTCTAGGACACTTTTGTCTCCTTAAAATCCAAAAGTTAAAGAATCAAAGATTGAAAACTTGCGCTTACGGAAATTTTTCTAAGTGTTAGAGGACGCTTCTAAGTTTTCATGCATGCTAAGTTCCAATGCCAAAACTGTTTTGCTGAAGAGTTTGTCATCATCAAAAAGGGGGAAATTGTTGGGACGCTATCAAGGACGCTTGCGTACTTGTTAGTGTACCACACAACCGTCCCTTAGTTTTGATATGACAAACTCACTTTGATTCTAATAAAATTGTCCAAGTGTTCAGGAACGCCAGTGACAAAAGTACAACAAGTGTGTATGGGCGTCCCCTAGGCTTAGGGACGCTAGCAAACAGGAAGGACCAGCTAGAGACTACTTGAGCAAGGACGGAGTCCCAAGCAAGTAGGAACGCAAGAAAGGAGTCCTTATTCTCTAGCCGACAGGATGACATCACTCGACAACATTTGATCATCTAAGGACACGTGGAAATCGATCTTGTAGCGGAGTCCAACACTACGTGGCGGACGATCCTGTTGCAGAGTTCATCAACACGTGGCGGACGATCCTGTAGCGGAGTTCATCATACACAGCTGGATAACGGAAGCTTCCTCATCACCGCCATCATACGTGGAGGAAGATCCTGTAGCCACGTCCACCAAGGGCATGATCGTCCCAGAGAAATGACGCCCTTCCCCAAGTCCTATAAATACCCCAAGGCATTTATTGTGACGTTAACGCTTTCAGAGAATATTCAGAGAGAATCAGGAGAAAGCGGCTCACTCAAGAACACGAAGAACTAGCTCAAGAACTCAAGAACAGTGCTAAGACTTGTGCTAGATCGAGTGAGAATTGTAACCAAAACACAAAACTGTTTGTACTCAGAAAAACACAAAAAGAGAAAGAGAGTCCTACGAAGTACTGTAGGACGTAGGGATAGAGTCCTTTAATAGATTGAACTCGCTTAAGTTGTAGGCTTAGAGGAGTCCTTTACTAGTGGACTTAGGGAAAAGCTAAGTACCAGAGAACTGTAAAGACTCGCCAGTACAACTGTAAGGACGTTCAATATAAAGGAAAAGCTATTAAAAAATCCTCCAAGGAGGTAGACGTTTACACTCAAGGACTACTTGGTCTTGAGTGGTTCCTCTATAATTCACTGTGTTCATCTTTACTTGTTTAGTATTTTTATTCCGCTGCATTACTCAAGGACGCCCCTACTCCTCGTAGGGACGCCTGACCAAAGGACGCCTTTACCAAAGTAAAGGACGTCCCTCAGTACTAACGATCCAACATATATGCTCAAAGTTTCTAAACCAATTTTTGGCCAAGACGATAACCAAACCATCTTTAATCTTACCTTGACTCCTTTTGGCGTGGCTAAACTCAAGTGGGAAAAGATTTTCTGAGCCCTAATTCTTGCCCATCCTTAACCTGTGGTTCTTAAAGAATTTTTTTTTGGCGCCCAACGTCGTGATACAAAAAAAAAACGTTGAAAACCTCAGAAAAGTGTCGTGTTAGTGAGGGGAAAACTACAAGTTCTACATCCTTTACCCCCCCCCCCCCACAATCCTCCTAAAAACACCTAGCTTTCAACCTATCCTACACGAAAATTGGTGTAAAGGAGGATGGGAAAAGCTAGTTTAATGGCGTAATCTTGGTGCTTGGAAGCCAAGGCACGTCCCTTACCTTTATCACATTAAACCGCCAGCTTGCAAGCCAAGGAATCCATTAGGCTCATGAGTTATCTACCTCGTCATTAAACAAGACTTAGTGTGCAATCCAAGGAGTGGAAATTGATTGTGGGCTGGAAGGTTCGAACCTATCTTGCGCCAGCCTTGATCATTTATCCCCTAGCCTCGTCCCGAAAGAGCCAAACCTTAAATGAGCAATGAAAGTTTTTTGTGATTAGTAATTTTATATATTCATATGCTTGAAGTTGTATGAAATGAATTGGAATGTGCATTTGACGAGTGTCACGAAATGTGAGGCTCGAATCGATGTGTGGAACTTGTTGGCTCGCAAGCACCAAACCGAGAAAGAAAGGGGTCGGAAATTTTCAAAAAAAAATGGCACTCGAGCTTGGATGCAAGCTCGGTCTAACCCCACCCAAGGAGAAGAGAGCCACAAAAAAAACAAAAAAAAAGAGAGAGAGAGAAAAAAAAAAGAGAGAGAAAAGAAACGAGGGCACACACTCAAAGCTTCGGGTTGTCCTTACCCATGGAGAATTCTTACAAGTAAACATTGTGTGTGTTCGTTATTTTTAAGGCAAAAACAAAAAAAACGCCTCACTACCTCAACTTCTTTGCATTCATAATGGCCTACGAGATGTAACTTGCCATGAAGGTTTCCATGAGCAAGGGAGTGACTGGCCCTCGCCTTGTGTGTGGCATGCCCCCGAGAAAGAAGATCATTGACATCTCGAGTGATCATGAGGTCGAGAACCATCACAAGGAAGCAAGTAAGCTGAGTGTGAACCAAGTCCATGGCTCGAGCCACGAAGAAGAAAGTGACGCCAGTTTTAGTGAGAAGAGTGACCCTAGCATCAACGAAGAGGGTGACTTAAGTTCAGGCGACGAATCAAGTGATAGCAACTCGAGCTCAAGCAAAGAGTCCGCTGAAGAAGAGGATGAAGACGTGTACATTATGAATGATGTGGTATCCATGGGTGGTCTCACCGAATCCGAGGCGTTTTCTTTGTGGTCTTGGCACCTGAGGAGGTGGCGCCTTCTCTCAACCGCGGGCCGGCGCGTCTAAGCCACCTCGCCACCGCCACCCCCATGCACTACCCTAAGGATTCGTGGAAGAATCCTCTTCAAGGGGGGGTGGATGATGTGATCGTGCCCGGGCTTCTCACCCACACGTCTCTCGGCGCCGGTGCCCCATCTTGGCACTCGGCCCCGCACGCCGACGCCTCATCTTGGCACCCAGCCCCGCACTCCGGTGCCTCACCTAGGCACCCGGTTCTCCGCGCCGGTGCCCCATCCGGGCACCCATGTGGGCCGCGCCCCAGGGCTCTTAAAGTGAAGACAAGCCCATTAGAGGTTTTTATTTGCCTTCAAGTGATCAGCCTGAGAGCAAGTCCCACTAGGCCCGAAGCCCGCTTGGAAGAAGGCCATTCAAAGCCCAATTGGGAGGTTGCTTGGCGCCCACTCTTCTCCACTTCCTCTTGAAGCTTGGCGCCCACTCTTCTCCACCTCCTCTTGAAGCTTTGCGCCCACTCTTCTCCACCTCCTCAAGTTAGCTTGGCCGCCAAGTATGAGCTTGCCTTCCACTCCAAGTAACAAGCCGCCATCAATTACCGCCTTGGAGGCCAAGTCAAGCGCCCCATTTTTGCCCTATATAAAGGGATGCATTTCTTCATTTTTAGATAGATTGAGATTAAGCTTGAACATTGAATTGAGAGACTTTTTGTCCCGTTTTAGGTTTTGAGCTTTCCCGGCTTGTGGGACACAAGCCGTAGGGTTCTCGTGAGACTCGAGGGCCGGATGGCGGGCTATGGTTCGTGAGACTCGAACCTTGGCCTAGCCATTCTTAATTTTCAAACACAACCATGGTTTTCGGGCGACCGAAGGCTCGGAGGGTGGCTTGGCTCGTGAGACTCGAGCCTCGCCTCCCCTCCTTAGGCGTCCTAGCTTGGATTATTCCGAGCAAGGCGCCTACCTATCCTTAGGGCCACTTGGGTTGTTAGGGTTTGGTTCCGCACCCCTTGTATCCCTTAGTCGATCCCTCTCGGTGAGTGGACCGAAGTGAGGGCTCGACTACTTATCCCTTATCAATATAAAGATCCCACAAAAGAGTTTGTTAGCCATAAAATCCCACATGTTCCAAAGTGTCCCATTTTTGTTCAAATTCGCAACCTTGGCAAGAGATTTCATCGAAGCCGAATTCAAGAAGCAACAACGAACTCCCTCGAACCAAAATCGAGTCCGGTCCTAAGGCAAATCACATCACCATTTACCAAAGTTGTATTTACACAATCAAATTTAAAGTTATCAGTTCTAATGATTTTATTTGTACAAATTCTCCAAGGCTTTATTTTGGAAATTTGTTTATGCTTTATCATAAACCAATCTATATCACATTATTACCTAACAAATACTACTTGAAATGGATCATTCAATCAAGTGTTTGCTCAATTTTTTCAACTAGCTTTTATCATGGCTGTAAATCTTTAAGTATGCCACCACTATCTACCAATTACATTTTATGTGTTTCAAAGTCTGTCCAACATTACTTTTGCAATAATGGCATTTTCCAGGTTTCACAAAATTTTCAAAATATACACCATTATCATTATTTGTCTTATGGCTTCTCTCAAACTAAGCAAGTGATCATTTGTTTGTTCATCTTGTTACTAGTGATCAATTCCCTTAAATTGAGACATGTCAACAGTCAAGGTACTTTATACTTATTTTATGCTTTGTTGCTGAACCTTAACTGTAAAACTTCCTCTACTCAAGTTCCTTGTATCTCTTTTCTACTAGGGTTCACTAAATTCATCCTTTCCTTTATCTGGAAAATAACCTTTTATTTAATCAAATCTCAACCACAAATTCAACTCAAATTTAATTACCATCACCTCATGGTTTGCAACTTCTGTATTTTTACCATGTGCTTTGATCATTACTTACTCCATAGTCATTTAATTCTTCTGCTTGTAACTCCCCTTTTTTTAGGCGGCTTACAAATAATCATTACCTGGAACTCAACTGCATTTAATGAACTATTCCTTTTACTGTACCAATTTCACTGTTCAAACTTGATGAAGTACAACATTAACTCTACTCACACTCAGATTCTCTATCCTAATTTAGCCTCCTCTGTCTGCAAAATTACTGTATATTGTCTTTGCATGAAGCTTGCTATTATTTTAATATACTACCTCGAGTACAACTTAAGTGCTTCTTCTGCATTAAATTCACCTCCACCTCCTGCTAGCCTTCTACTTCTATTTAAACAACTTCAGCAGTCTCAACAATTCATTCACAGCTCTTCTATAAGTCAGTTCTCATCTACTCCAAAAATGTCTGAGAATATTTCCTTCCAGGATGCCTTAGTTAACTTTTCTTCCAGTCACCCTATCCTTACTACCATGGATACTGACTTGAGTGATATCCCAATACATCTTCCAAATGTTGATCCAACTATTATCCCTCCACTCCAAATAGCCAGTCCAAATACTCCTCTTAATGCAAGTGAGGTTCTTTCTCATCACTCTGATGAGTCTCATGAGCATGCCCCTGAGATGATCTTTGTCCCAAACAACAACATATTGCAACCTGAAGCCTTCCCTGATGGTTTGCCTCTACCTAACCCAATTGCTATTCCTTCTGTTAAGAAGTACCTTTATGAGTGATGAACTTTACCCTTCTTCTCAAAATGGTGGAGGACCTAATCCCAACTCACCTCATCAATGGAAAGATGAAGGAGGTCTGGAAAGACTCTGTCAATGGTGAAGTCCAATTCCAAGAGTTTGCTAATTTCTGGCTGCTTTTTAAATTCTCAAATAAGCAAACTAGAGATCTAGTTTGGAGTAAGCGCCCTTATCTTGTGCATGGCAAGTTAGTGGCACTTATTCCCTTCTATCCAGATTTCAATCCAACTACTGATGAAGTGATGAAAGTTGATATTTGGGTGAGAATCCCTTCACTCCCTTACTATCTTTATAATCCATCTGCCCTTGATCTTATCCTTAGGGATAATCTAGTAGGTAGCCTTATCAGGGTTGATGAGGTCTCAAATGCATGAAACAAAATGAAGTTCTGTAGAATTTTGGTCAACATTGATGTCACCTCCCCCCTAAAAGGCTGTGTCAAAATCCTAACCCATGACAACTCTACTCTTACCCTCAAAGTCTTTTATGAGTCAGTTTCCAGAGGGTGTGGATGTTGTGGGGATCCTTCTCATGGCTTTGAGGAGTGTCCTCTTAACAATATTCAGCCTAGGAGACTCAGGTTAACCATCAATCAAAATGATGAGAAGCTATACCTCATAAACCAAACAAATCTTCGACTTCATGGAAACATGGCTGCTAGACCTGCTGTCCCTAAGAGACAAACTGGCCCAACCTTTGTGCGCACAAATGTTGTTACTCCCATGCTTGTTGCCCAAATGCTCAGCTCTACTGTAAACACTCAGCCAATGCCTCTCCAAAGTGTCATCACCACCATCCAGCCACCAACTGAGGTTCTCCCACCCTACAATCCTATAAACACTCTTGAAATGTACTCCAACTTTGATCCAACTATGTTTAATGATCCTATGATGCTCACCCAAGCTAGAGAGCATGTGGCCTATGCTCTTTCAAATCTTACTTCACCCTTGTCTGAGACAATAATCATCCCTCCGTTCCTCTGTACCTCACCATTGGTCTCTGTTGGGTGTGGTGGTAGCTCTTCTGCTGCCCCAATCCCTCAGCTGACATTCCAGGGCTTGGCTGGTATGGACCAAGGGGCTCAGTCCTCTAATTCTCAACTGCGTCACCAAATGAATGCTGTGGACCTAAGAAGCTCTGATGACACCTCTACTGAATCCTCCAAGAGGAAGGACAATGTCCTTGCTCTTGAATCTGTGGATGTCTCAACTATCACCAAAAAACCAAAGAAGACCAAGGGGAAGACCAAAGCTGTTTAGATGAACTGTCTTTCTAAGTTTAATGTACTTTATTTTATCCAAACCTGTTTGCAAGTTATGTTTAGCCAAGTCTGTAAAATAACTACTTATGACTGTATGGCCTTATATTATCCCTCCAGCTGGGTTATTTGGCTCTTGCATGAGCCTGTTTTTGTCTGTTTTTGGACCCAGCTGTTAGATCACTATGTAATCCCTCTGTGTACCTGCTTGGAACTTCCTTATGAAGCAGAATGTATAATATCTACCTATGTTGTTTCCCCTTCAAACTTTTGGCTAAAAACTAATGTGATGCTAAATAATATCAATTGCACTTATCAAGGTTTTAACAATCTTAGAACATACTATCACAACTTATCTTTTCAGCATTTATAGCTCTCTGTAGCATTTTGTTTCAGCATTAATAGTTACATTGCATTTACAAACTGTGCCTTGCCATTTTTATGCAGGATTCTCCCATCAGATTATGTTTGCTGCAACTCTTTTGCTCTGGATACTATCATCTATGTCTGGGAAAAGGTGGTTGTGGACTTCTCTGTGGGAGGCTCTCAACTTGAATTGCTTGTTTCTGGTCTAATGGCACAGCTCTTTCATACTGTATTGACCCATGTTGATTTTTTGGGCATTTGGTTTCCTGTTTGTAGTTGCTGCTTGTCAACTAAAACACCACTTAATTTGAAATTATTTGCCTCTTTCGTCCTACTCTCGGTCATTCAAATTAGTTATGTAATCAAGATAAATGATATCTTACTTAACATGTGTACACAGATTGGTTTGAGCTATGATAAGATCATCTCTGTTAATGTTGCAATTTTCTACTTTGGTTGTGTTCTGTACACAAGCCATCTAAATGCTACAAAATGAATATTATTTTAGGGCACTTGAACGAAACCCATTCTTACCAGGTGAGATCTTAATCGTAAAAGGAAAGGGGACAAATTTTTACGTTTAAGTTTTGTGTTAGATATATTGATACCTCACCCTGTCCATCCACTTGCTTTTTATTTGTCGAGATTTTTGTGGGAAAGCAGAATAAGCACTTGAATGAGATGGAAGGCTTTCTGCGTTCAGTCAATCTACGCAGTAAAGCCCGCGGTAGCAACAGAAATCTCCTCCAATATTTCAAACTTGCTGAACTTTCCTAAATTACCAAATGCATTTTTACATAAATGTACTAAGGTTTTTATACTATATGAATACAAATTACGAATTGTTCTAGTCCTTAGTTTCAAGGTCTCTACTCTTTTATTTGACAATGTTAAATTCAGTTTCTTAAATTCATTAATTATGAATTTAATAAAGTACAGGTGGTGGCATAATGTTTTGTGTCCCATTATTGCATATTGTACTTTCGAAAAATTCATTACCACATTATATGACCGATCGTCTCAAAACACGTTATTATGACTTGTACTTATTGGAATAAGCGGGGGTGAGGAGGGTTAATTTTTGAGATGAAATTGCCTTCCTCCGAAAACTACACAAATTACAAATCCTTTGCTTAGTTGAGACCAAAACGGATGTTCATCCATCTGACGCGCTTATTAAGAAAATTGGATTCCAACCGTGTATCTCCTCTCCATCGATTGGTTCGAAAGGGGGTATTGCCCTGTTTATTTACCAAAATAATTTTACCAAATCCTGCTCACTAGTGCTCAGTACCACTAATGTTATTATAATGAAAGTTAACGATCCCCTTTACCCGTACCTACTAATTTTTATTTACGCTCTAGCCAGAGAAGAAAACAAAACCCAGTTTTGGTGTTGGCTTGAACAGACGATTCTGGGATTCCAACTTCCGTTTCTATTAATAGGCGATTTGAATGAAATCTATTGCAATGAGGATAAATTGGGAGGCACCTTGACTCTTCCAAACAGGTTTAATCGCCTACGAAACTTTATGAATAATCAAGGACTTATTAACACCAATTTTTCAGGGTTCCCTTTTACTTGGAGGAAAAGTACAACGTCTACGGATAATACTTTGAGCGTCTTGATCGGGTTCTTATTCACCATGATTTAACGACTGTCTTTCCAAAAATACAAGTTCATCATCACCCATTTACCACTTCTGATCACTGCCTAATCTCATTTAACTTAAATACAAAACTTAAATTTATTAAATACCCTTTTCGATTTAAAAATGCTTGGACCACTAATCCTGCCTACACTAAGCTGGTTGAAAATTTTTGGAAATATAAACTTACGGGTTCTTATATGTTTAAAATAGCTATGAAAATGCAACTTTTGAAAAAATACTCCAAATCTTGGGCAAAACAGCATGTCAACAACAATTTTGAACAATTGAAAATTTCTGAACAACAGCTTCTTCGCTTGCAAAATGAGCTTCTGCTTCATCCTAGGGATGTAGTCATAATAACTAAATTACAACAACATCTTAATAAATATAATACCTTAATGGACTTTCACCATAAGTATTGGCAGCAGCGAGCTAAAACAACTCACCTTGTCAACGTCGATAAAAATACAAAATATTTCCAGACAATCTCAAAAATTAGAAGATTCAAACAAAATATCTCCTCTTTTCAAACCCATGATGGTATTCTTATAAACGACAGTTCGTCGATAACTACAAACATTACGGCTGAATTAGCTTCTAGATTTCAAAGCTCGACCACGATGCCCATTGATCCCGATGATTTAGATATAATCCCATCATTTGTAAGCTCCTTAGACAACATTTCCCTAGCTAAAGCACCCAATCCAGCAGAAATAAAGGCTTTTGTCCTTGACCAAGCTTCTAACAAAACCCCAGGCCCGGACGGGTTCATAGCTGAATTTTTTCAGCACTATTGGCCTTTTGTTGGGCAGTCAGTCATTCGTGTTGTATCTGCTTTCTTCCACTCAGGCTCAATGTTAACTGCGGCAAACAAAAATTTCATAACATTAATCCCAAAAATTGATAATCCCGTATCAATAAATCATTTCCGTCTTATTAGTCTGTGTAATACCATTTATAAAATTATTACTAAATTACTTTCAAATAGAATACAACATATCCTTCCCACTATTATTCACCCTCTACAAAGTGCCTTTGTCAAAGGTCGTCTAATTCAAGATAATATCCTAATAGCTCATGAAATCTTCCACTCTTTCCATAAAAAGAAAAAGGGTCGTGTTGTTTGGATGGCTATTAAACTTGATCTTGAAAAAGCATATGACAAAATCAGTTGGGTTTTTATCCGACTTGTTCTGCAAAAATTCGGCTTTCATCCTAAATGGATCCAACTTGTTATGACATGTATTACCTCCTCTTCCTTGTCAATCCTTGTTAATAACGAGCCTGGTCCGGAATTTCTTCCGCGCTGTGGCATTCGTCAAGGAGACCCTATGGCCCCTTTCTTTTTTGTCCTCTACACGGAATATCTTTCTAGAACCCTACAAAATGACTCTTCTTCTGCTTCCAATCATGTTGGCATCCAACTAACGAAAAATGGAACGAAAATTCCATTTCTAAGTTTTGCAGATGACACAATAATTTTTGCAAATGCAACTGTTCACAATATGGTTTTTGTTAAGAATGTTCTTAGTAAATTCACAGCTATTTCTGGCTTGGCTATTAACTATCATAAAAGCTCAATCCAAACATCAGCTAATATATCTAAACCCTTTGCGGATGCTCTCGCCAACATTATAAATATCCAGGTCACCACCTCCATGGAAAAATACCTTGGAATCCCCATTCTCAAAGGACGGGTTCAAAACTCCATGTTTAACGACACGATATCTAACCTTAAAAAACAACTTACTCAATGGAAAGCTAACTCTATCTCACAGGTTGGACGGGTGGTTCTTATCCAGTCTTGCCTTCTAAGTAAAGTCAACTACCTAATGCAGAGTTTTATGCTACCTCAAGGTATCCTTAAACAGATTGACAGTGTCAGTGAAGCCTTCTTTTGGAATAAATATATTCCAAATCATCATCCGCTAATCAGATGGGAAAAAAATTTGCACCCCAAAACAGGAGGGAGGTTTGGGTCTCCGCTCAGCTGAAAACATTAACCTATCTTTACAGATGAAACTTCTTTGGAAATTAGTGACATAGCCAAATAATGTTTGGGTTCAAGTCATTTCTGAAAAGTATTTGCGGAACGAATCCATTTTTGACTATTGCAAAAACAACTGCTCCTGGCAGTTTGGACGACTTCTCAACATTCGTGATTCCTTTTCTAAAGGTCTTCAGTAGTTGGTTGGAAATGGTACCAATATTAACTTCTGGAAAGATCCTTGGGTTCCTGATACGGACTTATTATCCTTTCTAGACTTAGCTGATCCTCAACTCAAAGTTTCGAACTTCATTCTTCCGAATCGTACGTGGGATCTTGGATCCCTTCAACAATATCTCCCGTTGCATCTTGTTCAAATTATAGCTTTAATTCGAATTCCAGCTACAAATCAAGATGATCGCCTCATCTGGCTTCCTTCTGCGGATGGGGAGTTTTCTGTCCAATCTACTTCGTCAATTATTACCTCTTCAAACTCTTCCATGACAAATGACTGCTCCTAGATCTGGAAATCTAAACTTCCCCCTAAAATAAAAAACTTTCTCTGGAAGGCATCTTCGGATTGCCTCCCTACCACAGAGCGGATTAATAGATTTCATAACTCGGTGCCAAACCTTTGCTCCCTGTGCGAACTTCAAAATGAAAATCTTAATCATCTTTTTTTCGAATGCCCCTTCACGATAACTATGATTAACAAGCTAGGAAAGCTTTTAAAACATGATTTCAATCTTTCAATAGGAGATACTTTAAAATGGAATATTCAGAATACGATATCAAACACAAAGTTCGACACACAACTATGTTTTCTTTGGTGGTATACCTGGAGCCATAGAAATGCAAAAAATTTTGACCCTGCAAGAATCAACCCTAAAAAACTACCGTTCCAACAAGCCTTTTCAAGTTCGCTTGAATGGGAAAGTATAACCAACCCCGTCAGGAAAATTTACAACAAGGGACCTAAAAGGAAAAATAAACCATCTTGGAAAAAACCACCCTCAAACTGGTCTAAACTAAATTTTGACGCATCTAAATTAAATAATGGTACTACCCATGCAGGCTTTATTCTACGGAATTTCGGTGGCTCTATTGAGTCACTTGGCCGTACAAGACTTCCTGACATGTCAATAGTGCAGGCTGAAGCATCTGCACTGTTACACGCCCTCCTAAATATTAACCGTAACCAAATACAAAACTTGATTATTGAAGGTGATAACTTAACTGTGATTAATTCTTTAAAAAGAGTTTGGAAAGTTCCTTGGGAAATTCTATCAATTATTACAGACATTAGAAATACTATCTCGACTATCCCTTGTGTTTTATTTGTTCATTGTTTTAGGGAATCTAACGCTGCTGCTGATTTCCTTGCAAGAAGACCTATCAGCCTTCAAAATCAAAGTGCAGCCATTCAACTCTCCTCTTCTTTTCATTCCGCTTCTAATTTGTTTGTAACTCAGTCAAGGTGTTTGTTGAGTCAACAACCCTTGCTGTTTGATTTTTTAAAGATCGTCCGTCGTGATGATTTAGGCTATCTTTGTAACAGATAGGTTGCCTAATTTTGGCTTGTTCGAGCTATTAGCTCCTCAATCAAAAAAAAAACTATTGAAGGGAAATGGTTGCACGGAAAAATTGGTGAGAATCTAGGCTTTTTTCAAGAAATGCCCCTACAAAATGGTGACAACTACGATAGCGTGCCACATTGAAGTCACCAATGGTAAACATGACGTCATCACACCCTACCAACCCTCCGACGGTGATCAGTCGTCACCAAACTTGTCACCGTATAAAAATGGTGTAAGATACTCCCAGTATTATGATTGAAGATGCTCTTAGATGAAGCTGAACTATTGAATGCAATATGACGAGTTATAGACAAACTCCAAATAGACTTTGGTTGTAAGAAGATACAAACACACCAAAATCATACTCCACCAAGTTGGCTTTAGTTATGTCTATGCCATTTTATGTAATTTTCAATTTATAATTTGAATGGGATCTTATATCTCTATAATGACTTTCTAAAAATTTAATATCTTATCGAAGTTCATTAAATTTTTCACTGACCCAAGTTAAGATTGAAGGGAAAATATTACTGAATAGTGATTATTAAGTTATCGAATATTAGTTTTTGGAGGTTCTATTGTAATGTATTAATTCGCATTAAATTCAAAAATGTTACAATACAACTAGATATTTTTGCCCGAGTCGATAGTTCAGTATCGATTTGGAGGTTTTTTGTTGTACGTTTATGTGTGTTTTGAATGGTTGCTATTGAACGTGTGTACTATTAAGATTATAAATTATCATTTTGATATTAATGATGAGATTATGCTTGTTTTACGAATTGAACCGTTAGAATTGAATTGAATTGAATATGAAGTGCTATGTACAATTGTAATGCTCGTATTGACAAGTTATCTTTAATTTCATGGATGTCATATGGTTTACTGATTTTTCTCCATTTCTATATTCAAATAATATAAATGAAAATGTCTAGTTATATTGATTAATCATAACTATATACATAAGCGGAGGTTAAAATAATACTTAAAACGACACTTGTTAACTTTACATTGAATTACATTATCAACTTTTATTAAAATAATTTGATTGGCTGAAATTTAACCATAGACCGGACATGTACGTAGAATATGAAAGAATATATTATTGAAATATTCTACCTGTTAATGTTTTTTGAAATATAATTAACCTTATTATATAAAAATTTAGTGCTTAAGACAATAATATAAAACAGCACATGACAACTTCAAATTGAACCACATCATCATTTTTTCATCATCATTTTTTTTAAATTGTTCTGATTAGTTGAAACTTAGTCTAATTATTTTATTTTAATTATTGTTTTATAGTAGATTCCCAGTATAAAAAAATACTAATGCTACGAGATTGGCAATTGTTTTTAAATCCGAAATCACATGTGTAAACTATCCATTTTTAAAAAAGCATTCAATTTTTTTTGATTAAAAATATAATTAATTGTCAAGATTTATTAAGGTATAGGATAAAAAAATTTAGGATATGAGAATATATGTTGTAATTTTGTTTTGATGACTATTGTGTGTTATGAGTAGATGTCATGTCGTGAAGGATTTTAGAAGAATCAAGGAGAAATTAAGAAAGAAAGGAAAGATAAGGGAGAGAAAGCGATATTAGAGAAGGGAAGAAGAAGAACATGTAAGGATAGATAGGAAGAAGAAGATAAAAAACGGAAATTTCGCGTGGTAACCTCCAGTTTAAGACAATTTCACGTGGTACCCAACTAGTTTTAATTTTTCGCGTGGTGCCCCTCACATTTAAACAAATTTTTCCCCATGCCCACCTTGTTAATTGAAGTCAAATTTTGTCTTTTTTGTTTATGTTTTTATCCAATCACAAAAAATAAAATAAAACTATCATTATTTTAGATCAAAAAAGAGTAAAAAGTTATCATTATGTTTTTATAATTATTTAAAAGCAAAATTACATTTTTATCCAAAAACAATTGTTGGGACGCTACCAATGACGCTTTCGTACTTGCTAGTGTTCCACACAACCGTCCCTTAGTTTTGATATGACAAACTCACTTTGATTCTAATAAATTTGTCCAAGTGTTCAAGAACGCCAGTGACAAAAGGACAACAAGTGTGTATGAACGTTCCCTAGGCTTAGGGACGCTAGCTAACAGGAAGTAAGGACCAGCTAGAGACTACTTGAGCAAGGACGGAGTCCCAAGCAAGTAGGAACGCAAGAAAGGAGTCCTTACTCACTAGCCGACAGGATGACATCACTCGACAATGTTTGATCATCCAAGGACACGTGGAGACCGATCCTGTAGCGGAGTCCAACACTACGTGGCGGACGATCCTGTTGCAGAGTTCATCAACACGTGGCGGCCGATCCTGTAGCGGAGTTCATCATATACAGCTGGATACAGGAAGCTTCCTCATCACCGCCCTACTACGTGGAGGAAGATCTTGTAGCCACGTCCACGAAGGGCATGATCGTCCCAGAGAAATGACGCCCTTCCCCAAGTCCTATAAATACCCCAAGGCAATTATTGTGGCGTTAACGCTTTCAGAGAATATTCAGAGAGAATCAAAGGAAAGCGGCTCACTCAAGAACACGAAGAACTAGCGCAAGAACTCAAGAACAGTGCTAAGACTTGTGCTAGATCGAGTGAGAATTGTAACCAAAACACAAAACTGTTTGTACTCAGAAAAACACAAAAAGAGAGAGAGAGAGTTCTGCGAAGTACTGCAGAACGTAGGAATAGAGTCCTTTAGTAGATTGAACTAGCTTAAGTTGTAGGTTTAAAGGAGTTCTTTACAAGTGAACTTAGGGAAAAGCTAAGTGTCAGAGAACTGTAAAGACTCGCCAGTACGACTATAAGAACGTTCAATATAAAGGAAAGAACTATTCAAAAATCCTCCAAGGAGGTAGAGGTTTACACTCAAGGACTACTTGGTCTTGAGTGGTTCCTCTATAATTCACTGTGTTCATTACTTACCTGTTTAGTATTTTATTCCGCTGCATTACTCAAGGACGCCCCTACTCCTCGTACGGACGCCTAACCAAAGGACTCCTTTACCAAAGTAAAGGACGTCCCTCAGTACTAATGATCCAACAACAAAAACAAATAAAATAAAATAATCATTATTTTAAAACAAAAAAGAGTGAAAAGTTATTATTATGTTTTTATCGTTATTTTAAAACCAAAATTTTGAAGAAAAGAGTTGATAAGAAAACATGAAAAGTAATCATTATTTCAAGGAAAATTGGATGAAAATAATCCCAAGTATCGACTTTTGAACAAAAATAATCCCAAGTTTAGAAATCACCGACAGCGATCCGAACTATTACAATATTAACCGAAAACGATTTTCCGTTAACTTCTCCGTTAAAATTGATGAGGTGGCAAACGGAAATATGAGATGGCAAATTAACACATTAAACTTTTATTTATTTTGTGACATGTCACTCATTATATTTTAAAAAAATTCAAAGGCCATATCATTATATTTAAAAAAAAAGTCAAAGGCCATATCATTATATTGATCAATTAGCTATCATCTTTGATTAAAAACAAAAATTAAAAACCCCCTTCAAAATTGATTTTTATTTTTTTGTTTTGATGAACTTCAAAATTGAAATTGAACACCGAACAAATAGAACAATGGTCTTTGAAGCAAGGCCGGCGGAAGAATTAGAATAATGGCCTCGATCAATTTATCTCCGCCTCCACCATCCACAGCTACACCGCCCACCGCATCGCCGCCACCTGCAACCACGCCCGCTCCCGTAACAGCCACCCCTCCCCCGCATCGTCGCCTCCTCCCCAACCGCCGCCTCCCCAACACCCTCTTCTTCCCCTGCCTCTTCTCCCGCTGCCCCACCACCGTCCGACGGCGGATCTTCTCCAGGGCCTTCACCGGACAGCAGCAACCCGGCTCCTAGCGCCGCCTTCTCTCTCCAAGGCCTCCCTCGCCGGATCCGCCCTTCTCAGATCCCTCGCTCTCCTCCTCATCGTCTGATCCCCCTTCCCCACCTCCTCCCCAACGTCGCCCTTATTTGTAGCAGTCGGGGGCGGATCGAGGCCGTTAGAGGATGGAGCGAGGCCGGCGGAAGGAGGAGCCAGTCCGGAGCGAAGGCGGAGCGAGGCCGGCGTGAAGGCGGAGGGTGGAGCGAGGACGGAGAAGTCGGAGGCGAGATTCGGCGGCCGGATCTGGGCAAGCAAAGAGTGCGTCGAAGGACTTGTGTAACCTCCAGATCTGTGATTTGCAACTTTCTTTCGTGTTCAATTTAATTAGATTTTGAAGGGTTTTTTTTAGTTTTTGTTTTTAATTAAAGATGATAACTAATTCATCAATATAATGATATGGCATTTGAAACTTTTTTTTTTTAAGTGACATGTCACAGAATAAATAAAAGTGTAATGTGTTGATTTGCCACCTCATATTTCCGTTTGCCACCTCATCAATTTTAACGGAGAAGTTAACGGAAAATTGTTTTCGGTTAATATTGTAATAGTTCGGATCGCTATCGGTGATTTCTAAACTTGAGATTATTTTTGTTCAAAAGTCGATACTTGGGATTATTTTCATCCAATTTTCCTTATTTCAAAACCAAAATTTATGTTTTTATCCAAAAATATAACCAAAAAAACAAAAAGTAACTTTTAATTAACATAACAATAACAAAAAAATCAAAATTATCAATGGGAAATGAATTGATAATAAAGAGTGAAAACTTATCATTATTTTAAACCAAACTTTATGTTTTTATCTAAAAAGAAAAAGAAAAACAAATAAAAAACAAAATTTAACTTTCAAGAGGGCATGAGGCAAAATTTGTTTAAATGTGATGGGTACCATGTGAAAATTTAAAACTAGTTGGGTACCACGCGAAATTGTCTTAAACTGGAGGGTACCACGTGAAATTTCCGGATAAACAATCAATATATATATTATAAAAACCGACCGTTTTTTAGCCTCAACGTTGATTCTGGCCCCACCATATATTTAGCCAAAACAATATTTAAAGTCTTTTAAATAACTACCATAATTTTTCTACGTAAATTTTCAATCTTTTAGTTAACTACCTTATCAACAATATCTATCCATACATTTAACCAAAATAATTACAAAAAATATCAACAATGTGATTCGAAATTTAAAGTTAAAGATACGGTGTTGATAAGGTATTGTTGATAGTATAGGTATTAGGTAGACTAGCTTAACCTGTCGTGCCATGCACGACTATTTCGCTTAAAAATATTAAATTAAACTTATATATTCTATAAGTAAATATATATATAGAAAATATTATATAAGTTTTATTATATGGACATGTTTTTTTTTTCTTTTAGAAAGAGTGATATTATTTTTGAAGTTCATATAGCCCAAAAATATATATAAGACATAATTTTTCCACTCATTTATATATATATATTTATAAAACCTTATTATAAGAAATTAAATTGATATTTTGCGTACACTTTTTATCATATATTAATAACGACTATCATAAATTTAAATATAATTAAAAAAAATCACCAACTAATAAATTTATAAATTTATAAAAATTTAATAGTAAATGTCGGAAACCACAAGTTTACTTGTTTTAAAGAAATAGGTTGAATCCAATATTCATAGATTTTTCTTAATTTATTTGTAAAAGATTTTTCCCTATAATGCTTTAAGAATTAATGATTGAAAAAAGCTTTTGGTTAAAAGTAGATAAGAAGAAATTCAATAGGAAAACCCTATATAATGCAAATATTAAAAGTTGGTTTTTTTTATATATGAGGTAGGGTCAAAATTAATGTGGTGGCTAAAAAACGACCATTTGTATGTTTGTATTAGGAAAATAAGGGGTGTTTGTATAATTTGAGAAACAATTGTGGGATTATTTTATAAATAAGTAAAAATTATGAAAAAGATGTACCTTATCAAAATATAAATCAAAATTATTATTTGACTAAAAAATCAAATTTGTTATCAAGATAGCAAACAAATCAAATATAATGGGTAAAAAGATATAATAGATCATGTAAATGTAAAAAATAATGAAATTAAGCTTAAAAAAACTAAATTTATTCAAAGTAAATCAAATAATAAAATAACACAATTAGTCTTTCTATTAAAAAATAATTTAAAAATTTATCTTAAAAATTCTAAATTTAATTAAGTAAATCAAATATAATTAGTTCATAGTAAATTATATTTCAAAAATTAAAGATATATATTAGAATCGTGTTTTTCAATTAAGTGATATATTTAAAAAGATAGAATATTTTACCAAAATTCAAAAATTTGAATGCATCTTTTACATAAATAGATAATATAATTTTATCAAATTAATTGAAATACCACAAATAAAAACGTCTTTTTATCAAAAATACGATGGGTCCAAAATCAACTTTAGAAAAGATAAGTGATATATTACAAAGATAGAATATCTTATCAAAATTTGAAAATTTGATCATATCATAAATAGATAATATAAATTTAACAAATTATTTGAAATACCAAAAATAAAAACGTTTTTTTTAATCAAAAATATGGTAGGTCCAAATTCAACTTTGAAAAAGAAAAGTGATATACTAAAAAGATAGAATTTTTTACCAAAATTTGAAATTTTGATCATATCTTTTACATAAATAGATAATAAGAAATGAAATTAGATTAATTGAAATAACAAAAATAAAAGATATATGCAATGGGGCCAGAATCAACGTGGTGGCTCGAAAACGGTCGACTTTTATAATATATAATATTGCTATTGTTGCAAAATTTAAAATATCAATAGTATCTTTTAAATTTACGTAGCAAAAATGTAGGATATTAATAAGACATGTTATCCATAAATAGATATTATTTAAGAAATATCGTACCTTATCAACAAATATTTTAAAATTTGCATAAAATAATATCCATATTATCCAACCCGTAAATAACATCTATTTTTTTTGGGTTGAATAATAATAATATCTATTTATGATCCATAATTAATATCTACCCGTAAATAATATCTATTATAGCATAATTTGAGATTATGCTACATAAATAAATTGATATTATTATCGCAAATAAATAATAATATCTATTTATTTGTGCTAAAATAAGTAAATATGATCGCAAATAATATCTATTTTGGTAAATAATAATATCTATGTGCTATTGTTTTGTAAATAAAAAGATATTATTTTAGAAAATATTTATTATCTATTATTTAACCAATAGATATTATTTAAGAAATATCCTACTCGTAAATCAATCAATATATATATTATAAAAGCCGACCGTTTTCGTGCCACCACGTTGATTTTGGCCCCGCTTGATTAACAATTTTATATGTTTTATTTTTCTTAATTATCTAATCTTTAATTTTATCTTTTTCTTACCAATCTAATATCTATCTTTGAAGGCATACTATTTATCTTTATAATTTCCTTAATTATCTAATCTTTAATTTTATCTCTCATAAATAAACAATTAACTTTTCCATGTTAATTAATTAATCTAATTGCATTATTTATTATCAATTTATATAAAATATATTTCTTGAAATTTGATAAGATATTATGTCCTTTTTGATATATTAGGTATCTTTTTAATCAGTTTATGTAAGCGGTAATTTAAAAATTTTGAATTTAAAATAATTTAAAAATAGATGCCCTTTTTATAATTAAATTATTATTCTTATATTTAATATTAAATCAATTTATATTTACTATCTCTTACTTAACTTATTTATAATAACTTAGCTTATATCTTTCATAATAAAATAATTGTTGATTAATATATTTTATTTATTTCAATATATAAAGTCCTTAAAATCATGTTGCACTCATTTTATATTTCTAAATTTTGATAAATTATTTTCATATTTTTAAATAAATAACATTTCATAGAAATTATATCTCATACAAATAAAGTGTAGTATTAAAATAAAAAAATAAGTTCAAACAAAATAATCAATTAAAACAACTCATTTTATATTATATTGACATATAATGTCTCAAAATTGTGATAATAGGAATAATGATATATATTAACCATTGGAGACAAATTTTGAAGGGTGAAAAAGTAAGTAAATTTTATTTACTAAATTGTTCTATAATTAGAATATGTTTTATATTTTTATAATCCCATACATGCGGTATTACAAATCTGAAAAATAATTTTTTTCGTCCAGAAAAAAATAACATTTTTATATACTAAAATTTTTATTATATTTTTTCACTTATGAATATCCCATTATAATAAAAATATTTTTAAAATGTGAAGGGTAAGTCAATATCGTGCATAGCACGACGGGTACACCTAGTTCTATTAACAATCCATCGATAATTACACGAAATCAAAACTAAGCATTTATAGGCTTGGAGCCTATTTATAAAATATGTCTACAATTTCCTCATATATAGGCTTGGAGCCCGTTAGATTGATACGATTTTTTATATATGTAGAATAAATGTATTTAATTTGCAATATTATAATAAATTAAACTTTATTGTAAAGAACTATAATAAAATAGAATATTATTATTTAATTATAGTATTCTTGATAATCAATAAAAATTCAAGGTCTTGACCCGTTTGGTTGATCCGAACCTGCACAACAACTTGCCAAGACCCGATCCGATTTGACCTGTAACCCGATTGACCCCAACTCGCACTCAACTCGAACCCAAAATGTTTAAACTGAACCTACCCAAACCGACTTGTTTGACATGTTTAGTTATGAGGATACATATATTTTAAATAAATTAATATATGTTAAGAATGAAGTTGAATTGATGTTATACATAAGTTAAATAAGGATCATAGATAAAATAATAACACATATAAATGTAGGAATTAAGTCTACCATACATAACAGACGAATTTGGGTAGCTGGTCGAAAATGGTGACAATAATGAAGCAAATGGGCGGCGCGGTGAAACAATGAACAAAATGGGTTTTTTCCCGAAAATACCTCCGTGGCTGGTGACAAATTCCGACCGTGTGCCATCATGACTTCTTCACACCCATTGTCCCAGATCCGGGAGAGAATCCCGTGAGCTCGAACCCTCTCCTGAGAGCAGGTACACCGTAGATAGGCGGTCCCGAGTTTCTACGCCCCTCCCCTCAGATCCGACTCCGTCGGGGGAGTTGAACGGAGACAATTCCCATCCAGGCAGTTCGCACCAATCCCCCGACCAGTTTCTAGGGTTTGCTCCCCCGTCGACCAAATTCTAGGGTTTGCTCCCCCTGTTCACCCGATTTCCAGGCGAATAAGGAGGTTTTCGGCCGAACCTCACGAGTTTCAATCGATTTCTAAGGTTTCCTTCCCCGTTCAGTCGAGTTTCATGCTCACGAGTTCCGAAGAAGAGGTTGTCGACGCGAATCGGAGGCATATGCATTCCATAGAGCTCGTCGGCTAAACAGGTTTAAATTGGGGATTCTATACACCATGTACGTTAGCAGATATGAGTGGATCTGTGGAAATCTCCACAAACTCGTTGTTTGTGATGACAAGCTGCATTTAATGAGCTTTTAGCTCGTGAAAAATTCACATTTAATGCGTGGTGACAGACACGCATGTGGAACATGTGTTTAATGAGCTTTTAGCTCCTGACATTTGCATTGCATTTAAAAAGACCTATCTGCATTAAATGATGTACGCATGTGGAACATGTGTTTCGCCCCCCCCCCCCTTTTTCTTTGTCATTCATGACATCCGTTTACTTGTCACCGTGCTTATGTGTCGGTGTTGTCACACTTTTATTCGTGCATTGTGTATAAAGTGGGTCATCGGCCACTGTTGACGCCACTCTCCCATACCGACTCCAACCACTAAATAAAGTTCTCTATGGTGACAGGTTCCAGTTATGAAGATTCTCATGCACCCTTTATTTCGGGGGGGGGGGGAATGGGATTCTGGGGGACAATATGTTGAAAATGTATCCTCCAAATCTGTGATGCTTACAGATTATGTCACCGTAAGATCGCTGACCGCCATAATCGCCAAGCGTTGCAACATCGATCTTGGGGAGAAAGAGTTGTAGTTGTGCCATTTGAACCCCTTCCAACCAATCAGTCATCCATACACTGTGGAGAACGATGATGATTTGATGTCATTCTTTGTAATTAATTCCTCTCCACACGTCCAATGGAAAGTTCCCCTGTATGTGACCATGTTGTTAAAGAGTACCAACGTTGAGTACGGGTCAGATGCTGTCACACCGGGCGATAGCTTGCTCATCACGAATGGTGACAATTTGCTGATCTCTTTAGAAACGTTGAATGGTGACAGGGTGCCCTTACCTGATGATGCAGGTCGAGCTTGCCGGAGGGGTCTAGGTAAAGGTGGCAGGTTCCATCCAGCCATGGATGATGCAAGCGGAAGTCACATGCATGGGATGGCTCATGAGGCATTGGATGGTGACAATATGGATCAATATATGAATGAGCCAAGTGATGATGACATGATGCATCCAGGTATGAATGAGACAATGGGCGGTGCCCGACTCTCTGGTCACTTCTTGAGAGTTGCCAACTCTATCCCTCGAAAGCCACACTAAAAACGAATGTGGAAGCACTAGCATTGGCTGGTAGATTTGGATACAGAGTGGATAAATCAAAAAGCACCTTGTATAGGGTGGTCTGCGTGGACAAACAGTGCTCGTGGTTAATCTATGCGACAAAGGCAACCTGTGGTGACCACTTCGAGGTCAAGAAATACATTCATGGGCACACATGCTCGTTCGAGACACGGTTCAGACATCATCGCAGGCCCTCCTACAAAACTGTGGCTGCTCAAATAAAAACAAGGTACACACGCTTGATATTGTCTTGTCACCGTAATCTTGAAATTGTTTTGTCACCACAAACATTCACTACCTTGTCACCGTCTCATGTTTTGATTACCTTCCCACGCCCTTGGTTGTCGCCAACTGTAGGTTTGAAGGAGTGAAAAATGGGACAGACGTGTATCAAATCCAAAATGATGTGCAAAAGGAATACCTTCAAAACATAAGCTATTGGAAGGCGCAAAAGGCAAGGGAAGTCGCGGTAAATATGATACGAGGTGACCCCGAAGACAACTACGCATTGCTTGCCTCCTATTGCCACATGTTGAAGAGAGTTAATGTTGGTACTTATACCAAACTTATGATGGATGTCCCCACACATCGATTCAAGTATATCTTTGTATGTTTTGGAGTCTCTATACGAGGCTTCCAGCACATGAGGAAGGTGAGCTAAACCCCAACCTAATCTGTCATCGATTATTTGTCACCGCACAATTATCTATTAGCCCATCTAACCCCGTCACCAACACATGTGTTGTGTCTTTGCTTGTCATGGTGCAGATAATATCAGTAGACGGTACATCTTTCCATGGCAGGTATGGCAGGACACTAATGACTACTCTTGCATCAGATGTTAATCATGAAGTTTACCCACTTGCATATGTTGTGGTTGATTCTGAGAATGATAAGCCTTGGATTTGGTTCTTCCAACAACTTCTGCATGTCATGCCATCCACATCAGGTTTGGTTGTTATCTCTGATAGACATATGAGCATAAAGAAGGCAGTGGCAACCGTGTAGCCGTCACCTATACACATATGCTATGCCAGACACCTGAAGGAGAATCTCCAAACAAAGTTCCATGACAAGGGGCTGCTCAATCTGTTCACACAAGCAACTGAGTCTTATACTGTACACGAGTTTAATGTGCACTTCTAGGATATTTACAAGGCGAACGCACGAATGGGAGAATGCCTGCTAGAATCAGACTTCATAGTTTGGAGCAGGGCACACTGTCCAGGCGACAGATACAATATGATGACAACAAACAACTCTGAGTGTGTGAATTCGGCTTTAAAGATTGCTAAATCTTACCAACTTGTCGCCCTATTTGAGTTCATAAGAGAAATTGTGACAAGGTGGTTCGTTGAGCGCAGAGTCAAGGCCGTAGCCTATAAAGGCCAACCTAGCGAGACAGTTGTGAAAATCTTGAAGGAACGGCACACATATTCCAAAAGGTATGTTGTCACCATTCATCTTACATTGTGCGCGAACTTGTCATCGTGAGTTATGTGTACTTATGCCACATAATACCATATCCTGTCACCACAACATGATTTCAATGTATATTTGTCACCTCACACATACTGCGTGGCCCTCTTGTCACCAAGTATGATGTGAAGTGCCTTAATGATGCACAGTTTGAAGTTAGTGGTGGGCAGTTCTCTGGTATTATGGATCTTTATAAGAAGACAATCTCTTGTCGGGTCTTTGATTTGGTTAAATTTTCTTGTGCACATGCTATCTTTGTCATAGAGTATATGGATTACAGGATGGGTGACTTCATAAGCGAGCTTTACTCAAGTGCCAACTAGCTAAGGGCATACGAGGAAACCATATATCCACTGCCCCATAGGAGCTGTTGGGATGTCCCGGCTGATATTGAAATGATAACATGCCTTCCTCCCGATAATCGTACGAAAAGTGGCCGGCCAAGGGTTAACAGGTTGCCATCAATGGGGGAGTTCGGTAGAGCTGTTAGGAAGAACCCAAATCCAACAAAGTACAAGTGTGGCCTTTGTGGGAGTCCTGGTCATAACAGGACAAGATGTCCCAGGAACTTGGCACTGGCGATCACTCCACCCACCAAGGGATAGCTTATCATATCCCTGTCATTAGAGATTACAAGCCGGTAGAGTGTTGTTAGGGTATAACGGCTTGTCTCTACTGATGATATCTTTTTGAGTATATAACATATGCATATAATATGTAAGTGCCTCGTTATATTGAGACATTGAATCTTGTCATCACAATTGGCAAGCTTTTTGGGTGTATTCTTTTGGAACATTGAACCTTATTATCACTTTGCCTTTGCCCTGTAACACATACTTACAGGCTTTTTATATTGTCATCTCGTATATCAAGTCTTTTGTGGTGTATTTATTGTCTTTTCCTTCCAGCTATAGTGTCACCATTCGTACATACAATGCACACCAAACATGTACTTGTGGCAAATCCATTTCTATAAAAAGGCTGCACTAGCCGGCTTTGGCAAACGTGCAGACAGCCACGCCCCCCACAAATAACCCTGGTGACCGGTCCATAAATAGGTGATATTATGTGTCTTTGACTTGCATTGGAAAGTTGTAGCCCTACATAAATAGGTGTTGTTTTCAGCTTTGACTAAACTAAAATATTCTACTATAAATGTGGCTCATTCCTCATCCAATCCACCCCCCACCACATTTTGAAACCCAAGAACGCTCCACACCAACTTTCACAATGACAATGCGACACTCAACCAGGGTGAGGGTATACGTGTATGGAAGGAACAACACCATCGGCGTTCGCATTGTTAATCAGGTGATATTAGCTTCTATAATCCTTCTGCCCACTTATCATCTCATCTCTTTTTCCACCTTGTCATCTCACCTCTTTTGCCATCTTGTCACCAACCATGCATTTTGTCGGATGGCCGTGTGACAATAATGACAAATGTAAAGGCAAGTACCAAGGTCAAAAAAATATTCGATGAATATTGTTTACGTCACAACATACCATCAGGTTGGGTCAATTTTTACTTGGATGATGAGGAAGTCCACACCACAGACGACCTCAAAACACAAACGGTACAAGTTATTAACCTTGTCATCGCTCACTATTGCATAGATATGGTGCATGTCCCCACACTGACTGTCCTTATCTCCTTATGTTTGCAGCTCGGTCTAATTAATGGGAGCGAGTTTCGAGCCATTGAACACCCCTAACTACTTCCGTGGCCGATGGGGGAATGCTAATTAATCTTGGTGACAGTTAATTGTGTTTAATCTTGTTGATATTTGGTGTATTATGGCCGTTGAATTTGCTGCGTATTTTTCAAATGTGTTAATTTTGTGAGAAGATCTCTATTTTTTTTGCAATGTTTGCAGAATGGTACATTGTCACCACATCATACCTTGTTTGGGATTTTATTGTTTTTGCGATTTTGTCATACAACAATCTAACCTGATAAACGGGTGCATGCAACCTTTCATACATACACAAAAACCATTTTGCCACCACGGGGGTGCCATAAATACATACAAACATATCGCCCCATTAGATGCAATTTTGTCTTGTGGTCATTAAGTTGCAACGCAGCCGCCACTAAAACCTTGTCACCATTAATGCTACCACATCAGAAACTAACATAAAAACCAGTGTATTTTGTCACCAATACATATTCTCACCCATCACTAACAAAAAACATTGTCTTCATACACACCACATGATTCAACACCTGTCATCATTCCACCACCCACGTTTTGTTGAAGAACTCGATGACCATCGTCTCCCTATAAGCTTGCATGTTGGACTCATCCAGTTTAAACTCACATCCAAACACCAGCCATTCGATGTCACCAGCAATGCATGTAATAACAAAAAAAAAAAAAAACTGTGTGATGTAAAATGTTGTAAACATGCGTGAGATACAAAGCATAATGTGTCTATTTAGTATATCATGTTGTCATCACATGTGTAGATAGAAAGCATCAAGTAATAGGGGGGCTTACGCCAACATCCAGCCAGCTCTTCTTTGTCACCAACAACCTGAAAAACTTCTTATCCATCCTGACCTCCGTGTCAGGGATAAAATCATTGTTGTTCCTACAAACAACGGGTTGCTCAATGCTCCACATTTGGCACAGCATACCATGTGCATATATATAAAAAAAGACTGCTATTTGCAAACAGCCATACCTGTCATCATTGTACCAGTTGTAGAACAGCTGTCTCTCATCGTCCCTATAGAAAGAGTACTTGGGCCTCCTTGGCATCTTCTTCTTTGGCACAGCGAATGGAGAGGTTATGAGATCACTAAGCTTGGTGCTCCTTTTTGGCCTCCTTAGCCCAACAACCCCCTCTTGATTTAGTTGTACCTCTGCTTGTTCAGAACACTCCTCTTCCTTATCAGACTTTGAAGGTGATGCTTCACCTGCAGGCTCTTCATCCATGTCATCCCCCTCCTTGGAAGCCACAGGTTGATGGATCGTAAGTCAGTTAATGAGGGCGTCCTTAACTGGGTTAAGGGCGTCCTTTAGTGCAGCGGAAAAAAGACTTAACAGAATACAAGATAAGTGGACACGAGTATTTATAGAGGAACCCCACTAAGACCAACTAGTCTTATGGGTAAACCTCTACCTCCGTTGGAGGATTTTCAATAGCCGTCCCTTATCTTATTAAGAGCGAGTCCTTACAACTTAGGCGAGTCGTTACACTTCTCTGAGCTAAGCGTCCGTCCTTAGCCTCACTAGTAACACTCCTTTCAACCTAACAAGTAACCTAACACTCTTAGCTATAAGGAAGCTATCACTCACGTCTCTCACGGTTCGTTGTGAGAGACAAACTACAACTCTAATTGATTTGTGGTTTGTTTTGGATTTGATGTGGTTGGACTTTCTTTCTCTTGCTTCAAGCTCACTTGATCTTCTTGATCTTCGTTCGTGTTCTTGAATGCTTCGGGAGAGCTTGAGAGAAAGTCTTCAAAGTCCACTCTTGCACACACATGCCGCTATGCATACTCCTTGGAGAGTATTTATAGCGGAAGTGATTCTTGTCCTCTAGCGTCCTCTGAGACTTGGCAGGATCCTCGATCTTTGATCAACGGTGCGATGAGCGTCTTGAGGAGGTCAACTCTGTTGACGCTTGGGAAGCCTCCGCGTGGGTAGGGGACCATTGCTGGGAAAGCGACGTCTTTGGCATTGTCTACACGTGCCCAGACAAAGGAAGCTTCCTTCTGAGGACTAAGGCCGGACGATGATGTAATCATGTTGGGGCGGCCTTGATTTGAATTTGAACTTCGTCCGTATTTTGGCGCGCGTCCCTTCTTGATGAGGACTCCGTCCTATCTTGCGCAGGGACTCCGCCAATTACGTTTAGCTTTGGAAGTTCTGGTAATATGCGTCCCTACAGCATAGGGACTGCTGTTCACTTGTTGTCCTTTTCGCTCATGTGCGTCCACTGGACTTACCTGAGATCAAAACTTGGACAACTTATCAAATACATTTGAGTTTGTCATTATCAAAACAAGGGACTATTATTATTGGTTTAGATATTAACGACTGACGTCCTTAATATCGTCCCAACAATTTCCCCCTTTTTGATGATGACAAACTCTTTCAAATAATGCACACAGAAGTAAAGCTTTTAGCATGAGGAACTACACTTTGATTTTCTTTTCAGCTTAGATTGGCATGCAACACATTCTTTTAAGTGCGTTCTATTTTATTCCTAACTAACGACCTTTTGACTTGGCCGAAATTCCCCCTGAACACATGCTTTCTATGATAACTTAAGGACAATCGCATCTCTGCAAAACTATACTTCCCCCTTTTGGCATCATCGAAAAGGAGAACAAGTCGAAAAGCATGCAAGCACAAAGTCATAACTAAAGAAAGGTACGCTTAGACAAAATGAAACACAAATGTAGTGAATGGCATTCAGAATGAGAAACGAGAACGTTCATTACAGACATTCACAGCAAGTGTTCAAAACGGGGACAGCGGCCCATTGTCTTAACAAAAACTCAAGAAATGATAAATTGTTTCAGGGTTAGAGAAGGGGGAGGTGATCATTTTCTGGGACGCTTGCCAAGGGCTTTGAGGTGTTGCTCCTGAAGATGGTTGTTCTGGGCAAGGAGCTCGTTGTTGCGCTCAAGAAGGTCTGTGTGGACGTGAAGTGTGTCGTGAACCTGCTGAATTAGATCAATCATTATGCACTGGTTCTCGATCATCATGCCCATCAGATACTTCGTAGAGTGCCTCTCAGCCTCATCAGGGACGCTCATACCATCGAGCTTGTCCTCGTCGTCAGCAGCGTCCTCAGCTGGCGTCCCAACTACTTGGACATTTTCAGCTTCGTGATCTCCTTCTCCAGGTTCAGCAGCAGCAGCAGCTTGAGCTCTCCTCTCAGCTTTGGCTTTCCTTTCAGCCTCTTTCCGTTCCTTTTCCAGTTGGCGCTTAACGGACGGAAGGGGCTCATCACACCTGAGTTTCCCAACTGGAGGGAGTGTAATTTGCCTGACGTCCCAATGAATGCCAAAGGAATGCTCTTGTTTAGGAGCATAGAGTCCCTACTGCTTCAGAATTTGCTTGACCAAGCCGGGGAAAGGAAGAGAGTGCCTGCCTCCTGTTCACTTGCCCATGTGTTCCAAGATTACTCGGGGCAAGTTTATCGGCTTGCGTTCCAAGAAAGCGTCCAAGAGAATACTATCAGTGATCTGAACAATGGACTTCTTCTCTTGGCGGGGGACGACCATGCGCACAATGAAGTGATGCGCAAGGACGCCCGTCTTGGTGAGGCAATGAGCAACTCTGTCCTTAACAGCTGGCTGTCTCCTATTGAATATTCTGTTGAGGATTTCATCTTGGGAGAAACGGCCAAAGTTCTTGCACGGCAGATCGTGCAGAGCATCTTGCGGAGAAGGACGCAGGCCTAGCATTTTGCGGACGGTGCCCTCAGCAACTGAGTACTCGTCCCCATCGATTTCAAAAGTCCCCTGAGGCTTCCCGTTTACTTCTGTGATTTCGAACTTTGAGTAGAAACGGAGAACCTCATCAGGGTCAACATCAGCGGCCTCAGCGCCCAAGTGCGTCCAACCCTGGAACTCAAGAAGATCCAAGAACTCTTGGCGCTGGTTCTCTGCCAGAAACGCGGCGGTGAAGAGGAGCGGCGATAGGATTTTCTTGAAGCGTTTCTGCTTGGAGCCATTGCTCACGATCACTTCATCACCAACATCTTCTTCATCTCCATCTCCCTCCTCTTCCTCAGGTTCCTCATCCTGGGGAGGGGCGTCCTCGTCATCGGAGGCTTCGTTCCGTTGTTCTTGGAACTCAACCATTGCAGTGTCCTCAGCTGTGGACGCCTGTTCTGTGGGAGGCGCGTCCACCGCTGGAGCCCTTGCCAAGGACTCTGTGGGAACGGATGGAGGAGACGTCCCTTGAACTTGAGCAGCTTCTTCGACGGCCGGAGCAGGCGGAGGAGGAGAAGGAGGTGAAGCTCTAGGGGGAGAGGGAGAGGGAGTGCGGAGCTTAGCTTTTGGGGGAGGAGCAGAGGAAGAGCTGGGCGGAACCACTGAGATCGGTTTCACCTTGAGCGGAGCAGAGGGAGGAGGCGGCAGAGTAGCAGGGGTAGCATCCTTGGCCTGGACCTGGACTTGTGGAGCGTCCTTGGCCTGGACTTGAGGAGCGTCCTCTACCCTTGGAGGAGGAGGAGGGAGTTGACGAAGGTCCTGCATACTCGCTTGGATCGCCTTCTCAACGGCTGCTTTCTCTGCTTGCTCTTGCTCTTGGCGCGCCTTCTCCTCTTTTGCCAGTTGAATTTCGGAGAGGCGAATGGCGGCCATTTCTTCATCCGTGACGCCCTCAAGCTGAGCAGAGGTCTTGAGGCGTTGTTTTGGGGCAGGAGGAGGGGAGGAAGGGATTGGCTTTGGTGGGGAGGAGGAAGGGCCTTTAATTTGGAGCGATTTGGACGGAGGGGGAGAGGAAGGCCTTTTCCTTTTTTGAGAAGGGACGGAGCCCGTAGGAGCCACAACAAACTCCATTATATCAGGAAGTAGTTTGGCTAGCTCGTCCACGGTTCCACCAAATGAGTCAGAAATGATTCCTGGCCCCATGAACGGTGGGTTGGTGTGATTGGTTTCTTGAAGGCGGGGCTTGACATATGTGATCATGAAGTAGTGGAGGAGGCGTTGGATTTTAGGAGGATGTTCGTGAGTGGACGCCCTAAGACAAATGTTGGCGAGCGTCCTAGGCTCCTTTTCAAGCCAGTCCTCAATGAGAGGGTCAAGGGGAGGACGGCGTTTGGATTGAGAGGGGAGCCGGCCAATTGAGCCACTGTAAACAGAGGCTTTGGTGATATTTTCTGGCTCAGGCTCGGGTTTGAAGGGCTTCACCAGAAATGAGAACCTCTTCGGCTGGGTTTTGGATTGAGAGCGGGATGGTTGTTTTTGTTGAGGAGGTTAGGAGCGAAGGGGTTGAGGAGGGGTGTTGGAGTGGCGGCGCTGGGTGCTTTGAGAGGAGGAATGGTGGCGAGGGGGTTCTTGTCGGCCGGAAGGTCTGCCTCTCGACTCCATTAATGACCGGCCTTTCACCGGAGGAGATCTCGAAGAGCTAGTGTTTTTCGCTGCCGACGAGGGTGAGGGATTCTTTGAGGCTCTTGTGTTGGCCATTTTTGAGATGGTTTAAATAGGGGAGGATTAGGGTCTGGAGAGAGATTTCGGGATTCGGTTGAAGATTTGGAAGATCTTTGAGATTTCTAAAAGTGTGCAAACAGCAGATGAGCGAAGAAAGGTTTTCGGAGTGCACAGGTGGGTATATAAAGGAAGAAGACGAAGTTGGACGGTCAGGGGTAACAGGGTCTTTACACACAGCTTCCTCCACCCGCCTTCCCACACATGGCTTTCTTCTTTGCTAAGGAATACAGCTGTTGAGCACTGTTTGCGCATATCCCGAGATTTTCGCTGACGATTCACTAAAACGGTTTACCTTCCCAATTTCAACCATTCAAACTTCTCACAACTGCAACGGACTCTGACCTGACGTCCTTTCAACACACAACACTACACAACACAGAACTGAACCACGGCGTCCCATTCACTGACCTCAACCTCTGTAATTAGAACTCTGTACAGACAACTCTCAGCTCTTAGCACGCGTCCCTTTGATCACTTAGAACCATTTTTGAAAATCAAGCAAGTACGTCCCGTAAAAGTGAAACAAGGAATGCTCATAGGACGCGTTTGCAAGATTCTCGGCTTGGGTAAGCTTAGAGTTCCCATCATTTCGGCTTATGATGAGGGTAGGGTGATCAGGGATACTCTTGAGATGAAAAGCGAAATGAATACCATTCAAGGACACAAGCGAATACACATATCTTAGACTAGCGTCCTTTAAAGATGACTTTAATGCATGACACACCTTAAAACAAGTTCTCAACAAGACATAGCCAATCATGGAGGGAATAATAGAACGGGACTTGATCATTTAAAAGTTATCATCCCCAAGAGCAACCGGAGGTGCTCGTAGGGACGTCTATCAAGTGCTTTTGTGAAAATATCGGCCACTTGGTCCTCAGTCCTAACATGATCCACTCTAATTAATCCAAGTTCAACATTATCACGAAGAAAGTGATGCCTTATGTGAATATGCTTCGTCCTAGAATGATGAACGGGATTTTTGGCAATACTTATAGCACTGGTGTTGTCACACAAGATAGGGACTGTGTTGAGGGACGTACCATAATCTTCAAGTTGGTACTTGATCCATAGGACTTGTGAGCAGCACGAAGCAGCAGCAACGTACTCAGCTTCCGCGGTTGATAGTGCCACGGAGTTTTGCTTTTTGGATCCCCAAGATACAAGGCATGAGCCAAGGAATTGTGCCATTCCTGAGGTGCTCTTCCTATCCACCACATGGCCAGCGTAATCTGCGTCAGAGTAAGCTACCAGGTTCAGGGACGTCCTTCTGGGATACCATAGACATAGGTCATCCCGTCCCTTGAGATATCTGAAGATTCTTTTGACCTCTTGCATATGGGACTCCTTTGGATTTGCTTGGAATCGAGCGCACAAGCATACAGCGAACATGATGTCGGGACGACTTGCCGTAAGATATAGCAAGGACCCTATCATTCCTCTGTAGAGCTTTTGATCTACACTCTTGCCTTCTTCATCAGCATAGAGGCGAGTGTTTGGGGAGATGGGAGTATCAATGGGTTTTGAAGAGTTCATCCCATACTTCTCAAGCATTTCACGGATGTACTTTCGTTGATGAATCCGCTTCCCATCTTTGAGCTGAGTGATTTGGAGTCCCAAGAAGAAGTTGAGTTCTCCTATGAGGGACATCTCAAACTCACTACTCATCAAGTTCTTGAATTCCTCTACAAATTTCATGTTAGTGCTTCCAAAGACTATGTCATCGACATAGACTTGGACAATTAAGACATCTTTAAGAACTTTCTTTAAGAACAGGGTTTTATCAATGTTACCTCGTGTGTACCCGTTGGACAAGAGGAAGGACGCAAACCTATCGTACCATGCACGAGGGGCTTGCTTGAGTCCATAGAGTGCCTTGTCCAAGAAGTACACATGATCTGGGTGATCAGCGTCCTCAAATCCTGGAGGTTGAGCGACGTACACTTCTTCTTTGAGCTTGCCGTTGAGAAAGGCTGTCTTGACGTCCATTTGAAAAAGCTTGAACACTTTGTGAGCGGCAAAGGCGATGAGGAGGCGAATGGCTTCAATCCTGGCGACAGGAGCGAAGGTTTCATCATAATCAATCCCTTCCTCTTGCCTATAGCCTTGAGCCACAAGCCTTGCTTTGTTTCTTGACACGCGACCATTCTCATCAAGCTTGTTCCTGTAGACCCATCTCGTCCCTATTATGTTTTTGTTTCTCGGACGAGGGACGAGGGTCCAAACCTTATTTCTTTCGAATTGATTAAGTTCCTCTTGCATGGCCTGAATCCAATCAGCGTCCTGGAGTGCTTCCTTTATGTTCTTAGGTTCAACCAAGGACACAAAGGCGTTGAAGGCACAGAACGCTATGTTAGCATTAAGGGACTGATTCACGGCTGATCTTGTTTGAACTCCTTTTGACATATCTGAGATGATTTGATCCGTTGAATGAAGTCTCGAAAGATGGGATCCCTTATGAGTATCGTCCCTTACAGGAGTACATCTAGGGTCCGTCCAATCAGATTCATCTGAGTCAAACCCGTCGTCTTCATTGAGAGTTTCATAGAGTTCCCCCTCAGGTTGAGCGTCCTCTTCTTGACGCTGTTCTCCTTGTAGGCTTGATTCAGCGACCTCATGTTGAGCTGGAGATTCACTTTGAGATGGAACTTCCTGAACAACACTGGGAACTTCTACTGAGACTTCTTTAGGATTTTGAGTAGCGTCCTTAGGAACATAGTATTTTCCAGAGGACCCGAAATCAACTTCATCATCGGAGTCATCCTGCTGCAGAGGAGATGAGCGTTCTTTCTTACTTGGTTTATCTTTGTGAGAAGAACTTTCTTTGAACACAACATGAATGCTCTCCTCAAGCTTTAGAGTTCGTTTATTGAAAACTCTATACGCTTTACTGGTGAGGGAGTATCCAAGGAATATGGCTTCGTCACTTCTTGCGTCAAACTTTCCAAGTCTTTCTTTATCATTGTTGTGAACAAAGCACTTGCATCCAAAGACTCTGAGAAAGTCGATGCGAGGCTTTCTTCCATTCAGCAACTCATAGGACGTCTTCTTCAGCAAAGGACGGATCATGGCTCGATTGATAATGTAGCACGCTGTAGCAATAGCTTCAGCCCAAAAGTACTTGGGGACGCTATTGGCTAAGAGCATAGTCCTTGCCATATCCTCCAGCGTCCTATTCTTTCTTTCCACCACTCCATTTTGTTGAGGAGTCCTTGGAGCTGAGAAGTTGTGAGAGACTCCATGTTGAACACAGTAGGCCACGAACTCTGAGTTTTGAAACTCCGTCCCATGGTCTGATCTTATGGATTTGAGAGGCGTCTCAAGCGCAACTTCCACTTGTTTGATGAAGACTTTGAATGCGTTGAAGCAATCTGTTTTTGAAGCTAAGAAAAGAACCCAGGTGAATCGAGAAAAGTCATCTACAAGGACATAGATATACCTCTTTCCACCATAGCTTAACGTCTTCATTGGTCCACAAAGATCCATATGGAGAAGTTCCAAAGGTTTCTTTGTGCTGACATCGTTCTTTGACTTAAAGGACGTTCTTTTCTGCTTCCCTTTGATACATGCTTCACACTGTTCAATTTTCTCAGGATCAATTTGGGGAAGACCTTTCACAAGATTTCTTTGATGAAGCTTGAGGATTGTGCTTGGTCCAGCATGGCCAAGTCGGCGATGCCAGAGGTCAGCGTCCTCCTTTGACACAGATAAGCACAACTCAGATTTTGGCTTGAACTCCTGATTGAAGATGTAGACATTGTTCTTTCGGACTCCTTTGAGGACGACTTTGTTGGATTTCTTGTTGATGACGAGGCACTCCTTTGAGTCAAATGTGACTAAGTTTTCACCTTGATCACACATTTGAGAGACGCTTAGGAGGTTGAAGCCAAGTCCTTCAACAAGGCTAACATTTGTCGCTTTGATAGACGGATTGAGAATAGCAGTTCCCGTCCCTTTGATCTTTCCTTTGCCCTTGTTGCCAAACGAGACAGTTCCTCCCGTGGCGCTACTTTGGATAGAAGTGAGATGGATCTGGCTTCCTGTCATATGGTTTGAGGCGCCACTATCAATGATCCATGGGCGTCCCCTCACTTCCACCTGCCAAAACAAGGTTAGTGTATGGCGACCCAGGCAAGGTGTTCCTTACCTGGTTCGTTACAGAAATAGAACTCTGGTTCTGGCATGTAGTCACTTATATTCACATCATTTGAAATAGCATGCTTTCTGAAAGAACTCTTAGATCGTCTAGGACGTCTAGGGTTAGCCTTAGGAACGGACTTATCATTTTCAATGTTATTCCTAGCAGCTTTGCCACTTTCAATGTCGTTCTTCAGTTTCAGGCAATCATATTTGAAGTGATCTCCTTTTCCACAGTACCAACACGTCCTATAGTAAGTACCAAGGTAGTACTTCTTGTTGGGACGTTGGATTTTGTTCTTTTTCATCTTTTGAGGGTTACAAACTTTTGAACCTTCCCCCTTAGCAATCTTCTTATAGATCCTATGACTAGTGGAGTTAGTGTAATAGTCCCTTTGACCTTTCTCTCCACTCTCTAGGACTCGAATTCTTTCAAGAAGGTTCTTGGTCTTTTCCCTTTCTAATTCAAGTTCTGAGGTTTTGCTAGCCTCAAAGTCACTAGGGAGAGAGTTCCTAGTGTCAGACTCGTATCCTAGTCCTCTTTTGGCTGGGACAAACACCATTGGTTGAACTACCTCAGTTACCGGGCTCTTCCCTAACACTTTCACCTCTTCCCTAAGCTTAGCGTTCTCTAGCTTAAGGCACATCACTTCAGTTTTCAGGGATTTAACTTCGACATACGAGGACTCTAGTTGTAACGAAACTGTAGCACAGTTCTCACATTCAACTAGCCTACTTTCACTTTCAAGTTCAAGTTCATCCATTCTATGTTGCATAACAACGCTTTCTTCCATGATTCTTTTAATGAGCTTAATAAGTTTGGTTTTGGAACAATTCTCTAAGGAGTTCATCATGGATTCACGAGTTACCTCTTGTTCCTTTTCAGAAGCGTCCTCTTCAAGGACTGGGGCGTCCTCCACAGCCATGTACGCCACTTGCTCATCATCTGAGGCGTCCTCTACGGCTATGTACGCCACTGGTCCTTCTGGTTCTTCATCATCAGAACTCACATTATCCCATGCGGCTTCGCACGCTCCCAAGAGAGCTTTCATCTTCATTTCTTTTGAGTTTAGTCCCGTAGTACACCTTTTAGCAAAGTGTCCTTTCTTGTTACATTTGTAGCAAGTAAGTTCCTTCATCTCTGCCTCTGTATACTTGGGACTCTCCTTTTTGTAAGGCATCTTGTGTTTCTTGGAATCTCTGGCCTTTTTACCCCATAAGCGAGCAACTTTGTGTAGAAGGGCAATCTCTTCCTCTTCTTCCAGCTGTTCCTTAGTCTTGCTTTCCTTTTCTTTCAAAGCTTGAGCACGCATCCTTTCACGATTCTCATTTTTATTTGCTTCCACCATTAGGGCAATATCTCTTTGGTGGCGCAGATACTCAGCGTACTCTGGAGTTGACGTCATCAAAGCAAGATCTGTCTGGGGGTTTCTAGCCAATTCAGCCATATCAGCTTCCCTTCTCGCTTCATAGCCTCTCAGCTTCCCATAGATCTCTTCCATATCCAGGGTTTTGTTGGCTGTGTTCTCCTTGAACGTAGTCCTATCAAAATTCCATTTTCCTGTAAGCCCATCAATGACTACTCCGACTCTGTTTCTCATTGAGACTTCAGCTTCTGGGATGCCTAAATTTCGCATTTTGGTCACAAGAGCTTCAAAGCGGTATGAGTAGTCCTTGACAGATTCGTTAGGAAGCATTCTGAAGGCATAGAACTCTCGTTTGATTTCAAGCTTGACGTCTTCCTTCATCTCTGCCGTACCCACATGGTACTTCTCAAGAGCTTCCCATTGTAGTTTGGCTGTTGCCAAATTGCTAACTCGGGTGGCGTCCCTTTCGCAGAGGGACGCTTGAAGGAAGCATATAGCCTTAGCGTTTGTTTCCAAAAGCTTGAATTCGTCATGACCCCACTCGTCCTCTTTGTCTTTCTTGTCATCAGGGATGGTAAGGTCACCCTTCATGATCACTCTCCAGCATTGATAATTCTGACTTCTGCAAAAGTTTTCGAAGCGGATCTTCCAGCGGTTGAAGTTGCCGTCCGTCAGACGAGGAGGCTTTACAAAAGAGATTCCAATAGGTTCCATGTCCATCTTGTACCTGCAACTCAAAAAAAATCTAGAGCGCCTGCTCTGATACCAATTGATGGATCGTAAGTCAGTTAATGAGGGCGTCCTTAACTGGGTTAAGGACGTCCTTTAGTGCAGCGGAAAAAAGACTTAACAGAATACAAGATAAGTGGACACGAGTATTTATAGAGGAACCCCACTAAGAGCAACTAGTCTTATGGGTAAACCTCTACCTCCGTTGGAGGATTTTCAATAGCCGTCCCTTATCTTATTAAGAGCGAGTCCTTACAACTTAGGCGAGTCGTTACACTTCTCTGAGCTAAGCGTCCGTCCTTAGCCTCACTAGTAACACTCCTTTCAACCTAACAAGTAACCTAACACTCTTATCTATAAGGAAGCTATCACTCACGTCTCTCACGGTTCGTTGTGAGAGACAAACTACAACTCTAATTAATTTGTGGTTTGTTTTGGATTTGATGTGGTTGGACTTTCTTTCTCTTGCTTCAAGCTCACTTGATCTTCTTGATCTTCGTTCGTGTTCTTGAATGCTTCGGGAGAGCTTGAGAGAAAGTCTTCAAAGTCCACTCTTGCACACACATGCCGCTATGCATACTCCTTGGAGAGTATTTATAGCGGAAGTGATTCTTGTCCTCTAGCGTCCTCTGAGACTTGGCAGGATCCTCGATCTTTGATCAACGGTGCGATGAGCGTCTTGAGGAGGTCAACTCTGTTGACGCTTGGGAAGCCTCCGCGTGGGTAGGGGACCATTGCTGGGAAAGCGACGTCTTTGGCATTGTTTACACGTGCCCAGACAAAGGAAGCTTCCTTTTGAGGACTAAGGCCGGACGATGATGTAATCATGTTGGGGCGGCCTTGATTTGAATTTTAACTTCGTCCGTATTTTGGCGCGCGTCCCTTCTTGATGAGGACTCCGTCCTATCTTGCGCAGGGACTCCGCCAATTACGTTTAGCTTTGGAAGTTCTGGTAATATGCGTCCCTACAGCATAGGGACTGCTGTTCACTTGTTATCCTTTTCGCTCATGTGCGTCCACTGGACTTACCTGAGATCAAAACTTGGACAACTTATCAAATACATTTGAGTTTGTCATTATCAAAACAAGGGACGATTATTATTGGTTTAGATATTAACGACTGACGTCCTTAATATCGTCCCAACACAGGTTGTACACCAACCACGCCTGTAGGATGGGTTACCTTGTCATCAGCCAAGTCTGCATCAGATAGGAGCTTGTCATCCACGAAATCTGTGCTTGGTTGCTCTACAGACACCTTGGATGGGATGTGAACCTCACCACCTTGGGGCTTGACACCATCTTGAGATTTGTCACCGTCCTTGACCTGATCACTGACTTGTGAGTTGTCATCTTGTGGTCTGTCATCAGTTGAGTCAGTCTGGTTGGGGGCCTCTTGTTCAGAAGCAATCCCCACGCCACAACACCCCTTGTCCCCTCCAAACAGGTGAGAGTGTTTTTCCCCGTGTGAGCAATCATCCTTCAGCTCTCCCAATATATCCTTGACATCCTCATCAGCCACTCTTTGGTGCTCTCTGATCCTTTGTGAATCAATGAGGTCTTCGCATCCAATCTTGAAATGGGCCTTTATATCCTCAACATTCATGTCTCTTTCGATTTGCCTCTCACTTATCCTAGCCACCTACATAGACATATCATTCACCCTCCATTGCATAGACTTCATGGCCAGCCCCAAGATCCTCACCTCATCCATCAATAACCTTGCCCATGTTGACATCTCAATCTCATTACCCATCCCCCTTGTAGCAGCAGCCTTACCATCCTTGTCCCCTAACACTCTTCCTTATTGCTTGCACCTTGTCACCATCACTCTCCCTGCACTTCAACTTGTCCCCGTCCTTGTCACCAACAACCTTCTCGCCACTCTTCCGTGCATCTTCCACTTTGTCACCATCACCCTCCTTGCGCTTCCTCTTCTCTCTGTCCTTCTCGCCCAAATCCTTGTCATCAATCTCTCCCCTCTTTGATTTTCCATCAACAAGCTTGTCACCATCGACTTTCGCACCCTTTTTAATTACCCTTCACCTTCTAATCCTCATTAGTCTTCCCCGCAACAACCTTGCCCTTCTCTTCCTTGCCCTTGTCACCAATGCTCTTTTTCTTCTTCTCGGGCTTCGGCAGCTTGCCCTTAACCTCTTCCTCCCCTTTTCCCTTAACTTCAACCTTTTCCTTCACCGTCCCCACCTCAACCTTGTCCTGTACCCTCTCCTCCCCCCCCCCCATCAACCTTGTCACAATCATCCCCGCCATCATCATATCCTTGCACCGACCTCCCACAGCACTTGCACCCTCCTTCACAACCTTGTCAGCCTCCTCGTACACCTTATCACCCATGTCCACATCACCACCTACATTCTTATGACTCTCAACCTTTACATCCAACTTCTCGCCGTCCTCTTGTGCATCCTTTTCAACACTGCCATCCCTTCTTGTCACCACCTCTTCCACCTTGGGGGCATTCTCATGACTCTCACCCTTTACATCCAACTTGTCACCCTCCTCTTCTGCATCCTTTTCACCATCGCTTCCTATCACCACCTCTTCCACCTTGGTTACCTTGACCACCTTCCTCGCAGCCTTAACCTGTTTCTTGCCAGCCTTTACCTTCTCATCCGCAACTTTCACATCCATCCTGCCAACAACCGGCTTGACAAAGAATCTAACCCTTTTAGCTAGGTCAGCAAGGCTAACAAAGTCATCATCCTCTTCGTCCTCAAACACAGGCGGTTCTTCTCTTCTCCTGGCACGTCCTTCTCTTTCCCTTTGGGTTTCTTAGATGGCTTCTTCTCTAAGCTGGCAGCCACAGACCCCTCACCAGTCCTCCTTCTCTTTTGGGGCGTCTAGTCACCAGCCTCCTCCTCACCCTTCCTCTTCTGTTGAGATGACTTTGCCAATGCGCTAAGCCTGGCTGTATGCACATCAAACCTCATCCTGAATCTCATGCCTTTACAGCCAGGCATATCATCACGATCCTCATTGTTCAGAGCAAAGTCCCATGCTTGTGGGGCACTAGCACCTGAGACACCATCCACCTCATAAATCTATCAATCCTAGGGTCAGCCTCCTCCTTCTTCCAACTAAAATCACCAAAACTAATGCCATTGTATCTCATGACAAGGACCTGTAACAACACACACATAATATTCTAAACATAACACAAAAAATGAAAGTTGTCACCACTTTAACATGATCATGAGTGAACACACCTTCTTGGGGTTTGAGAATTGTTCCTCAACCTTCACAAAAGTCAATTTCTCCTCAAAGGACTTGGAATACCATACAGGGTCATATGGCTCATATAACTCAAATGCAACATTGTTGATCTCAACAAGGTGGGGGAATGTCTCCAGGATCCAAATCTGGTGGCACACCAATACATTAACTAAGAAGTTGTCACCACTAACTACATTAAGCAAAATAGTGCTTGGTAAGAGGTTACTATGCCTGAAAGGCCAAAGGGTATGCATGAAGGTTAAACCCTGGTCTGTTAGTATTACTGCATACAGAGACCTTCTTCAGGCTCTCAATTGTAGCATTGAAACCAATCTACCCCATGGATATTCCTGAAGCAACTCCATGTCACCAGCTAGAGCAACAAAATCCGGCCTAAGGTTCTCACTCCTACCAGGTAGTAACACCCCCTCTACCACCAACAAATGCGCCAACATGTACCTCCTTTCCTCATCTTTTTCCTTGCAAAAGATTTCCTTCAACTCAGTCAGTGTGCAACTGTCCACTCCTAACACAACCTCCATTTCAATCTTTGGTATCTCAAACCCATCATCATCACAATATTCACAGCACCTCAATCCTATGATGGTCGCAAACTCCATCAGACTGAACTTGACCAACTCACCACCCACATTAAGCGACAACTCTTTCTCCTTTTTTGTCTTCACCTCATGCATCATTAATGTATGGACCAAAGCACCATGTAGCTACATGTCATTTGCAACCTTGAATATAGGGGCAAAGCATCTTGTGCACAGCTTGTCCCATTCCTGAGCAGATAGAGTGGATTTGATGGTCTTGAATATACCCAACTTGTCTGAGTAGATATTGTATCTCCCCTTGAATCTCTTACCCTCGGGGAAATAGTACTCAAGGCCCTACACCAACAAACACACATTGTCACCATGTTCACATATGAAACAACACTATCACCCTCCATTGAATACAAAAACATCAACGTGGAACGCTTACCTGCAGACTAAAACTAAATGTTTCAAGGAAAACGAGCGCTTTTTGAGCATCAACACCATTGTATACCCCCCTGTCACCATCAAAACACCTACTGTCAAATTAAAATATTATCAACGCTTGTCACCATTTCACAGCCACCCTATTTCCCCACCACCTTCTCCCCCCACCCCATCACTACGCTGGAAATGGCCATACACATGTTGTCGCCATTATATATTATAGTCCCTCCGTTTCAAAAAACATGGCCTTTTAGACAATTTAGATTGTTTCAAAATACATGACCTTTTCATATTTTTTTCCCTACTCCTTCCATTTATACCCCTAATAATTAATTTTATCATAATCATTACATTTTTTCATATTTCTCTAAACAAATAATTAACTCTACATTATATAGGGGTAATATAGGAATAACATTTGTTTCTTAACATATGTGCAATGTCCAAATGGTCATATATTTTGAAACGGAGAGAGTATATACTTTACTACTTTTACCCTTTCCACCCCAAACCGCCACTTGTCACCATCTCCGTGTCTTTGAACCCGCGAGAAGTGCTTCGTGTACTATAACCACCTTTAACCGACATCCATTCTACTAAAACCGACGAGCCCTACACCCACACAGCATGAACCTACCCATCTCCACCCCCAAAACTTTAAAACAATGATGCATGCGAGTCCTCCCTCTACAATGGAGTCCATCATGAGACCAAACGCGAACTGTAAGCCCTAAACCCGCTGGAAAACTGAAAAGCTCCATAAAACCAAACTCACCTCTCGCGTTTACACCTGTTGACAGTACTCGATGACGGAAAAGGGAAATCCGCACCAAACAGGTGAACGACGGCCAGGAAAACGCTCGAAACACCGGCTCCAATGGCGGTTTCTCTGGATGAGTTTCCAAAACGGAGAGAGAAACGGGAGAGAGAAATGGGAGAGCGGGATGCAGGGGGGTAATGAAGAAGCTGCTTTGACGGGGGTCACCAATTTTCAAAATTCGCCCATTTGCTTCATTAATATCACCATGAGCCTATTTACTCTAATTTCACCCCTAATTCGCCCCCCTCACCCCATTCCTTCATACATAATATGTCATATATATATATATATGATAGTTTGGTATCTCTATTTTAATATCTATATCCAAATTTGATATCTAAATAAGGATTATCAATATCTATGGAACTTTTTTATTAAAAATAAATAAGAATTTTTATCTTTCAAATATAAATAATTAATGTAAAGTGAGATCAAAATTAATATGAATATCATTTGTTATCTACTCACCACGTATTGTTTAGTGATGTTGAAATTGAGAAAAAAAACCTTACCAATCATCTTTTCTCCGGTGCTGACGGTGTGATACTCTCACATTCTCTTGAGAAAAAGGTCTCCCCCAACCGCAAAGAGAGTACGTCGACGCAGCGGTGTTCAAGGACTTCAACAACATCATTTATTTAAATTTTAAAAGATTTTCATCAATGTTTCTATAAAATTTAATAATTCATCTCTCATCTTATTGTATTCTTCCTCGATATATATATGTTTATGTATGTATAAAATTTAAAATATATATATATATACAAAAAGCTAAGTGCATCCTACACAAATCACGAACGACATCATATAGCCTACAAATAAAAATATTAAATTATCAAACTAGCAGATGACTCATAGCTTCTACCAAGTGTTATTTACGTATTTATCACTTTGTATACGAATTTATTATAACAATTACAAAAATTATCGTAGGTCTAATTTATTTTTAAGCGATGTGATACGTCACGGACCGGGGCATTTTCTTTTGGCGTCTCCGCACCGGCTCGGCCGCGACCCGCGACGCCCGGTGCCTATCTTGTGCCGCGCCCCGCGCCCGGTGCCCGCCTCATGCCACGGCTCTTGGTGCCCGGCGCCCTCTTTGTGCCGCGCCCCACGCCCGGTGCCCGTTTCATGCCCCGGCTCTCGGCGCCCGGCGCTCTCTTTGTGCCGCGCCCCACGGCGCCCATGGCCTCGCTCCAAGCCTTCGGTGCCGCGTCCCATGGCCCCATGGCTGAGCCTTCCCCGGAGCCCACACGCCTAGACATCAAGTGAGGGGAAAGGTCCATTTTGGGCCCAAGTGAAGAAGCCCGCCAAATCCAAAGTCGGTTCAAGCCAAGCCCAAAGTCTAGAACGATGGCTCAACGTTTTGGCCCATGAAGGCCCAATTTTGTAATAAGAATAGTATTTTTATTATATTTAATTTTAATGTAATTTTTAGCTAAATAAGGTTATTAGG